>FR989936.1:5951714-7151714 GCA_905404155.3 Plebejus argus
AATTACCGATTAGACTTCAATACAATACGGCGCCAATAATAATAATAATTATTAGTGGGTAAAACCGTTGATTCGTTATTATTATTAAGAACAGAATTATAGTAATGTTGAAATTCTTAAAACAAGTTTACCTAAATTATGCGGTGCATAAGTTTTTCCATAGGATGGTTATTATTCCAAGATAATAATTACTAGCTAACCATGTTCAGACTCAAGAATCTAAATTTTATCAAAATCGATATAGCAATTTACACTTTCGCAATTAGTCATTTTAAGTACGGATAGTAAAAACATTTCCTTTTGTTGTACATGTTTTAAAACTCAAGTAACGTGTAGGTTCCCTATAGTATTGTACATAAATTGAAGCATAAATAAGAAACAAGTAAAAACATCGATTTATATGTCAGGATATGCCTACGAGAACATTTTGCTAATAGGTTTTTCATACAAGGAAATAGAGAGCCATCTATGAAAAATCGATTGAACTACGTAGTGCGACACAATATTCGGCCGCGTGCGAATGCTGTTTTACCGACGAACCCCGCGTTCCACCTGGCGTTGAAAACGATCAAAACGCTGAAAATGCCTCCTATGTTTAGCGTTTTGATCGTTTTCAACGCCAAGTGGAACGTAGGGGTTGCGTCATTACTCGGTAAAACAGTAGCCATGGCGGATAATGGCGGACATCGGTAGTAAAATTATAAATTAATTATTTCTTTACATAAACAAACAGTTTGTGATACTTACCGATGATAAGATATTCCATGTGCTTTTTTAACTTTTTTAATATAATTTTTGCAGCCTTTTACTACACAATTAGGCATTTTTATGGCACTGTAAGGCATACGATGACCCACCTGATTTGTTCTGCGGACCACAGACGACTAAGTCACGTAGGAGTCAAACGGAGCGTTTTGACCCCTACGAATCTGCATCATTGCAACGCGCGATTGACCCGGTCCTGAGTAATATATGTCTATGAGTAAAAATCATAAACCTTGAAAAAATATTGTACATAATAATTATACTTACTGTTTTGACCTATTTTTTTAAATTTCGTAGTCTACTTGTCATTTTAATTTTTATTGCTCATTTATTTTCTGTCTTTTGTTAAAACAACTGCCAATTTTTTGAGATTGCTATGAATTATGTATGAACCAGTTTAGTTTTATGATTTACGCAATTATTTTATGGCCCGGTTGTTTGCTGTTTTCATTGTCAAAATTTGCAATTCCAGTAAGTGCATCGTTTGAGAATTGAACAATGTTGTAATAAAATAAACAATGAAATGTGACAAAGATGCCGTCAGGAAAACAAGTGGTAAAGTCTCGTTCTGTCTTGTTTTAAAACAAAAGGTATGATTAACGTTGATTGTTGTTAAATGGTTTTGATTATTATTATTATTTATTTAACTCGTATTGATTATTAAGTTAATCCTTTGCTTGGTACAAGGTATAAATTATGCAAAAAATTTATACCTTGTAGCAAAATGTAATAATAATTTTAAAGTAGTACTTTTTGAAACTATATTTGACCAACACTGATGATGAATAATGATACCACATTTCAACTCTAACCTACTTACCACACTAACTATACACAACAACAGATGTGTACCGTACACTTTTCGGACACCTAAACATAAAACATATAGTGCACTACCTACTACAAACAGTAGAATTCTGACACAAAATACGCGACAGAAGAAAGTAACGTTGCGAATAAAAGGAAAGGGAAAGCGCTGATTCTCGAGAACTCTTTACAAAAGTGACGTGTCCTTGATTTTTTTCGGCAAGGCTTAATTGTGGTTCAGGCTTCAAAGAGTTGGATCCTTCACGAGCGCTGAGCGAAGGGATCCCAGCTCTCAAGACAAAGGGCCCACTCTCACTCTCGCCGCCGAAACCCTTTGATGTCAAAGCCTTCGCAATAATGACCGGCACTATTGTCTCCAAAATGTGCAAATATAAACAATAGGCGAAGAAAGTTATTGCGACATTTACGCAATATGCAATTTATAACATTATGAGCATAATTTTCCTATTGAATTACATTTATCGTTTTTTAGAACTGGAAACTTGTGGGTATTGCTAGTAATATATCAAAATATTTTATGTAACTCTAAAACAGTAATAAACTTGTTTGACTCGACGTAATTGTAAATATGTAGAACAAAAAAAGCGACCAAGTGCGAGTTGGACTCGCCCATGAAGGGTTCCGCAGCAGCAATAAGGTTTATTTTTATGAAATTAAAAGGTTTTTGATTTATTTTTAGGGTTCCGTACCCAAAGGGTAAAAACGGGACCCTATTACTAAGACTTCGATGTCTGTCCGTCTGTCCGTCTGTCCGTCTGTCTGTATGTCTCCAGGCTGTATCTTAAGAACCGCTATAGCTAGACTTCTGAAATTTTCACAGATTGAGTATATCTGTTGCCGCTATAATAACAAATACTAAAAATAAAATAAAGTTTATTTTTAAGGGGGGCTCCCATACAAGAAACGTGATTTTTTGGCCTTTTTTGCTCGTAATCAATAATGGTAACAGTTACGTACTTGAAATTTTCAGAAAATCCTTAATTGTATTTGTAATTTAATAATTAATAATAAAATTAAAATAAAGTAAATATTTTAATAGGGGGGCTCCCATACAAAAAACACAAATTTTTGTGTCTTTCGCTCTATACCGGTACGGAACCCTTCGTGCGCGAGTCCGACTCGCACTTGGCCGATTATTATATATTTTAGTCAATTTAATGAAATTTAGATTAAGGTTTACCATTTATGACGTATAAAAAAACTACTGGCTAGATCTCGTTCAAAGCAATTTTCGTTGGTAGTTTTTATAGTAATCAACATCATATATTTTTTTAGAATTATCATGCCACTACTTTAGAAATTAGAGGAGGGGGGGGGGACTTATTTTACCACTTTGGAAGAGTCTATCTCGCAAACTATTCAGGTTAGAAAAAAATGAAATGAGAAACCTCAATACGATTTTTGGAGACTTATCCATAGATACCCCACACGCATAGGTTAGATGAAAAAAAATTTTTTTTTGTTTCAGTTGTACCTATGGGGACCCCTAAAATTTTTAATAATTTTCCATTTTTGCATCAAAATCTTAATGCGGTTCACAGACTACATCTACTTACCAAGTTTCAATAGTATAGCTCTGACAGACAGACAGACAGACAGACAGACATGACGAATCTATAAGGGTCCCTTTTTTGCCATTTTGGCTTCGGAACCTTAAAAAGCTTATAATTTTATGACTACGCCTAGTGCGTAAGTAATAGGCACGTATGCATAATATTATGTACTTATTTTAAATAACGTTTTGAAACTTATATTCTATAAAAGTGTAAGAAGCGAATTTTAAATATTCCTACAACTTATAGGCATTAAGTATTTAATTAATATTTTTTGCTAATTTTAAGGCGTATGATAGTATACTTTATTGCAAAGATGTTTCAATAATTTATATATAATGTTTAATAGTTTTTACGATCAGAGTGCGACTAAAATAGCACGTTGTGTAACTAATTAGTGCTATTCTATGAATTAATATTAAATAAGTGCAGGTGAGTGTACGACCTAGATGTATGTCTGGTTATGCAACGGCCTAACTTTCAGACGTGGCCGCAGATATCAAAATATGAATTTCTAAAAATATTTTCTAGCAATACTTTCATTAGGTACTCGATCTCGAGTTATTATACGCTGTAAGTCTAGTTGTTCAGCCTTCTAAATTCAGTGATTATTTCTGTCCTTAGACACTGGACAAAAGTGTATGTTGTTTTAATTATTTACAAAGTAAAAAGGACAGTTTTTAATAGTACCTAAGTTATCAAATAAAATCCTGGAATTCCGATCAACGGATCAAATAAATTTTGATTGCACTTAATAATTTATTAGTTTTACGACCTTCTGATTTGCGAAATACCAAACCGACGCGACCTAAATAAATTATGTTGATCGCTGATCTCAAACAGACATAGTTAAACCTAATTAACGGCGTTTTAACAAAATATTGGGAGAAGATAAGATCGCATCACCTGCCCCATAAAAAATGATCTGCAAACTTCGCCGATAGTGCTGCCTAATATAGGTGATGTAGTTGAAACAGGGGTTGCAAGGTGCGGCGTGTGCCAGTCGCCAGATAACACACAAACATCCTGAACACGGACAATACCTCTCATAAAACGAGAAAGAATATGTTTTTTGTTTAAAAAACTGCAGTACAAATAAATGAATGTGAAAATCAACTCTACGTCGCAGGAAATAAAGTTGAATATCGTCTGCCGATTACCGGCACGCGACAACAGCAGGTGGCAACACTTAAAAAACTAAGATTCTTTTCTCCGTTCGAAGGAAGCTGTGTTGTTTTTAATGATTACAACTGTTCCTTAGTTTATTATAGCTAAAAATATAAGGCGCATACGTGCCATAAATTAAATAGCTTTTTTTGTTTTTTGATACATCGTATTTGGTTTTTACGTCGCGTCGTCGAATTAGCGTACATACATGGTAGATGAGCTTTAAATTATGTTTTAAAAATTAATTAAATAAGTAAGTAATTAAAATTTCAAAAATTTACTTCTGCTTCGTAGTTGTTGTCTTGATATTTTATTAGCATTTCATGGGACAATTATCATAAGAATTGAAATTTCAGTTATTAGTTGAAATAGCTCTGTTTATGATTTTTAATACCTTTTATAGTTTATACCGAAATAAGCGTGTAAGTATCGAGTTATCACTTTATGGATTATAATTATAATATAATAGATTTGCGCGTCCATTTTATAAAATTTACATTGTCGATGCATAATATTTAATTATTGATCGAATATGCATCGATGATTTGATTGATTTCACTACTGAATTGTGATTTCACTACTCTATATTATATATTACGTAGTTTTACTTTCACGTTACCCGATAAAATTAAAAGTCACTCGTATTTTAATACCCCATACAAAAAACCGCTCCCGTATATACCAGCGCAGCTTCTTTATCTACCACATGTCAAGTTACTCCTAATAATAGAGTTATTAGACGTCGGGATAAAAAGCGCGAAGGGGCGCGTGCTACTCCATAAATATACGCGGTAGAAATAGTCCTGGTAGAAATACACGCGGTAGAAATAGCCCAGACGATAAAAATGCGTAATTTACGCGATACGCTCAGACACTTACGCTTTTTATGAGACAGAGTCAACAATTGCGCTCCTAATTATTACGATATGTGACGGGCGTTACTTACGATGCTTTACCCTTAGAGAAGTTTGTGCATACATTATAGGTTATGTGTTTATGTATGTGAAAAAGATCAATAAACATACTTGTGTTATGCAGGTAAACGGGCAGCAGATGTATACTGAATAATTCTAAACTTTGCACTTTAAATTACAATTTAAGTTACGTTAATGTTTCATTTTTAATAATAGGTGATAATATTGGAAGTTATCCATACTATTATAACAAATGCGAAATCGTCTGTCTGACACCTCTTCACGCTTCTAGAAACGGACATAGAAAAGTTTAAGTACATCACTGGAAAATTTGTAAACCGTCCACGAGATGAATAATATGAACTATGCGAATAAAGTAAAGGGCAACATGTCTTGTCTTACTGCCGCACTCAGAGACAAATAATAATATTATATGTACTTAACCGTCAAATCATTATCATCAGCCTGTGAGTGCGCGTGCGGCCGTATGTATTAATGTACCCACAGACATAGATCAAGAGACACAGCTCAATACGACAAGAATAGGCATTTTGGCATTTTTAAAATTCCGATTGACGTCCGATTCCGATAACAGACTAAAGAACTGACTTTCGAAAGACGAGCATCGCTCGTCGTTCGGGAAAGTAATATGGCACGCGAAGTACATACACATGCGGTATCTATCTTGATCTATATCTGTGAGCATACCTAATAGGGTATAATAATAATATGTGAATATCAAACTTACATTTGAATACTTTTTGGCTCAGAATATTATGATTTATGTCAATAATATTATTATGGTAACGTAAAGGGAAAAGCACAGAGTTACGTAAAGCAAAATAGATACTTAGGTAATTAATTAGGTGATTATTCAAATATTCGTCATTAGGAATTACTAATTAAATATTGGTCAAGAGTTAAATGTTGTTTGACAAGATAACTTTAATGGCATTATTATGGCTATGACTAAGACGAGAAAGTAAAATCCTTTTATCAATTTAATATTTCAATTTACTATAAATAGATAAGTATGTAAATTGAATGTAGTTGATGTAGTCGAAACTTATTATTTTATTAATGGCTTACAGTTATTAGAACAGTTAGTTTCACTGTTAAATAACTGCTTGTCAATAAATAAACAAGTAAATAAAATAAAGCCTCATCCTCATCCACTCATGTCTTCAATTCGAATTAATTTACATGAGTCTAAGGATTAGAACCAGTGACAATGGCTCAAAACGAGACCACGAAATTTCATACAAATATATGGTATTGATATTGAAAAATATAAAGGTTGTGGCTTATAATATAATTTAATTATTATTTATGTTAAATTAAAGTTTAAAAAATCTTTGTTTAGATTTTTTTATTTTATATTAAAAAAAGATTTTTTTATTAAAAATACCTCGACCGTGGGAATCACTGACACAATAGATATTCAATTGTCATGCGGCACCCGGGTTCCGCTTGGGAGTTGATGTGTTAAATTAAATATGAATAAAAAAACTGCTTTGTAAATACATAGTATAATAAAATAAATACTTACACAAGTTAATAAATGTTCAAAGCATATTTTGGTTATTCTAGATATGGACGAGAATAGCATTAAAGACGTAAAAGATCGTCTCTCTTTTACATTCAATATTTGGACTGTAGAGTTTGGAAAACACAAAATATAATAAATAATAAAATCGATCGTTTTTTATTCAAACGTACAGTACAAATCACCTTTTTAAAGATAAACAAAAACTGTATAAACTACACCTAACTCACCTAAAATCAAGAAAACAACTACCGAACATTATTTACAACACAACAATTGTAAATCTATAAATGTTCCTAAATTAGTACTACTTAAAAAAGAAAGCATTTCCCGCTCCGCACAGGAGCCGATCGTAAATATAAAAAAGTGCTTATGTGGTACTCTCGCCGAAAAAACTGCCGACATAATGTAGTAGCCGCCGTAAAAAGTGAATGCAGTGCATGTGCAGTGTGGTGCGGGCGAGGGTGGAACGGGGGGAGGTGCGGGGAAGGGCCGGCGGGGGGGCCAGCGCGGGGGGCGGCGCGAGGGGGGTGGGAGGGGCCGGGGGTGTGTTTACGGCGGAGGGGCGGCCGGCCGGACTCGCGCCGCCACCGCCAGTGTTGTGGTAGGTCCCGCCGAGCGCGACTGTACCGTGCACATTCGCACCCGCGACTCCGAAAAGGTGACATGTCAACGGCGCTACATGAATCTCATTAGAACGTTGAGACGAATCTGATCTTCGAGTACAGTGATAAATGAAAGTGAAGTTCGAGTGATGGCCCTGTCGCTGCAGTCGAGTCGGAACGCCAGAGGTGAGTGTTCGGAGGACGTGTGAAAGTTTTGAATGTTAGCGGTCGGGACATGCGTGGGGCGGCGCGCGGGATTGGCGGCCGTCGCGCACACATGCTGTTTTGCATCCCGCGACTTTGCACTCAGTCAAGCGTAGACCGTAGCGGCCGCGGCGTAGCGTGCTACGCGCTACGAGCTACGAGACCGCTACGAAACTTTGCCGACGCTTTTGTTCTAGTCGCGAATTCGAGATAATATTATAATCAATTATTATTACTATGTGATATTTGCTCAGTGGGATTACATTTTGCTGTGATATTAAATAAGGTATTTAAAATTATATTACACTTTAAAAATCTTAAATCGCACTACTTAAAAATTATGTTCACGATAAAAGATTTAGAAATCGTGTGATGTTAATTATTTAATAAAAAATATCATTATTTATTAAATTATTTATTATTTATTTTTAAACACTTCTGTAAGTATCGGTGATATAATAAATATACTTATAAAACTCAAAGGTTGACTGACATGGTGATCTATCAACGCACAGCCCAAACCACTGGACGGATCAGGCTGAAATTTGGCATGCAGGTCGATGTTATGACGTAGGCATCCGCTATGAAAGGATTTTGATCAATTCCACGCCAAAGAGGTTAAAACAGGGGATGAAAGTTTGTAGATAATAATACTTCTTAACGCGAGTGAAGCCGCGGGCAATAGCTCGTTTGATAATATAAATTATAACACAATAATAAGTCGCTTACTTTAAGATCTAATTCTAATACAATTAATTCTGATACATGTTAAAGGAGTGTTAATTTACTGTTTTACTGTTAATTTGCATGTAATTAAATTAGTTTACCGTACATATAACTAATGTGTATTTTCAACCATTTCGTGGAAGCCCCAAAAATAGTATTATTCGGTTTTTGCTCAACCCTTAAAGCCGAAACCGTAGTAGTTCGGTAATCTGAGGGTTAGTTTTAACTTACACAGCCACTAGGACTTAATCCTATTACACTTATCACGTTAAATTTAATTGGAACAATCAATACACTTCTACATCTTCCAAAATCCGGTTAATGACTAAATTTTCTCTACATGTTGTAAAATTTAAAAAAACTAGACTATTAAAAATTATTTCATTCTTCATTCTTGTTTACAAGTTGTTGGTTAACAATACAGTAAAACGATGTAATAAATTACACGACTACCACATAAAAGCATAAAACGTTATTGATATTAATAGGGATCGATAACTGCGATTTAATTTGACAAAATGTGTTTGTCAGGGGTTCCCTATAATGCGCACTGTTCTTCACTTTTTACATCACAATATTAACATTAGGGATTTTCTTTTATTAATAAACTATAGGCATCTAGAAAGTCTTTGAATTTATGATTGAATTGAAGATATTAGTGGATGAAGTGGGTAACTAGAACATTTTACAACATAAGAACAATTACTCGTGTTTCCTTTATAATTAAAAAAAAACCTGTAACTCACATACTTCATTATATAGGGTGAATTGCACCGGAAGCGTAGTTAAATTTATTTGTTTATTTTTTATTTATTTATTTAAATCAGGCTACGTAGGCCCATACAATATATACCTTAACGTCTAACATACATAATATTAATTATAATCTTAATAACTACACTTTATCACGAATTTAACGGCGACGTGACGCGCGCTTCATTCCGGAGTCTCCCCCGGAACCTTCGGTAAAGCACATCAGTCGGCCAGAATTCCTCCGCCTCAAAGGTCGATAGAAGATGCGTCGGTACTCTCACCACAAAAGTTAAAGTTAAGGTTAAGATTTTCATCAAATATGGCGACTTTTGCTAGGGATTTGACAGTTAATTTCATATTTTGTTATGGTTAAAGTTACAGTTATAGTTAAAGTAGGTTGATGCAACTCACTCTTAGCGCCGGAGTCACGAAGCTCTTCTTCCCAAGCGCTGCTGCTGTATACAAAATAGTCAAAAAGATAGACATCACACACTACACCACACAGATTCTGGCTGGACACGGCGGATTCGCCTTCTATACTTGCACAGATTCAAGCTGAAGGAGGACCCGTCGTGCCTGTGTCAGCCAGGAGTTGAGGAGACGGTTCCTTACCTGTTACTCGACTGCCCAATTTTTGCTAGCAATAGATATGATATTGAATAGAAATTGGACACATCGATAACGGGTGAGAATCTGCCATCCATCCTGGGGGGAAAAAAGCGGGACATATTCCTGGCTTTTTGCAGGAAGATTGTGGGTGCAGTATGTAAGAAAAACTCTGATATTCTGTGTGATAATAGTTAGGTTCTAGTATAATGGTTAGCTGTGATATTAGGATAGTTTTACATCTGTGCCGTTGTTTTATCTTTAACATTGTTGCTGTATAATATTGAAAAATATGGATTGAAATTTTATTTTTGGTAATTTTTATTTTGAAATTTGTACCTTTGAGATTGAAATTTTATTAATCAGAAAATTATTACTTAAATGGAAAGTACAAAATTGTTATACCACAAATGGAAAATTGTAAGAAACGGATTATTGGAACCATATTATTGTATGAAGGATAATTTTACATAGCCTATAATCGAAAATTGTATTTGAGAATGATTATAAATTGACATGTTACAACTGTAATAAAATATTAATATGTTTAAATATATAGTAGATAAATAGAAAAACTGAAAAATGTGTAAATAATAATACGAAATAGAAAACTGGAAATTGTATAAGAATGACAAGAATATCAAGAAATGATTTAATGTAATTTATAGCTATGTAAGAAATCATTAAAAAATAAGAAAAGGAAGAAATAGAAAGAAAAGATAACAGAAATAAATAAAAGAATAATAACAAGCCCTTATAATGTTAGGGGGGTGAATAATAATAATAAAAAAACCTCACTCTTAGCTAATAATATATTATCAAGCTATATTATATAGCTGTCTATATTCGGCTATTTTTATACGCTTTTCATTAGCTTCACCTGTATATTTGTTTGTAACATGTTTGTAACCGACTTCTTTGGGCGCGATTTTGACCCACTTTAAACGGCCAGATTTCGTTCAAACTTTGTAGATTTATCGAGGACCGATGACAATACACTAATTTGATATAATTATTCCATTTTTCAATTTGTATGTTTGTATGTTTGTTTGTAACCCTTTATATAAAAAGCGTGTTTTTAGTTTTTTTAAGTATTACTTTTTATTATTATTATTATTATTTTTTTTTCAAATTGTTTACTGCCCTGTAAAGGATCAAATTTGTTTGACATACTTGTTTGATGAAATTGTAGATTGACAAACGCTTCAAACAAAGCTGTACACTATCAAATTGTTAGACAAACACGTACCTAAAATTTGACAAAAATATTTTGATCGTTTACAGGGCACTTTAGTTACGTACTCATGTCAAAGCAAAAGTAATATTATCTTAATACGTATTACAAATAAGGTTTTTAAAATGTATATTTTAGCCACTTAATTTATTTCTCTGGTTTTAGTGTTTTCTGTTAATATGTTTTAATTTTGAAGTGGCAATCTAGCGGACTAGTGATATCGCACGTCAATAATCATTTTAATGTTTAATAACTATGAAATATTATGACATAATATTTGCATATAAAATGTATTAAAAATATGTACAAAGTAATTACTTAATGTATGTAAAACATGTTACCCCTTCTATGAATAATTTAAATCCTTTTAGCAAATCAAATGTTTAATTACACTAAAATTATTCGACAAATTGTTGGATTTCCCCCCACGATTGTCTGTCCGCCATATTGTAATTTACAACACACAGTCACGAATACTTACTAGCTTCAAAAATTAAAGAAATGTAAGTTTTAATAAACGTTTTTTGTAACGTGTATTTTGAATTAAACATACTATACATTTCTGAAAATATACAAAAGAAGTAAGATAAAAATATACATAACTGGACTTCAACACTTATTATTGGGTCAATGTTCTAAATGGTGATGATGATAAAAAGCTTAAACAAGTTTATTTGTTTAGATAAAATTTGAATTAAGGCACTTTAATTTTTCAGATTTGTATTTAATTGCTACAATGATATTATAAAGTAATGCAGGGGTCTCCACGTGCGCTTAGCGTCTTCAAATCTTAACTTCTACTTTACACATCTAAATGTCTATCATAATCTGATACAATAACAATATTACTGACAAAAAAATTATCAACAATATTGTATTCAACGAAGTTATAAAAATGTACTTTGAAAAATAAGGACAATAATTTTACTTTAAATGCATTAAAATGTATAAAACAATCACCAACACCTATACCTATACTACTATCTTATTGCCAGATTTATTAATATAACTTAGAACTTTTTAAAAACTTTAATATTGAAAAGTTGCTAATCAAACATTTGAATAATTATTCATGTGTATGTCCTAAAATTATTCTTTATTAAAATCAATAATAGTTTTTCCGTACCAGGAAATATTTCCATGTTAATTCCGCTCATCTAGAGAGCAACAGATGTTACAGGTATTTTTTAAACATAAAAAAGTACGAAAGTGCGAAGTTAAAAGAAACACGCCATTGTTAAATTTAGCTTTAAGAAAAAGGCCAAACAAAAAATTGTTGCATCTAAATGATTAGCGACCATAGTGTTGTTTTCTTTTCAAAGGGTTTTTTGGACGTGAAAAATGAAATAAGTAACATGTTGTATTAAGTATCACATTTAAACAATATTTACTATGCACAAACAACATTATCCTAAGTTTGATTAATTTAAAAGCTGTATAGTAATAGTAATTTAAAACTTATAAATACTATGTCTGTAGGAACTAGCGAAAGAGCAAAATGTGTGCGACATTTTTTTTGTATTTCATTTTAATCATTAAAATTTAGTAACTTCCATTAAAGCACTGTGACGCCTTTTGGCAGAAGCGACAGCGGCGAAATTAATTCAAAATAAGTAGATAACGTAGGCCCTCCCTCTTCACGCCTGGAGGAGAACTTTCAATTACGATTTTGTCTAATTTTAATTAAGTGCTATCAAAAGGCTTTTCTCCGGCAAAATTAATATTTGAATATAATTTGGGTGGCGGGTGGAGGTGCTCCGAGGAATAATTAATTCTATTACATAAGAAACTCCGCCTGGTGCCGATTCGCCGCCCGTAGCAGATTTACACGACCTAATTAAACAGCGCGATTAATAAAGCAAAATTCATTCGCCATTCCGAATTTATTCATTCCAACTTACACCGTAGTTGCTTACAATTTTTAAATATATTTTCAAGAAAATAATTTCACAACAATATTATTATGATCACGGTTAACAACATCGTACTGTATATATGTAGTTATACACAATATTGTATCTACTGTCTAATAAGTAACAGTACTTAGTTTCTTGAGACGCGCATCGTGAGTCGTGACTTTTCAGCGAAACTGTTATTTAGGTTGGTGGTAACATTAGACGTTGGGCTTCCTTTGTTTATTGTTTATGTGTAGAGTGTGGATGTACGTCGGTAGCGTGCCTGCCGCCTGGTAATTTGCGCAACAGGTCGGGGCGGAAGCGACCTGCACTGCTGATTGCGACCAAATGTTTCCTCGCCGACGCTGACTTACGATTTTTTTGCCCCGTTTTTTGCTCCTCAGCGCTGATAAGTACGCCATCGATAGGTTCGGCTCGGTGTTTATTTAGGCGAGACTTAACCCGTGACGGAAGCGATAGCGAGAAATTCTTTCTCCTAGAGAGGCAAAGTATCTCAATCAGGCACAGTATACCTCGACATGAGGTGACGGCTGTGGCGTTCCACGTCTAGTGGGTGTAACGTAGATATCGCGGGTGATTAGGGTCGGTGACGAACCGCCGACGAAGCTCCAACCCCTTTCGTTTTAAGGTGACGCCTTGATAATTTGGCTGTAGCGATGTCCATTTTTCTCAGCAATGACTAAAGATAAGAAATTAAAGTTCACTGTCAGTATTCATCATGTTTGTCTTTGAATTACCCATAGCATAACACGATTGGTCAACTTTTATAACACAGAATAATCAATCAAAAAGACCTGTGTAAAAAAAGGGATTCCTATTTTGCCAACAGAGGAGAGTGATATAAGCTTCTAAAATTTGTACATAAATTGGTTCTTGTATACACTTTAATTTGCCCATAGCTTATATGAAATGTATTTATGGTTTTTAAATTACGCGACAAAAACCATTTTGTCGCTAAGCTATTTCCATTTTTTTCTGTTCCATTGCTTGTTTTCTATGAGAGGCCGGGCCAGCCTCGCATAGAAAACAAGCAATCTAAACTAAAACACATCCAACACTGTTTTTTACTTTAACATGGCGTCACCTTAATTAACATAACGATTCGTTCGCAGGTGTGTCTGTGCGGTCGCTGTCCAGCATGCGCGAGGAGCTGCCGCTGCTGGCGGAGCGGCTGCTGGCGACGCGCGCGGCCGCGCTGGTGGCCGGCCTACCCGCCGACCTGTACTCCGGCGCGCTGCTGGCCTGGCCGCCCTCGCCGCCCGCGCCGCTGCTCCCCCCGCCGCTCCCCGACCACCCCCGCAAGCGCCGCCGCACGCCCAAGTTGGACGAGACCTCTCCCGCGCCCCCCTCGCCGCCCTCCTCCGGATCCTCGCCCGGCGCCGCGGACCCGCCGCGGGACAAGCTGTTCACGTGTAAGGTCTGCTCGCGGTCGTTCGGCTACAAGCACGTGCTCCAGAACCACGAGCGCACGCACACGGGCGAGAAGCCGTTCGAGTGCGGCGAGTGTCACAAGCGGTTCACGCGGGACCACCACCTCAAGACCCACCTGCGCCTGCACACCGGCGAGAAGCCCTACAGCTGCCCGCACTGCCCGCGCCACTTCGTGCAGGTGGCCAACCTCCGCCGGCACCTGCGCGTGCACACGGGCGAGCGGCCGTACGCGTGCGCGCGCTGCCCGGCGCGCTTCTCCGACTCCAACCAGCTGAAGGCGCACGCGCTCGTGCACGAGGGCGACGCGCCCTTCGTGTGCCGGTGCGGCGCGCGGTTCCGGCGGCGGCAGGCGGCCGCGCTTCACCGCTGCCCGTGCGCGCCGGAGCCGGACGCGCCCCCCTCGCCCGCCACGCCGGAGTGGCGCTGGGACGAGTGCCCGGAGCAGACGGAGCCCGAGGACCTGTCGCTGCCGCGCCGCCCTGGCACGCCGGACTCCCCCGCCGACCTGCGCGTGCACTGCACGTAGTGAGCGCGCCGCCCGCGCGCGCTGCCGAGCCGGTATACGAGTTCCTTCCGAGTAGAGCCGCACCGACCTCGCGACGCCGGGTCTTCGCTCGATCGTATTATTTAATCGACCTCCTCGGTTCTGCATCTCCGTGTAAATATTATGTTCTCCGAGTTGCGACGATTATGATTTAGTCACTTTTAGGCCCCGACTCGTTTTGTAAAACTTTATCGCTCGTGTAAAACATCAGGCGACGTAAAAAATTTGCACCGCCATAAATCAACTCCGATACCATTCGAGGGACCTCATTGAATTTGCATACTACCTAGGAAGGTTTCCGCAAAAATGTGTTGCCGGTCTTTTGTTCGACGAGGAGTTGCACAAAAAGGTGCTCTACAAAAGATTTTTTACGTCGCCTAATATTGTTCTAAGAAAAACGGAACGTTCAGTCGCGGAGCGTCAAAGACGTCGCCCTCGTCCTCCACGGCTGGCTCCGGTGATCGGAGCGCGAATCTGATTATTGTTGCAAATACAATGCAGGGCCTCGACCCGACATTGGCTGCTTACTGATTAGTGAGTATCGATTCGGCAGTTCCGCGTTCGGGACAAAGGCGACGTCTCTGTGCCGCGAGCCGCGACGACCGGCTTCTAATCACCCTCGTAATACAACGATCACTAATTTTTAAGCATTTCACGTTAGACTTTTGTAAATCTGAAAATTTCTATAGCGCTGTTCCGATGTTATTTTTAAATTTGTTCCTTTGTGAAATCGCTAACCCCCACTTAAAATCCATTTTTATAATTACTCGTCTCCCCGATAAGTAAGTATAGTACTTATAATGATAGCTGTTATATTTCGATGTCGACGCATAATTATAAAAAGGTATAAAATAAAATTAGGGTTACTGTGAGAATCGATATTTAGGTAGCGTGTAGAGTTAGTGGCGAGCGAGAGAGGGACCCGGTGAGATATGTCGCGTCGGTGCGGCGAGCTTCTGTACATAATGCTGTCTCCAAAAAATATTTATCTGCTAGTTCGTAAGCGTTTACATATTGAGATATCGTAACTTAAACTATTGTTAATATAAATGTATATACTTTAACGTCGTGTTCCGCGGGGCCGCTGGCGTCGGCTCCGGCGGCCGTGGATGTGTGAATTATTTTGCCGAGTTTAGATGCTAGGAACCAATAAAATATTTATGTGAGAAACTGTACATAAATCTAGTCTAAATAATTCACTGTGTACATGGCCGTGTAGTCGAGCTCTCGACGTATTCGGATAGTTTTACGTGAGATTATCGCAATCTGTTCTACGGGTATTAGTTTCCTACTAGTTGTAATATTATTTTCATCGTTTTGGTCTAATTTGACGTCGGAGGTCGCGATGTTTTCGTGCGTTCAGTTTTTGATCGATGTACGTAGTATTGACTGTTGATTATTATTATTTTATTTTCACTAGCGTTAAGGACTCATGGAATTAAGGGTTTCGTAGCGTAATCGAATATTATTATACCTAAGCGAAGATATTTTTTCCAAAGAAATACTCGGTACAAATGTGAACGTGTACAAATTAAATAAGAATCAATTAGTGATCGTAATTTCAATGTTGCAATGTTGTAATATTTTAAATGACTACCTAATGTTAGTGAAATTAGCGCTGTGCCATTATCTACCTCAAAGCGTGTCGCGTGTGTGTACTACTGTGTGTATGTGTACTGTGAACACTCAACACGCCAGGGTCTAGAGCCAAAGTTCTTTTAGGATTACGATGAACGTATAATATAGTACATATATCCTTCCATTGACAAGGTTTAATTGTTATCTGTTACGGGGACAACATCGATACACAATTTAAGACTGATTTATTATATATTTCGCTAATTTATTTTTCTTAATTTTATCAACCGATACTCAAAGCGAACACCGAGGAAACTTACCGATTAACGTTATTGAAATTAAATATAACAGCATCGACAAGTTTACTCGCATGATTCGCTTATATCCTTATAAGATTGTTTGCAATCATTTTGAGTTCCTATTTTTTGAATTTTATTGTTTTACGCTTAAATGACCTACTTAATAGTATTAATTATTGAATGTGCCATTGCAGCACACGGCTTTGTCTTAATGTATTGTACGAGTAATCAGTAATCACTGTTTGTTAAATGTTTTAACAATAAAGATATTATATTACTGAACTGCCATTTTAACGTGTAACTACCTCATATAGAAAAAGTTCTTTTGAATGAGAGCATAATTTTATTTTGAATTGTTCTTTTGTCTTGTACAAATTTTGTAGAGTTAAAGTTTTTAATATAAGCATGGTGCAAAATGTATTTCTTTATCGATGTCAGGTAAATAATTATTCTAATTAAAACATGTTTGTTATTTATGTTGTCGTTTTACTCATCCTCATTTTTCACTTCTGTAATTCAATCAGAGAGGTGATATATCAGAAATCCACTTGAAAATATTTGCCGACTTTCTACAAAAGGATTCATATTAAAACTGTAAAATGCGAAAGTTTATACTATACTGTATAGTGTATACATATAGGTATGTCTGATGGTCTGTCTGTTCCTCCTTCCTACCTCTATATTATGCTTAAGCTGCAGAGCCGCTTAAAATAAAAATCATGTAGATATTATGTCGAATATAAAAATTGAGAAAAAAGTAATATAAATTTGGTGCAACATCAAGTACGAAATAAAGTTACAATTTAGATTTTTATGAAGACTAAGTTTTATTATACGCACTCGACAAGACTACTAGTTTGATCCTCTGTCTCTATAAATTAATTAGGTATATTGTGGACTATAAAGTCTACCACTAGTATACCTATATTTCTTCTATAAAAGAAAGAACTTAGTTGAACCAAATCAGAAGTAAATTTTTAACTGCTAACAATCATAGCACAGTGAAAGCATTTATTTAAATCAATATCAATATTTGGCAATATTTTTTTTACAAAAGTTGCTGCAATTAATTATTACAAAAGTATTTTATACGAGGTGTAGATAAAAAAAGTGATAATACTTTAGGATGTCTATGTCTATAAGTAAGTATAGAGTTCACCGTGAAAGTGGCAGCGCTGAAAGAGTAACTTGTTTTTTTGCTTTTGTATGTTAAAATTCATGACGCCGCGCTGGGTCGCTAACCCATACAAATCCCAAAAAAACTAATCTTTCAGCGTTACTAATATCACTGTGAACTATAATAGAAGGGATACATAGGTACCCCAAACTTTAGCGACTAAAGCACTGAATACATATATACTTTAGAATTTAGAGTCTAAAGTATATTATGTCATCAGTCCTTGTTTTGTTTCACCCCATATTAATGTACGACACTTATACACATAATCCACTGAACCGATTTAGTTCAGTTTGGTTAAACATACATCGAGTCCCGGAAAAGAACATTCTAGGATAGTTTTTATGCTGGCGAAAGTTCCTGACCAAAATTATACGACACAATAATGTATTAAATAAATAAATTAGGTTTTGTATACTTTGATCATCAAACATCCTCTTTTGCAATTTCAAATGGGGTTATGAATGTTACAAAAGTTATTCTCATATCACACTAGATGGAGCTATGTGGTAGGTTATAGGTAGATTCTGTCACTACCTATTCAAAAAGTTTATATTAATGTATTGTTATATGTACGGTAGTAACAAATCAACTATATTATTTTAACTACTAGTAGGTATACTATGTTTTTAATTTACAACAATATAAAAAGATATTAATTAACAGGATAATGATTGTAGTGTTATTTTCTGTGGTCTATAATACTCTATATTAATAACTAATAACCAACTAGAAGGTGGACAAAAACTTTAGACTAGTGGTCCCCAAGCTTTTTTCATGCGGGCCACAAACATGTTTTGGTCTTGGTGTCGCGGGCCGCAAAAATTTGGTTTAAAAAATAACGTTCTTCAAAATTAACGATTTACAAATGAAAAAAATTCACAACTTTCACGATGACTACATTATTTTGGCGGTGGGCGCGAATTTCAAAATGGTTTATTTATTTATTTATTTTATTTTATTAGGAAAACTTACAGCATATAACAATAACAGTGACAATACTTATTAAATAATGACATGCCAATAACAAGTTTCCACTAGTAAATAATAAGTTAAGGCTAAAATTATCAAAGTCCTGACAATACAGATAACACAAGACTTAAGGAAATGTAAAAACTATTTAAAGTTTAACATCACGCGGGCCACAAAATATAAGTCCCGGCGGGCCGCGGGTTTGGGTCGGGATAACTGCTTTAGACGGTTTAGGAATTAAAAATTACGATGTAATATTTTAAATTCAAACAATTTTAATTGAAACTATGTATAAGTTACGTTGACAATTATTAAATTATTAACTAAAAATTGACATAACAGAAACAAAAGCGAAAGTAAACCAATAATTAAAAAATTGTGTCTCCATCTATAAATCTAGATGAGGTAAATGGTTGTCTCTTAGAACAGTAATGACGAGGGCACCCCGCCGGGGGGAAGGGGGAGGGGGGCTTCGAGTTATAATTTATTTGGAGAAGTGGCAACGAGCCGCCCGCCCGCCCTACCCTTTGCTTTTGCCCTTCGTTATCGGCACACACTCCATGGGTTGTAACTCGGAAATTTTTCGCAATATTTTTAATTTTTTTTCTTAAAATTAAAGATGTTTATTTTTATTTTCGTAGTTATTTATCAACTTTTTTGTAAAATATTATAGATAATAAATAAAATAATACGATTCATTTAATATTTTTTACTTTAACATTTACACATTGACATTACCAAATAATATAACTAAATAATAATACATTATAGAAATAAGTACATAATAATTTATTATTAATGAGTACCAGCTTCTACTAGTGTTTAATTGTTCAATACATACTAGGCGAAAATAAATAATAGAACCGAGTTAATAAAAAATGGTAATAGCAAAAAATGAACTTATTTTGAAACTTCTCACATGGATAAACCATGTGAGAAGTTTCAAAATAAGTTCATTTCGTAATACCTAATAAAATCAATTATAATTATAATAACCTAATAAAATCAACTATTTACATCAACTACTGTTTTTACTTTTATATAACTATGTGACATAATTTTAATTGTATTAGATAAAATAGATATTGTTATAATCATAATCACAAAAAAGAAAAAAACTTTTAATTAAGTTACAACCGTGTGGTAGGGAAGTTCATACTTTCTGCTTTTTCTATGGGTAAGTTACGTTCAAAGGAGCTAGCGGGGCGCGGGTCCTGCGGGGGAACGGAATTAAGAGGGAGTCGGAGGGGGCGCGGGGGTTCGCGGCGGAGCGGGGAGCGGGGAGGGGCGGCCCTGGATACCGAGAGGAGTTTTAACCAATTAATTTTGTTCCTCAACGCAAACTCCGCTATATAATAAGGTATAAGTAGGCATTAACTGAGACGCGCCGATAGCCGGCCCGGCCGACTCTCTCCAGCCTCTCATAACGATGTTTTATTTCTTGTTAAGCTCTCCGTTTCTCCACTTTTAATATTTAATAGCGTTTTCATGGCTCCTGTTTTATAGCGCTCTTAAGAATCCTCGACAATATTGATGTTGTTTTTGCCGGGTGTTATGGTGTCATTGTTTCGGGCATTAGAAAAATGCTCGCATAATTTCGTCATAAATGACTACGTTTAAAGTCGTTAAGTCTCTCGAGGCAGTAATTAAGACATTGACACATCGCGCTATTCGGAGTTGGTCTAACCGAGGTGGCCATGTAGGTGCGGGGTACCATATGGAGGCTCGTGCCCGCAGGACTACCGCTCCGGGAGTACAATTAAGGTGAGAGGCACGCATGAGACCCAATTACGTTCGCCCTTATTCATGCGTGTCTAAATACTGAAAAGGGTTTCATTTCACCCGGAGCGAGACTTTTTGTGCGAAGACGCCTTCTCCGAGATGCGTCAATATGACGCTCTCCCGACGGCGACGTTAAAAAACACAAAAAACAAACCACAGTTTTTAAAAAACGCGCAGCACGCGATTCGAGCGAGACACCCTTTCCCTTTTGAGGGACGCGCGGTACGTTTTTTGTGTAAATGGGGTTTAGTTTTTTTAATGGTACGTATAAATTAATAAACGAACGCGCTCATAATCTGCGGCCTAGAACACTTTCGTCTTCGTGTTTTTTACGAGTTAACGCGCGTTTGTTTTTGTGCGAGTGGCGGAAACGCTCGCTATTGATTAGGGTACGTCCGCTGGCTGCTGGTGCCGACTGACAGGTGCTGCTGTCTTCGCATTTATTATACGTATATGAAATAACCTCAAATAAATTAGGCATTCACAATAAAAATTATTAAAAAAATCGGCCAAGTGCGAGTCGGACTCGCGCACGAAGGTTTCCGTACCGTTATAGAGAAAAAATGGCAAAAATTGTGTTTTTTTGTATGGAAGCCACCCTTAATTTTTTATTTTACTTAAATATTATTATTAATCATTAGAGTACATATATAATTAAAGATTTTGTGAAAATTTCAAGTGCGTACCTATTGCCATTATTGATTACGAGCAAAAAAGGCCAAAAAAACAAGTGTGTTGTATGGGAGCCCCCCTTAAATATTAATTAGAATTTGTTTTTAGTATTTGTTGTTATAGCGGCAACAGATATACACAATCTGTGAAAATTTCAGAACTCTACCTATAGCGGTTCTTGAGATACAGCCTGGAGACAGACAGACGGACAGACGGACAGACAGACGGACAGAAGTCTCATAAATAGCGTCCCGTTTTCACCCTTTGGATACGAAACCCTAAAAAAGATAAAACCGACTTCAAAATTGTACGTAGGTAATTGAGAATTAAAAGTCTCTATCTCCTAAGCCACTGAACCGAATTTGATGAAACTTGCACTATTCCCTAAGTAGAACAATACCTAGTACAAGAAAAAAAGAATTACCTACTGAAATCGAATTGATAGTTCCAGAGATATGCGAACACAAACATAAAAACATACATACACTTTTAAAATTTCGCACATGTGTTCAGCATACGAAAATTGGGCAGTTTTGGAAATATTACATACATACGCGTCGAATTGATAATTATAATATTTGTGGCAAAACAGCTTGGCAGTGGCATTCACATATTCTACAATCTAATAAACTTGGTAAACTAAATTCCTGCGCTCGCAACTACGCATTTTTACTCGATCTCGAAAATCTTCTACTACTATGTACTTGATTGTAATAGAATTTAAAAATCTTAAATCTTTACGATGCAATATGCATATTATTATACATTACTAGTTGACCCGGCAAACGTTGTTTTGCCATTTAAAGTATTTCTACTTCATCAGTTGATACAAAATCTTACCCCCCTCTTTGGGGATAAAATGGGGGGAAAATTGTGTACACCTGATATTAATTTGGAAAATACATTTAATAATATGAAGGTGTTAAAGAAAAAAGTTTGATACTACATCTGACCCCTCTTTTGTCCCCTTAGATTGGTGGGGGGAAATTTTTTTATACACCAGATATTAAGTTGGAAGAAGACAAATATATCTGCGAAAAACGCTTTCAAATCGGATCAGTAGTTTTCGTGTGATAGTGGAACAAACATACAGACAGACAGACAGACAGACAAAAAACTAACCACATTATTGGCTTCTATAGCGATCTAGTGACACCCCCCGCTTATTATTTTTTTAATATCTTTAATGTACAGAATTCACATTTCTACAGTTTATTATATTATGTATAGATGCAGGGATACCTATATATAAACTACTAATTGAATCTAATTAGAAACTGTTCTAAATATTACATAAAATAGCACAGATTAAGGATTATAGGTAGATGTAGTCTTAGCCCGTCATCGCGTGGCCATTTTGTGCTTATTTTCATACAAGTAGTGTGTGTTTATTTTCTTGAATATTTCTATTTGTCGATCATTTCGAAGCACATTATAATCCAGAAAAGAAAGTCATTTAGTTCATGATATCGATAAACTATAGTTCAAGTAATGAGAATCCGTAAACACACGTAAAAAGCTATGCAACTTTTGTAGTCAAATTATTAATTTATGTAACATTTTTAGCACTAATGCCTTACATAGCACGAATAAGGGATTATTAAACTTAAACATTATCCTTTTTAGCTTACAAAAATACCGATTGAGAAGCCCAAAAAACGTTGTTCAAAACTTACGTATTTAATGTTAAATCCACGTGTTTGAGGCATTCTTTGGCCATTCTTATGGTTTATAATTTAGCGGAACCATAGAACTCAACAATATCTAGCATAAAATGTTCATTAAAAACCTTTAATAACACTTTTATTACATTAAATATGCAGACCGACTCCTTTGTTATGTCCTAGTAAGTAGGACATAACATTACACGCTTTTGACGCTTATACACTGATATAAGGCTCTCTCCTCTACTATAGTATCTCAATGTAAAATAGTGTACGTCTTTAACATTATTTTTAAAATTACTTGCCTTACACCACACTTACACCTTCCGTCTGAGTGGATATCGTTTCTAACTTTTTTAGCGAGTTAACAAATTGTAAGAAAAAGGATAGCTGGCGGAAGTAGTTTGAAGTTTTTTTAAGTATCAGTTTTTGTTCGCACTCCGTTCTGAAGCAACATTTGCCAACCGTGGACTAAATAGCTTCGGGATACAACCTATAATCACTTGGACATTACCACCGAATTCTAGGGTACAAAAACGTCTATTCGTTTTTCAATTACCTCCTCTCTGTTTGTCATTAAAGTTTTTTCTTCGTTTTTTCACTTTATATTAATTTGGAATACTACCATTCTTTATTATTATGCCAAACAACAAGTTAATTGAATTCGTTGATGAGAAAAAAGGTCATTGATTTTTTTTTTTTTATTCTAAATTTATAAAGGCCATACATCTTAAAGATTAAGTCGGCCTAAGGTCATTGATTAAAAGCACGAATTTTATCTACACAAAGTGTGAACCTGTATGGGTGTTCTTCCAGTGACATACATTTGAAAATTTATTAAGGATCTATAGATCTTATGACAAATGGTGCAACGCATCCGCGTGAATGGCGAACAGCAAATATGTGAATACATTCGACGCGCTTTGTCACATGTGCACGTGTGGCGACCTAAACCTTTCCTATCCTTTTTTTCACATTATACAATCTTTTACATGGATAATATAAATAATGTAACATAATAGGCATTGAGTTATATCATTTATTTTGTTTGTGATTTGAAAATTAAATATTTAAATCATATCATAATAAATAAAATAATAATGAGAATAATACATCACAAGATGTTGTGACTTTTTACTTCCTTAGTTTGTAAAATAACTGTATTAAAGAAAAAAATTAAAACCGACTTCAAAATTAAATCTCCAAAACTACTGAACCGATTTTGATGAAACTTATACTGTTCCCTAAGTTGAACAATACCTAGTACAACAAAAAAAGAATCACTTAAATCGGACTTGTAGTTCCGGAGATATGCGTGAAAAAACATAAAAACATACATACATACATTGTACACTTTTGAAATTTGGCACATTTGTTCAGAAGCTGTTATAGATTAACATATACAAAAACTGGGCAGTTCTGGAAATATTACATACATACGCGTCGAATTGATAACCTCCTTTTTTTGAAGTCGGTTAATTATTTGCCTGATGATGATATTTTAATCCTTTTCAATGATTCGAGTGAGTCGATTCGATAGACCGCCATAATGTGATAGTGTAATGGCGCGAATTCGTCCTCCCACTTCAAATCGAAATGGCGCAATAAAAAATCCGCCCGCGCCGCGTCACGCAGGAGCCTTTATTTTGATAGTCGGCTCGGCTCACCGCTGCCCATTGTCGCGACGTCGTTTCATTATTGATTTTTACGCCAAATATTCCTTTTAAAATGTTCTATTCATCCCAATTATGATTCCTCTTAACCTAGACGTTATACGGAACAAAAAATGTGCGCCGCGAACTATACAATGTCATTAATAACGCGAACAGACCTCGTCGCGAGTACGGAACCACTTGGGATAGGCTTCAATAACGCGCCGTGTCATCCCGCGATTGTCGATCAAGAGACTTTGTATTTAATGCAATATTGTATGATCAAATAAGATGATGTCCGTACACGTTAGTTTTACCTAAAACTAGTAGCTAGCTATGCTATGGCATTATTCGGGTCTCGATCTCTACATTTTAGATTTGGTTTTAGTCGTCACATTTCATTATCATCATTTATACAACTCAGGGAGATGATACTAAATCCTATAGCTTGTAAATCATCATCAACATCTTTCAAATAAGTGTGATACTTATTATTAGGTACAATTTGCTGGGGCGTTGATACACACAACTGAGTGATTATAGCGAAATTGTGTAAAATATTTTTTATTGTAAGGTCGCAATATCTGACCAGGTATTACGCACAACTCTTTAGCGGCATCGTATTATACCTTCTGCGAATCAGGAGCAACAAAACGTGGTATATGTTTGCTCTATCTGCCTAATCCTTTAATCCACAAAGTATCGGCGGCGTCCACACTGTGGACAATAGTTAATTGTCTCTAGCGTGCCCCCGCGCCCCCCGCGCCGCCTCGCCCGCCGGTGTATCCCACAAAGGCAGTGTTTGCTTTCGCTTTACATCACTTGTTTTATGTGACAACACGCTGGCTACTGTTTGAGCCTAATCCGTTTGTAATGCCCTTTATTCGATGTTTACATAATACGAACAAAAACGAGTATCGCGAGATATTTTACGAACCCGACTGGACATCTTTATGTTACAGAATTCTCTGATGTTTTTTTTTCGGCTTATTTCAGCGAACGTATGTTGGTCATCGACTATAATGTGAGTACCTACTGTAAGATTACTTTTACCCGCAGGTTCGCTTCGTGACTTATTTACTCAGTGAGATATTAAAACATGGCAATTTAAAGCGTGACCTTATTCAGCTTATTTCAAGTAATGAAAAGAAGTCGTAAAAACGTCTTTATATCAATGAAACTCTATCCTCGCGAAATAGGATCCGGCCGAGATCGTTGTGAAAAGCGTCACAACTTTTTTTATAAATATTCACCAGAATGAGGGTGGCCTCTATACAGCTGGCAATAATTATTATTGAATTTAGAGTGTTTTAAAAATAATACGAAATCAATACTACAAGTAGGTAGATGTGTCTGTTTATTTGTATATCTTATATCTTTAAACGAGCAATTCTTGTATATTATATACATATTATATTAATTGGAATCTCGGAATCGGCTCCAACGATTTTCATGAAATTTAGTATATACTTTCGTTTCGGGGGCGATAAATCGATCTAGCTAGAAATCATTTTTAGAAAATGTCATTTTATTCGTGTTTTATCGTATACCGAGCAAAGCTCGGTCAAATAGCTAGTAGGTATACCACTTATTGCAGCACAGCCTATACGCCATCCAAGAAATTGATTCATAAGCAGTGAAAGGACCTTCGTCATTTGGTTGAGCTATTGTCAATTCTATATAATTATGTCGTGATCTGTCGGCTGGGCTTGACACAACGCGAGCTAATTACATAGGTCCGCCATCTGCCTATGAATATATACGTCTCTGATAGTACTTACAATTTACATGGGATTAAAATATTCAAAAACATTATGTTGATGATAAAAATAAAACATTTTAAAGCTTCTGAGAAAGTATAATTACTAGCGAGTATGGAAAACTCTACAATCTCTACATCTCAATATCGGCTAAAGTACGGCAATGTGTTGCAACATTAAATCACTAAAAAAATTATTATAACATTATATTTTTTATTCCTGTCAGTATATTGTATAATCTATAAGTACAAGTAGTTTACCTAACATCTAAACTTATAATACGTACTGCCTACTGGATAATACTATATTATAGTACACAAAAGTAACAAGTAATCTTCACTCAGAGTTAGCTGCTCAGCTTCCGTCACATCTGATCAGACGTAACTGTTAACAGAAGTTTTTTACTTTCGACAAAAAAGTTGAACAAAGCAGACGTGTGCTAACGGGTGCAACTCGATCTTAACACCTTTATCAATGTGGGTTAGTAGAATGCTTTTTTGCGAAATATCGAAAAATTGAACGGGTGTTTGTGAAAATTGAAACCATCCGGCGCAGAACCTGGCGCGTACAGTTAGAGTTATTATACTTATTACATATATACTTATTGCTAACTTTTTTACGGTTTTTTATCAGCAAAGAATTTAACAAGAATAGTGGATTCTGAAATCAAACAATAATCTTAAATGCTCTGCATCTACTGGCTACTTACCTGAGTTATTTAATATAATATTTTTTGTATCTACATATTTCATGTCAGGACGTCAAATATTAAAAACTTTATTGTAACGAAATTGTTTATACTTTATTTTATTCCATTCCTATATTATTATTGGTGAGTGTGGCAAAGCGCGACTACCCTGCAAGTGCGCGTAGCGACATAATATTATTATACCATTAATTCCATACTGCTGATTGCAAATCTGGAATTTTTTTTATTTTTTTTTTTTAAGTTTTTAATTTGGAATGGAGACAGGGGCAGTTATGAAATTTAATACAGACCGTAAATCAGACAGTGTGGTAGGCCGACGTTTTATGAGCAAAAAGTTATTAATGAACATTGAACATTGAAATGTTTTGTTATTTTTCTTCTGCTTTGAGAGTTGTAGAGCTTAATCGTTCAACTTCACTCTTCAGTAGCTCTGACTCCGAGAAAAACAACTTATTATTCAATATTAATGTAATATCAAAAATTATCGATCATACGTCGTGATACGACAAAAAAATTGCAGCAACTTATTGTAGCTACTTTGTGCGATAGTGCGACATTGCAACTATAAAAAATAGTCGAAGGTCGACCTTGAACACTATAATCGATAGGACACAAGTGCACAGCATCAGCTGATCTGAGTTCATTGCACTTTCTATTATGCTCTCGCCGAGTCCATAGTGAAAAAATATCGACTGCACAAAAAATGCGTGACGGTCCATACATAAAAAACTCAACCCTTCCGCAGCAGGTACCCCACGCGGTACAAAAGACCCACAAAAAACGCTCGGGGAGGCGAAAGGGGTAAAGCAAAGGGTTGACATTACGCATGCGCCCCACGGATCACTGCCCTCGTTTTTTCATTTTAAAATTCACTTTTATAATTTTAACTGTTTTAAATTATCTAGCTTTGAGGTAATTAAATTATAAATTATAGGAAGATATGTCGTCGTTTCCTTTAACTACGTGTCTTTAATAATGTTGTCATAAGTTAAAGCTCGTTGCTCGAAAGTTTTAAACTATAGTATGGAAAATCACAGATAGACAGTAATCAAGTTTATTTAATAAAATGGGAACAAATAAAATTAGTAAAGGAGAAGACAGATGACGTTCTTATTTCATCTTGACCTTCAGTTGACAAAAACAACTTGACGATTTTGTCCACAACTCAAGCGGAATAAATTCAGTGCCTGTAGACGAGTGTCAAAACGCTAACGCTAACGCTAACTCTAACGTTACAAAATGTATGCGATTTGACATAAGTCATCGCTTCGCTAGCGAATACTAATGTCAAATCCCATACATTTTGTAACGTTAGCGTAAGCGTTAGCGTTAGCGTTTTGACACTTGTCTACAGGCACAGACTACACAAAGATTAGCACATCTAGAGGAAAGATTAGAAAGTCCCTCAGTATGTGACAAGTGTGACGTCATTATGGTAGTCTGTCCATTGTGTTGGACAACTATTATTCACAGTTCACCGGCTATGTCTACATGATTAATTTTCAGGCGCTACATTGTGATTACACATTGAATATTTTTACAGTAACATTATAAGTTTGTAATGAAATATTATTATTTAGAACTTTTTACGTCCGATCTTGTATATTATTAATAATATAATCAATTTCTTTGCAACGGTTGGATTTCAGGGATTTTGTGGAAGAAAAAGCGATCAAGTTTAATCTCTGAGAGAGAAAAAACACTCATATAAGTAGTTTATTCTTTTTTCTGTCCTTTAACTTGGGGCAAAAGCTCGGTCTCCCAGGCAGTCCCAGGTAGGTGTTGTCATAGGATCATGGTACAAGTATTTTCGAGTTATTTATTTCATTTAAATAAAAAGTAAATAATGAGTACATTAGTGGAAAATAAGTTGAAAAGATATACTTTCCATCCCGAAATTAGCGTGATGCTGTTACATTAAAAGTAATGTCAGTTCTACCAAGTTTTTAGGTATGTATCATATGTATTTTAACTACATATAGAAATATGTATGTACATATTATAAGAAATACAGGTCTACCAGAATCTGATGGCAAAAAGTGCGAATGTAAATTGACTCTAGCAATACCGGGGTAGTTGGAATCAAATATTTTGATCCTTTTTTGTCTTTATAGCGGCTGATTTTATTTGTGTGAAACATGCAAATATATAAATTTATCCAATGATCAAGGATATTTTTGAAAATCTGCTGTCAAAATTTGCCATCAGATTCTGGTAGATCTATAGATAAATATAATTTTCATTACAACCCAATCAACACCCGACGGGTCGCCATCGCAATAACAATTTTAACCCCCTTAAATGATAGTGATAAAAATCAAACTTCAAAATTCAAAATATAATTGGATCCCGGGTCCTTAATTTTTTTCCTAAAAATACGTTAGCGACAAACGCACATAATTCGATAATAGCAACAACAAAACACGGCCAAAGCTACCAAATAACGGAGTGAGACTATAATTAAGAAAGATAAATATCGTTTATTACTGTTAGGAAAGTCGATTAGAAAAAACTACCCCTTTCACCCCACAATTTGTAACCCGTACAGTGGGCGCCCGCCGCGCGCCGCCGCCGACACGCAAAAACAGTCGGCATAGTGTGTGGAGTGAGCTTTTTATTTGTACATTTAAATAATTTTTATAAATAAAATTATTTGTATATTTTATAATTATACTTAAACTCACTAGAATTTAATAAATTACCTGGAGGTATTGGAAATATATATAATTTAACAGCTATAAGTCGGTTTTGAGAAAGTATACCTACCTTCAGTATACAGAATGAGTACTACCTACAAAAAGTAGTAGTAGTAGTAGTACCTAGTACCTACAAAAATGTTTTCAGGTTTTCGCTTTTCAAAACTACAAACTGTACTATTTAACAGAATAGAATAACAATTAAGATACATATTATTAATAAACAGTTTGTTATTGACAGCAAGTATATTAAGTTACAAATTCCTAAAAATCTCTATTCCTTATTGTAAGTTCTTAATCAATTTTTATCAGTGACAGATAAAAAATAACATTAAATAAAAATCCGCGCGGGAACCGGAAAATTTCCGGGATAAATAGTATTCTATAAGTATGTAAATATTGTACTTTTTATCCCGGAAAAATCCCGGGATTCAAAGTACATAATATCTCCATACCAAATTTCACCAAAATCTGTTAAGCAGTTTGAGCGTGAAGAGGTAACAGACAGACAGACACAATTTCGCATTTATAATACATATTAGTATGCAAGTTGCAACCTATAATTGCTAGAGGCTTGTGTGTTGTGGAGAAACGGTTTGCTCTCGTAGCAATAGGTAGCAGCTGCTAACAAAGAGCAAACCGTTTCTCCACAACACACTAAAGCCTCCTCCACGTTAGCGAGCGAGAATAAAAAATGTTACAGTTATATAACGCTTTTCCATAATAATAGAATCATTATCGAAAACAGAAGAGCGGGCAGCTGATTTATTGGACGATAATGGTCACTGTCATAAATAGCTTTTTATAACTAAAAGTTTTTTGGGCGGGCGCGGCACCGGGCGTTTTTTATTACGTTTTCCTCGGGCTCATTAATAATCAAAAATATTTCACTTACGATTATTACAATAGGCGTAATGGAAGCGATTGATCAAGATTTTAATTAAAATTTTAGGTTTTACCTTTCATTTAACAGTGTAATGGTAAATTGGGCTACTGCCGCTAAAGATTTCCTAATATCGGGAGCTTTTCAATCGTGACCCCGGTAAAAAGTGTAAAAGATATATGAACACGTCAGCGGCAGCCGGCATGTGTCGCCGTCGGCTGGCGGCTGACCTTGACTAACACACGAGCTGAATACTAACCGTGTCGTGATTTATAGTCCGCCAGAACAAATATTAGTCCGCGGCTGTGAGACCGATCGCCCCACGGCCCGTCGATCCGGCTCGTCTCCTCAAAAAGAATTAAAATTCAGCGATTCCCCGTCTAAAAAAGAGTTAATATCGATCGTAGATTTCTCATCGTGGGGTGCAGCGGCCGGCCGCGTCCCCCACGGTTTTTTAACTCACCCTAAGTTATATTTTTTTGTAAAGTCCCCCCTCGCCTCCCGGCCCGCTTTAAAGGATGAGTAGTCTCTATGGAAACGGCTCGATCTAATTTATAGCCGGGAGAGAGGACGAATCGCTTAATTAAGAATTTAAAATGTGTCCGCCGAGCGATTAATTAGGAAATTCGAGAATGCAAATTCACGTTCGGCGATAAGGATATTTTTTTCGGCGATAATTCTCAATTTTCACAATACTCGAGATCGAAAATTAAAAGGAGAAGCCGTCGATTATTAAAATCTGAAGCGAAAATTTAGGACGCTCATTACCGGTAGGCCCGCTACTTTTTTAATATCGCGTTCGTTCGCTGAGTACAAAGGTCTGCAAGGGTTGAGGGTGAGCGGGTTCGGGGCACGCGCCGCGGTCGGGGTAAAAAAGTGTGGGAGCCGCGCGCGGGCCGCGGGGTCGCACACCGTGCTGCGTCAGTTGTTCTGTTTTTGTGACGGCGGGCGCTCCGCTCCGGCGCTGGCGCAGGTGAAACAACAGCGGCGCAGGTATGAATAATACACATAAAACATTAAAAAACAACAGCTTGACCGTGACGACGACATTAACGACGGTCAGACGTCGTCAAAATACAGTAGCTAACGTGGTTAATTACGTCACAAGATCGCGAGAGACGCGGCGACGCACTCACATCTATAACAATAATACTCTTGTGTGCAGCTAATCCAGAATCCTGCTAGATAAACCATGTTATAAAATTTAAAAAAAAATGCAAATTTATTCTAACAGAGCATTGAAATACTAAACACGATTCTTACTTACAAACATATTATGCGTACGCGCATTTCTAACAAAAGTAGCTGGTTTCCATATTGTATGGACGGCGTTTTAACTTTTAACCCTTCACAGAAAGAAGATTTAGTATAATTAGTATTATTACAATTATATTTTTGCTTCAACATAGTTATAATATTTCGTAAAAGTCTAGTAAATGTAATACAGTAGACCCCTGTTAACTTCTAGACGTTTAGTGTTCAAATTTGCATTACGTGTAGGTATCTAAATTAATATTGGCCAAAATAATGTTTATTTACCTAAATTGACCAGTAATAGGCATGCCGGATTATAAGGGGCGCCGGATTAGCCAGGGGCCGCATTAGCGAGGGTCTATTGTATTTAAACGGAACTTGACAATAAAAATATTTTTATAAGAGTTAATCGAAGTTATAATGTTGTAGCTACGGCTCTGGTCGATACCTTCTACATATTTTAATTCCATAATTACAAACAACTGTACGATCCCACAAACTAAACTAATAAAAATAATTGGCGAATTTTCTAAAGGGATGTATTTAAAGTATAATTGACATGACGTTTAAAATGTTCATCGTTAAAATGTATACTATCAAAAGCCTCGACATATTATGTTAACGTTTCATATTGGTATTGCTTAGGTCGTTTAGTTATTCTTAAATAATATGTACTTGTAATTTGTATAATGATGATGAAGTTAATAAAAAATAATAATATCCTTTTGAGACTAGTTAGGATTTAGAATTTCGCATATGTTCTTAAATCTTGATACTATGACGGAGGCGGCCATATTATAAGGAGGTTCCTCCGTAAAATAGGGTTTATTTGAAATGCACGCCATAGAAGGTGTCTACAAATTCGTAAATAGTAAACTACCTACCATATAGCTTGACGAAGATACCTAGGCCATTGCATTAGAGACAAGATGTAGACAATATATTGTAACATGATAAAAATTAAAACGAATAGTATTTCTAATAATTCGTTAAGAAGTAAAAAACTTGAAAATAAATTTTCAATAAGACATTTATGATACTTGACTTTGTTTTTATTGGGGGTTCGAAGTTCGAACACCAAAAAGAACAGCTAAACAAAGGGAAATAATGGGCCCTTTCAGAGCATATTCAAAAAATTTAGCCATAATAGCCATTCCCGCGAAATATCGACTCGACGAAAGTAATTAGATTACTTGGCCGAAGGGAAAAACAATGGTGACGATGATGCCTAATGAACCATAAAGAAGAAAACGATACGTAGAGCAAGGCGTAGACAAAGGGCGAGCGGGGGGGAGGCGCGCGGGGAGAGGGGGGAGGGGAGGGGAATGGCGGGAGAGCTAAATTAATTTGCGCGCCTCCGCCAAACAAAGGCACGCTAATGGAACGCGGCGAATGGAAAAAATGCCACCGTCCGCTCTCTGGTGACTTTTTTTTCGCTAACACAACCTTTGAATAAATGGACATCGACGTCACTTTGAAGGAAATACATTGGAGATTTCATGAGCCGCGTGTGCTTCACCAGCAATCGGTAGTATAGTATCATAGTAGGAGCAAAATAAACATTTTTAATATTTAAATTAAAAATAAATATCATTTTAAGAGTCACTAAACATGAGTAGTGAGTTCTATGCAGATATAGTCATAATCAAAGCTCTCGTATAACAATAATCGAACACGGAGGTTTTCTACACATAAATTTATTGCTCCTCTTATGTGGATGATTGATCTTTCTCGTCCATAACATTGATGTTAGTCATTTTAATATTATAATTTTTATTGCGTTATACTAGAGATAACCTTCTAGATACTTAAAACATAATCCTAGATATTATGTTTAATACTTTGGCTCTGGCTAATAATACTCTTACTACTCTTCGATCTTAAATTCAACCTGAAATGGATTCTAACATCACAACAACAAAAAGACAATGGAGGCCCTGTTGACTGTAAGTAGTTAATAAATAAAATTAAGTGGGGAATTTAAATTGTTCCCATTTTCCCTATCTGGGTGTTCAATTATATTCATAGGAACAATCGCTCGTACATAAGACAAGTCTCTGTGCAATGAGCGATGTTTATCTCGCAGTAGAGTCGTTAGCGAGTCCCGACTGCAGACTCTGGAGTCCGGATTACAGATCATATCACACTCCACAGTGATCGCGGAACATTACGCCAGATTTATGCACACCCAATTAAAACTTGGAGCGCTGAAGACTTCAAATTAGTGGAATTCGCTCGCATTTATCAAGACATCAGCGCCGCCTCGCTCCGCGAAACTTCCCAAATTTAAATTAGAGACGATTTTTACAGCGACCACCCCAGGGGGAAGGGGGGTCGCTACCCTTTCCTTATAACGAGGAAGGCCTCATGCATTTTTATGTGCTTCTTTTTTCGCCGGCGTTTTAAACAAGGGGGTGAGCTCGGGAGGCCGGGGGGTGAACTTTTTTATTCGCGTCTTGATAAGTTAGGGTTGAAATTAGACGATCGAGTTTCGCTCGCGGAATTCATAATGACGAAAAATTAATAAGTTTCCCTCGAGGAGCGGCGCGGCGTGCCGCTAGTTCGAGCGGCGTCGTGTTGCGGGAATAATAATACACGGATTATCATAGGAGGAAGTAATACGTACATTCTGGGAGTGTACCCAAACATTATTATGTACTCTACTACATTCGTCTTGTATGTTTTGTTGTACTGTATTATGATTACTTGAAATGTTTTGAAAATAGAGTACAGCACCAACTCTCTGCGTAATAAATTTAGTTTGTTATTATTTTTAACAATATTGCTAAAAATAATAACAAACTAAATTTAAAGCTATGGATTTCCGCAAAGTAATGCCTGATTCTATTAACTATTTTGCGTATTAATAGAATTATTCCCTATTTGCTAATTGCGATGCGTGTACAATGTACAATGTACATGTTTTGACTTTGAGTACCATGAGTGAGGCGTAGGCGTCGTAGCGCTCGTAGCAATCTCGTAGCGATCTCGTAGCGATCTCGTAGCACGCGCCCGCCCGGCGTAGCACGTACTTCAATGACGACAGGACTTCATTACGAGGTCTGTTTAACCGACTACACCACAAGGAGAACTATGTTTTCCACATGCATGTATATTTGTGTAGTGTATATTTTATTAGCACCCCCTACTGACAGATTAGTGAAAATGTGGCCTGGTTTTCGGCCAAAGTTTAACTTACGTTATGACACTTTGTACTTTTTGATAAAATCCAAATTAATATCTATACTTTCATACATTTTTCATTCGTTTAATAATTAAAAACCGCTTTACAACCTTTACTTTTTTGTAAAGCGTTTTCTAAAATCAATAAAATTAAGTAGGTTAGCTTTATACCCTGCCTAAGGCTTCACGTAGTCTCGAATATCAAAGACGAATAAAAAACTTCATTTCAAAGAATTTATAAAACAAGAGAAACTTTTTAAACCTCAATTTCTTAATATCTTTTTAACATGCTACTTTGATATGGATCTCTCAAAAACAATTTTAGTAATTACACTGTTGTAATTACTTAGTTTTTATTTTTCTTTATGGTAGGATCTTTATTCCCTATATTTATGTTGGTATTATGTTTATGTAAATTCTTGATTAGTGAAAACATATTTTATGCCTGGGTCAAGACTCCATATTTCTGCCTTTTGGTGTTGAAACCTTGGGTCCATGGGGCCCCAGCGCAAAGGTCCTGTTTAAAGATTTGTCCCGTAGACTGGTCGACAAATCGAATGACCCCAGGGCTGGTGCTTACCTCGGCCAGCGTATTAGTTTGCTTCCAGTGTAATTGGCACTTTGCCCGCAGCCTCCGATCTAGACTTAATTTTTACTTATAGTGTATGTATATTAGTGTTTATTTATAAAATAGTTTAGTTTAGTATTTTAATAGTAAACCTTTTAGAATTGTATAAATTACGTTTCTTCGTATCTCTTAAAAATTATCTGTATATGTTGTCCTATTATTATTCTAAAACCGATTTATGTAGGTACTTATATAACTTCCGAAGCTGTAGATGTCCGCAATTTCGATGAGCCAAAATTCTACATTTTAACGCGCGGGAACTTTTTCTGGGATAAAAGTATTCTATGTCCTTTCTCGGGACTCACAAAATCTCCATACCTACCAAAATCGGTTCAGCAGTATGGGTGTGAAAAGGACGTTACGAACAGACAGACACACTTTCGCATCATAATTATTATAAGTATTAATAGTTGAAAATAGTAAAACAAATACAATATACATATTATGTTAAAAACAATGTATATTCGAATGCTTAAGGTTGGAACTTGGAAGAAACGAATGTTAAGGTATCAAGACAACACGACAAGACGTTACAACAAGACAAATGTTTTTGAGCATTGATAAAGTGTCTTTTATTTATTGTAGTATTAGTAGTATTTTTATAGTAATTGTGTTTTAAAATTATGTAATACTGTATACTTAAGTTTGTAAGTACTAAATAAATATACTACATACGCATACTATAATATTATAAATGCGAAAGTGTGTCTGTCTGTCTGTTACCTCCTCACGCTCAAACCACTGAACCAATTTTGCTGAAATTTGGCATCTCCATCTCCATACTTTAAGTACCGGGAAAGGACATTCTCATAGAATAGTTTTTATCCCGGAAAATGTACGGTTCCCGCGCGATAAACGAATTTTGGCGCAACGGAGTTGCGGGCGTCATCTAGTATTTTATATTTTTCCAAACAAACTCATACGGTCTTACTACAAAAAAAGATTAAACATCTGTTGAACAGTTGTTTTGACACCATTTTGTACTGAATATTTTTCTAATCAACTGTTCAACAGTTGTTTAAATCTTTTGTAGTAAGACCGTAAGTATTTATCACATAAAGTACCCAGGTTCTAACTTTTAAGTACTAAGCTTTTAATTATAGTTAAGAATACAAAAAACACTACAAAAATCACATCCCAATAAAATTGGATACAAAACAAATGTGTGCAAGATATCGGGATGAGACGTCGTTTGTCTTGTAGTTGCGGCGTGAGAGGCACATGGGCACACTTGTTGCCTCGCATGCGCCCCACTAGTGTGAGTGTGTGTGATGTTCATATACGTACGCTAGTACTAAGTACTCCCGTGTGTGGAACGGTTAAACTGCAAATTTGTTTTGTTTCTTCGCACAAGTGCAGCTCAACGAGTTGTATTTTCTCGCAGGTGAAGTTCGAAATTGTTACAGCCTACATAACAGGTAATTTTAAAAAGAGTTTTCAATTATTATCTAAGCACTTAAGTAGCCTTCTCTTAAGTATATTTAAAAAAATAATAAAAATTAAAAAATGTGTCCCCTATTTTTATTTACGACGAGTGACGACACTAATTAAGCTTTATAAATATGAAAGCTGAGTTTCGGTACGAAAACGTTATAAATTGAAATTAATAAGGAAAATTTAAAAGTCGGATTTAAGCAATTAAACGAGTAGCGGAGAGTCATTAGAGCAATCAATCCGGGCGGAGCTGGGCGGGAGGCGCAGGGCGGGCGGGCGGCTGCGCGTATTATAATTCGCGTCTAATAACATCGTTAACAACGCACATTAAAACAAAACAAACAGCGAGGGGGGTGGGGAGGAGCGGGGGCCGTGCTTCCTCGAATCCGTGTCATTAATTTACGTAATGCGTAGGTACGCGCTATCCCCAAATATTTAAGAAGCCTCCTCCGGGAGCGCCCGCTCCTCCACTATTCCCCCTACCCCCTGCCCGCCCACCGCGCCCGCCGAGAATTATGGCGGCCGCCTTGTAATTATATTTTTTAATTTATCTTCCTTAGCGAGTACAATGGAGGCGCCACCCCGCTCCGGAAGCTTCCTTCTCGTGCTGAATATTGTATCGGGCCGCTGAAAAAAGGAAAGAAAAGCTTTAATTACAAGCGAGAGCGCGGCCGGCGGCGTGCGTTAAATATTTTATGTTGTCTCTTTCTCGGCCGCGATGGCCGGCCGTCAATAATTAAAACACCTATCAACTCGCCCGAAATCCCTCCCCACTCCCCTCAGTCGCCGCTCGCCCCAGACCCCTTATTATCCTCTTGCTGAACGAAAAAAATATGCCTCGCGACACTTAATAACCCGTTACAGACCTAGTAGGTGCTCCTTTTAATAATTACGACGTAATTACTTATGTATCCATATTCACGACATTTTTGGTTACAACTACTAATTATTACTCTTTGATTAAATGGGAACATTTGCTACGAAAGTATCGATCGATCTCCAAAAAATAAATTAAGACTGAATTTCTTTCGAGTATGTCGCAAATGATTTCGATAGGGGTTACGTTTAAAACCACCCTACAGAGTTAAGCTCCTAAAATTGCGACCACCCGAGCCTCTTGTGGGTATAAGATCAGACAACCAAACTTATTAATATCTTAGAAAGGCTTCAAATTAAATAGAATTATTATTTCTATAATAAATTAAATCTTAATTAGGCATAAACGTATGCGAGTCGAGTAGGCGATGTAGAGAAGATACTTTTGAGTTTTGTACCTATACGTCCGCTCAAACCTCAAACCTGCCGAGCCTACCTAATACCTAATTTACATCCACGCAATATTTCATCATCACGCTAAAGACCTTCCGGACGAACCTTGATTAAAAAAGAAAGTTTGACGGCAATAATTTTTAAAAATTTAAAGTAATCTCACGAAAGCGTTTATTATAAACAAAAAGTTGAAACGTGTAGAGGGTAAGGTTGATTTATTACCGAACAACAGTCGCAAATTAAGGATTGGGTAGCGGACACCCCGAACGAGTACTTAGCGAGGAGACAAAATATAAAGTGGCCCCCCTGGCCACCCACTGAAAAACGTCTCTAATATTCTTTTAGAAACGGTGGCATTTACGGGCTATATTTTATCCTGAATTTGCATACGCTCCTTTTTTCACCCGTCCTCTATTTTATGGGTGAGCATTTTTTCAACCGGGGGCTAAGATACAAAAGGGTAAACGCGGGAACCTCGCCGATAATTAAATTGCACGGAGTGTGCCCGCTCTCCCCCGCGCCCTCCGCAGCGCGCGCGCTCAGGAACATAAATTAGGTAACATTCAAGTTCTTACATCTTATATTTAACAATTTAATTAAGATTTTAAACTTAACGCGATAGGAAGATATGATATGATATGTTCTATCAAAGAAATTGATTCATAAGCAGTTGACGGACCTACGTCATTTTTATGTCAATTCAATTTAAATCGTGATCCCAACTGCCTATGAATCAACTTCTCTGATGGTATGGTAATTTCCATGTGATTTCATATTGTAATGAAGAGAGAACTGAAAATAATTAATTATGTATGTAATTTTATAGATAGTCGTGAATCTTATTGTTATTTCAATTGTTTAAATTAAATGATATTTCAGGAATATAATCACATATTGATAAAAAACTAATAATGCATCTAATACCTACCCATTTTTTAGTGAATTTCAACATATCACTTTTTTATTTCGGTGATTTTTAATTTTTTCAACATTTCTAGCTAGTTCAATCATATGATAAGTTGAGTCATAGAAACGAAAAGAGAATTGTCCGGAGTCACCGAAATGAAATAATATGTACTCACTTTTATAGGGAGAACACGCAGCGGCTACGCCCGCGCAATTTGCAAACCATCTCTCGCGACTCGCTCCAAATGCTGCGTTACTCGGAGCACCTGAGTTCGAGAATCATGAATATTATCTAAACTTACTTTTCTCGACAATTCGTGTTTCTTTTTAATCACCAAAATTCAACAAATTTCTGGGACAAATGTATTTGTCTCACTGTAGTGAAAATATAGGTGTAACGATTGAGTTTAAGAACATTGAAAATTGAATCAATTAAACTAATCCGTTTCTATGTAGGTCTACTTCTTGTAGTTTTTCCTTAGCTGACGAAATTAGGATTAAAAAAAGTTTGGGGAGAGTCACCGAAATTGAAAATTCCATCTTTAGATTTTTTTGTGTAGTAGCGATCAAAATAAAAAATTGGCTGTTGCCTCTTATAAAATAATTACACAGTTTGTGTAACGATACAATTTTATTTCATCCTATAAAGCCTTTCTACAATGCCATTTTTATTCCAGTTGCGTAAAAAATGCGTTCGGGAAATTCACCTTTTGATGAAGATGGCAGGCACCTTTAAAATACATTATGAAAGCGCTGCAACTACAGTAGATTGATCTAGGAAAACGCTAATTTAAAACCTAGCAGTTAATCTTACACTTCATTATATAATTTAATTTTAGTATGTATTTGATCATTAATTGAAGCACCTATTCAATTTCTTACATCAGTCTCAAGTATTTGAGTACCCTGATTCTGGTGTAAGGTCTGTACTTACATAATAATTTCAACATGAAAAAGTTTAAATACAATCTGGATCATTCGAGGAGATTATAACTTATTACACTGACTCTATATCAAAAATTCAAAACTATCGAAAATGCATTATTGTTACGTTATTTAGAAAAATTGACCTACTGGTTTAAGGAAATTCATTACAAAGAACTTAATGTATGTTAATTAATTAGCTTAATGCTATTACAGAATACAGATACAACCAAGTAGTTACCGAATTTTTCAGTCATGGCACATATAAAACGAAAGCTATAAGCCTATAACTCATAACTGTAATTAAACAAATTACATAATTAGTAGCTACTCACTGTAGGAACAATTAGGAACTCCAGCAAGACATGAAATTATATTCTGACGCTGGCGATGGTAATTTAAGTAACAAATTAGGAGAAATCTTACCCTGCTCTAAGTCAAATTACCATAATTGGTAATCAAATGTTGTCGGAACGGTATTACTTCGCTCTAATTACGAATTCTAATTTCCTTTCTTGTTCCTGGGCGTTTTGAATTTGTAAATTGCCGCCTCTGCTTCGCCCAATTAAATGAATTTTAATATGTCCAAGACGCTCCCGCAGTCCCTTTATAAATCTTATTTATGCTAACACAATTAACAATTGAATGACTCTGAAATATAGATTGTAATTAAAAAGGTAAAAAAGGACGGGATTCATGCTATTAAGGTGATTATACATATGAACCTATTTGTTCCTTAATGACATCGCGTCGGTACTCTTCCAAAATTTGGAGCCTCTGTCAGGACATACAAAATATAATAGCGGCACTGCCTACACAGAAAAACCTGTACAAAGTTAATTGAAATAATTTTCTTTATAATGAAATCATTTTCTTATTTTCGCAGACAGCGCGTACTCCGTAAAGCCGTTAATAAACGGTAGAGCTCTCGAAAAACATTTTTCATAAAAAGAAATATGGTCAAAACATTTTAATAGCATTAGTATTCGGAAGCAGCGAGGCGAGAGTTTTTAATTCCCTCGCAAGTACGGCCTCAATTAACCGCGCACGGCGACAGCCTCACAGCGGAGAAAAACGAAAGTAGATGGAAAGGGAAAAATGCTCGTGTTTACGGAAACCTCCTCCGGCGAATATTATCGCGAGACGAGCGCGATCAAATATTCAGAGCGGCGCGGTACGCGGGCGCGGGGGACGCAACCCTCTCCGACTTTCAAGCCCTTCCCTTTGCACGCCCTACACTAATTACGTTTAGAGTTCTTAAGAGAAATTACTTAGGCCCCTCGCCACCTCGCGCCGCCTCGCGACCCCCTCCGGAAATGAGGCGCGCTGGAAAAACAACGGCGGAGCATCGCCGGCTCGCGACAGACCCACCCGAATCTGGGCAATCTCTAAAAGATGTTGATGTAACGATTTTTTTCATCATTTTCGCGGGCGTTCTGTTCATGAACGGTTGCTAAGTAAAAAGCAATTAAAGCACGGGCGAGTGATCTTCCCCCCTGTCCCTCCCTGTCCCTCGCCCCGCGCACCCCCCGGGAGCGCCATCCCATTACTCGAGTTTTACTCAATCAACAAAAGCGTAAATTAGTATTAACCAGATTTCGCTACAGCGAGTCCTCCTTTAAAAATTTTAATTACGCTAACGAATTGAATTAAAAACGTCGCTTCGCATTTTCTTAAGCAACATTTTTCATTAAGTAAATTATTTTGTAAAAGTGTTTTCAACGGTTCTCTTTGAACATTTAAAGGTACCTAGGTACAAAATATCGGTAGCTAAGATGTGTATCGCTTTTCTGGTGGACACATGAAATGTATTTCTGGTACATAATTTGTATAATATTGTGTTTTGTGTTATATTCATTTGAATTGTCAACACAAAAATCAAAATACATCTTAATATTAGCACATAATATTAGGCACTATTTTTGGAATTATTACAAAGTAGACTGGTAAGTTGTATTATCAGATATGATAAATCATAGGCAGATGGCGGACCTACGTACCTAATTTTGTCGCGTTATATTAAGCCAGCGTGACAGCGCCACATTAACGTTGAATTGACATAAGCCGACCAAATTATGTAGGTCCACTATCTGCCTATGAATCAATTCCTTCGATGGTACTTTCGACGTTGGTGAAATTGGGCGACCTCCCGCTCCTCCCCGTGTACAGCTAAGTATTTTAATGAGCGCTGTCGTCGTCAGATTTCCGCGCCTTTATGTACCAGCGGCGAAGTTTAATTTCCTAATTTGAAGGTTTACTCGAAGACAAGAGGCGAAATACTTGATCTAATCGGAAGCGGGCGTCAGAGGGACGAGTGACGTCACAGGTCCAACAACGCTCTGCTAATTTCCTGTTTCACTTTAATCGCTTTCCAGCCTTCGAAAATTGGTTTTCAAAATGAGGAAATCACTTGATTGTCAAAATATTACCCTTCAAACTTTCGATATCTTGAATGCTATAGGTATCCTAGGAATCATTCAAACTCGAAGGCTCGCATGCGAGCAAAACCGTATGTGAGTACTTAGCATAATGGTAGTTACGGAGAATTAAAATTGAAAGTTTGAACCAATAAAACAATCCCGTTAACCAAATTAAGGATAGAGCTAAAGTTAACTGCTAAACTTGTACATACATAATATTATTGTGAATAAAATAACACTTTATTTCTTTTTATCTTAGCATCAAAACATTTACTTTCGACCTCAGAAAAAATATCTGTCTGAGAGGCTTAAGTCTAGATGGGTACGTAGGTAGGTACCCAGCGCTGAAATCCTTTGTGAGTCTGAGTATAAGAAAGAACTTTAAATAATTAATGTGTAAAATTGTTTCGTTTTTCAGAGTCGAGCCCGAGGGGATGAAGCGCAAGTCATTTCACCCCACCCATTAAAACCGACGTGACGTTGCAGCTACATTTTTATTTCATTAAGCTCCAGTATAAAATTTGAATATAAAATCAATGTTAACTTTTTAAATACGCGCCATACTAGCTTTTGAGCGCGCATTTCTCGAGATAAGTGGTACTACGTTGAGAGTTGATGAGACTGTACTTTTAGGAATAAAAGCCTACGTATTATAGGTCTACTTTTTTGTCAAAAACTACAAAACTGATTGTTTTGTTCAAATTTATGTAAACTATAAAATTGTGAAAATTTAAACTAAAAATTAACGGGTATATAATATATACCCGGGGCCGGGAATACCCTTTATACTTTATACCGGGAATACTCTTTGAAGCATTATGCATTCAAATCTAATAAAAAACACAGTTGTGCTTAATATTTTTTTATTGACGACCTCTGTGGCTCATTGGTTGAGCGTGTGGCAGCACAAGCCGGGGGTCGCGGGTTCGAATCCCGCCGACGGAACAAAAAGTTTTTAATGTTCCCGGGTCTGGATATGTATTAAATATATTGTGTTTGATATAATAAAAATCTTAAATATATAATGTATAGTATAAAAGTATTAAAAATATTTCGGTTGTCTAATGTCTAGTACCTGTAACACAAGTCCTTCAGGTATTAGCACCGGGCCAGACTGACGTGGTGTAAAGCGTCCATAGATATTATTATTAATTTATTATGTAATTATATTATTATTATGAAGAAGACTGACTATACCTTTGTATATGGCAAAGAACACCCCCGGTGTCAGAGCCAAAAGCCAACAAAAAAAAATATACTTACTAAATTATATTCTATGCCTTTGAATAATAGAACAATAAAAAAGTCGACATACCTATTCCTTATTTAAAAAATGTAAAATATTCAAGCGATCTCCCGTACTGCAACGCATAAGGGCAGTTACCCGCTTCTTGCATAGTCATTTGGACGAACCTTGTAACTTACCTGCTTCATCATCTGGCTAACTTTGTAAGTATACGTAAAATTCAAAATTTTTTGATTGTACATCATTTTCCAAGTCCTAAAAGCTACATTTATGCAATAAAACGTAAATTTTCAAAAATGTTACTTACCTCATTCATACACTCACGTCTTCTTTAGTCTTTTAGGTACTAAGCACGGAGACAGACTGACGTCGCAATACCTAGTGGTGTGAAGCGTCCATTATGGACGCTTCACACCTATGATAGCTATGATAGCTCTAGATAATAGATATAAATATTATTGTTGTCTGTAGCACAGAGTAACCATCTTAACGTGGGAAAGCTTCAAATGCGGTAACCAAATATTATTATTATTCTTTTCTTCGTTACTGCATGTTAATTCAAGAAGCCAAGAACTCGACAGAGATGTCAGTGATAAGTTGATAACGTCAAAGTCGGGGTCTGAAAGGAAAGACCGTTACAATTTCACGTGATTGCGTCCAAATAATTTCGAGAAGCTAATATTCAACATTTTTACAATTCTTCCCCCAAATACAGTTCAGTGGTCCACAATAATGAATTTTACTATCGCGAAAATCGCACCGGAATCGGGAAAAGAAACAATTTCGAATTCGATATTCAAATGATTGACATCTCGCCGGGCGGTCAACCGCGCGCCCCTGACGGCCTATTGTTGACAAAACCTGACCGCGAATAATTCCACATTTAAATTATTATTTTCTCGATTTTTCGATTGATCTTTACGTAACGGACTGTGTTATGCTTATGGGAACTACCGTTACTTCTTGAATCTACTCAAGTTATTTTAAACAGATGCTATCTAATCGCTTTCCTAAAGTTGGCGTTTGATTGAGCTTGATTATAGGTACTGATTTAAATCATATTAATAGATTACATTCTTCTGTTGAGTGGCGACCGTTAAGATATTCTATCATTAAAGGTGAATTGCACCAGAAGCGTCGTTAAAGTTAAGGTTATCGTCAAATATTATGGCGACTTTTGCTAGGGATTTGACAGTTCATTTCACATTTTGTTATGGTTAAAGTTAAAGCTATAGTTAAAGTAAGCCGATGCAACCCACTCTTAGTACCTAGTTTTTAGGGTTCCGTAGTCAACAAGGAACCCTTATAGTTTCGGTCTGTCCGTCCGTCTGTCTGTCTATCTGTCTGTCCGCGGTTTTGCTCAGAGACTATAGGACCTACAAAGCTGCAATTTGGCATGAATACACATATTAATAATGCCGACAAAATGGTACATAATATTATATTTAAATAATCGGCCAAGTGCGAGTCGGAATCGCGCACGAAGGGCTCCGTACCATTATAGAGCAAAATTAGGCCATAAATTGTGTTTTTTGTATGGGAGCCCCCCTTATTTTTTATTTTATTTTAATATTATTATTAAATATTAAAGTACACATATAACTAAGGATTTTGTGAAAAATTCAAGTACCTACCTGTTGCCATTTTTGATATAGAGCAAAAAAGGCCAAAAAAATCACGTTGTATGGGAGCCCCCTCTTAAATATTCATTTTTATTTTATTTTTAGTATTTGTTGTTATAGCGGCAACAGATATACATAATCTGTGAAAATATCAAATCTCTAGCTATTACCGTTCTTGAGTTACAGCCTGAAGACAGCAAAAAAGGCCAAAAAAATCACGTTTGTTGTATGGGAGCCCCCCTTAAATATTTATTTTATTTTATTTTTAGTATTTGTTGTTATAGCGGCAACAGATATACATAATCTGTGAAAATATCAAATCTCTAGCTATTACCGTTCTTGAGTTACAGCCTGGAGACAGACAGACAGACAGACAGACGGACAGACGGACAGACAACGAAGTCTTAGTAATAGGGTCCCGTTTTTACCCTTTGGGTAAGGAACCCTAATTACCTATTTTGTAATTTTCAACAAAAATTGCTTAGATTAAGCTGTCGCCATCGGCCCGAGTGTCGACATAAATCGCGCTTTTTCGACAAATCACAATAATATGGGAGAGCATAAGTTTTATAATCTCCAGTTATAAAAGTGGCGTGCGCTAGATGCAGATGCGAGCTCTCGTGCCACCCCAGTCCCCACCGACATAAAAAACATCACCCAGATTGTTTACCTCACTTTTTACCTTTTTTAAACTCGAATTCACCTTTTTATAGTTATTTTGGTCGCGCGCTCGCTCATTGAAGCGTTCACGCCTATTGTCGCAACGCCACTGTATTTAATTCTCAATGTTTTGCTCAATGAAGATAATCTTTCGATTTGTCATATTATCCCCAGCGATTTTTAAATGATTGCTCTTTGATAGCGACATAATTTATTAGATTGGTATTTGGTGAATGCGGTTGCAGGTTTGTTTCGCTAGATACGAGGGCTGCTATTTATGTATCCGGAATTAAAAAAAGAAACAAACATATATCATTTAATATGGTTTTATTGCTTTTCAAAATATTCGCCGCGATGATCGACACACTTTTGCATACGCTGGAACCAATTTTCATAGCACTTTTTCCATTCTGATTGAGGTATCTCCAAAACGTGCATTTTGAACGCATCAACAGCCTCTTCGCGGCTCGAAAAACGTTGACCACGTAATTTGTTCTTCGCGTATGGAAATAAAAAGAAATCGTTAGGTGCCAAATCAGGGCTGTACGGCGGATGACCAGTCAATTCGATCTTTTGACCCTCCAAAAACTGAGTTGTTTCAGCTGAGGTGTGACAGCTAGCATTGTCGTGATGTAATATGATTCTGCGTTGTCGGTTGTCCTTTCTTATTTCTTCAAAGACTTCTGGTAAACAAATGGTCGTATACCATTCAGAATTAACCGTTTTACAATTCTCTAATGGCACTGTAGCCACATGTCCATTAATTCCAAAAAAACAGGCGACCATTTGCTTCAAAGTACTTTTTGCACGAGTAACTTTTGTTGGTTTCGGCTCATCTTGGAACACCCACACCGTTGACTGTTGTTTAGTTTCGGGGTCATATGCATAGATCCAAGATTCATCACCTGTGTAGATATTATAAACGGCTTTTGACGTATCACGGTTGTATTTTTTATCATTTTTTTGCACCAATCGACACGAGCCCGTTTTTGATCGATTGTCAAGTTGTGCGGAATCCAACGCGAACATATTTTTTTACAGCCAAATGTTCGTGTAATATCTTATGTATGCTCGTCATACTTATGCCTAAGGACGCCTCTATCTCGCGATATGTAACATGACGATCACGCATTATTAGTTCCCGCACAGCATCTATATTTTTATGGGACAACAGCTGTTTTTGGGCGACCTTATTTATTTTCATCCGTGAGCATAGACCGCCCACGATTAAACTCACTGTACCAGTGATAAACAGTGGTTTTTGATGGTGCTTCATCTCCAAAAGTTGCGGTGAGTTGAATAAAGCACTGTTGTTGATTTAGCCCACGCCGAAAATCGTAGTAAATCATTGCACGAAAATGTTCACGCGTTAAATCCATGGCAAATGAAGACACGCAATTTTCAAAATGACGCCACAATGGAAAAATAATTGACAGTCACATGAAACAAAATGTATTCTTCAACCAAAGAGTTCTATTTTCAAATGTTGTAATTACTTTTTAAATATTGTTCTTGTAAGTGGCCAGTTCGGATACATAAATAGCAGCCTATGTGGGTAATTCTCATTTTTCCAAAAAAAGCGTGTGATCATCGTTTTTCCCAGTGATGGTACATAAGTATCAACTTTTATTTTTGTTTTCCTTAAATATTAATAAAATACTACATATTCCATAAAAAAGCATTTTCAATTTACAGTAGCGTTATATTGTTTTTTAACATGAAATAGTCAAAAATGTCCCTTCCATGTGTGTGATCACTCCATTTTTATACGGTTTTAAATTCATAACTAAATATATCATTAGAAATTAGAATAACAATATTTTCTGAATGCCATCATAAACCAAGTTAAATAAACTATATAAATAAAAAAAACTACGGCCAAAACCTTAAAACACTCATATTGTAATTACTTTTAAAACATTGTGATCGATTTTTTTAGTCACCTCCATGGATGATGTCACGATTGTTTTTTAAATGACAAACAATTTGCGTAGAAACGAACGTCGCACGGCTTCAAAAAAAAACATCCGCACCATTTTACTTCAGTTGTCAGATTTTACCGGCGACGTAAGCGTTACCAGAAAATGTATTTTCTGTTGTTATTCTCACAACTCGTCGAGCATAAGTAGTCACTACTGTGGTTACTGTCAAAGGTATGTGCAGTTAAATTATAAACTTTAGTTTTGTGTTTCGAACGCGTTTTTGTATCGAAAAACGCTTGGCAAAATTTGTATAACCATGCTTGATTTGGAAGTTATGTTTGAACATTTAAGTAACGAAAAGTCGCTTCCATGGGCGTCACATCCATGGATCCGTGGATAAAAAATCACCCATGGAAGTGACCATGGATCCAGGGAAGTGAGTTTTACTTACTGGCTGGTATTTTGCATTGTTATTATTACTAGTAATCGCCCAATGGTCGAAATTCGACCTCAAATAAAAATATTAAATTATAACAACGCTTTTCTAATAATTTCTATTGATATTCTTTTATCAAAATATTGACTTTATTATTTTAGACACAATTCCTGCGATAGGCTCAGATTAATAAAGTCAAATGATGACATACTCGTACAATAATAGCAATACAAAAGGTCTAATAAAAGCTAAACTAAGCTGTGCAAATGTTTTCACAAAAGTAAAGAATGTTTGATAGACAAACTGATTTGTTATTTAAGCTCGGGCTGAAGCCAAAAAAATTTAATTTTATGTTATTTTGTTTTTTTAGTGTAAGGCTACTTTGTTATTGAAACCAGTAAGACTTTTTTTACACTTACACTAAAAAAACAAAAGTAAGACTTTTTTGAGACTGTGATAATTTTAAGATCTCTTAAAATTATCACAGTCTCAAAAAAGTCTTACTGGTTTCAATAACAAAGTAGCCTTACACTAAAAAAACAAAATAACATAAAATTAATTTTTTTTGGCTTCAGCCCGAGCTTAAATAACAAATCAGTTTGTCTATCAAGCATTCTTTACTTTTGTGAAAACAAAACCTACTATGTATAAGTAAATTTTATGAAAATAAATGTTTCTTTTTAGGGTTCCGTAGCCGAAATGGCAAAAAAGGAACCCTTATAGATTCGTCATGTCTGTCTGTCTGTCTGTCTGTCTGTCCGTCCGTCCGTATATCACAGCCACTTTTCTCCGAAACTATTAAAGCTATACTATTGAAACTTGGTGAGTAGATGTAGTCTGTGAACCGCATTAAGATTTTGATGCAAAAATGGAAAAATTGTTAAAAATTTTAGGGGTCCCCATAGATACAACTGAAACAAAAAAAATTTTTTCATCTAATCTATGCGTGTGGGGTATCTATGAATAGGTCTCCAAAAATCATATTGAGGTTTCTCATATCATTTTTTTCTAACCTGAATAGTTTGCGAGAGAGACTCTTCCAAAGTGGTAAAATGTGTGTCCCCCCCCCCCCTCTAATTTCTAAAGTAGGGGCATGATAATTCTAAAAAAAATATATGATGTAGATTACAAAAAAATCTACCAACGAAAATTGGTTTGAACGAGATCTATCCAGTAGTTTTTTTTATACGTCATAAATGGTAAACCTTAATATAAATTTAATTAAATCGACTGAAATATAAAAATAAATCAAAAACCTTTTAATTTCATAAAAATAAACCTTATTGCTGCTGCGGAACCCTTCATGGGCGAGTCCAACTCGCACTTGGCCGCTTTTTTTAAGTTATTATACAAATTCATTTATAAAAGTAAATTTGTGATATTAGTTCACATATTTTAGTCAACTAATGACAATAAAGCTGATTTTTTAAATAAAAATTGCATTTTACTTTTAAGAAAAGTCACCTCTTTGTTTTATGTCACAGCTATGTATTGACTTTTTATATGGAATGTCATTTCCATGGAAGTTAGGTCACTACCATGGAGGGCACTTTTTTAAAACCCCTTATTTCTCTATATATAGAGGGCTGCAAGCTCGGAGAACATTTTTCCAATCTAGAACAAGACTCAAACTAGTAGAATCAACCATCAAATTGCTCAAAAAGTCGTTTAGGATTTTATAAAAAAAATTTGTACCAAAAATGAGAATTACCCATGTAACTTTCATAAAGTGATGGATATGTTAGAGGTTTTATTTACTGGATTTTTTAAAATAATTTACCTAGATATATTTTATAATATTATAAACATTTTTTGCAGGCCCGTTCATAAAACCCAACACGTTAGGTACCTACCACTCCATTTCTATATCTATGTGCGGTGTGCCCGATCAAAAGTAAATCTGTACCTACCTAAGGCTGTAAATAACAAGAGTTATGAAGAACTGACGAACATTAATACTTATCTATTACTTGCACCTTCATTATTAGGTATACCTATACTTACTCTACATTTTGCAGGCAGGAGCATTTATTTTAAGTGGGTACCTAAGTACATAATATAAAAATTGAATAGATATTAATTCAGTTTCATTCAATCATATTCAGACAGAGGGCTGACTATCAGGTAGGTAGGTACCTATTTTGGTCGATTTATGTTGACTTAATATATAAAAAAAAACTTAATTTAAGCTGAGCATAGTAATTGCCTACTCAGGAAATAGCAGGAAATTATATGGCCACAGCTTAGTTATACAACATGACTGGTGAGACATTACCGATACTTATGGAGAGTACTCTGTACTCGATTCTCATTATAATTATGTAATAAAATTAGGTTCTTAATTTTTTTCTGAACTTTCTTTTTTTCTTTCTTTTCCAAAAATAAATGAATCATGGATACTAAGTAAATTACGCGGCTAGGCAAGTAGGCATACTATGCGGCCGGTGCAGAGGCGTGCGCTACCAAAGAAACACCACACAACTACCCCTCCCGCTCGCGGTGTCCATGCATTGGGTAAATAATTATTTAACTTTATGCTACATTTACTCAGTGATCAATTGATATTATTTTTTTATATTATTTTTTTTTCAACTAATATAATAGCCAAATATCACGTCCTCGAGTATTGAACATGTCTCACCAGTCACGCAGTACATTACCAGATATACCTACCTAAACACAGCGAACAGCGAGGTATGTAACAATAAATGCCGCTATAACTACATTCGTCATGGCTTCAATACAATATATTTTATATTACTGACATTCAAATAATATTTACTATATATAATTGCCTAATTTGTATTGCAATGTTTTGGGCAATCAAAAACAGATGCGTTTTCTTAAAAGGTCAATCAGAACACCTGTGGTATTGTGCCAACTGTTTTGTTTAAAATATTTTTTATCATAGAATAATATATTTCATCGTCTGAAGGTCTTCCGCTATCCTTGAAGAACACCTTACTATCAGGTAACCAATTAGTCCATTTACATAATATCATAAAAACTGAATATTATTTTAGGCTAATGTTCCAAACGCAACGGTATAACGGTATGAAGTAGCATTCTTGCTCGATTACTTCATAATGTCTATCTAGAGCCTTTTTTGCGTTGGGGGAATGCGTTTACGCATCCCCGGGGCCTGGGGAGGACCACCGGGGTATGTGGAACTCCCCGAGGCGGACGGAGACGCACCCGGGACTATACCCACAAAAACCCCCAACGGTGTTCCTGCTCCTGAAGGTGGGACTACGGGAAACGCGTGATACACGACCGCAGCCCCACCACCTCTGCCTCTTCAGGCACAACTCGTGGACACCATTCCACATTACTCCGCGACGATGCGCTGGAACACCTAGCGCATCGTGGCCTACCCGGGACTCGATGTCATGGGCGACGGCAGCCCCATACCGACGCCCCGAGTTCCCTGCTAAGTCGGGATGTCGTGACCATGTCTGGCCCTTGGTCTCCGCCTCGGTCTTCTCGGAGGATCGAGCGCCTCCGCCTCCTCTTTCGACGACATCACCACTTCGGCAAATGTCTCGACTGCCCTCCGAGGTCTATCTAGAGCCTGCAGTATGCACACTGCACAGTCAATATTACGAAAAGGTCGGAGCAAAGAGGGCGCTACCACATACCTACCTACAGTAAATAATCCGACCAAAATCCGATATTAATTATTATGATGCAATCGTTATATATTTATATCAGAATATTGACAGAAACGTTGACAACTGTCGAACAAAACTGTTTTGTTTACTGTCTGTGCTGGTGCTGCCGTCTATCGTGAAAACATCGCAGTGATATCTCATATTGCAATTTGAAATACCGCAATTGTGTCTTCTTGCGTGTTAAGTTTCACCATTTCCTGATAAGTGCAGGATAGGCTATCCACAACTTATCTGACATATACTACAACTCTGGTCTCTAGTTAGGTATGGATAAGTGTTACACAACTTATCTGGCAGATACTCCTCAGTCTATCAAGTTTCAAGTTATGGTTAAGTGCTAAGTTGCGGATAGCCTATCCGGCACAAATCAGGAAGTGGTGAAAAGGCCCCAAAGTTTTCCGACTTAGGTACTGCCGTTATTGACGTTACTCAAAACCTCGCTTATCCCGCGGGTAACGTATCTAATTCCAATAATTATGGGTAATTCCAAGATAAATGTCCTTTCCCGGGTCTAAAAATTGTCTCCATACCAAATTCCATTTAAATTAGTAAGTACTAAGGTATTTGGTAGTTTATCGATGTCGATCACGGATTCTAGGAATTGCCATTGTATTCTATTGTAGTCTCGGTCGCATGCGACCGCTTGGGGCTTGATAGGTTAATTAAACTTTGGCGGACCCAAGGGCGGATCCAGCTTTGGCGCCAGGGGGAGGGGGGAGGGTCACATAGTCGTGGTCAAGACACAAGAACTTATAATTTAATTTTGATTATACTTAATAGATAAATAATAAAGAAAATTAAATCAATTTTTCTTTTACGACTTCTCCCGAAACGCGTTATCACTTCATCTAGGTACCTACTTCAATGGATACGTTTTTATGGACGTGGAGAATGGTTCACCTAGGACCTGGACCCAGCCCGGGGGGGGGGGGGGGATCCGGATCCGCCCTTGGGCGGACCAGCCGACAGGTCACGACTAAGGGCTCCATCATATATATAAAAAAGTACTCTGTGGGCTCCATTCCACCGCGGCGCACGGAGAGACTACGCACGTGCGTCAAGCTTCGCTTTGTAAGAAAATATATGTGACTGTGTCCACTGCAACCCACGGACACGCTACGCACGAATTGACTGTGCGCGTGGCCGTGCACAGCGTGCGCCGCGGTGGAATGGAGCCTTTACATTGATTTGACATAATCCGACCAAATGACGCAGATCCGTCAACTGCCTATGAATCCATTTCTTCGATGGTACTATACTCCCTATTTCCAACAAAACCAGTTTATGACTTATATGTTTTTCTGTATGTAAAGCCTAAAGGGCGGCGAAAATTATCTTTGCCCGGAGCGGCTAAAAGGCTAGATCGGGCCCTGATGTCATTGACAAATATTAATTCTCCTTATTTTATCTTCCCCCTACATAGCTCATAATTCGCGTTGTATAGGTATGTACCTACTCAGAGACTAGAAAGAACAAGGTAGCAATTAATATAATTAAAAATTAAATAAAGAAATTCTGAGTGAAAAGTTTATTATTTTTTAATACTGAACAACAGTAGGTATATAAATTACGAAATATATAAAAGAACATTTTATACAATAAGAAGCCTTAAAGTGAAACATTAAATGCTGTATGGGAATTAACTGCACGAATATGAAATCATCTCAAGTTTTAAGTTTAAATGTCTTATAAGTCAGTAAAATGTTTTTAGTTTGTACAATTACAATAATTATATTAGGTTGGGGAAAAACTTTCTTCGCATTTTATATAAAAATTCAAAAGGGTTTTTTTATAAAGTTTATTTATAATTAACTAAAGTGTATAGGTGCCATTTTGTTCGATAACTATTTGCCATCTTGTTGTTAGGGACATGATCCCATTGCATTGCTATAATAATAAACCGGCCAAGTGCGTGTCGGGCCACGCGCAATGTAGGGTTCCGTAGCACCGCTAGTTTTTGAAAATTTTTGTACCATACAAAATGAATGTACATTTATAGCATGTTTTACACTACTAACAACATCGTCTCAAAGGAATTTAAAAAGCATTTTAAGAACAAAATAGAATGATAAACTTATCGTATTGTGACACATACATAATATAAGTAATTCATGAGAAATATAAAAAAACTGAAATGGAATTAATATAGGTATGTATTTTTCTGATACTAGGGGCTCAATTCTCAAGACTTGAATTTCACCCACATGACAGCATTCATCAAAAGAGTGCGATAGCCTGCAATCGAAACGACATTCGATGCTTGAGAATCGGTTCCTAGTTTTATGTTTTTAATTCCATAGTGTTGTCTATGGTCATCAAGTGTTGTCTATGGTCAGCAAGTGTTGACGCTGGCCAGGTATTCTTTATACTTCTTCTCTTGCGCCTGCTGTAGTTTCTGCAACTTCTTCACCAGCCCTTTACTAAGCTCTTTCCCGTCTTGGTCATGTGTCGGCAAGCCCTGCAACGCGAAAGGGCACAAAATGAATACAAACTGACAATAGATATAAGTACAGACCGAAATTCTACAGGTTAGTAATAAGTAGTAATTAATATACTGTTAACTTATTACAACTAGATTTTTTTTAGGAAGTAAAGCAGCGTTACAGTAAAATTTAAAATTGCATAGTTAGGTCTGCTTGTCTATGAGACAATGCATGTTATGTTGTTGGCTATTGTAAAATTAATAGATCGTTTATCAAGCAAAAACAAAATTTTAACAATTTTAAGGATGTATGAGTCATGAGATCTATCAGAGTAATTGTTGATTTTGTCAAGACCAACCCAGATCACGACTTACATTTGAGTTGATTCATAAGCGGATGGCGGACTAACGTTAATTTGGTTGGGTGTCTTAACGGTCAATTCAGACCGCATCGAGATTCGAGACGCGTATCTACGCATTCATACTGAATTGACAGATTTCAATTGCGTGAGACGTCTTGCAAGTCTGTCAAATCCATACTGTAGTGTATGCGCAGAGTATCTATATAGTAGATACTTAACATTGTCTCACGAACACCAGTAGTAGGGATGCAATCTATGAGTGAGTTGCATCAACCTACTTTAACTATAACTAACTTTAATCATAACAAAATGTGAAGTGAGCTGTCAAATCCCTAGCAAAAGTCGCCATATTTGACGATAACCTTAACCTAAACTTACGCTTCTGGTGCAATTCACCCTATATAAGTCATCTGTCAAGCTGTCAACGGTTCAGTTGTGCAGTGACAGTCAGAGAGGGTAGACGTGCGCTATGGTAGTACTGGATGTTGTAGTGAGACAGTGTTAAGTCTCTGCGCATACACTACACATACAAATTTAGAAATGCATCTACGCGTCTCGATGCGGTCTGAATTGACCGTTAAGACACCCAACCAAATTACGTTGGTCCGCCATCCGCTTATGAATCAACTTCTCTAATGGCTCTTTTTTTTTAGTACCTTATCATCGAATTGAGAATATTTATCTGTTTCCTTCTTGAACATCTCGCTAGGTGGTATCTTCTTATGTTCTTCTTTCGCGCGCTGCGCTTCCAGAAGTTCCTGCTTCTTCTTCAGCTTCTCCGCTTCCTGCCTTTTCTTCTCTTCCCTCTCTTTCATTAGCTCCTCTTTGCTGACTAGTTTTACTACTGTACGATCTGCAAAACAAAAAGTGACGTTAGAAACTCATTTTATATTTTAAGCTTTTTATTTGCAGGCAAAGGCAAACAGGGAATATATTATAATAAAGTCGTGCAACTGGCGGAAATACGCAGGGTATCTTAAGCGCGCTTATTACTAACGCTTACCCGAAACTGTTTCAATGATAGTTTCAGTTATAGTCTTGTTCAAAGCGCTTACTCGTCATTTTCGCTTTCTCTGTGGGTCCTACGTGTAAAATACTGTATTATTGCTCTGTGCTCACTAGTCATCAGGACTCTTTTCCTATCGCGCATATTATTGGCTGCGCACTGGTCTGGTCCGCGTGTGGGTGATAACATGCTCCTGGCCACGCATGTCTTGCCCGCTTGACAGTAAAAACATGTATGAAATGACAGAACGCGGGCAACTTGCTTGCGGATCAGCAGATTCACAATTTCCATTCGATACGGATTCGGAAACTCTAACATGCGGTCATTGGTCAATGCCTAGCAGCGAGCGTTTATTGGATGTCGCGCGATGAAGTTTCTGAATCCGAGTCGAATTACGCATTGGGAATCAGGGCTAAGATCCGCGTGCGGGCGATAACACGTAAGACCTCAATGTGCAGTACCTGGCTTATCCTCCAGCCGCACTCCGAGCTCGGGCAGCACGCAGTCCCGCAGCTCGTCGCACAGCGCGAGCACGTCGCGCGCCCCGCCCTCACCGCGCGCCGCCTCCCGCACGCGTGACCTGAACGTCGCCAGCGCCTCCAAATACGGCATCACTGTTGCCTCCGTCTGAGAACATTATAAAAACGACCGGTTGACAAAATCTTTATAGTCCGACAAGGCTTTATATGAATGTGTCAATGATGTCAAAAGGCGCTGCTGGTAAAGGAGAACTGTCAAACACATGTCAAAAATGACGTTTTTGTATGATAGAAGCGTTTAGTTCCTTTTCTCGCCACGTTCAAGTAGAGCCTTGTCAAACTATAAATGCTTGTCCACTGTGCAACTATTTTTATTGATAAAGGGTAAGACAATTAATTTGCTGTGATATTAATTAATAAAAATAAGAGGATGAAACGGTGGGACATATGAGCAGAGGCCACAAAGGAAGATCTTTCCACCGAGCGAGGTGGTATTCTCGGTTAGGCCGAAGCACGTGATTAATTCCAGCTGTCGTATATATACCGACGCACTTAGAAAACTTCGATAGCGCAATGCAGGAATGTGGCGCTAATTGTGGGTACCGCCACAAAACTATGAAAATACTTACATTGAGGCCGGCATCCCCCACTGGGAACCCTATGAGGCCGCGCGGGCCCTCCACCGCGCCGAATATATGTAGCACGTCAGTGACGTACCGCGCGGCGGCCGCCAGCAGCGGTGACGCGCGCGCCGCTCCGCCCCGTACGTACACGTGCGCCGCGCCCACTAGCTCGCGCAACGCGTCTAAAGCACCGCGCGTGTCGATGTTGTCTGTAATATTATTACTATTATAGTAGATATATAGATTACAATTTAAAATAAAACAATATAGGAATCTGTAGAAACAGGCGGTCTTAACCGCTGAAAGCGGTTTCTTCCAGACAACCTTGAAATAATATAAAACAGGCTAGTAAAAAGTTGTTACAGAAGAAAACTCCTAAAAAATACATACTACTTAGATTAAGTTAACGTCTCCGTGGTCTAGTAATATAGAGTGTGGCTCTTGACTCGGAGGTCATGGGTTCGATTCCCGCGTTAGAAAAATGTTATTTCCAAGTTTGGTTAGGACAATGCAGGCTGATCACCTGATTGTCTGACATGTAAGATGATCCATGCGTCGGAAATTCAATGTTAGCTGTGGTCGGTCGGATGGGTTTGATAATTGATTTAACACGACCAAATTACTTAGGTCCGCCATCTGCCTAGGAATCAACTTCTCTGATAGTATATATTTTTAAAGAATTACAACGAGATATAGACAAACAAATAGGTTATTTACAGTATTCATGAAGATAATAGTAATACAATGAATTTGTTGTTACGCTTAGCAAAAATACTTTGCGTTTTAAGATGATATGCGTGACACATAATAATTGATAATAGTAGGGAAGTTACCTAAAAAAATTAATCGATAATTTAAAAATATCGAATCACTTCGTAAAGGAATCGCAATCGAAATTATCGATTTCGTACTGACGTTTCAGAGTGGCGCCGGCGATTTTAGATAGCCGCCCTTTTTATCGATTTGATTTCGATTCAACAGCGTAAATGTCAATAGAGATTGGCATAAATTCAGTTTCTGAATGCATCTGACATTTTTTAAATATTTTCGTAACAATAATTTTAAACTCCTATTTCACAGTTAATATATTTTATAATTTTGTATTATGTAATAAGTTAGCATTTAGCAACTTTTCATTTTTATTCATTTACAATTATAGGAATCATTTGTTTTGGTAGGTGGAATATAATTTATTACATTTTGATTTTTTTTTGTTTTCTTGTAAAAAAATCCGTAGCAAAGAATATGAGAACTGTCAGCCATAATATCATCTTAAAACGCACAAACTATAATTAGCTTGTCGTACCGCACAAAGCCGCATGGACTTGTTCCTTGGTAGCAGAGAGTTTAGCTGACAACTGTTGCTCCTCGGGACCCCAGCTGCCTCCAATGGCTTCGTCGTATCCACTTCGCAACGCGTCTTTTACGGTCAGGAAAAACTCCTGAAAGATATAAAAGTTAAAACAATATTACTTAATATGCGAATATTAAAATAATTTACTAATATGGCTTTTTTTATTAGTCTTATCAGCTATCAGCTTCCTGTTTAGAGGTCCCCGTAGGGTATGAAACTGTGAATAACGGTATCATTATTTAATTTTATTGCTCATTTCCTCTTACAATTAAACGCTGCTTCATTTATTTTGTACACTTTTGAAAGGCAATTTATAATATTCAACAACAAAATAAGGAATTCGTTTACTTACATTAAATAATTTCTCAGTCTGTATTGCCATTTCCATAGTATTATCAGAGTAATCTAATGTTTCTTTCCAGCCATGCAGTAAGAATGCTATCCGTAGCTGTCTCGCAGTGTGACGCTTCAAAGCATCCGAGATTGTGACGAAGTTCTTCAGAGATTTGGACATCTTGCATCCGGCGATAGTTAAATGTCCCGTGTGTAGAAAATAATTGACCCAACCAGGCTGATCGTAGTGTGCCTGAAATAAAATATTATATTTAATTGCTTACTCAGAGACATTTAATTATGATTAACCTTCAATTTAATTACGAGTTTGACAGATAATGTATGGGGCTTATGTCAAAATTTTGAATTAATTACATTTAAGTAATAATTAATGTTCCACTCTGAGTGCGGCGGTTAGTATAGTATGGATAATTTGTTTTAAAAGAGTATTAATTATTTTTAAATTAATATTTATTTTTTAAAAAGTAAACACAAACCTCACTTTGAGCAATTTCATTATCATGGTGAGGGAATTTAAGATCAACACCACCAGTATGTATATCTAACTTAGAGCCGAAGACATCAGACGCCATAGCTGAGCACTCAATGTGCCAGCCGGGCCTGCCTGCGCCCCAAGGGGAGTCCCAGGACGGCTCACCAGGCTTACTCTTCTTCCAGAGAGCAAAATCATTAGCAGATCGTTTTTCAGCCTTCTCGTCGCTCAGGTCACCTATAAAATTATTTTTAAATGTTTAAAAAGTCCTTGAAATTATATTAAATAAAATATAATTAGAAATATACCTTCTCCTTCTTGCAATGACTTAGTGTCTCCATATGCTTCAGGCACAAGACGAGCATAATGATGTTTATCCTTACTATCAAATTCACTAACATTAAAATAAACTGAACCCTTTGACTCGTATGCCAATCCGTTATCTATTATTTTCTGAATAAATTTTACAATTTGAGGAACATATTCACTGACCCTTGTCAACACATCTGGGGGTAGAACCTACAATGATAATTAAAAAATATATTTAGTTAGTCATATAATATATAATTCATTAATAAATAAATATAATTATATTATATTATACTACCATAACATTTAATTAATGACACCTTTACCAACTTGAACTTACTAGTATGGTTTATATGATTTCATGATTAGTTGAACTATTCTAATTTTAACTCCACAAATGGCAGAAATTACAAAAACAATTTTTAAATTATTTATTAACACAATCTTTTGTAACTACAATAATTCAAGCAAATTGACATTGAACATTGACTGGTCTCTTGGGTATTACTTATTAGTAACAGGCCAAGCATCTGTGTTTATAATATTTGTCTATGAATATTGATCATATTTCAACTTTCTTACATATAAACAATATTTTGCCATTTGTCTGCTAAGCAACTTTTTTCTAATGAATCAAACATAAACATTGTAATAATGAAACTTCAATAGTTATTGTATTACATAATATGATGTTTTTAATCAACCCCCTTAGGGTCAATATTTATATTATTATTATCATATTTTATTGCTTCTTACATTTAGAGCTTTCATATCCTTGTGGAACTCATTTTCCCAATACCGAGGCAAAGTGGTGAATATTTCATTGTCTGTTACTGAGGCTCCTTGTTTGTTGTCCAACCATTCAGACAATGGGTCCTTGGCAGATTTCAGCATGTCACATTTTGCTTTTAGTATTTTTTCATCATCTTTAGATTGAACTGCCTCTTTCAAAGTTTTTACTGCTAGAGCAACACTGAAAGCGTGTGGTTTTTAAAGTTAATCCTTAGCTTTATTCATATTGATAAATAATTGTAAAGAAAGGCTAGTTTTAAAAGGCTTTTTAGGTTAAAGGAACTTCAGCACTTATAATGAAAATAAATGATTTTTTGGATAAACATAATATTATGTATATTTAAAACAAGATATAAATTTTTTTGCCATATTAATTTACACTAAATTATTTATTACTTACTTGTTTAAAATTGTCTGCATTAAATTTTTCTTATCAGCATCAGCTGTCTGTTTTACAATACTTTCATAGAAATCTAATACTGAAGTTGCATCATCTATACTTTCATTAAGATCTCTCGGTTCTTTCAAGTAATTTTCATATAGATGATTTTGTCTAGCTCTCTTTATAATTTTATCATCAATGTCTGTAATATTCATTACATAGAGGATGTCATAGCCAAAGTATGTGGATAGCACTCTCCGAAGAATATCAAAGGAGATGTATGACCTGAAATACAACAAAATTATGGCATTCATAATGTATTAATGCTTCAAGCTCCAAGCGGTCACCAACAACCACGATAACAACAGAAATCTATTGTGTCTCATTTTTCCACAATCGAGAGATTAAGACTGTTCTACATAATATAAGTTATTGCATTACGAATTACCAGCAAACTGCAGATACAACAATATGTTATGTTTCTTACACAGTAACATAATATTATAATGCATATACAGACATTCTGCACAATATAAGGACTACATAATATTATAACACACTACATAATTTTGAAATAATAAATAAACATTCATTGTTCTATATTGTATCATGTATGGCTCACCTTGCGTGCCCCATGTGAGACGCGTCATACACAGTTGGCCCACAGCTGTACCAGTTGATGCGGTTTCCATTCTCGCATACAAATAGTTCCTTCTGTCTGGTGAGACTGTTGTATAACTTAAGTTGAGGCCGCTCCTGCTGTGACCCCGGTGGACTCCAATCAGGCTGAGATCTTTTAGACATTTTTGTCTCTAATAGTTTGTAGGTTACAAATGAGTAACAAAATGTAAAACTTTACACAAAATATGTACTAGGTGCTATGTTCAAAAAATAAATGATTGTTTCTGTAAAATGTTTGCGTACTTTTTACCAACCATAAAACAATTTAAATCCACAAGAAATTCTGCAATACGGCACTTCCCAGTCCACATCCACAAAAACCAAATTTGTTTCTAAATTCTAATAAAGAGTAGAGGGACCGTGCAGAGCGACGACACTGCCACAAGTGGCGAATAGCCGAAACTTTTACTAAAATTTTACTGTCAAGCTCTAGTGAAGCTACGGAAAATTAGAAGATTTCTTAACAAATTCCGAGTATTTTCAAGAATTGAAATGTATTGTTGTATTCCCGGACTTAAAAGAAATATAAAGGCAAATCGAACAATGTAAAATTTTATTATTTTTCTGCCAAAATATTCGCATGGTTTTGCTTATTGAAAAACGAAAGAAATGGATAAAAGGCGGTAAAAATATACGTAAGTATTTAAAAAGTTCCATGAGTGTTATGCGTAGACTAGTAAAAACACTAAATTTTGTAGATTATAACCGTAAATTCATTTTTTATGACCACAATATGAACATAACCTATAACCATTGCTTTCTTTCAGTAAACATCCAAACTGGCTTCCATCTTAATTGATATACATACATAGGCACGGCTCATTTAATTGGCATAAAGTTGCATCAAAAGTAAGGATAATTTGGAGAAGTCCTGCCAGGAATTCAACACTGATTGGTTCTCAAAAGGATGATTCTTCAAGTAAGAAAAAGATTAGTAGTGCAGTCTTTGTGTGTTATTTGAAGAATACATACCTAAATGGTGTTTACACTTATGAGATCCAGACTGAAATTAGTTAAAAATAGTGACAGACAAAAGTTGTGAAGATGGTATCGATCGAATCGCAGAAGGTTGAAATAAAAGCATTTATTTTAGTGAACTTGTTTTATTTTATTAATCCACAAGCATTTTCAGTAATTAATATAAGTATTTTTGCATAGCTTCATTATTTTATTGCAATATTTATCAAGTTTTTACTTTCTATGCTGATGGATGCTATTAATTACTTTTTCAGATATTTTCTTAGTTAACTAGATAAGCTTTATACATTTTTATTCACTCTTCCATTCTTTGTTTACGGGTAGAAAGTAGAAACCCTTAATATTATATTTAATATTATAAAAATATACTTAATATTATAAATGCGAAAGTGTGTCTGTCTGTTAGTACTTCACGCCCAAACCGCTAAACCAATTTTGCTGAAATTTGGTATGGATTTGCTTTGAGCCCCGGGAAAGGACATAGGATACTTTTTATCCCGGGAAAATGTACGGTTCTCGCGCGATAAATGATTTTTGGCGCAACGGAGTTGCGGGCGTCATCTAGTCTTTAACTTTAATATTTCGATCGCGGATTCTTGGAAATCTGTCGTTGTTCTCGCGGCCGCATGTGGCCACTTGGGAGTGTAAGTATTATATCATTTTATAGTGTAAAACATAAAAAAACACTCATAAACTAGCCAGGGTCAAGGAGAATGCGAAGTCAAAGTCACTCACAAGTTACGTCTTTTACTCGCATCGCGGCGCTGCTGTCGAATTACGACGCCCTCTATAGTTTCTGCACGGTCCCTAGATTCTACGGATATTTTGACAAATGACATTGACATTGACACGTGAACATCTGACAATTCTTCGCCTCCTTCAAAAATAAACAGCTGACTGTCAGGCACATAACATTGCATTTTATAAAAGATTTGAAACAATAATTGAAGAAAAGAAGTTGATTTTATGGCTTCTTATTTAGGAATTAGGATATAATTTTTAACAAAAAGGTATTACCTTTAGCTCTAGATAAACCAAGTTCAATCAGCTGTGGTTTAACATGAAAAAAAAATCCATGAAAAGGAACGTAAAAATAAACATGCGATTTTGGTTGCATTCTACCTTTTCTATCTCATAAAAAAATTACGTTGTATGAAGGAGACAAACAACATTCAATTTGCCAAGAAAAAAGCAGTATCTCAAAAGTAGTTGCTATGCTACTTCATACTTTTTGTCCTGTCCTTAAAAGCTATATCGCCCTGATATTGAAAAATCGTTAAATACTTTTTGTTGTACATATTAAGCGGTGTGTTGTGCTGTGTGCATGTGTATCTAGCAAATATGTATTTGTACACGAGTTTACATAAATAACAAACGCGTCTAACCACTGATCTTTATAGTACAATTTTAATTCGCTCTCACCAGATTCAATTGTTTTGATTACTTAAAATTTAGCTTTTACAATGACTCTATACTCTTGCAAATGTTTAAATATAGTAGTAGAATGTGATAAAGTAGAAGACGTTACCGACATAGAAAAACTGGACTTATCTACGGAAGAACAAAGGGACTTATTTTTCAGTGAGGTACTATCAATAAATTCTATTTAACCTTGAATATTTCATCCGATTTTACTATTGTCGGATACTTGTGTCTTTGATTGATAGGCTACTTGCTAGTAATTATAAGATTTTAAATGTTTAAAATCACGGTAAGCTATTCTCGTATCACAGTACCTACATATTATTATATAACCTATAAATAATATTTAGGCACTTGTTATGAATTATGACGGTACAATATGGAAAACGAAATGCCAACCTTATTAATGCAAAATTACGTCTTGTGTATTTTATTGCGGCTTGTTTTTACAAACTTACCTACTCCAAATCTATGACAAATCTTAAGAATCTGAGATCAAGATGCTATGTACTATCAGAGAAGTTGATTCCTAGGTTGATGGCGGACCTAAGTAATTTGGTCGCTTCAAACCCATCCGACCGATCACAGCTAACATTGAATTGACATGATCCGACCAAATGACATAGGTCTGTCAACTGCCTAGGAATCAATTCCTCGATGGTACATTTTGTTTATTTATTTACCTTTTGTAGAAGCTCCTTCCAGCTGTGTGTGATGGATTTATAAAGTTTTACAAATCAGATAAAGAAAGGACATGGTCCAAATTGGGCTAATTTTAAAAGTACCAGCCAATGCAAATAAACCCATTATTTAAGTAGAACATAATCTAAGGAATATTTTTTATTATGACACCAAAGTTCTAAGTCAAGTTAATCAAAAGTTATTCAAGGTCAAACATTTTTTTATAACATAAGTAATAAAAGTAATAAATCTTATTTTATTAATTAAAAGCAATAAAATATCGATCCCAACGTCCCTATCCGAGTCATAGAACAGATTAGAGGCCAAATACCTACAAATAATTTGGAAAAACTAAGGAAGAGGGAAGCTCTATGTCAGAGGTTCCCAAACTTCTTTTGTCAACTGAGAACAAAATATTATGTCTTAGCGCCCCGTTTGTTTCAATTTATAATGCATCCAGATAAAATAAATCACCACCAAGCCTACACAAAGTCCCCACTTTTTTTCTGGGTCCCAAAATCCCCCTTTAGATCTTCGGCGCCCATAAGGGGGCGTTATAGTCCACTTTGGGAAAGACTGCTCTACATGCTTTCGGTACTTACATCTTTTGCCTAGTATTCCAAGTAAGCAATGAGTTATGCCCTGGGATTTGGAGACGAGACACGGGACAGGAGTCACAGGACCCGTCACCTGACATTATCCATCGATGGCAGAATGAAGAGCGATGGAAAGAACGAGCGCTTGAGCTTTGGGTTGAGCGACTAGAGCAGCCGCAAGTCAGTTCCACCTTCTGATATCCATTGGACCTGTTCTAAAAGAAAGGGTCAACTGAAAGACTGGTGCACTGTCTTTTCGTTTCACGCAGCTACTGACAGGCCTTGGGTGCTTCGGTTGGTACCTATGTGCGATAGTATGACGAGAGGAAATAACGGCTTGTCACCACTGCAGTAAAGTATGTGACACGGCGTAGCACACGATTATGACATGTTCCGCATACAAGACACACAACGCTCGGAATTGACGTACTGTCTCGGACGTGATATTACACTCTCAGCGACATTTTGCGCCTTGCTGCAGAGTGGACATAATTAGTGGCAAGCGGTGGAGACTTTTACACAACATGTGGTCTCTGCTAAAAATGACGCTGAGCGTCTAAGAAAGCGGGAGGCGTTCACGAAACAGCATGAGGCGAAGCTGACGTAGGATCAGAAATGATCAGACCGTCCCGCCTTAGCTGGAGCACTCGGGGTGGCTGCATGGGGATGCTATCGCCCATTGCACGAGTCTCCGAGTTGGTTGCGATGCGCATCGTACTTCTGAATATCGCGAACTCAGAAAGGATAGCGCAAGCAAGACCCAAAGGAACATCTGTTGGGCCTGGAAGGTAAATAAACCTTCCTCCAAGATGAGCCTGCCAATCAGCAGGCGACCGCCGATGGAGTCGCGGATGCAATGTTTTGGCTCCTGTGGCTCCGTCGATGGTGGTTGTGGAGGAGTTCCGCCAAGTTTTTAGTGGGTAGAGGCTGCACTACCATCTTAAGACGCAGCTAGTCCACATATCCGCGGTAGGATACCCCATCCCCCGCAGAACGGTATTTTTTTCACGTAAAAAAAGTTAGCAGAGTTTGATGTTCACGTAGATTAAATACTAAGCCGGGTTTTAATTACAAAAACAATTATTTTTTTAGCTATTGCATAGCTTTTATTGCGGGCTTTGAGCGTGGCGTTCACTAAAACTTGGCGATACTGCTCCACAACCATCATTGACGGAGCCATGGGATCCACTCCAGCCAATGAGGCAGCCTCCAAATCCCAGGCCACAAGTCACAACTTATTGCTTACTTGGAATACTAGGCAGATGCCGTGCGTACCCCCAAGCACGTAGAGCAGTCTTTCCCAAAGTGGGCGGTAACGCCCCCTTATGGGCGCCTAAGTCCTAAAGGGGGAGTTTTCGACCAAAAAAAAGGGGGCATTGTGACTTGTGTAGGGTTATAAGATATTTTATTACAAGTATGTTATAAAAAATGTTTGACCTTAAATAACTTTTGATTAACTTGACTTAGAACTTTGGTGTCATAATAAAAAATATTCCTCAGATTATGTTCTATCTAAATAATGGGTTTATTTTCGTTGGCCGGCACTTTTAAAATTAGCCCAAAATTGTATGGACGGTGGATCTTGTCCTTTGTCAAAACTTAGATTAACAATGTAATTTTATGATGTAAAACAATTATATGAAACCAACCAAAGTATTGATAGGTGGAGGAATTTTTTTATTAATTGTTCTTCCTCCAAAGGTATCTGGTACAGGACATTGAATTGTGAACCTTGCCTGAACCCACGACTTGAGGGCTAATATTTCTAGGACTAGCTGGGTTGTGGCTATGAGGATGCGATCAGGACACGTTCCACTCAACACATTTACAAGAATTTACTGTGGAGTTACAGAAGACTTAATGCACTTGTTGGTGGATTGTGGACAAAATCGTGATCTCAGGAGCCAGTTGTTCCCAGGAAATTTGTTTGGGGGCAAATTAATATTATTTTGCAAGAGGCCCGTACTTTAATCAAGTTCTATTTGTTGTCAATATAATATAGGTTAATTTTTAAACCAATTTTGAATAATACTATGAGGCTGACATAGATGCCAAGTGCATTTATTAAGCCTTGTCAAAAATTTGAATAAAGAAAAGAACCCTACAATTAGAATGTTAATTTCTTCTAATTTTTTAAAATTAGATTCACAAAGCCGTAATATGATATTCATTATTTATATGATAATTTGTTGAAATAAATTACTGCCAACTTCTGTGATAAGGCATTTGGCCCAATTGTAATCCAGAAATAATAATGCTTGAATCGAAACATACACTATTGTCATTAAATACTAAATTGTACAATTGAAAATAGCCTTAACTATTCTAACGGGCCCCATACATGGTAAGATTTATCTGTACGATCCGTCGCGTCAAACCGATCGAAACTACGAATTGATGGTATATGTCAAGATTGTTAACGATTTACTTAAGGGCCCGGGGTACCCTCGAAATTTTCATACATTCTTAATACCAAAATCATTTTCTCATACGAAAATATTTAACATGTTTGAGTTATTTTTCAGCTTAAGATAGTAATCACCTAGGGTCCTGAACAAATTTTTTTTACAAAATATTTAAATACTAAAAATTTTTGTGTTTAAATATTTTTTAGTAAATTTACTACTAAATATTTAAACACCAAAAAATAGACAAAAACACTAAAAAATATATAAATAAATAGTAAATTTACTACAAAATATTTAAATAATAAAAAATATTTTTTAAAGTTTAAATATTTTGTAGTAAATTTAGGTACTATTTATTTATATATTTTTTAGTGTTTTTGTCTATTTTTTGGTGTTTAAATATTTAGTAGTAAATTTACTAAGTAATTATTAATTGAAACATAAAATTTTTTTTTAGTATTTAAATATTTTGTTAAAAAAAATTGTTCAGGACCCTAGGTAATTACCATCTTATCCTGAAAAATAACTCAAACATGTTAAATATTTTCGTATGAGAAAATGATTTTGGTATGAAGAATGTATGAAAATTTCGAGGGTACCCCGGCCTCTTAATCAAATATGAGCGTCATTTTTGATGCGATGAATCGTCGCGATCGATCATATTATAGACTAGCTGTCCCGGCAAATGTTGTTTTGCCATATAAAGTATTTCCACTTCATCAGTTGATCCAAAATCTTTCCCCCTCTTTTATCCCCTAAGGGGGGGGGGGGTTATACACCCAATGTTGAGTTGGAAAATACAGTAAATAATAATAATAAGTAAATAAGTCCATTAAAGAAAAAAGTTTGATACAAAATCTTACCCCCTCTTTGGTCCCCTTAGAGGGGTGGGGGGTAAAATTTTATATACCAGATGTTGAGTGATGAAAGTGATGAAAGAAAACAAATATATCTGCGAAAACCGTTTGCAAATCGGATCAGTAGTTTTTGTATTAAAGAAAAAAGTTTTAAAAAATCTCACCCCCTCTTTTGTCCCCTTAGAGGGGCGGAGGGAAAATTTTTTATACACCAGATGTTAAGTTGGAAGAAGACCAAAATATCTGCGAAAACCGCATTCAAATCAGATCAGTAGTTTTCGTGTAATGCTGGAACAAACATACAGACAGACAGACAAAAAACTAACCACATTTTTGGCCTCTATATCTTTAATGTACAGAATTTTCATTTCTACAGTTTTATTATATTATGTATAGATTATAGACGAATCATATCGTATATGGGGAGCTTAATGTTACCACTAGCAATTTGACCGAGCTTTGCTCAGTATTCGATAAAACATAAATAAAATGACATTAGTAAGTTTATGTTTAATTGATTATCGATTATCGATAAAACACGAATGAAATGACATTTTCTAAAAATGATTCCTAGCTAGATCGATTTACCGCCCCCGAAACCCCCTATATACTGAATTTCATGAAAATCGTTGGAGCCGATTCTGAGATTCCAATATACATATACAAGAATTTCTCGTTTAAAGATAATAAGATTATTGTTTTCAGAAATTGACATCATGTCTTACCAACATGCTAAAATGCCATGTAGTTCAAGAAGCACTTATTGGCAACACTTCGATTGGTCGCTTCAACATGCAGTCATGTCTCGCTTGTGGACAGATAACTCATGCAATCTTTCAGGAAAAAAATGTAATTCTTATAAAAAAATCTATGCAAGTAAGTCAATCATTTAATTTATTCTCAATTAAAATAACTTGATTTTTATTATTTTTCTTTTAATTAGTTTTTAAAGTTACCAATAACATAAGTAAATTTTTATAATAAAAAAAGATGGTAACCATCTGCTGTTTAAATATTAAGGGCGGCAATACACGTCCGATTTTTTCATCCGATTGTCTGATCCGGTTGTCTGATCAGACTATCTGAAGGCACTCTTGCCATACATTTATTTGAATACACAATACACGTCCGATCCGGTTACCGGATCGGACGTCAGAATCGGAAACAGCGTCAAAGCATTTCCGATTTTACTGCCGTTCCGATTGTCTGAAGGTGCAGTCTGCATACATTTGTACGGAGACACAATAGACGTCCGATTATTTCTTCCGATTTGCCAGTTTAAGGCCGTCACAGACTTAGCTATAATATATTATATTAATATACCGTACTAATAAATAAATAAATAAATAAATAAATAAACACACTGAGACCAGAAATATAATATATTATAGCTGAGTGTGTGGTCACGCGAAAATTGTATAGAAAATATATATTACTATGCCTAGCTATAAACATAATATTATTAATCTATACATATAATAAAACTGTAGAAATGTGAATTCTGTACATTAAAGATATTAAAAAAATAATAAGCGGGGGGTGTCACTAGATCGCTATAGAAGCCAAAAATGTGGTTAGTTTTTTGTCTGTCTGTCTGTCTGTCTGTATGTTTGTTCCACTATCACACGAAAACTACTGATCCGATTTGAATGCGGTTTTCGCAGATATATTTGTCTTCTTCCAAATCAACATCTGGTGTATAAAAATCCCCCCCCCCCTCTTAGGGAACCAAAGAGGGAGTCATATTTTGTATGAAACATTTTTCTTTAATGGACTAACTTCCTATTATTTAGTGTATTCTTTGTGTATAAAATTGCCTCCCCCAAACAAAAGAGGGGGTAAGATTTTGTATCAACTGATGAAGTAGAAATACTTTATATGGCAAAACAACGTTTGCCGGGACAGCTAGTATAATATATTATAGCTAAGTCTGTGACGGCCTTTATTCTCTAGCATGATACTGAACGAACGTCTCGCGTGGTTGTTGTTCGGACTGCCTTTTACTTGTAAAATTCGGGCCACGCGCAATATAGGTTTCCGCTAGTATTTGAAAATTTTTGTATGGTCAATGAATGTACATTAATTATATCATGTTTTACACCACTAACAACATCATCTCAGTTACTTTCTAAGGAATTTGAACGAAAAGTTCCTTTATACTTCGCCGAATACATTTTTTTTAAGTTGATCGACTATTACTCACAATAACTTGTTGTCTTATAGTCTCTGAGCAAAACCGCGGACAGACAGACAGACGGACAGACGGATGGACAGACCGAAACTATAAGGGTTCCTCGTTGACTACGGAACCCTAAAAATAAACGAAATCATGTAGGGTGAATCTTGTCTTTCTGCTCCGTGCAAGCTCACAGATAGCTCGAGAGCGACTGAGTTCAGAAAAAATCGGACGCAAAAATCGGACGTGTATTGAGTGAATCCGATCCGGTTGTCTGATCAGACAACCGGAAGCAAAATCGGACGTCTATTCCCGCCCTTATCCTCTCTCGTATTCTCAGTACAAAATTTGTCATTTTAAATATCAACTAGTAAAGTAGTGGGGCGCGTCATTTCAAATTAGACAAGCTCTAACAGCTAACACATAATTATTGATTCAACTTTTTTATATTTTTTTATGTAAATTACAGACCACGGAACAGGAAATAGACAATCTGAAAAAATCAAGTAACTTCTCCCCAGTATTTAATTTACTTGTGCCAGAAATAACAAATGATGTTGAAATGAAAGAAAACATTGATACAAACAACCATCAGTTCACCGATAGAAATGGCACTCAACCTTCTACACAGTTGATAGGAACTCTTAAGAAGCAGCTAAACCAAACATTAAAGACACACCTTGATGAGATAGAAGAAGCAGTGAATCAATTTAGAGAACAAAAGCTAGCAGAGTATGAAGCATACAGAGAGAGAGCACACAGGGATCACAAAATTTTATCTAGGTAAGTGTGTAGTGTGTATGTACTTATCTAGGTAGTAATGTTTGAGACATACATACATAATGTTGAAGCTAATAATTATTATGGTGTTTATGGCCTAAGATAAAATTATTTTAGTAGTACTAAGATTATGTTGTTGATATTATTTTGTTTCTTTGACAGTATTCTAAGCAGATCAAACAGTAATGTTGATAATGACAATTGGACAAACTATTCAAATGTGGACAATGGCCCTCCTACACTTCTTAACTCAATTCAAAGAAGGAGACTGTCTTCTATTAAAGATTCCAGAAAAATTCCACAAATTCGGGTATACACATTGTTTTATTGTTGTACTGAAATAAATTTAAATATGTAGCATGTAATTTGTAAGTCTTACTGTTTAGTATAGCTACATATATTGTTAATGAAACAATCCGTAAATTCTTTATGTAAACTTTAAAATATGAGTCATAGCTGATGTTTGTTACATATTATTACTTTAATATTTTATTGTTTCGGTGTTAAATTATAGAGCCAACATACATGATATCAATGTATTAACATTATTTTAGGCAAATCCTCCAATTCCTCACGAGGAAGATTCCTTAGATGCAGAGGATATATTTGATTTAGAAGGCACTGACTCCCGAAACAACATGGTCTCTGATCAAGATGATTATGATTCAGATGGTAAGACTTATCCGCCTTTCAAAAAAGAAGTAGTTTATAAGTTATAACATTCTCCTTTAATTAACTGAATCCATACTAATATTATAAATGCAAATCTGTGTATATCTGCTACCTTATCACACTTAGGGCCTGTTTCACCACTTCCTGATAAAATGCTGAATAGGCTATCCACAGCTTTTTTGACAGATTCTCCATACTTCATCTGTCAAGTTAATTGGTGGATAGCCTATAGTATTCGGCACTTATCAGGAAGTGGTGAAACAGGCCCTTACACTGCAGAACCGATTTCAATGTTTGATGAATGCATAACTATATAAATATTATGATGACATGATGACAATTCAAATATCATATATTTAGCAATAGCGCTATAATAGGTACAACTGTGTAGTAAATTGATCGAGTTTCATTTAATGTTTACATCAAACTATGTATATTGAAACAGAGTACTTTCTGGACTTGCCGTTGCCAGTGTTAATTTAGGAGATTGGATGGCCATAAAGTTTTGTAATGCTGTTATTATTTATTATTGATTACATAGAATGTAAATGTTACGATTGTCTGTTATTTTTTTGTTTTATTTTATTGTCTGGCTGTGTTTTGTCTCTTGTGTAAAGATGATAAAGATGTTTTTATTTATTTTATATTAGAAGCCTTAGATGTTCTGAAAAACAAAACTATTAATCATCATCGCATGTTTTCAGACGGCAGCAACGACGAGGGTATTCACATAGAGCGGGCACGCGGCGGCGGCGGTGGCGGCGCGCGCGGCGACGTGGCACACTCCATGCCCATATCCATGCCCACCTTCCCCAACCAGCGCCCCTCCGTCAGGGACTACGATGACTATGTGAGTAGTTTTACCAAGCAAAGGAGCAGATAGGTGATATAATAGAAAGTGTACTTTTATTTGATGTCTCCTTTTTTATTTTCATCTGAAATACCAGAGTTTCCCAAACTGTGACGCGAGCTGATGGTCTCAGGGCTGTCGCAATAAATAGAAAACAAGAATAGTAGTCTTACCCTCGAAACTGATACGATTTTAATTTACGAGTCTGACTGAATGAATAAAGAAATAAATAAAGCTTTGAGATCGAGCTGATTCGATTCTCGATTCGATTCTTATTCTGTCTGTAGAAACAGAAATGCGAACAGCGATTACCAAACTGGAAACCCCATTTTATAAGCTAGGAACAGAAAAGCAAGCACATTTCTCACATATAAGTTATTTCGCGTTCCGTCCGTATTTTGTATGCGTTTGACATTGCGGACGTAATCATGCGGAATTTACGCCGCGTAACTTCGGCCTAGTGTGTTTAGACACTTACAGTTGAAAATGCTCATGTTTAATTTTTTTATTGAAGGAGGAGACTCAGGACATAGCGGCGAGCATCAAGGCGCTCGCCCGCTCCGTGCACGGCGACGTGTACGAGCTGCCTCGCCCGCGCTTCTCGACGCAGATCTAGCGGCCCTCGCCGATCCTGGCGTCGACCCTCCCAGCGCCACGTAGGCCACGCCCATCGCCCCACCGGTCGCCACATTCGGTACCTCCGTCGCGCCTCCGGTCGATAGGCTCATTGCCGCAGCTTCCACGATCATCCCTGCCCAAATCCTACTATCCGACCGATACGTCCCATTCATACGAATTGCCCCAATCGTCCCTGTCCGATGATTCCTGCCGGTCACCTCGTTCCCCCCTGCCCGACCGGTTTCCCCTACTGGCCCGGTGCTCGCGGCCGGTGGTGCAGCGACCGCCGCGGCCGGATTCGCCCCGGCCGTCCCCGCCGGATTCGCCGCGCGCCATCCCCCCGCGCCTGCCGCCCGTCCTGCTCGCCCCGCCCGGTCCGCTGGCCCTGCCCCTCCCGCCCCAGCTCTATCCCCGCCACGCCCCGCTCCGCCCCCCCGACCGTGAGCTCCTGTCGACCGTCCACACGTCCGTCATCATATGCGTATGTGAGTTCGTTTGTTTGTTTCTGTTTCGCGCTTTGAGCGAGTACGAGTAATTTTTTTATGTCCAGCATAATCTGGCATAATCTTAATCCGGGCGACAGAATCGAAAAAAGTTTTGAGATTAAATCATATTTTGAAGATAATATTGCATGTCAATTGTCAATAAATAGTGGTCTTAACTGCACCTTCTAATCTTTATAATATTTGTGGTCGACTGGCGTCAGCCTATGTGCTATTGGCGTCGGTGAACATTTTATGTGTATTTGACAAGTTAAAACGTGTTAATTGTTTAGTTTAGTTCGATGTATTGTATGTAACTCATCCCGATACAGTGTGTTCGTGTGAATGCCTACACATTGGTGCTTCTTATGTGATTAGTGACCCTAACGAAACGCTACGATACAGTCACGAGTATTCAAATAACTATGCAGGATTTATTATTTTCGTCAAAGTATACACCATTCGTCAATATTTTGGGAACGAATGAACAAGCCTGTACTATGCTAAGTGCATAGTACAGGCTTGCTTCATTTTCTATACTTCATAGTTTAAATGTTGCCACAGTCTCAAGAGTCTTAAGAAATTATCTTAAGACAGTGGGTGGCAGTCAAGTACGACAATTTAATTCGTAAGTCTCAGTTTAAAATGTAAGCACTAAGCAGTCACTACTATACCTTATATGCTTTAACGTTAACAGTAAAAGGGAATATAAAAGCCAAATATTGATTAGATGATATATAACTTGCACAATAACGCAATATCTTAAATCTTCCTCATGGCCGAATTTATAATGTTTAATAACTTAACTATGTAATATGTTTAACAACTGTAGGTATATTATACGCTCGCGTTGTAAGGGCCTGTCCGCATTGCGAATTTTAACTGCGTCGTAATATTTATTCACGCGAATTAATTATTTTTTTTCATCCGCAGTGCGGATACTCATAAAAGATTCAATGTGTTACAGAATTGCGAGAAAAAATTCGCGCGGTTAAAATTCTCAGTGTGGAAAGGCCCTAATGCGCTCGGTCGGCAGAAAACTTCGACGTTCACAATTTGGTTTCTGATTATTATTATCAATTATTATCGTTGTCCATATACCATATGGCATACGCCAAAAATGCCAACTTTTTAGAAAACTGCAAGAAAACATCACTAAAATATAATCTTGTAAAAGACTAGACTTTATTTTGCATGCGCTAGGTTCTATAATCAGACAAATAGTGGACGACGAAAGCATGCCTCGAACGTGCGCCACGGCCCCAACCGTGTGGTCGCTTAATTTGACAAAGTTTTATAATAGTAATTTCAATATTATATAACATTTTATACCTATATATTTGTAAATTTCGAATATTTTACACGATGATTATGAATTTCCAAATACTATCGCAATCGGTTTGCCACGGATGAATGAGTGGGGAAGAAAGAAAGAACGAGTGCGCTTCATCATGATTCATGGATGCCATTGTTATGTATTAACATGTTTAATCTCTCATTACCATATCTATGTTAAGACGTCATTCAGAGTTTTTAAATATTTTAAGTAGATGTTATTCTATTGATAAGCGACAAATGTACAAAAATATAAAACTTGCATTTCTTACTAGTCTCCTAGGGTCACGAAACAGATAACAGTCTACGAGTTACGAAATCGTGAAATCAAAAATTGTACATAATCTTGCGTTTCTCGAAATGACTTTAAAATTTCAGATACGTTTATTTTTATATTGAATATTTTGAATGGTGCAGAGAGGGAATCGAATCCGGAATTGTAGGAGATTGTTTCTGTATATATATATATAAACGACGCGGACCGCGCCTCTCGCCGGTGCGGTCGCGGACGAGGTTGTAATTCTGTGCGCAGGACGTCTAGCTCCGTCGGTGTCTTCCAATACCACTGTATTGATTTGTCAACCGTTTCCGTGATGTCAGTCAAGTCAGCTCGATGTTTAGTTTAAGTGATATATTTTGGAGTGTCGTACACGGATGCTGACTGAGCGAGTAGGGTCGCGATTATATCGCCGTCAGCCGTGTGACCATTATCACTCACTTGGCGGATAGTATTCTGTGCTAAAGTCCGGTCGCTGGATAGACACAAGCAAGAAGCTTGCTTTGCTTCAGTCGTTTAGAAAATGACTTTTGATTCGTGCGTGAATTAAAAAGGACAAGTAACACTGGTCTTTTTCTAATGTTATGTTTCCGGCAACCAGACTTTAGAAGTAGAAGCGTCGAATGAGCTATCAAGTGAAAGTATTTACTATTTAAATAAGCTATAAGACCAGCCTGTATAGTGTATACCCGTTCAGTCAGCATGCAGCTAAGCGGAGGATAATGATTGTAATGAATATTATAGTGATCATGTAATAAATATGACTGAGAAATTGTGTTTTATTTAGATACTTCACGTAGGAGAAACATATAGACGGAATAGTCTCATAAGTAATTTAACCTTTTTGTAGATTGTTGCGATAGGGATTTTTAGTTTTAGAAATTAAATTGGGAAATGTAATGTAACATAGCTGATGCCTATAATAATTTGCTCGGGGCCCTCTAAGAATAGACTAATTAAAATATAACAAGTTAGACTTTGAAAGTAACATGATAATAATTAATAACATATTTTAAAATTTATATTATCTATATTTTAACATTTATTGGACACAAGACACTTTTGTTTACAAAAGTAAGTTAAGTAGTATTTTTTAAAATAATAATAATTTCAAAATAAAGTTTTTAAACCAGCAAGGTTGGGCTAAGGTTGGCTTAAGATGATAATAATGTTAATGATTGGTACCGACACCAACAATGTGTTACCATCGACGAAATTAATCAAGCTTTTCTGTTTACTCCATAAAGTTACCTAGCTATATAGCATAAACCTATAATGCACTACGTCAGTATATTATAAGTCTATGCTATATAGATACTTATTAACTTTATGGTTTACTCTAGTTGAGTTGTGTGGTTGTGGTTTGAACTTGTGTCAAAGTGTCAAAGATACTCTGTATTTCAAGCTGTGATTTCAAGAATACTTCCGAGTTCTGAGTTTTCGTGACATGTGGCGATACCGCGCCGTTACCATGGTAACGGCGTCACAACAAATCGATCTGATAAGAAACCTGCTGAAGCGTACGGTTTTTAATCAGCAGGTGTGCTAATATTAATTGTATTTCTATCAATAGAAAGTTCTAGTGTTAAATGATCACATCGCGGTACGACGCGGCACCTCCGCGGACGGCGAAAGTGATCGATGACGAAGACGACCTGTATTCGGGGTTTAATGAGGTGGCACCCGCCCTGGACACGCGGAACCTTCGGGACGACCAGGCGTTCCAACAAGTCGTACGCACGGCCGGCATCGGCAGACCGGCTACCAACCGACTGGGGACAGGGGTAAGCACCTTAATAATAATTTAGATTGTAGATAGTACGACAAAATGTAAAAGTGCTTGTTTCTATCTTGTTACAGTATCATTTGATCCAGAGAAGGGTGTTTGTAATTCAAGTTTGCTGTAAATTGAATATTATTATAATATTAAGTATTATTATTATAATATTAAGTACACTACAGTGCGAGTGCGTGGATCACTTTACGTGATTACTATAAGTAAATCTCGCTGCTGGTTGATAACTTACTTGAATAGGCTGCTTATATAATAAATAATAATGCTGCTAAAGGCTGCTTAGTAAGGGGGACATAATATTATGTTGTCCTCAAATTCTCGTCTCAGACGTTCAAAAGCTTGAACAGACAGACAAACAAAGACAAAACATTGTAATAGCTTGTTAATTTTATAACACAAAATTTAGATTTTTGGAACTCTTCCTTATATCACACATATTATGGATATGGATGTGGTATGGACTCCCCCCCGCTCTCTTAAGGTGTGATGTAATTTGTTGATGTAACCTTTGCGTTTACGCATCAGGGATACGCGGAATACACAACCGCAAACCCTAAAGGAATCATATTGTTTGTAGATATTCCGTGTGGGCACGGTGAGCGTGCGCGGCGCGTCTCGTGCGGGCACGGCGGCGCGGCCGGTGACGGCGGTGCGGGCGGCCGGCTACACCTCCTCCGCTAAGCACTCCGCCGGCAGGGATAGCAAGAAGGAGGAAACGTAATGTATCAGGGAGAATTTTTGTGATTGAAAAGACGTGGCACCCAAAATTGGCATATAATTAAGTCAGCACACGGCCGTAGCTAGAGGGGTGCATTGTGGGGCAATGCCCTACATTAAAATCACAATGCCTCCTTAAAAGTACCAAAAACGAAGATATTTTTTTAACTAAACTACTAAACTAAACTACAGTTTGTGACATTTATTTCATATTTGTTATATACTAATAATTTGTTACTGTTCCTATAATTCTTAATTCCTAACCCTGTAATGCCGTCCTACCTCAAATTTGACTCTAACTACAGCACTGCCCTCAAGTTTCCGCTAAAACTAGACATCAAAACAACTATTACCTATGTTTGCAGCCGAAATTAACGAGTTGCACACTCGTTAATTTCGGCTGCAAACAAAAATATGAGATTTCTAACACGCACTTATTACGTTTCAGTATAGAAGACAAGATAAAACAAATGGAGCTCAAGATCATGACTCTAGTAGAAGAGTCTTGTGTGTTGAGTGCACAGAAGCAACAGGGTGGCGAAAATGACAGTAAAAGGGAGAGTGATTTGAGCCAAGTAAGTTTCTGCCAATATTTATTATGTGAGTACTATCAAAGATATCATTCAATTTCAGATGACGGATCAACGTTGTTTGGTCGGGTTCAATCAAGCCTAGCTGACAGTTAATGGGTAACACATTACTTGGCACAACCCGACTAAATAACATAGGTCCGCCATCTGCCACATAAACCTTTCTTATTTTTAACATCAGCTTTAAACATTTATTGTCATTTGTACCACTAGTATAAGTGATGCAGGGGTGAACGGATAAATATTTTACAGGCACTCGCCAAGGCACAGGAGGCTTCGACGCTGGAACGTCAGCTCATCAGAATGCAGGAGCAGGCCAATATGGGAGACTCGCACAACTTGGATCTCACGTTTGCTGTATGTTGAATATGTTCGACTTCTTCTTTTTGTATATATATAAATCTATTTAAATAAAACTCAAAGGTGACTGACTGACATGGTGATCTATCAACGCACAGCCCAAACCACTGGACGGATCGGGCTGAAATTTGGCATGCAGGTAGATGTTATGACGTAGGCATCCGCTAAGAAAGGAATTTGATAAATTCCAACCCCAAGGGGTTAAAATAGGGGATGAAAGTTTTCATATAATAATACTTCTTAAGGCGTCTCCCAGACAGACGCGGGCAGCGGTGGCGGTGGCGGTAGCGGTCCAATTTGGTAGATACGGTTTTCAAATGTTTTATTTCTTCTTATAATGTACAATTATTTTTACCAAATAAAGTTTCTTTCTTTCTTCTTTCTTTCAAATAGACTAATCGAAAAAGTTTTTGTGCCAGTACCTCCTCAGTACTCATTCAAGCTTAATAAATGTTTATTTTGCAGGTTCTATGTAACTTGGCCGATCAGTATGCTCTCAATGAAATGTACGCTGAAGCGCTCAACACATACCAGCTGTTGACGAGAAACAGATTGTTCCCTCATGCCAATAGACTTAAGGTAAACTTGATTGATAATAACCAGAAATATCGATTATAGTTTATTCGATCCAATATCGATATTAAAGCATGTGAAAAGCACGAATTATTTTTCATATTTTATTGGATATTGCAGATCGAATTACGAATGATTCGGAAAATTGACTTACACTTGACATTAACTAATATCAATATATTCTTTTCGTATTTGGCAGGTAAACATGGGTAATATTTATTTCAAAATGGGCGAACATCCAAAGGCGTTGAAACTGTATCGAATGGCGTTAGATCAAACGCCGACCGCGGAAAAAGATCTTAGGTATGTAAATTACAATTTCAATTGTTGTGTATAGTCCGGTTGAGGGACAGTGAGAAATTGACAAAATACATTTCTTCGAATAATTTCTTTTCTGTTTCATTATTATATTAATATAAGTGGTATGACTCAATTTGATAAAAGTATAAACTATATAGTATTGTCACCTAAATTACAGGATGAAAGTGATGCACAACATAGGTCTGCTACTGGTGCGCATGGGCAAGTTTCGAGACGCGGTCACGAATTTCCAACATATTATGCAGGAACAAGGGGATTTTCAAACAGGTATGTAATCAATTTAAATACATATTATTAATTCTAACAAAGCATCAATAACTGCCGCACTCAGAGTTTAACATTAATTACTTAAATGTAATTAATTCAATATTTTGGCATAAGCCCCATACATTATCTATCAAACTCTTCATTAAATTGAAAGTTAATCGTAACTAAATGTCTCTGAGTACGGCGGTGAGAGATGTATTTTTACTTTTTACTTCTTAACAATTGAGTTCAATATCATAAATCAAGAGTTCCTAAACAGGGGAGTATGCCTCTGGAAATATTAATTTACTTAGCTCCGAAATCTTCTTGCGGTCAAAGTTAAAACTCATAATAGCTGTGAAAATCGGTCCACAAACAGCGGAGTAATCATTGAACATACAAAAATAAAATAAAAAACCACAACCGCACATAATATTATAAAGTATAAACTCGACTTACAATCCTATCAACTAACATAGATTATAGAGTATGAAAGCTCAAGTATATTAAACGATCGTAAATACTAATAAAACACCTACACAACGAAATCTTTATAAGTTTTCTTTGTATGGCATAAGGTGAAAGTCACATGATAGACAAAGGCAGTGGACTTCGAAAAGTGTAAAGATGCCGGTTGGCAACGGGCGACATGAAGCAACCGCAGACGGCGTGTCGCAACGACACTACTGATGGTTTGTATGTATTTCTGTGAAATTATACCTTGCGCGGCTAGCGACAAGAAGCTAGCGACACGTCTTATTCATAGAAATACATAGAAACCAGTAGTGTCGCGACGACACGTCGTCGGCTGCAACTTCATGTAGCCGGCTTCCAACTAGTACTTTAACGCTGTGTAAAGGTATTAGGAAGTGTACATTTTGTGAGTACAATTGAGTTTCGTATTGAAACACGTTTTAGGGTTGCACTTGGTTCTGTGCTCGGTGGCTCTGGACGACGTAGAGGGGGGGAAGGCCGCCTTCCACGCCATGCTCGACGTAGAACCGCCCACGTACCACCACGACATTGCTATCGATGATGTGAGTATACATGTAGCACTAAGGCTGCGTAAGTAGGGTCGCTGCGCTGAGCAAGGTCACGTCTATGAAGCGATTATTTCTAGCTATTAGTTCTCAAAAACACATTCCTTGTAACACATCTCTGGTGGAAACGCAGCCTGAGGGCCTGATTCACCATTTCCTGATAAGTGCCGAATAGCATATCCACCACTTAACTTGACAGATAAAGTATGGAGAATCTGTCAAAAATGTTGTGGATAGTCTATCCGGCACTTTGTATATTAGTGGCATTATTGGTATGTTGGTATACTCCGGGCGTAGGAGGAGGACGCATTCGAGTGCGTGGTCCGCGACGTGGTGCGGGGGGACCGGCTGTCGGCGTGGTCGCGCGCCGCCGCCGCCCGCGCCGACGCCTGCCTCGTGCGCGCCGCCGCCGCGCTCGCCCGACCCACTGACGCGCCCGGGTAACAATTTTTTTTAATGAGAGTCATGCACTCTTTTATACAAAATAAAAATTTATAATTCGTTTCTCGGCTTATTTTTATTTCCCAGGAGTAACGGTGGAAAATTAATAACTTATGTTTAATTTGATACAAAAGGACCTTGTCTTCCATGTTTTATATGCAATTATATTTTGACTTGAATAAATAAACCAACAGGGTCATAACTTGGGTATTATATTTTATGGAGCAACGAGGATTTTCATCGTAACAAAAACAAGCCTGACAATAAACTTACCCCAACTTTTTTCCTTTTAAAGTGGACCATCGTGGTGCGTGGAAGCGTTGCGCGGCTACTCCGGCGGCGGCGCGGGCGCCCGCTTGGAGCTCGGCAGCGCGCTCGCGGCGCTGCGCAGCGCTGCCGGCGCCACTGGGACCACCGGCTATACCAGCGCCAGCAATGGTGCCATCGCGGCCGGCACCAGGGCGCTGCAGCGCTTGAAAGCGGTCGCCCGGGCCCATCCCGATGACCGGATACTGCGCGCTGAGGCTAACGCAGATGCTGCTTTTGTTGCCTACGCTGTATGTATTATAATTTATATCATATTGTTAAAACTTAATATAAAATAATAAAAGATTTTCAACGTACGAAAATTAATATTTCTCTTTAAATAGCTAGGCAGGTGGTCCGAAGCCCAATCGCTGAGCGAAGCGGCCGCCCGCGACGACCCGTACTCGTGTGTGGCGCGAGTGACCGGCGCGCTGGCCAGCCTCGCCGCCGCGGTACGAGGCCCCAGCGACCGCGGCTCTATGGAGCGAAGCGACAGCGTGAGCAGCGCCACGGAGCGCAGCAGCGCGGGTCGCAGCGCCGGCCGCAGCGCGACACAGCGCAGCAGTGTGGACCGTAGCGCTCTAGATGTCGATCACAGCGTGATCGAACGCAATGCGCTCGAGTCCGCCGCCGAGCAGCTCACCGCCGCATCCCATCTCGATCCCACTGATCTAGTCGCTATGTATGATACCGGTTGGTAATGTTTATGATTTTAAATAGTGGCTGCAAAATCGGTTGTGTAATGTATGTGCGATATTATAACGTAATATAAGTATGTTTATAAAAATTTAGACAAGTCAGAAGAAATGTCACTTAAGCTTAGGAGTTCAAACTCAAAATACTATATCATTTCAGAATTAGCATTATGTTCAAAAAACACAAGCGTTTATTTACTATTCATAATCGTTCCAGCGCTAGTGCTAGAGCAATGCGGCGCGGCGGAGGGTGCGAGCGCGCGTTTGTCTCGTGTGCGCGGCGCGGCGGGCGGCACGGTGCGGGCGCTGGCAGCGGCCGCGCTCGCCCGCCTCGCCGCCGCCAGCCCCGAACCCGACGCGCTCGCCACCGCCGAACACTGGTAAGCCTTTTTTTTTCTTATAATGGCACTTCGGCTTTAACCATGGCCAGTGTCGAGTATATAATATTATGGCGGGAAAACAATATTTTGTAATACAATTTTCAGCATCGATACTCCATATTGTCAGGTCTAAAGTCTAGTTAAAGTCTAAGTAAAAGTCATAATAACAGTCAGAAAGTCAAGTCAGTCGATTCAGTAAAGTGGTAGACGCTTTACTGAAACTTTTGATGGAGTTTTGGAGGGAACACAAAATAGCACGTTTCTGGATAATGCATTACTTTCCCACACTTGTGCACGATAACGAATGTCTAATGGTTAATATTCTACCAATATTACACATTAAAAACCCAACTTAACACAATTTTAGGAAAATAATACAAAATCACAACATCACTCTTTCACATTCCCGAAAAAACTCACTGGTAAGCCTTCTTACAGACAAACGGCACTTGTCGACGGCAGAATGCAGATTTTTAGTGTTCCATAGTCCCTAGGAACCCAATTAAATGAATATGTCAATGATGTCAATGGGCGCTACTGGTCAAGGAGAACTGTCAAAAATGACGTTTAATCTCTATGATAGAAGCGTTAGTTTCTTTTCTCACCACTTTCATAAACATCGAACTGTAGTGCAAATGTAAAACACGTTATGAATGTAGTACCTACATTCATTGACCATACAAAAATTATTAAAAAATTTACTAGCGGTACTACGGAACCCTATATTGCGCGTGGCCCGACAGTCGACACGCACCTGGCCGGTTTTTTTATTCATTATTTAAAACCTAAGAGCTCAACTCGCTAATATCTGTCACAGGTACGGCATGATCGGCAACTGGGACGCGAGCGTGACGGGCGCGCTGGCGCAGCTGCACGCGGACGCCGGCGACGCGCACGCCGCCAAACATCACTACCAGGACGTAAGGCACAATTTATTATTAACTTTTTCAGACAAAGATAATATACTACGTTACTAATAGAGTACCTAGAATATCGTATTAATAAATAAGTATATTAATTATACTCGTATTAATAAATAAGGTTGAACGGACTATATTCGCATCGCTACGCAGTGCGCATTCCATACTTAGTCAACCCTCGATCACAGATTCTCGGAAATCTTTTGTTCTTCTCTTGTTATCGCGGTCGCATGCGACCGCTTGGGGCTTGAAAGGTTAAGGTGACGCCATGTCAAAGTGAAAAACCGTGTTGGATGTGTTTGAGATTGGTTGTTTTCTATGCGAGGCTGGCCCGGCCTCTCATAGAAAACAAGCAATGGAACAGCAAAAAATTGAAAGGGCGTAGCGACAAAATGGTTTTTGTTGCGTAATTTAAAAACCATAAATACATTTCATATAAGCTATGGACAAATTAAAGTGTATACTAGAACCAATTTATGTACAAATTTTGGAAGCTTATATCACTCTCCTCTGTTGGCAAAATAGGAATCCCTTATTTTACAGAGGTCTTTTTGATTGATTATTCTGTGTTATAAAAGTTGACCAATCGTGTTATGCTATGGGTAATTCAAAGACAAAGACATGATGAATACTGACAATGAACTTTAATTTCTTAGCTTTAGTCATTGCTGAGAAAAATGGACATCGCTACAGCCAAATTATCAAGGCGTTATCTTAAGGCATTCGACAGTATGCGAAGTAATTATGTATGGATGCTTTATAATTTTCATAATAAAATAATTTTATTATTCGATAATCGTAACGAACCGATAATAATCGTAAAAAACTTATATAATGCTAAATTTCTGCTAAGTACATCAAATTCTCGCGTATTATAAAATACTAGACGATGCCCGCAATTCCGTTGCGACAAAACTCGTTTATCTCGCGGGAATCGTACATTTTCCCGGGACTCAAAGTATCTCCATACCAAATATCAACAAATCGGTTCAGCGGTTTTGGCGTGAAGAGGTAATAGACAGACAGACATACACACTTTCGCATTTATAATATTAGTATGGATGTAATGTCAGGTGGAGGCGGTGTGGCCGTGCGACGTTCGCGCGCTGCGGTGGCTGGCGGGCGAGGCGCCGCCCGACGAGGCACTGCAGTACTACCGCCGCGCCGCGCGACTGCAGCCGGACAATGTTAGTATGGATGTAATGTCAGGTGGAGGCGGTGTGGGGGTGCTACGTGCGCGCGCTGCGGTGGCTGGCGGGCGAGGCGCCGCCCGACGAGGCACTGCAGTACTACCGCCGCGCCGCACGACTGCAGCCGGACAATGTTAGTATGGATGTAATGTCAGGTGGAGGCGGTGTGGGGGTGCTACGTGCGCGCGCTGCGGTGGCTGGCGGGCGAGGCGCCGCCCGACAAGGCGCTGCAGTACTACCAAATATGTAGAGTAAAAGAGACAAGCAGCGACGGGTCGGTGGTCGGTGTACGATATTTTACCTGCTGCGCGACTGGGCTATAAATATTATTATATTTATTGCATCATCACTGTTACGTACTCTTTGATCGCCATAGTTAAAAAATAAATAACATGGGTCCCGGAAAATCGCTGATATTTGTCTGTTTGTTAATAGCGTCCTTAAGGACGCTATTACAAATATCAGCGATTTTCCGGTACCATTTTAAAGAATTAGGAGTTAAACTGCGAGGATATTTTGGTTTCAAATGAAAGATAATATATTCATCTCTACGACTGTACCATAAAAATTCTATAGCCACAAACAAAATTTTCACATAAAATACGTTTTAACCATCACGATAATCGCAAAATATGAAAAAAATGGGGTCTGATTAGGTACCTTAATATCTAAATACTTACACTGAACTGAGGAAAATAAATATACAAAAAAATTGTTGCTTATTTAGTCCTCTATAAAGTCCGCCAAAAATTTTATATAAAAATAAACAACTTTTCCAGTTATAAGAAAAATAAGAAAATTGCTCAAATTTTTTCATACATTTTCGCCATATCAAGAACGCGGCGAGCATCGTAACCGCCACTGTACAAGGCGCGCTAATATGAATCTTATTTTAATGTCATTAACGACGATATTCGTACTGACAGACATCCGACCTGCTAATTCTCCGATTGGAGCATCCTTATGTCTGAGCAGAAATAATACAAGTTCAACTTTTTGAGAAATCGGAAAATGGAAGGCAATAATTGTACTGAATCAAGTTAGCACAAAATATGTCGCATGTAGAATGTAGATCACGATTCTTATTTGAAACTATCTGACATATTGGTACTGAAATATCTATAGCATTTACTGAGTGATGATAAAAGACAAGTAAATCATGAAAGTAAATATTACAATGCGGGTTCATGCTATAAGCATGGACTTACAGAGCCATTATAGGAGGAATAAGGATTTTTTGATGTTGCTATTATTACATTTGGCTTAACCATGGCCGGGCAAAAACTCCTAAAGAAGAAGGGGCATATCGTACCCACCGATGCAGCACCATAAGTAAAATGAAATGCCACGTCTTACTCTTTAAGATACTTCTAATACCGTCTTATTCATTCAGCCACAATGGGGTCTGCTGATGGGCGGGTGTCTGCGAGCGAGCGGCCGCTACCAAGAAGCCCTCTCTCTCTACAAGAATCTCAACTCCCGGTTCCCCGATAATGTTCACTGTGAGTTACAAACAAAAAATACAGAGAAACAAGCTTTATTGTAAGCTCAAATCAGCATACATCATTTTTAGGGTTCCGTAGTCAACAAGGAACCCTTATACTTTCGGTCTGTCCGTCCGTCTGTCCGTCCGCGGTTTTGCTCAGAGACTATAGGACCTACAAAGCTGTAATTTGGCATGAATATACATATTAATAATGCCGACAAAATGGTACATAAAATATTTAAAAAATATATTTTTTTTATGGTACCTCCCCTACACATCAGGCGGGGTTGATTTTTTTTTTTCGCGCCCACCTCATCGTGTGGGGTGTCGTTGGATAGGTTTTTTAAAAATATTATGAGTATTCATAGATCATTTTTCGGTTTAGGGATCCATTTGTGAAATATTAAGTTTTAAAGTGGAAAAATCGTTAGAGTCCAGTGACCCCCCTTCTACCAGCTAAACGGTTGCTTCTGGAAATGTAAAAAAATTCACGGGAGTAGGAAATATGCTGAATTTAAAAGGAAAACTGTCACGGCTAAGTTGACTTCATAAGTTATTGAGTAATAGTCGATCAACTAAAAAAAATGTATTCGGCGAAGTATAAAGGAACTTTTCGTTCAAATTCCTTTGAGATGATGTTGTTAGTAGTGTAAAACCATAAAGTTAGTATACCTATCGGAATAGAGAAACAATCCCGAGCTGTCAAACGTAACCAAAATTGATTTACATCTGTGTGTACAATTATGTTTACGTGTGCGTGTTAGTGATGTACATACATCTTGTAATTCGACAAATTAATATCGATCATGGAATAATAATAATTGTAATGCTTCGTTCAAACCAGTCGCTTGGTCGCGTAGGTTTGAACGAATCATTAGACTGTAAAAATAATAAAACGGGGTAAAATAAAACTGCATAGATATATTATAATAAAATTGTAATTTTGGAGTAAAATATGACTTTTATCATTAAAAATTTTTGTATTTCTTCAAGCAAAGATGCCTTAGTTATAACTTAATTTTTTGTGCGTTTATATTTTTGTGCCCTTAGATTTCGAATGCGGCAACTTAGTGCATGTAGATATAAGCTTCTTTTCTCTTGATATTATCAACTCTAGTTGAAAGGAGGTCGATGGTGAGGACAGTTGAGGCAGCGTTGGTGAGGAGTTGAGGACTAAGAATGCGATGACGACGGTATACAATATGTGGCTAACTCTGGTGGTAAAATGTCTCTGTAAACGTAGGATGACACAGTGCGCCTAGGCTTTATCTTGATAGTTGATCTATAATGGCCCCTCTACAACAGTGGCCAGCGCTGGCCCATCGAATGGCGCATGCGATGGTGATGCAATGGTCGCAACGCCTCTACATGATGGCCGTGTTCAGTTGTGATCTAAGCGTCGTTCAAGATGGACGTGTAAGCATTAGCCATTGCGGCAATGCAAAACGTGCATTTTTAATAATTTATGACTTTACCAGATGACCCGGTGAACTTCGTATCACCTCCCTCCTAATATGAACCTTCTTTTAAATTCTACAAATAATTATTTCGAGATTAAAATTAAAATAATGGTTTATGGTAGTGATGATGATGACAATGATGAATGTAATAATAGCATAATATGCTTTCTGTTCTTAAAACAACGCAGAAACTCCCAAAGTCTAAACTTGTATCTTTGAAAAGTCAGGAGTTACCTATATAATATTGTAAAGTTTCAATAAAATCCGTTCAGTAGTTTTGAGTAAAAGAGTAACAAACATCAAAAACTAATTATAGCTTCATTATCATTCATTATAAGACCGCGTACTCGTCAATTTGAATGAAATTCGTAAATTGTAATATGAATTACGACGTCCTCACTCGACCGCGGTCAAGCGACGACTGTCGTATCGCCAACGTGTAGAGGCGTACCGCCATCGCTGGGCCATCATCCTTTGATGTGCGGCCGAAAAACCGACACCGCCGCCATTCCACGGCCATCACTGGCGCCATCGGCCATCCTACGCCACTACGCCCTCCCCACGCTGGCCCATCGTGATGGCCCACTACGCTGGCCCATCTTGTAGAGCGGCCATAACAAAAAATGGCCATGTTACTGTTACTTATTAATTATTATTAACCGGCACGACACGACACCACATGTCATGACACGATACGACACGACTTTACTAGACCCTATTAATTTTCAATTCACTCTCAATGAGCCCATTTATTTGAGGCCCATATTATTGCAGAAGTGCTTTAAAAATAATTATTCCCCTATCTTAGATGAGCGGCCATATTGGATGTAGAATGACATTACATCTGTGGTTTCAGTCTACAGTGTGTAACAAAAATAATTGATAATACTTTAGGGTGTGTACGTGTTCCTTGTAGAGAGTTCACTATGAAAGTAGCAGCGCTGATAGACGATTTTTTTTTTCACTTTTGTATGGACAAGGGCCCGAGCGTCACGAGTTTCCCCATACAAGTGAAAATAAATTTTTATCTTTCAGCACTGCACTTTCACAGTGAACTCTCTACAAGGAACACGTACACACCCTAAAGTATTATCACTTATTTTTGTTACACCCTGTATAATATAAGTCTATTACCACAGCGGTTCTTGAGATACAGCCTGGAGACAGACAGACGGACGGACGGACGGACGGATGGACTGACGGACGGACAGATGGACAGATGGACGGACAGGCAACGAAGTCTTAGTAGTAGGGTCCCGTTTTTACCCTTTGGTTGCGGAACCCTAAAAACGATAAATTATGTACGATAATTGATAGTATATTAATATTAACTAATAATAAACTACGGATCAGTTGTTATCATGTAAACATTCCTAGATAATTAGTATAATAACTAAAAAAATATATTCATATCGATACACTTATCGATAACCTGATGCAGCCCTAGTGTAAAATAGATGAAAATTGTTTACACAAAATATCCTTAAATTGTGCACCATGGCTAGTCAAGTTATGTTTTACATATAAATAAACATTTAAAAAAGTGAATTATCAAAATCAATACCAAGAACTCGTAGGGAATTGGCAAAAATAAACTTAAAATTAGGTCCTGTCGGTGTAGGATAATTCACCTGTGAAATGAATATTTGTCCGGGTTTTTTCTATGTTGTATTACACCCTATTACTGAACAAGAAACCATGTTTCTAGAGCATTATTTCTCAAAATTATTCACTATTTCACTTAAAATCACAATTTTTCTGAGAGCCCAAATTGACAACGGGTTGACAGGGGCTTACCGACTATCAAACAGATGAAAAAAAGTTATACCACCTCAAATCACGCTTCTTTTTCTACCACGCAGTGTTACTGATAGTGACATCTCGCTTGCTCAGGCCTTTGTTTCTCTATTCCGATAGGTATATTAACTTTATGTGTAAAACATGTTATAAATGTACATTCATTGACCATACAGAAATTTTCAAAAACTAGCGGTGCTACGGAACCCTACATTGCGCGTGGCCCGACACGCACTTGGCCGGTTTTTTTTTAAGTTTACCTACTAATTTCGCTTATTGCAATGCCGCTGCAAGATAGGCCCCAATTTTCATTTGTGACATTATTATGAGTATTGCAAACTTATAAAATGTTTGTATAATGGATATTATGTTATACACTATATAGATAATATATTTCTATACTGTGACTATAGTCTATACAGTGTTTCGTCTTTCAAAAGACTTCCAATGTAAAAGTCAAGAACAAAACATTGTATAGCCTTACTCCCGATAGAATAAGAATCGAATCGAGAATCGAATCAGCTCGATCTCAAGGCTTTTGATACTTCCGACATATTTACTAGCGCAAAATCGTTCTGCGGCTCAATTTGGAACTAATCAGACTGTAAATCAAAATCATATCAGTTTCGGGGGTAAGACTGCAGGTTTTGAATACTCATTAGTAAGCGAATTTTAGTTTTTCTAACTTTTTCTGTGGCTAAGCGGCGCTTATCGTCACACTTTACTGTTTGATAGCTGCCATGTTTTGTCAGGTTTGAAGCTGATCGTGAAGCTGTGCGGCGACCAGGGCCTGTCGGAGACCAGCACCTGGAGCCGCGAGCTGCAGCGAGCACAGGCGCGGGCCAAGCAGCACGAGAGAGGTGCAGTACACAATAACAGTATTAACTATTAAGGGTGAAATGCATTCAAAAGTCTAGCTATAGCGGTTTTTGAGTTACAGCCTCAAGACATACAGACAGACAGACAGACGGACAGACATCGAAGTCTTAGTAATAGCGTCCCGTTTTTACCCTTTGGGTACGGAACCCTAAAAAAACTATTTTTTATTATTTATAGAGTAACTCCAGTTTTGTTTAAATAGCACATTGACATCAGAAGCAAACATAATATTATCTGCAACTTTGAACCTCGATAACGGATTGTATAAACAAATATTATGACGTTAATATGATTTGTGGCTAATAAAAATCTGAGTCAAAACTTATGTGCAATTTTTCTTGTTTTACAGTAAAGCTGTATTTTTAAATAGAATGGAACTGAAAACGAGCATAGAGGTTTCCTGTAGGGCTAGCATAACAACAGTAGACATGGGGAAGAATCGACATACTGACAGATTTTATCGACAAAATGGCGGATTTCCATTGTCTGTCACTTTGTCTATTCTTTCGTAGAAAGAAACCGTTTCTATGATGACCATGCTACGCCTGCAGCAGGCGTAGCAAATAGGTCCGCGGATGCTAGTATTTGTCTCTGGCAACCTCACACAGAAAACAAACATTATTGACGTAACCACATTTCTGTAAGTCTTAAAGGCTGTTAGGCTGATTTATATAATACAGGGGGGCTATTATGACCTCTTATATCCAGCGGTGAGCGGCTTATCCATATAAATCTATATACATAATTATACATTGTTACGCGCCGCGCCGCTTCCGCCCCGCTGCTCGCAGGTTTCGAAACTCCAGCCTTACAGCGCTTTCACACGAGACACGACACGAGACGATTTAGGAACTGCACGACAGACGTCACACAGGCTGTCGTTTGCACGTTTTCACACGAGCGACGATTTCGCGACGACACCACTTATAGCTGGTTTACACGTAATATGGCTGGCTTACACGTATTAGTTGATAAGTAGTTGACTAAATTTTAACTTATTTTAAGTTGTTAATTGCATGTAAACACAAAATTTAGTAGCAAGTTAAAATTATAAATTATTAAATAAATAAAACACTTCTTTCTTCCTGACTTTTTATTTCAAAATTTTCAAACTCCGGCTCCAAAATACTGCAGACTAAGCGCCACGCATTTTTCCTCATTATTTTATCTTTATAATATATACAAGAACCGACAGTACAATCAATTACATATATCTTTATAATATGTTCACTACTTTTGTCCCATAAACACGGATTATTTTCCACTACCTCTAGGTATAAATATAATAATATTTAAACTTTTCCATTATTAGCAGCACACCGCCATACAAATTTTAAATTTCAAAACAAAATTAAAAGTAAACAAATGACCCACAGATAACTGTCATAATATATTTGTAAATTTTTTATCTATGCTAAAAAACGTGACGACATTAGACATAGCGGATTGTCGTCTCAAAAACGTGTGTCGTGCTGTGCCGTGTGGAAACGGTGCATAGAAATGTATGGCGCGCTGAATCGTCACCGCTTTTTGTCGTGTCGTGTCGTGTCTCGTGTGAAAACGCTCTTAGGGTGTCGTTTTTAGTCTGTTGAGCCGATTCATTTTTACCAAGGCAGGGATCTCACCACACACTATTCATTTGTTCTTCTGTTCACCACATTCCTTTAAGAAGAGATAAGTGCGCCTCTATTTATGTTTGTAGGTAGATATATTATGTACTGGAAGTAGGCTTATCTATAGGCAATATCTTTTGTATAACTTTTATTTAAACGATAATTTGTTGCATAAATAATATTTGAAAATAATGAGCGATAACTCACAAGGGTAAATATACTGATATTGTTATGCATAAGTTTTCATAATAATTATGAATGACGTCAACTCCAAATTTAAGATAATGCGTAAGATAAAGTTTCTAAGTTCAATAAAACAATTTAAATTTCTGATCATTATTAGCCTTTACAAATAATATGAAATAAGTAATTTACATTACTAATTTAAATGTTATTTTCACTTTAATCATAATAATTAAAGTAAGTAGTTGTACTAATAAAAATATTTGTACTGTGAATAACTATACTAGGGCTACTTGTCTGGCACTACTACCATACCAACCACTACTACTGGCACTACTTGTGGTACACTACGAAAATACATATTTTGATTATAGTAAATGAGTCCTGAGAAAACTTCTCTGACAGTTATCCCAGCACCAAAATTACAAGTAAAAAAAATAGAAGCGAAAGTCCATATCAAATCTCAATGTACATGGTGGTACATTTACTGTCAGTGTCAGCGGATGTATTTACTTATAATATGTATCTTGCTGAGATATTTAATGTAATTAATGAGATATTGACAATGTAATGTGTTAACAGTGGCGGCGTCGGTCGGCAGCGGCTCATCCGGTGCGAGCCAGTCTCCGGTCGACAGAACCAGGGGTGAGATGTTGTGCTGATGACACTATCGGTCTTACCACAAAAAACTAAACATCTGTTGAACAGTTGTTTTGAGACCATTTTGTACTGAATTTTTCTCTAATCAACTGTTCAATAGGTGTTTAAATCTTTTGTAGTAAGACCGCACATGTCTAATTAACTACGCAACATAGACCATGTCACACCACTGTCTAAACTATGCAACACCGCATATTATCTGTTTTATTAATACCTCGATCGTGGGAATCTCAGACACAATATATTTTCAATTGTTATGCGGCAGCCGGGTGCCGCTTGGGGATTGATGGCTTAATATTAATTATAAAAAGAGAATGCATGATATTTTACCAAACGATTCACTGTAGCGCAAACGGGTCAACATACCTTATGCCTCTTAATACTTTGCTTTTTAGGGTTCCATAGCCAAAATGGCAAAAAAGGAACCCTTATAGATTCGTCATGTCTGTCTGTCTGTCTGTCTGTCTGTCTGTCTGTCTGTCTGTCTGTCTGTCTGTCTGTCTGTCTGTCTGTCTGTCTGTCTGTCTGTCTGTCTGTCCGTCCGTGTGTCACAGCCACTTTTCTCCGAAACTATTAGAGCTATACTATTGAAACTTGGTAGGTAGATGTAGTCTGAGAACCGCATTAAGATTTTGATGCAAAAATGGAAAAATTATTAGAAATTTTAGGGGTCCCCATAGGTACAACTGAAACAAAAAAATTTTTTTTTCATCTAACCTATGTGTGTGGGGTATCTATGGATAAGTCTCCAAAAATCATATTATTGAGGTTTCTCAAATCATTTTTTTCTAACCTGAATAGTTTGCGAGAGAGACTCTTCCAAAGTGGTAAAATGTGTGTCCCTCACCCACCCCTCTAATTTCTAAAGTAGGGGCATGATAATTCTAAAAAAAATATATGATGTAGATTACTATAAAAACTACCAACGAAAATTGGTTTGAACGAGATCTAGCCAGTAGTTTTTTTTATACGTCATAAAAATGGTAATCCTTAATCAAAATTTCATTAAATCGACTGAAATATAAAAATAAATCAAAAACCTTTTAATTTCATAAAAATAAACCTTATTGCTGCTGCGGAACCCTTCATGGGCGAGTCCAACTCGCACTTGGCCGCTTTTTTACACCCTGCAAAATGACTAGTACCATAGTACCCTTGAACTAGTATAGCCTTGAACACCATAGACTTAGAGTATAGACCCATTTGCGCTACCTATTTTATCAAAGTCAAACCATAGCTTAATGTTTTGATAAAATATCAAACTGTATCTCTCTCTATCTTTTTCTTAAAATTAAAATTTAAGAGTTTGACCAATGTAACTTTTTAACATTACGCATAATTTGCATAAGGTATTATTATTAGTGTTGTCGGTATAAAAAATTTAACTTCTGTTATATATTTTCTAATGGGGTTTGAATATTCATTTCGTAGTCGATGCCTTCAAAATCTCCTAAACATACGAGCATATCATGTAACTAACCATGCGGCAAATGCCCTACAGCTTTGTTTTTTTCAAATATTTTATTCATTTTTAATCTTATTTTGTAAACTATATTGATGATTGACTGCAACATAGATTAACGGATCCTAATTAAAACTGACTGTGTAACGATTTTAAATTGACCACTCTATGTGTCCAGTTCAAACCGGATAAAGTTACATTACTTGGTCACTCGAGATAAGGGCTACCAGATTTTTCTTGAACAAAGATAACTCTGTATAGCGAGATTCGAGAGGGTGAAATCTTTCCTGTTGTTGAGTAATAAATTGAATGATAGTACTTATTGATTTATTTTCTGTGTGTATGATAGAAATATACAGTTTACAATTTAATACATAATGTGGTTAAGTTAATAATAATAGCTTGTAAGTTTTATTATAAGTTGGCTAAAATATTGTCTAATGAAGTCGTTCCATAACTAAAATGTAGGTAGCTTTTTTATTTTATCCTTATTTGCTTGGGCTTTAAATAATTTCCAAAAAGTTACAAACACATGGTGTATCCAAGCCATATTTACTTAACATTATAAGTATGCCATTGCGATATAATAATATTATATTGGCATGACATAAAGGGGTAATCGTATTTGTATAACGAAACTTCTATCAATTTGTAAACATTTTATATAAACTACACCACGTTACAGTTCACCTTTTCCTATTGAATGTTTGTCGTCTTTGAGCCTGTTAATTTCCAGAGGCTCAAGGCACACGGTTTTCTGAACTTGACATACTTATCACTGCTGTTATTGTGTCCGCGCATGATATTATAACACTGATAGCCTCTTCGATAACACCGAATACCAATATTTTTCATGAGATACAAGAACATTTTGTAACACCTAGATGAAAGCCTATTTTACCTACAACTACCAATTTAATATGAGATATATTTATCGTGATATTGCAAATAATTAAAGTAACTATATTTATATAATAAAGTAACTAGAGATTTTGGTATACAAACTATGCCGTATTTAAAATTTAGAGCTAAGCTATGAAAAAATGTAAAAAGTTATTTACAAGAATAATCTGTTTGGTTACTGATGGTCTATGATCCATTCATTATCTCTAATAGGAGCGCCAAATATAATAAAAAGCTGGTAGTAGGATACAGCATAAGGAACTGATTGAATATGTATTTTATTGCATATTTCCAGGTGGTTCCAGTGAACTACGGATGGCGACAGCTTCGAAACGGCCGACTAGTAGAGCGAGCGGCAGCTCCGCGGCTCACACGTAAGTTGATTTAGATTGTAAGAACTTGATCACATTGCTCCGTAGGTGCGTCGCGTCGTCGCAACGAAATAACGCATTGTATGCCACATCTGCGTTGCATTTACGCGCGATATTACAAAAACAAAACACTGACAGCACTGCCCTCAGCCTCCCACTTTTTCTTATGTCCGTCGTTTCGCGAAAGCACTGCGCGATACGTCGGAGGATTCTTGACAAAAGGACTTGCGCCTAAGATAGCTGGTACCGTCTTCAAAATTATAAAGTTTTAGCTGTCTGTGTTTTGAGTACCTACAGATATAGCTGAGGGTTAGGTTATTGGGTTAGGCCAAATCTAAAAAGGCGCTAATATAGAACAAAAAATAGGTATATAATATAATGTTTTACTCCAGTAGTCGGTTTAAATTTTTTGTTTAAAAATAATTATTTAGATGTTTTATTTTAATTTTTAAACCAACTCTAAAATATAATAGATGGACCTAACCATACTAATATTATAATAATAATCGTCCAAGTGCGAGTCGGAATCGCGCACGAAGGTTCCGTACCATTATAGAGCAAAATTAGGCCATAAATTGTGTTTTTTGTATGGAAGCCCCCCTTATTTTTTATTTTATTTTAATATTATTATTAAATATTAAAGTACACATAATATAACTAAGGATTTTGTGAAAAATTCAAGTACCTACCTGTCGCCATTTTTGATATAGAGCCAAAAAGGCCAAAAAAATCACGTTTGTTGTATGGGAGCCCCCTTAAATATTCATTTTATTTTATTTTTAGTATTTGTTGTTATAGCGGCAACAGATATACATAATCTGTGAAAATATCAAATCTCTAGCTATTACCGTTCTTGAGTTACAGCCTGGAGACAGCAAAAAAGGCCAAAAAAACTACGTTTGTTGTATGGGAGCCCCCCTTAAATATTTATTTTATTTTATTTTTAGTGTTTGTTGTTATAACGGCAACAGATATACATAATCTGTGAAAATATCAAATCTCTAGCTATTACCGTTCTTGAGTTACAGCCTGGCGACAGACAGACAGACGGACAGACAACGAAGTCTTAGTAATAGGGTCCCGTTTTTACCCTTTGGGTACGGAACCCTAAAAATGAAAGTGTTTCTGTCTGTCTGTCTGTTATCTCTTCACGCCCAAACCGCTAAACCAATTCTTCTGAAATTTGGTATGCAGATTGCAGATACCTACTGATATAGTTCCGACCCGCGAAAAAGGACATAGCATACTTTTCATCCCGGAAAAATATACGATTACCGCGCGAGAAGCGTGTTTTGGTGCAACGGAGTTGCGGGCGTCATCTAGTATCTTCTTTATTTTTCTATCTAGATTCTAGGCAATGAAACCTATTCAAATGTCAAAAGATAACAGTTTCCAATGACGATAGAACTCACGTAGTGTTTATCAGAGCCAAACATAAACAGGTAATGCAGCAATAACACATAAATTATAGTATTATGTAATTAACCTCTTGATAACATTTTATGATGATAGCCCTAAACTGATTCTAATAATTTTCTGTATCTTTTCTCTATTATCTATACCTAATAATACCTGATTAAGAATCTCGCATTGGAAAAATGGTGCTTCCAAGTTTGGTTAGGACGATGCAGGCTGATCACCTGATTGTCCGACAACTCAGATGATCTATGTGCGTGCATCGGATTTGCATCGGATGGGCATTAAAAGCAAAATGCCTGATGAACACTTTTTTATCCGAAATATAATATAAAGTCAAGCAAGTTAAATACTTGCTTAACTTTATTCATTTTCGAAGATCAGTTTATTCACATTGAAAATCTACTTATGTTGGTGCGATGAAGGCTTCGAAAAAATAACGAACGGCACGAGCCTGACAATTTCAATTCAAACTGTTATAGTATGAGTTTGTTGTGAATGGACATTTCCTCAATTACATATATTTTTTGTGACGTGTGTTTGTGTGTTTTGGCGTGGCGTATTTTGGTAAATATTAACCGAGCGGCCCGCCTACTTTAGGGTATGACCTAATATTATGTACCCACGTCATTGGCTATTGCAAATAAATAATAATTTACAAAACGGCATAATGTAATGAGTAATGACGCAGGTCTGGGTAACCGCTTCAACTCAGTTGCTGCGTAAATTTTTATTATTCTTATTTTCCAGACATCGTGACTTCTGTCACAGGGTCAAACAGTTAATATTAATGATCTTTGTACAATAATGTTTAATTATTTGTGTTTAACTTGTTTTACCTAGGCCCACTTGTGCCAATCTGGGTTAAAGTTAACTCTGAGTTAAACATCATGTTATCTCTATCACTGACTTGGTAAGTGACAGATATGACATGATGTTTAACTCAGAGATTGGCGCAAGTGGGCCCTAGATTATTAGCAATATGACGTGGATAAAAATTTTAAAAATCATACTGTTTGCCTCATGTTAAGTTGAAAAGTAATAAAAGTTCTGTTTTTAAGATTTTTTAAATGATTATAAAAATGTGTGAGTTTTAATTATTTTTATTATGTTGTTTTATTTCCTTCTGCAATTTTAAACTGTTAATTATTATAACTAATTGTATTATATTCATAAACATTGGACTGTTTATGATGATTGTTAGTGACATTTAGGCTAGGTTAATCCAGTGAATTGTTCATTTTGTTTACTATGGGTGACTGAACTTTTTTCAGTCTACCGCGTTAAACGTAACCCAAGGTTAGGAAATTAATGTCACACTGGCATTTTTCCACTTAAAAAACTCCCTACTTAGTATTTGCCGATATTATGTAACGTCTAGTAGTATTTCGATTATTCACATCTTGACCACTTCAACAGATATTTAAAGAAGCTTTTACATACATAAATATTATCAATATAGACCAAACTAGATTTTTACTACGACTTCGTAGGCCTCCAATAAAAAAATTGCGAAATCGTACATTTCTCGGCCATAAAAAAACCTATGATTCTTCCCGTCGTCTATTCGTCTGTGTTAAAATTAATCAAAAGTAGTCCAGCAGTTTTAGAGTCTTTTCTCGGCAACCAAATTTTCGTTCCCCTTTATGCTATTAGTATACATTGATAAATTGTTTCGTAATTATCTTTTACAGTTATTCAGAAAACTACCAAGAATCTATGCAGTCAGTACCGAGATCTCTACAACGGTCGCAGAGTAGAAAGAAGACTGAGGATTTCGACGACGACCTACCACTCCCACCCGAATAGGTACAGTTTTTATAATGATTACTTGTCAAAACGTTTGTATTGAATAAAACATCGGTAAAGAATAGGCATGTCATTGATATTCGTTTGAAATATAAACTTGTTTTTGTACATACCTATCGGTATTTTTTATTCATGTAAAATTTACAATAGGTATAAATAATTCTTAACTGTCGAACAAAATAATGTAGTAAAGTTTGTAGAAACGGCTCCGGAAAAAAACAATTTTATTGGGGAAGAGTATGTTCATATTCTAATGATATTATGCAAATATTCGCATTCGTATACGTTCACTTATTGTAATTTTTTTAAGTAGATAATTTTTAACAATTTCGAGAATAAAAAATAAAAACCAGTTTAATTGTAAAACTTATTCTATATTTAAATAACTTATACAATCACTTAGACTAGAAATATGGTACAGGCGAGTTGATTAAAAACTAATGGACTTAGCGAAGAAATAATTAAAACAAATGTTAAGCATTGGCCGATAATGGCTTCAATAGTTTATGTATAATATATCTTGTTATTGTTCTGAGCTCGCTGTGTCATTATTGTGTTAATGATAACCTTATCACCACACTCCCTCGCGCCAGAGATGTTTATTGCCCGACAAATCTTATTCAAATTAACAAAAATTTCATCATCGTTTAAACAAAGCGTCACAACATAAAATACTGCGCAATTCTTGCAAATTTTTTAGGAACTAAATACTTTTCGCAACCTAGATAAAATTGTAAATTTTACAAACTGTCTTTTATCTACACATTTGAGCAATAGTTTTTTTAAAGAGCTAGTACAATTATACATAAATAGGTACATATTATATTAAATATTTTATTCGATGATACGCGCCAATGAGTATAAATCTAAATAATAAATCTGTCTATCTAGGTCTTCTCCAATTGAATATTATCTAAGATACTACCAAAAATTAAAATCATTGTTGTTTGAGGACGGCGACTATATTACAAACATATTATACTTAGTTTACCTTTAACAAATATTTTAATTTCCACCAGCAGTGATTTCATTTGAAACTACATAATTACAACTAATTCATGGATGAATTTGATGTGCAATTTTATTTAAATAAATGCGTTTAAATATTCATATCGTACAATTAAATGTATTTAATACATTTAATTAAGTAGACCTAAAATATATACAAAAATGTCTAATTAGCTACGAGTTATTATTTACAAAGTGAGTATAAAATATTATAAATCGTCCCATACGACAGAACTAACTATAACCGCATTCAATCTATTTATCTTTCATTTATCTAAAGAATGGGGAACATTACGGTACTGTTCGATAAGACCCAATTCACACGAAAATGGCATGTAGAAATACGGGTATAATTAATATTTCGAGCGATAAAACGTACTTGAACAAATATAAAGTTAACAATCGCCCGAAATCGAAACTCGGGGGCCATTTCGGTGCGAATCGAGCCACAAGTCCACACTAGAGTCTGATCACTGTTCACAGTCGCGGGGGCACTAGGATATGACCCTGGTGTAGGGGTGCTCCGCTATGTGGCCGTACTGTATCGCGAGCAGCGTGTCCCGGAGTCGCTGGAACAGCGGCTGCTCCTGCTTCATGGTCGGTATCTCGATGTTCATGTCCACGAAACCGATCCTGCTGATGGGAGTCACTATCACGGCCGTCCCCGCCCCGAACATTTCCAGCAGCTGAAAAACAATCCATACTAATATTATAAACGTGAAAGTGTGTCTGTATGTCTATCTGTTCCCTCTATACGCCCAAACCGCTGAACCGATTATATTTATTTATTTATTTTATTTCATTTCATCTATACATATAATAAAATCGTAGGAAAGTCAATTCTGTACATTGAATATTTTTGAAAAATAATACTTGGGACGTGATCTACAATCGATATGGAAGCCAAAAATATAGTTTTTAGAATTTTTGTCTGTTTGTCTGTGTGTCTGTTTGTCTGTATGTATGTCCGGGATAAACTCAGAAAGTACTGAATGGATTTACTTCAAATTTTGCACGAATATTATATAGAGGTCGGGTCAACACATAGGCTATATATTATGACGATATCACCTAGGGCGGGGGGAGGGGCTCAAGTTTCAATATTTTTAGTTTTTTGCTCATATCGCTAAAACGGTGCGTTGTAGAGAAAAAATGTCCGGTACGTAATGAAAGCCCATAAAATTTCCTACAAATTTCTCCTTCACACTTTGTATCTATCTTCACTCCTTGCCATGCTATGAGCTTTTGTCTATCTTTTCTATACAAATTTCGAGTGTCGTTTGATTAACATGCTGGGAGCTTTGGCATCGGTCTTTTCTTGGGGGGGGGGCTTCGCCCGTCCAAACCCCCCCCCCCCCCCCACCTCCCCAAATTTTGCTTCAAACAAAGCGGTGTTGCGGCGTTATACATCTTTTTTAAGAACAAAGTTAAAAACTAAACTACACATACGGTTTTCCAGGGCTGCGCCCCCCCAAACCCCCCCCCCCCCCTTATTCCTCATGAAACTTTTGTTCATAATTAAAAGGTATCGTGGAGTTTGTATTGCATCTTAATTATCCTTTGTAGGAACATCTATACATATAATAAAATCGTAGGAAAGTCAATTCTGTACATTGAATATTTTTGAAAAATAATACTTGGGACGTGATCTACTATACTAACGCGGACGAAGTCGCGGGCAACAGCTAGTTATATCTAAAGTTTACAGTTCTGACAGAATATTGTCTTTAACCCGTAACCGAGTTGTGTAGACAATATACAAGAGGTTCTCTTATTTTACAAGATAAATGAGCTACAAGAGGAAGACAAGCATTAAATCTACTACTATCATACGTATTTAACAAAATTATAATCTACACAAACGACAAAACATAACAATAATTAACATCTAACAACATTGAAATATAGCCGAGCGATCCATCGCACTCCGCGGCCCGCGCTCACGCCACGGCCCACGGCGCGCGGCGCAGTAGATAGGTTGCTCAGGACAATGCACAATGTAAACAAGTTTACTTAATGAGTATTATATATATGGGCATGGAGATACCTTGAGTCCCGGGAAAGGACATAGGATACTTTTTATTCCGGAAAAATGTAGCGGCTTTAAAATTCAAATGTCATAGGAATATTTTGTCACGGTGTAGTCGTCGGGCTGGCCGGTGTTATGTAAAACGTATGTAACCGCGATTCCGTCGAGCTAAAGGGCCGATACATATTAATGTATCGTTTGTCGTGGTCAATCGAGCCGTGCATTCATTAGGAGGCTCGTGAAATGAGTTTCATTAACCCGCCGGCTCGGTCATTCCACGGTCCCAAAGTAGGACATTAAACAAGGCTTTTAGTTGTGCGCAGTTTGGTCTGCTATAGGTGTATACAGTTATTATTTGGGGCACCTTTCAGCCCATCACGAAGCCGCGTCTTCACTATCCCTGATTCCTTGGATCTCGCGCGAGCGTATAAATGTTTAAACACGTACCCGTCCCTCGTTGTTGAGTTCGACAATTCTGTCCATGGTGAGGATCTCCTCCTTGACAGTGACGTCCTCCCACTGGCTGGCCAGCTCCAGGATGGACCGCCGCGTCACTCCGGGCAGGATCAGACCGTTCAGCGGCGGCGTGCTCAACTGCTTGTCTACGAACGAAGACTTCATTAGCGTCTAATCTGTGGTTGCTTTGGATGAAACTGGTTGATGATGAACTTGTAATGATTTACATCAGTGATTGGTATAAAAGCTTTTAATTGTCAGTTTTTTAACATAAAAAACCCATATAATAATTTTTCATTAGGTGCAAAAGAATACATAAAAAAATCGGCCAAGTGCGAGTCGGACTCGCGCACGAAGGGTTCCGTACCGTTATAGAGCAAAAATAGGTCAAAAATTGTGTTTTTTGTATGGGAGCCCCTCTTAAATTTTTATTTTATTTAAATATTATTATTGATTGTTAAAGTACTATGTGTACTTTACTACACATATATTTAAGACTTTTGTGAAAATTTCAAAAGCCTACCTGTTGCCATTATTGATATCGAGCAAAAAAGGCCGAAAAAATCACGTTTGTTGTATGGCAGCTTAAATATAAATATTATTGTTTTTAGTATTTTTTGTTATAGCGGCAACAGATATACACAATCTGTGAAAATTTCAGAAGTCTAGCTATAGCGGTTCTTGAGATACAGCCTGGCGACAGACAGACAGACGGACAGACAACGAAGTCTTAGTAATAGGGTCCCGTTTTTTACCCTTTGGGTACGGAACCCTAAAAAGACGTTTCAAAACGATTCATTACAGTAAAATGCATTAATAACAGTTTATATGAATTTGTGTGACGTTCGAATGATTCTAGCTGACCTCTCCAACGTAACTAGATCACGAGGAATTTTTTAATAATCTACAAACGTAGAACGATATCTAGAGAGAACGAATGATGCTAGCGACCCCGACTATTGCTTCAGATATAACCGGTCAGTAGATAACCCGCCGGCCGATTACGACTCCTGTATGACATGTTAAACATACGACGTATCATCACGGCATTAGCGAATGACACTTTTCCAAATTATTATTTAGATGAACCGATTGATACAGAGCTACAGTGGCAGAAAGTTGAGGAAAATACTTATTGGCAGCTGTAGAAAATACGATGCCACCAGATGGCGCTTTGTAGAAGTGCCCCCTAGCAGCAAAATAGAAATCAAAATTGTATTGGATTTGACCTTAAAACATCGCAAGCGCCATAACACGTTAAAAAAAAGGAGTTAGTTGTTATTTTTTAATAAAGTCATAATCATAGTCTTTTCAGTAAGTTACCAGATAATTGTTTAATAAGTATGCGAATTTTAAGTACGAAATTAAATAAATTAATATATCTGCAATTCTGCATACTTACACACTAATTTTATGATCGTATGATCGTAATAGAATTAATGAGTAATAAAATTATACCTACCGTAAATCAACGCCAATGGTAAAAAAATATATTTCCATACTATTAATAATACAATAATGAACATTCTGACGTAATGCACTTGCAGAATTGCTTTTATGCTTTTAAACAAAGACTGATTATATTTAGTATTTACCATGATACGTACTGACAACTTAAGTGAGAGTTGTTATGGTGAGTATTACTCAGGGCAATCATTGGCCCACTATATAACTTCAGTATCCATACAGGATAAGAAGTTTTTGATGTAAAAATGGATACTTCTTTGCTTTTGGAGAAATATAAGGATTTGACCTCCCGACCTAACGAGCAATATATAAAACTCTTATCGTTAAACTTAAAATATCATATCACACTAATATTATAACGAAAACTTGCGAGTTTGTATGTTCATTACTTCTTCACGTCTAAACGGTGGAGCGATTTTAATAAAATTTGGTATTGAGTTATATGATACCCTGGATTAACACATAGGCTACTTTTTACAGCAGGAAAATATCACTATATGTTTTCCCTAATAAACCGCGAGTAACATCGCGGGGGACACCTAGTACCTAATACCTATATAAAATTTTCGTGTCACGGTGTGCGTAATTGAACTCCTCTGAAACGATGAGTTTTGTCGCAGATATTTGCGATTCGTTTTGCGTTTCATTTGTTTGTTGAGCTCACCTCCTCGCTCGTTGACGTAGACGGCGAATATGTTCATGGCGCCCACCTCCGTGAGCTGGTGGTCGGGGCCGAACAACCACAGCACCTGCTGGTAGCCGAGCTTCGCCGCTCGCGCCGTCGTCTCTGTAACGTTGACGCTGGTTATAAATACTCATAAAGACATTTACGCACTTATTCTTAACGGGCCCCTAGACGAGAAATTTTATTGCGCATATCACGTATTGCGTAATATTATTGACCGCGTTCACTTTAAATATATTACTAGCGTAAGGACCGGGTCAACCGCGCGTTGCAATGATGTCGACGCGTTGGTGGCATAGCACTCCGTTTGACACCAATGCGACTTAGTCGTCTGTGGTCCGCAGAACGATTCGGGTGTGTCATCGTTATAAGTCTATGTGCCGTAAAATGCCCAGTTGTATGGTAAAAGGCTGAAAAAATTACGATAAAAAAGTTTAAAAAGCACATGGAATATCTTATCATCGCGAAATATCACAAAAGTGTTTAAGTAAAGAAATATTTTATTTATAATTTTAATACCGTGTCAGTATTGTTGCCATGGCGGACCCATGGCAACAATACTGACGCAACGTGGGTAAAACAGCAAAATCGCTCGCCGCTCGATACATATAAATCAATGATTGACCGTCTAAGGTTGAAATTGAACCTCGCGCGCCTTCAATCTAATTGTCAAATGAACTGTTCAAATTTGTACAACAAAACATCATAATTTTTGATGATTGAGTGAAGGAAATGTCAAGGAAAAGATTTATGATACGGGTGTATCCAGTAGGTTGTGCACATAATATTTCGGCTCGTATAACCACAATCGGTTGATAGAACTACGTGTTAGTGGATAGACTGTATACACTAGCCGCTAGCGGGTGCCTGCTTTTCAAGATGAGACTGGAGATCTGAAGCTGGAATCCAAGCCATCATGGCTTGGATTCAAAATATGTCTCCAAGTTTTCATAGCTTGGATACATTTGAATCCAAGCTGCACTGTGTACATACATTAATGCAATTGCCTAATAGTGTTCTAATTATATAAATCAGCACTAACTTTTCGCTATAAAAGGACGTGTTAAGACATAACGTATTATTAGTTTTCGTGACGTATATTTAAGTAGTAAGACTACGACAACTAGTGAGATAGTCTAATATATAAAAATACTAAACATGAAAAATTCCCACATGACGTGGAACGTTATATTTTATTTAACAAATTATTTGTTGTAAAGTTTGTTGATGTAACGTAATATTGCCACTTCATTGATATGGTGGCAAAGCTGAATGATAATATTATGTAAATTATACAGCATAATCAATAATCATAATATTTCAGCGCTTGTCTCTCATGGTCACTGCTGGACACTTTCTTCTTATGGCCCGTGAGGACCCAGGGAATTCCATTAAAATTAGATGGCCTCCTGCCATCTAATTCCGAGTTATTCCTGAACTACTTATGATGATGCAGGAGCATAGGTTCTATCAGAAAAGTTGTTTTCGAGGCAGATGGCGGACCTAATGTAATTTGGACGCGTTAAGTCAAACCCATCCGACCGATCACAGCTAATCCGACCAAATGGCGTAGTTGTGTCAACTGCCTATGAATCAATTTGTTCGATGGTACTAACCTATCGTGGGTCCGTAGTTGGAGCCGACCTTCCTGTTGCCGACGCCGCCGGGGAAGGCGCGCACGACGCCGGGGTCCGCGTATATCGACACGGCGCCGTCCGCCCCCGTCTTGTAGTACGCGCTCACCGGGCTCAGTATCACGAACAGTAGCGCCGACTCCGGCTGCATCACGCCGAACGTTGGCTAGAAGAGTTTGAGGTTAGGATGTGATACACTACCCTCGGAGGAGGCCAAGGCGTAGGCAAAGGGTCAGACATGGCCCCGACGTCCCGACTTAGCTGGGGAGCTCGAGGTGACGGCATGGGGACGCCGTCGCCCAACATCACTGAGACCCCGAGTTGGCCGCGATGCGCTAAGTGTTCCGCGCATCGCCTCGTAGTGTTAGTGTGGACCTAACAGTCATGCACTGAAGCCTTTAGGGGCATCCGCTGGCAGGGTCGCGGTTGTGTATTTCGCGTATCCCGTGGCTCTGCCTTAAGCGGAAGAGCAGGAACACCGTTGGGGTTTTAGTGGGTATGCCCGGGCGCGGCCTCCGCCCCCAGGGAGTCCCACATACCCCGGTAGCCCTCCCCAGACTGCCGGGGATGCGTAAACGCATTTCCCCAACGAAAAAAAAAAAAAAAAAAAAAAAAAAAAAGGATGTGATACACTAAAAATACGTATATTGTTAAGACTAGGGTTACGCGGTCAGTCTGGCATCAGTTCAGTTCACATCTCATACTCACGCCAGAATGATGGCCGGAAAGTACATAATAAAAAATGATCAGTCAATCACACGGTTACACGATCATTCTCTCGTCAGTCTGGAGCAGACTGATGGACTGAACTGATGACTAAGACTAGTCTAAGAGTTGCATGTCAACTTTGCAAAAATAAAATTAATACGAAAGATTCGCGTGATCTTTCGTATTACTGGGGGTGTAGTGCGAGTTTTATTCGATCATACGCATCGAACACGTTAACGCGAATTTGTATGGGATCAATGCGGTATCCACGTTAGCCAGTAGATGGCGCTGCTTTAAACTCGCACTACACCCTCTGTTGTTGGCTGACAGTGGCATTTGAAAATAATACAAAATGTTCGGTCGGCTTGAGAAATCAGCCTCATAATACATAATTTAATATGTTACATGTTCTTTATTTCCATAACACAAGTAGTGTTTTGGAGTTTAAACAATGAACACTGACTAAACAAACTGAATATAATAACTGAATAAACTTCATGTATAATATCATCCCTATCTGACATTAAAAGGAAGATATATTTTAATGTATGAATCGAGCAAAACTGATAGCAAAATAATTTCACGTAAGTTAGGCCTTGGTTATTTTATCTATTATTTACATTAAAAATTTACATAATATAATCTAATTAAAATAATACGAACGTCTGTAAAATACATCATACATAACACACCTACTGTTTACTTATAAGATAAGTACAGTTTACTAGTTTTTGTATGTGCAAAATATTTGTTTCTCATATTATTATCTCATCATATCATATCATTTGCAAACAACGTTCTTCGTAGGTGGGCATAATTCATGCCTCTAATTTATATTTTAAAATTTAAACTGTCACAAATTATCTAACAGGAGACTATAAAATAAAATCTATGTCAAGATAAAAATTTTGTTATAAAGCGCAAACTAATAATCTACCTTTTTTAATAACCACCATTTCAAGAACAAAACCATTTCCTTGTTATACTTGCTGTATATTAAGCAATTAAGCATATGTATTCAAATTCAAATTCTTTATTAATCATTCAATAATATACAATAGTATAAAAGCAAGGTAGCGTACATCACGTCGTCTAATCCCATGCTAAGTAAAAACTTGTATTATGGCAATCAGAAAACGGATGCACGCCGAACAATTGTATCCTAATATATAAGTATTATTCTCACATTCACACACACAATCACACTACACTTTATCACGTTAAAGTCTCTTTCGGCGACGTGATACGCGCTTCGTTCGGGAGCCTCCCCCGAAACCTCCGGTAAACTACACCGGCGGGCCAGAACTCCTCCACCTCGAAGATGGATAAAACTTGAGTCGGCACTTTCACCACAAAGGAACTAAAATTCACTTTGTGGCGAGAGTGCAGACGCTCCACCCTCAAGGTGTAGGTGGTCTTCTCGCGGATGTAGTTTACGACGTCTTCGACCGTCATGGTCCAGTGCAGGCGCGACACGTAGAGCGGTGTCGCGGGCACCTCGCTGCGCAGACGCAGCTCGGGCACATAAGGTGCGGTGCCCTCAACCCTTACTAATATGTACTTATATTAGTAAGGGTTAAGGGTGATTTTGTTATAAAAAAAGTAATTATCGCTTTTGCCTAGTCCACTGCTCAACTGTTAATAATATTATTTTCCTTGCGTCACACTGTAACACACTATAACTAATCCAAGTCGTCAGATATAGGTCTCACCTCAGTTCCGATGAGAGTGGGTCGTATATACACCGTAGAGGACTCGGAGTGCGGCACCCACTCCTGGTCTATCTGCACGAGGCGGGACATGCACTTGATCAGCTCCTCCCCGTCGAACGTGGGCAGGCCGGACCGGTTCGCGGCTAAGTTCATCCGTTCCATGTTCAACTCCGGCCGGAATAACCGGATTTTGTCGTCTACACCCCGGTACGCCTTCATACCTTCGAACAACTGTGAAGGATATTTTTAGTCTGTGGAGATATTATTAACTGAAATCGAGATATTTCTTAGTCTCTGATATTAAGTGATTAAAGCCTAAACTAAGATTATGTAAGAATATTATCTCGATTATGTTGCTTATTTGAAATGTTGAAAGTAAATTCTGATGCAGCCATCATATTATTAGCATAGCTTAAGTTAAAATAATTTAACGTTAAAATAATTTGGCTTCATTTTAATAGCATAAATAGGTTGCTTTTATTCATCTTCACTTGAGTCTTGAACTCCTATTTTAACTGCCCTAGCTACATATTTATCCTGCATCATGCTACGACAATATTCTGTATCAAAACAAACAACATCGGGCAATGTTTTTACTGGGAAAGATCGGGCGAATGTAAATAAGTTATTTGTCATGTTCTAGATGTTACGGGGGTTATCGGGTGTGACGTACTTGTATCGCGTAGTGCAACGCCTTGGCCGCGGGGTGCAGGGAGAGGTTTTCGAAGGGGGTGATCTCGGGCTTCTGCCAGCCCCCCAGGTGTTTGTGGTACTCGATCCTGAGCATGTGGTCTGTGAAGTACTTCCCGAAGCCCAGGTCTCTCGCCTCCGGTTTCGGTTGCAGCTGGTATGGCGCCGCTAGCCTCACGTGAATGTCTTCATACTGAAAAAAATAGTTCGATTACGTTCTTATCTTGTACGTTACAAAATACATAAGGGAAAGTTGGGCAAAGCGAATACCCCGGGCAAAGCGAATACTCCCCACTACTCCTACATTTTTAGCATTTCAATCAACGCGCCACCACTGTTGCATTCAGCCATCTTGGTTGAGTACGCAGCAACCATTAGAGCGAGAGGCCGCGTCGCGTCCCGTCCGCGGAGTGGAGATTTGTGTTTTCGTAAATAAAAGATTGATTTTACGCGGTAAGTAAATTGATCAATTCTTCAGTATAACTAGTACTTCATTTTTAGGAATGTATTTATTCGGTAGCGTATCAAAATAGGTTTTTACAGTATATGTAACATAAAGTCAAAATTATTAGTTTTTGTATAAAATGTGTTAACCTCAAAACTTACCTAGTCGGGCAAAGTGAATAAATGGATATGGTATCCACTTTGCCCGCCATTTCTTATTAGTGACTTATTATCTCAAATGTATTTTATACGTTTCAGATGGTGAATAAATATACAGCATGACTGGTGAGTCAATACCGATATTTAAGGAGAGTATTAAGTACTCGATTCTCATTATAAATATGTAATAAAATTAGGTTCCTAATTTTTTTTTTGAATTTCCCAAAAATTAATGTATCATGGATACTAAGTAAATTACGCGGCTAGGCAAGTAGGCATACTATGCGGCCGGTGCAGAGGTGTGCGCTACCAAAGAAACACCACACAACTACCCCTCCCGCTCGCGGTGTCCATGCGTTGGGTAAATAATTATTTAACTTTAAGCTACATTTACTCAGTGATCAATTGATATTATTTTTTTATATTATTTTTTTCCAACTAATATAATAGCCAAATATCACGTCCTCAAGTATTGAACATGTCTCACCAGTCACGCAGTATAAAAAAAAACCAAGCAATGTGCGTGGGACCCCGATCAAGGAAGACCAAAAGCAGAAATTTGAGAAAAACAAAGTGAAGAATGCTACTAAAAGACTGAATGACAAGCCAAAAGATGTTCTAATACAACTAATGAAGGACTAATACAAAGACTGGCAAAGACAAAAAAACTACTAAAAAGATTAAAAAGCCAAAGGAAATAAAATAATTTAAGGATATTTTATGCTTTTTTGCGGTTAAATGTGTCACGAAGATTGTTCTGCTTTTTATGGTACTCAAGTTTATACCTGTGACAATTGCCAATCTTAATTTTCTAATTTTATGGTAAAGTTATTTTTTTTCTTAGTTAATTAAAGTTATTCCTTCATTTTCAGAGATTAAATTTGGTATTCACTTTGCCCAAGTACTGTATCCGCTTTACCCTGGATACCGGGCAAAGCGGATAATTTCTCCCTTTTTTTATTTTTAGTCGCAGTTGATTATTGTTTAAGTATTAATGGTAACTGATGTTTGTATTTGTAAGAGCAATAAATAAAGACTGATTTGTAATACTTATATTATTTTTGTATCGTGTACCTTTTTTGCTATAACCTTAAATACCTTAACGTGTCCACTTTGCCCGGCCTTCCCCTATTCGTCGCTTACTTGATACTTCAGACACGTATTTTTCTAATCAGATGTAAAAGTATATAGTGTGTTTTAATTATTGACGTCATGCGTAATAAATTCTAAAGCAAAACAAGATAAAAAGTTCAGGACATTAAAATTGGGTTGTGAACATTACACACGACTGCAGAGAAAAACATCTGCAGCTGTATGTTCAGATAATTGCAGTACCAATTATTTTTAGAAAAAATGTCAATTGTCAACCCGCAAAAGGGTACACGCAAGTCGCAACCCGCAAAAGGTTAGGGTAGTCTTGGTCTTTTGCAAGACCAAGACTGCAAGACCAAGACTTATTTTGCTCATCACTACACGCAACCCGCAAAGGGGTATTTTATGCACTCTTACGGCTGTAGGACTATATAATCGTTCGGTTTCGAACCACATAGAAATTAGTATTGATACTTATCCTCACTTGTCAGTTGTCTCTTTTACTCGTTCGCAAAAACATTATTACCGCACTGCATTTGCGTACGTGCAAACTCGAGATAGCAATACTGTTATAATATCGTATTGGCAGAGATCTTGCTCGGACGAAGCGAGCGAGCGTTGTACGAATTTCAACGTGCTTCGCGATCAGATTACTGGGAGTGAACTTTTGTTACTCGAGCTCTTTAGTTAGTCGTTTAATTTGTATACATAGGAGTGTGTTTGTAAGAGCAAACATATTCGCTTCAATTGCCTGGCCTCGCTAAGCGCAGCCATTCTCTTCAAAACAAATTCCTGTCAATACAGATTTTTGCCAAAATATTATCCCGCTAGGTGTCGCGAATCGCGATAACTATGATCCGCCCAGCATATTTATGTGATCCGATTTTTAACGTGTCACGTAACAGTAGTGCGACGTAACACTTGATTGATTGTTATGCTGCGGCCGCACATGCGTAGTGCTTCGTGCTTGAGATGATACCATTAGAATATGATCTCCGTGTATCGTCCAATGGTATCGTCTCATAGCACGAAGCACTACACATGTGCGGCCGCGGCATTAGTCATATAAATAGCGCTTTCTTTGTCCAAAGAAAAGGTCTTAGTCCACCTTCTTAATTTAGACGCCCTAATAAGGATCCTAAAAAGAAGACTTATTAGAAGTTTTTGATTCCACCAATCAGAAGCCACACTTCTTCTGATTTAGTACGCTTATTAGTTATTGGGATCCTAACTTTCTAAATGCTATTTCACTTGACTAAATTTTGTTACTGAATCGTCGTTCAGACGTCTAAATTAGGAAAGGTGGGAAAAGGCCTAAAGCCAGTCTTTTTTGTTGTTATTCCGAAGTTGTGAGCAATGCAATAGCTTACTCTGAAGGAGTGTTCGGGTGTGGGCTGCGGCTGCGGGCGCGGCTGCGAGTCGGCGGGCGGGAGCTGCTCGGGCGGGCTGTCCTCGGCCAGCTTGTACCGGAACGACGAGCTGCAGCGCCGCACCGTCTGCATCTTGTGCTGGTTCTCGTATATCCATTTCACTAAGACCTGTTGATGGGGTATTTTGGGATTGGTGATATTTTTGTAAATGAGACAATAGAGTTTTGTTGGACAATGTTTAAACAAAGTTATAATTGTAAGCTTTTAATAAATCACTATCTATACTTCCATACTAATATTATAAATGCGAAAGTGTGTCTGTATGTCTGTCTGTCTGTTACCTCTTCACGCTCAAAACGCTAAAACGATTTTGCTGAAATTCTGTATGGAGATACTTTCAGTCATATGATACTTTTATCCGCATTTACAGGATGTACAGTTCCCGCGCGATAAACGAGTTTTAACGCACCGGAGTTACGGGCGTCCGCGTCATGTAGTTAATAAATAAATCACTACCTCCTAGCTTAGGGTTCTATATTTGTAAAGTTCAAAGAATTTGCCCTCAAAGGCCCTTAAGCCTACTACTTGCGCATGTAAGTTTTTAAACGTTAGCCACGAAAAAAGGCATACACACAATATTTTACATTTTAACATTTAGGGCCGAGACATATAAACACGATACGACGTCGTGTCGTACCACGATGCGGCGTTGTTTCACTATGCGACGTCGCGTCGTATGGGTTCAATAAAATTAAAGCGTGATATTGAGAATAAAATTGCTCATCTAGGGGCCAGCTTAGTAATGAATTTATTTCCGCGATGGTATGATAGTTTAAAAGAGTATATGTATTACTAGCTGTCCCGGCAAACGTCGTTTTGCCATTTAAAGTAACTATTTCTACTTCATCAGTTGATACAAAGTCTTACCCCCTCTTTGGTCCCCTAAGAGGGGTGGGGAGAAGGGGGATGGGGGAATTTTATCAACAGATGTTAAGTTGGAAAACACAGTTAATAATATGAAGTAAGTCTAAGAAAAAAGTTAGATACAAAATCTGACCCCCTCTTTGGTCCCCTTAGAGGAATGGGAGGGGGGATTTTTATACACCAGATGTTGAGTTAGAAGAAGACAAATATATCTGCGAAAACCGTATGCAAATCGGATCAGTAGTTTCCGTGTTAAAGAAAAAAGTTTGATACAAAATCTGACCCCTCTTTCGTCCCCTCAGAGGGGTGGGGGGGAAAATTTTTATACACCAGATGTTAAGTTGGAAGAAGACAAATAAATCTGCGAAAACCGCATTCAAATCGGATTAGTAGTTTTCGTGTGATAGTGGAACAAACATACAGACAGACATACAGACAAAAAACTAACCACATTTTTGGCTTCTATAGCGATCCCCCGCGCGAGTGACACCCCCCGCTTATTATTTTTTGAATATCTTTAATGTACAGAATTCACATTTCTACAGTTTGAACGCAGAACTTTTGAAAAAAAACTTTGTACTTTCATAAATTACAAACGTGTGACGTCACATATTAGTACGACTTTTTATGAGTCGTTTTAACGACTTTCGTATTTTATTTCGTATTTTAAGATCCCCACTTGTTAATGCAGTTAAAAACTAGGGACAACGACCCTTTCGGTAATACGTAATTATCAACCAAACATACAACTTCTCTGATATCTGCCTGATGTTGGTTGATGATCTCTCAAATCAACTTCTTCAAGAAGTTGATTTCTAGGCAGCCGATCACAATTAACATTGAATTGACATGATCCGACCAAAAAAATACCGACCGATAAAAAGCTTTCGACAGTATTCCGCATTCATGGTTAATAGAAGTCTTACAAATATATAAAGTTAACAACAAATTAATACAACTACTACAATATCTAATGTCAACCTGGTCCACTCAACTTAATCTAAGAACAACTAATACCGAACTTTCAACAGCTCCGATTAAAATCAAACGTGGTATATTCCAAGGTGATTCCCTCAGTCCTTTATGGTTTTGTCTGGCACTCAACCCGCTATCAAAAATTTTAAACAACTCAGCATATGGATACACTATTGACAAACTTAATAATATAAAGCTCACCCATCTGCTTTATATAGATGACATAAAAATACAACAAAGGTATTTAAAGGTACGGGCTGATCCACAGAAATAAACCAAGATAGAACGGCCACACGCGTCCGTTGCTAAGGAATCGCGCGTGTCAATTTTTACTTTGCATTTAGTTAGAACAAATAACTTACTTACCCGTGGAAAGAAATACCTCCTTTTAACCGATTTACTTTCGTACTTCTGTTTTTACAATTAGACACTGCACAATGAGGCATTTTTGCACAACCCCTCCGGTGTAATCAAGTCGAGACGTGCACGCTGACTGAATAATCGTTCAACGAATTTTGCCCACTTGTGCAAGTTTGAAACACGCGTACTCCACCCGCTTAGCCGTTCTATCTTGATTTATTTCTGTGGGGTGATTATATTAAGTCCTCCCACAATCAACAACGACGTAAGTGGGCGTGTCGAGCCCAATATAGGTACCTCTAGACATGGCACTTCCCCTATTTCGTCATATAAACTGTCTTTCTCCTGTTGTTTACCTAACTAAAAAGTGCTTTAAAGACTTTCCGTACATATATAATTGGGTGAATGATTTTAGGTAATTTGAAATTCAATTAGGTTGAACATGCAACGAACAATACCTAGTTTACTTCGCGTTCGTCAGTCTGCTTTATATGAAAACGGTTAGAAAACTGTACTTAATTGTTTATTAATATTAAAAACCATTTTAAGTGTTTATGTTTTTAGGGTTCCGTACCCAAAGGGTAAAAACGGGACCCTATTACTAAGACTTCGATGTCTGTCCGTCTGTTTGTCTGTATGTCTTGAGGCTGTAACTCAAGAACCGCTATAGCTAGTTCTAAAATTTTCACAGATTGTGTATTTCCGGTGCCGCTATAACACCAAACACTAAAATAAAAATAATATTAATATTTAAGGGGGGCTCCCATACAACAAACGTGATTTTTTTGGCATTTTTTGCTCGTAATCAATAATGATAAGAGGTAAGCACTTGAAACTTTCACAAAGGCCTTAAATATAATTTAACTTTAATAATTAATAATAATATTTAAATAAAATAAAAAATTAAGGGGGGCTCCCAAACAAAAAACACAATTTTTGGCCTATTTTTGCTCTATTACGGTACGGAACACTTCGTGCGCGAGTCCGACTCGCACTTTGCCGATTATTTTAAGCAAACCCAACTAAATCCGTTTATTATTAAGTACTAGTTGATCCGGCAAACGTTGTTTTGCCATTTAAAGTATTTCTACTTCATCATTTGATACAAAATCCTACTCCCTCTTTTGTCCCCTAAGAGGGGTGGGGGAAAAAATTGTGTACACCTGATGTTAAGTTGGAAAATACAGTTAATAATATGAATTAAGTCCATTAAAGAAAAAAATTTATACAAAATCTGACCCCCTTTTTGGGCTCCCTTAGAGGGGTGGGGGGGGGGAATTTATACACCAGATGTTGAGTTGGAAGAAGACAAATATATCTGCGAAAACCGCTTTCAAATCGGATCAGTAGTTTTCGTGTGATAGTGGAACAAACATACAGACAGACAGACAGACAAAAAACTAACCACATTTTTGGTTTCTGTAGCGATCTAGTGACACCCCCCGCTTATTATTTTTTGAATATCTTTAATGTACAGAATTCACATTTCTAAAGTTTTATTATATGTACAGAGTAAAAATATATTGCCGAAATCCCTTTTTCGCTGTAAAAACTTTTACAATTTACGGTCTTACTACAAAACAATTGTTCAACAGCTGATGTTTAATCTTATGTAGTAAGACCGTTAATAGCTTTTAAACATTTCCAATTATTATGTAGTATATTGTTAATAAAATTTTGAGAATTGCTGGATTCTGGAATAATATAAAGAGCAGTGTAGTGGTAGGTATTAGAATTTGTTTTAAGTACCAATTTTTATTTCTTTTTAATTTTTTAAAATGTTTTATAATTACATATATTATAATTAAGTACCTACCTACAATTTTTAAAGAATTCTACTTATATTTTTTTATTTAATAAGTATTAAATTTTTGTAAAGTTCCATAACTTTTTAATCATGTAATTTTCAATACTTAATAATAATTATTATAATATTATTATCCGGTACCATTTTAAAGAAAAATAAATATACAAAAAAAAATGTTGCTTATTTAGTCCCCTATACGAATAGCTAAATATTTTATGTAAAAATAAATAACTTTTCCATTTATAAGAAAAATAAGAAACTTTCTCAATTTTTTTCATACATTTTCGCCATACCAAGAACGCGGCGAGCGTCGTAACCGCCACTGTACAAGGCGCGCTAATATGAATGTTATTTTAATGTACTTAACGTCGATATTCGTACTGACAGACATCCGACCTGCAAATTTTTCTGTTATAGCGTCCTTAAGGCTTAATGAAATATAATATTACAGCATTTATGAATAACCTACCTTGCTACGACGGATAGGCATTTCGAATCACTTTTATTATCGTATTCGTATAAAATCACTTTGTAATACTATATGTAGCACTTATGTTTAATCCACAGTCGTTTCGTACTCGAACTCTACGACCTACGTTTCTACAATCACAGTATAAATAAGCTCGTTTATCGGCGGTCGCGAGTTAACTGACTTCACTGACACCACCGCACAATATTTAAACAACTCTAAGGAGCAACGAGATAAGATATGACCTTTGACGTATCATTCACAATCAGCGCGAACGTTGCAGCATCACATCGGATCGTCAAAACGATAACGGACGATGAGCGACCGATTGTTGCGGGCGGGCACGCAAACTGCGTATACCCTGGCCTGGTTGTGACGACGTCGGGGTCGAGCGAAATGTCTGCACCGGGTCAATTCATACATATATAATTATATACGTTTACATGAATATATCAATGCACTTAGCATAAAGCGACGCTAAAATTTGACCACGTCAGTTTTACATTAATAAGTACTGAACGAAAATTTGGCGCGATAACTGCGTAGGTACTAAGAGCCAGTCCACACGGCGCGTTGCTTTAGCGTTGCGTCGACGCAGCGCTGCCGTCTTAGTGCATGAGAATTTATGGTACCAACCTTGGGCATTCTCCAGTTCTCTACCCGAATAATGGGGGCGCTGATTCCGCTTCAAATAGGCACAAAAAGCAGGTGTGTATCAGCTGTCCAGCGTACTTATATAGTAGAGATCAGTGGCCTCTATGGACGCTGGCCACTACCGCCCCTAGGCCATGACCTACAACGGCCTATTTATAAATCCGGGGCTGATACCCAATATGTAGCGAATATCATAAAATGTAGCGAAATCTAATTTAATAATAATCTTATCTAATAAATCTAATTTAATAAAATTTGCATTTTATTAAATTTCTCTCTTCTAAATTTATTGTTCCCGTGCTCGGGCTACGGGACAATTGTCTGCTTTCAAAAATTTACAAAATATATAAAGAAGTACAAGTCAGTAGAAGAGTACTGAGTATATCAATATCAATAATAATAAATTGAAATGTCTTTTATAAACATGCATTTAAAGAATACAGCATACCTTAAGTATGAACCTATAAAATGATGATAGTGTTGTATCAACTTACGCTTTTGCAGTTGCAGCATACAGCATGATGATCTTGACTTCTGTAAACACAAATTAATTTGTTACATCACACATGTTTTAAAAATTTGGGCTAAAGAACTTCATTATGTAAATACGGCCCATGAACTCTCCTTTTCAGCGACATATTACAATATATTATTATGTTTAATGTTCATGTACTAATGAATTATTGTACTTACAATAAGTTTAAAATAAGTGTTTGTAGTTATGGTACAACTTACTACATGCAATCATTTATTTTTAGAATATGATTTAAAAAGATAACATCATCATATTCTATTATCTTAATTAGAATAAAATAACAATGATATATGCATATCAGATAATCTTTTTTGTCTCATCCCAGAACTTATATAATATTAAACTAAGACGGGCGGGGAAGAGTAGTATAATAAATATCCTACTCCTTAAAATATTATGTATTGAATGTCTTGTACCTAATTACAAAATTACACACTAAATATAACAAATAGTAGGTCAAAAATGAAAACTGTTTCAGTTAAATAAAACTTTTATTAGGAAGCACAAACTATACTACCTATCATAATTTAGACAAGAAATGCTTTGCTATATTAGGGTAAGTTCGCCCTTTCGCGTCCATGGCCCAATTCGCGTCCATTTTGCGGATCTTCCTTTTTAAAATCCCGAAAATAAGAAAACTAACACACCATTTAAACGAAAAGTCATTCCCGCTAATACGTCAATATATACAAGGTATGCAAACACGGACAAAAGGTCCGTGCGACAAACCAAAACCGTTTAGAAAAAATATTTTATCCTCGGCTGTTCAACAAGGGAGCAAAACGCGCGCTCGCGCGACATAAAAATTAGTGTGCAGCGGCGCGTTCGATGGTAAGTTTTTTTTGTTTTATGTGAAAATTAGGATACATAGTTGTTTCTAGACTTTTATAATGTAAAAAGGAATAATAATTATTATGAATTTGCTTATATTTTTTATATTTAACCAATAAAATAAGGTGGACGCGAATTACTACATCGAATTTACAAAATTTCTACTTTGCGTCCTCCTGTGGACGCAGACTATACCTATGGGGATGATAAATAAACCAAATTGCGTCCACTATTTTCGCTAAAGTATAATTGACTTAATTGTGAAAATAATATTAAAATATGTTGTTTATTATTATATTATTGTACATTTTTTATTAAAACTATGTGTTTATAATTCTATTTTTAAAAATAAAATGAGTAATTTATTTTATTCTTTTTTTCTGTTTAAAATTCAGAGTTCTTCAGAGAAAAGAAAGAAGAAGGAAAGGAGAACAGACACAGAAGGCGATTTAAAGAAAGAAAGATTTAATGAAATTCGAGAGAAGAATAAATTGGTAAGACAAAATTATAATATGTAATGAATATGGACCAGAAACAGATGGTGAGAAAAAAAAGTAGTTAATAATAGTGATAGGTAAACTTGAACTGATTACCTTAGTTTATTCTTAAAGGTGCAATTATTATTTACCTACCTGGTCCTACTACTCCTACTACTTACCTACGTACCTTATTTTAAGGTTGAGAAGAATCATTTTTTTTAAAGAGATTTTTATGGTCATAATGTTGATTTTGATTATTTAATTATATTCTTAAATAAAGAAATTATTAAAATACAATCTTTTTTTAGAAATTCCTAAAAACATCACCCCTATATTCCTTTTCTAAGCTGGTGGACGCTAAATGGTACACGGGTGGACGCAATTTGGATTTTGTGGACGCAAAGTGGGTAAAACGCCATATTCTGAAGTTTATCAATTTAAAAATTTAACAAAAGATGCTTCGAATAAAACTGAAAGTTAATCTTAAAATAGACTAATATACTGAACACATTACATACATTTTTCATAGAAATGAATCCTGGAACATTTTTATTTTCGCCATCAAACTTGCCAACTACACTAAATGGACGCGAAAAGGCGAAATGACCCTATAAGGTGAAAATATTTGACAAAAATATTATAAACTATGTAATAATTACCCATAACAGTAAATAATAATTGTTGAAAATTGATCTATATTTTAGTACAGGGGTGGCTGGGAAAGTGCAGTTTTGTCCTCGTTTTTAGCATGTTTCTTCAGTAAATCCATAATTTCATTATCAAACTCCTTAGGTGTAGGTTGCTTTTCAACAATCCAGTAGAAGATGTCCCAATCATTAGATGGTGAGTTAATGAGGCGATCATACATCATTGTTTGCTTTTCATCAAAGTTGGACAAATGCTTCTTAGCAAACGTACTCAACAGAAGGCCGTTTTCCAACATTCCCCGTTTGCGTGACTGGTACAGCAACCTGAAAGTCATGAATATGACTTTGAGAAGAAATATGCCAAAGATGACACCAGAAATTATCCCTATGTTAACAATAATTTTTCGTACCTTGCTTTTCTATTCTCTAATGTTTGAGGTTTATTAGTGTCGTATACAGGAATTTCCATGTAAGTTGTGTCTACGGAGCTTGTTGTGCTGCTGGATAGCAGGGCTCGCTGTGCTTGCCTGACAGGCTGGACGAGCTGAAAATATATGATATTATTGAAATACTTACTAAAATATATTGAGAATAAATAGGCTTGGATTGGTATCTTTTATCAAATAATTACCGCTCGTAAGCGAAGCATATTTTGCAGAATTTTGATCCGAGCAACGCACACGTAACGCAGTTCACGACGAAAGTTATGTAATCTAAAAATGTACGCTATAGAACAAACAACAAAAATAGAAAAATGAGCCTAATGAGGAAAAATCTACAGGAAAAATATTATCAAAAACGCAAGAAATGCACTTTTTCTCGACTTTGTCAAGGTCGATGAGCACAGATTAGAGTATTATAGAGTAGTCGATGAGTGATCCCACAGATTCACTGATCTCTATACAAGTACGCTGGATAGATTATTTTCTTTGAAATGACAGCTATTTTTTGTGCCTATTTGAAGCGGAATCAGCGCCCCCATTATTCGGGTAGAAAACTAAATTTGACGTAACCACAACCAATAACAACAGTTGTCATCACTACTATTAGTTCCAAATACTCTCACTACTGCTATCAGCGCCAATATGGCGGCTTTCAAACGTCATTTTTACGTCAGATTTAGTTCTCTACCCGAATAATAGGGGCGCTGATTCCGCTTCTTTCAAATAGGCACAAAAAATAGCTGTCATTTCAAAGGCGATACAATCCAGCGTACTTGTATAGAGAAAAGCTGTCCCAATTTGGGACAGCTATTAGCGCTTGTACACTGATAATTATTATAAGGTTTATCAGTGTACAAGCGTCAAAAGCGTGTAATGTTATGTCCTACTTACTAGGACATAACAAAGGAGTCAGTATGCATATTTCATGTAATAAAATATATGATGGCACTATAATTCCTTTTACCGACACTGCTAAAAATCTAGGCCTAATTTTAGATAATAACCTTTCTTGGATTGCCCATGTTAGTGAAGTCAGTAAAAAGGTATACTACTCGTTGCATAACTTGAAGCGCCTCCAAAATTTCTTGCCTATGAAAACTAAAATCCTTCTCGTCCAGACCCTAATCTTTCCTGTCCTAGACTACGCCGACTCCTGCTACTTGGACCTCACTGAGGAGCTGTTAACAAAACTAGAACGTTTACAGAACCTCTGTATCCGTTTTGTGTTCGGACTTAAAAAATTTGATCACGTATCAGCCTTCAGATTGAGGCTCAAGTGGCTTCCTATCCGTCTCCGTCGCAACTCCCATATCCTCTGTTTACTTTATAACATTTTGTATAATCCTCTCTCTCCATCCTATCTGCTCGATAGATTTAATTTTTTCCGCCCTCCTGAAATCCCGTGCAGATCCAGTATCAGAACAAACCTTTCGCTCCCATCCCATCGTACGAATTTCTACTCCTATTCCTTTACCGTGCACGCAGTCAGATTATGGAACTCGCTTCCCCACACCGTTCGTGACAGTCCGACTATCGCTGTATTTAAAAAACGACTGAAAGAGCATTACCTTAATACTCAATCACCTTAACTTGTGTTATTATATATACATATAGTATTTATTTATTATACTCATATTATTATTTATTAACTTTATATAATATAGGTTTTATAGTTTTAGTATTAATTATAAGTTTGATAATATTGTATTTATAGTTAATTTAGTTTAATTAGTTCATTAATATTGATTGTGCACGTCCTATCTGCTATCTCTTACATTGTATCTCTCTATAGGGCTGCTGTAAGAGATTTCTTTTAGAAATAAGTAGTCCTTTGTGTCGTCTTTCCGTGTTAATTGTATCTTTTTGTATTTTTCCTGTGTACAATAAAAAGTAAATAAAAATAAAAATAAATAAAAGTGATAATAAAGGTTTTTATTGAACATTTTATGCTAGATATTGTTGAGTTCTATGGTTCCGCTAAATTAGAAACCATAAGAATGGCCATAGAATGCCTCAAACACGTGGATTTAACATTAAATACGTAAGTTTTGAACAACGTTTTTTGGACTTTTCAATTGGTATTTTTGTAAGCTAAAAAGGATAATATTTAAGTTAAATAATCCCTTATTCGTGCTATGTAAGGCATTAGTGCTAAAAATGTCACATTAATTACTAATTTGACTACAAAAGTTGCATAGCTTTTTACGTGTGTTTACGGTCCGGATTCTCATTACTTGAACTATAGTTTATCGATATCATGAACTAAATGACTTTCTTTTCTGGATTTAAATGTGCTTCAAAATGATCGACAAATAGAAATATTCAAGAAAATAAACGCACACTACTTGTATGAAAATAAGCACAAAATGGCCACGCGATGACGGGCTAAGACTACATCTACCTATATATCCATAATCTGTGGTACGAATACACTTTCGTAACCATGGTTACTGTTGTGATAACAAAATCTAATTGATAGCTGCTAGTGATAACTGAAAAGTGATATGTAGCGCAAATTGAAACGGCTCGCGGCACCAAGTAAAATGTTAAAAGTTAAAACTCAATATTTAAGTATGGTTTTCAGTTATTTCCAAAAATGAAAAGCATTTCTAGTGGTCGTGATTTCATTACAAAGGCTTTGGGTAAGTAGGTACTACCTACGGTAAAAAAGCTGCATATAAGTTCTCTAAATAAATAGGTACATATTATACCATAATCTTAGGTCTTATTTTGTCGATAATAATTCTATAAATAAATACATAGGTACATAATCTTAGGTCTTATGTTGTGTACCCAACCTACCCATACCACTACCATACCATGATAACCTACTGGCTGCTCATGTAAGTTATAACGTATTACGTATAATAACTATTTTTACAGGATTTCTGCTTCAAACACCAGACGTTAATGATATCAATGGAGAATTATTGGATGATTTTTTGCACAATCCTCAAACTCTTTTGCTACAAGCCTTCATAAACCAAGACAATAATTTAGAATTTCAAATACATGTAAGTTTCGATTTTTTTTATTTCTGCTACAAACAACAATAAGCAAATATTATAATTAAAATAGATAATATTATGTGTTAGTAACAAATATTTATCAATAATAAAGTTTTTTATTAATAAAATGTATATTTAATACAGGATGTAACAAAACTAAGTGATAATACTTTAGGACGTGTACAATACATGCTTAGGCGACGGCAGAAATAATTTCCAAGGGGCACAGATTTTAGTTTTCTTTCTTTTCTTTTTACTTTGTACGAACAACAGTGATTGTCTATTTACGTCAGCAGAATACATTCAGTGCTGAAATATAACGAACTTTCGATTTCAATTGGAAAGAAGCTTTGTACGGCATGATAATAGGGCTACATTATGTTCGACACGACTTTCTATTTCAATAATTCCTGTTGATCCCGAGATTCCCAAGGGGTGGAAGTGCACCACCTGGCACCCCCCTGTCGGCGCCCATGTGGACATGCCACATGTTCCTTGTAGAGAGTTCACACTGTGAAAGACCCAAGTTTTGTTACACCTTGTATGTAACTTGTAACACATGTATATTTTTGTATCTTGATGGTTTGTGAATTGTAAATGATTTCTTCTGCTTTCAGCTACAATGTGACCTGAATAAGTCAATCATATTCTATAAAACTTTTCCTTGTACTTTGGAAGAAAATAACTCACTTAACAATGTGAATATGCTGACGCTATCAACGAATGCTGCTCTTTCTCTGTACCAAATATTAAAGCAAATATACAGCCCTCTTCTTACCAATGTGAGAATCATCCAAATTATATTTCAATGCATTTCTAAATTATTATTAATATTATGTTCTTACATTATGTTGGATCAAATTAAAATGTGATTTATGTTGTAGGGGAATGATTTATATTCAAATAAATTGCAGAAAAATTTAGCGGATCTAGAGTCAAATTTACGAGTCATTGCTCATGGAAAAGAAGATATTCATAACAACTGTAAGTTTCCTATTTCAGTTCACTATTATTATTGTTTATTAGTTAAATTTGTTCTAAATAAACCATATATTAGGGTTGCCAACCTCAAATTTGAAAAACCAGGTTTGAAGTTACAGAAACCAGGACAATTTCGTCCAAAAACAGGACACATAGACTTGTGATAGCAACATTAATATCTAGAAAAATGTACAATTTAAGTTATCAATAAAATAATTAAGTTAAAACTAGTCACTATCATAAAACAAAACAAACACTTTTGTTTGTAACAAAATGTTCAACTTAGGTAATTTGTAGGACTATGCTTAAAATGGTCCTTCTCGCAGGGTTAGTTCCCGAACCGGTGGTAGGCACCAGTATAGTCCCGACGTTCAGAGAATAATTGAAAAAATTTTATTCTGAATAAAAAAATTGAGTTTGAGTTTGAAACTATCCAGGACGTTCCAGGACACTACGAAAACCAGGACATGTCCTAGGAAAACAAGAGGGTTGGCAACCCTACCGTAAGTCATGTATCTACAGTTAAAACTAGTATGTAGATAGAACGCTTTTTTCCTAGTTAGAACTAGTTTTTACTTAATGCCTTTGTTATTACACAGACAGACGGACGGTCGGACAGATGGACGGACGGACCGACAGACCGACGCGCGACGGGCCGACGGACAGGCAGACATTATTAATATTAGTACTAGCTGTTGCCCGCGTTGTCCGCGTTAGCATAGTACAGTAATTAATAACGGAGATAGATAATTTTTTCACCCCCTTGGGGGTAGAATTTCCCGAAACGCTTAAATATGTATCTATTTATTTTTTATCAGTAGCCCAAAAATAAAGTTTCATGTTTCTAACTCAAGAAATGACGGACTTTCATTCAAACTTTCAACCCCAATTTCACCCCCTTGGGGGTAGAATTTCCAAAAACGCTTAAATACGTATCCAATCGTTTTTAATCAGTAGCCCAAAAATGAAGTTTCATGTTTGTAACTCAAGAAATGACGGACTTTCATTCAAATTTTCAACCCCAATTTCACCCCCTTAGGGGTAGAATTTCCAAAAACGCTTCAATATATATTCATTTATTTTTATTCAATAGCTCAAAAATAAAGTTTCATGTTTCTAACTTAAGAAATGACGGACTTTCATACAAACTTTCAACCCCTTTTTCACCCCCTTCGGGGTAAAATTTCCAAAATTCCTTCCTTAGTGGGTGTCTACTTTACAAAACAACCCTACTCACCAAATTTCGTGGCTGTAACTTTAACAGTTTTTGCTCGGCGATGATGAATCAGTCAGTCAGTCAGGACTTGCAATTTTATATATATAGATGGATTAGGTACATGTGCTCTTCAGGTCAGAATTTGGCAAGTGCAAAGAAAAAAATTTGCGTGAAGATGTGCCAATTGAGAACTGTTGCTAAGGAAGCAGCCATAGGAACAGGCCAAGGATTATTGCGCTACATGCAAGAAAGGATGTAATATATCAAAAACCTAAGGGTCTTTTTAATATATATTTTTAAAACTTATATCTTGTTTTCAATTCCAAATTAGTTTTTCTAGTGCTAGTTTTAACTTTTAACTATAGTTCGATGTGACAACTAGTTTTATCTGAAAATCAAATATGTTATTGGTAAATTCTAGTTTTAACTGATTATTTCAAATTTTAACAAGGCATTAAGTAATAACTAGTTTTAACTAGGGAAAATGAGTTCTAACGAAAAATGGGTTTTAACTGTAACATATCCAATATCCATCCAAAAAATAGAGGAATTACTGCGTTAAATAATAGTCAAATTATTAATTTGTTATTCTTTATTATACCTAGATTTTAATTAATGTGCTTTATATAATCTACAGGGTGCAATAATTAAACCTTCCTGCCAAATTTTTTCCAGGGCCTATACAGTATCATTAGGAGAGTCCATTTGACCAAAAAAAATTGGGTGTTATTTTTTAATGACATATTTTAGTGACCGACTTCCAAAAAGGAGGAGGTAATACGTTCGGCTGTATGTATCTTTTTTTATGTATGTTCAACGATTACTCAGCCGTTTGTGGTCCGATTTACAAAATTCTTTTTGTGTTGTATAGGGTTTGACTCGAATTTGGTACCATGTTCATAAAAGTGGTGATCTGATGATGGGATCCATGAGTAATCGAGGGAACTCCTAAAAATTTAGATGGAAACATATAGTGATTTCGATTATTTCTGAAGTGTTTTAGTGTAAAATCTTACTTTTTGGTAGTATATGACTACCAAAAAGTAAGATTTTTCACCAGGAATTTTACCCTGCGGTTCCGAAGGTACCCAACAGAACTTTTGAATCCTTATAGATACAAGTTTGAGGATTTTGGCTTTATTTAAACTACTCCAAGCAAAAGCCAAGGAATCCTACATTATTTCTGCTGAACATAGGCTAAATTTTATTTTGGAAAAAAAATGAGTTTCGTAAAATATTTGGGTTTTTCGGACGCCAGGTGTAAAATCAACCAGATAAGTTACTTATTTTGCGTACGCTGCCGAAACCATAAAAGATAGAACCATAAAATGCTCTAAGTAATAAAGATCTTATAAATATCTACAAAAAGTCCGCAACACACTATACTTATCTATGTCGAGTGGGGCACAATAACCATTTTTTTATTTAAAAATCTTGAATTTTATTTGGACTACATTTTAAGCGTTTATTTTACTTATGCTATTAATCCTTATCAAAATAAATTATGTCATCACAAAGTACAGTTTATGTAGATAAAATTTGGTCTTTGAATGATTAAAATTGGACGTTTAGTTTTGAAATTTTGGCGAAATTAAAATATTATTACGATAGTGGGCGTCACCAAGGCGTGCGGGAGGAAGACAATCTGTGTAGTGTGCACTTTTCGGATAATGACTGCGTTCGCGTTGTCGATGTCAGTGTTGGAGTCTGTGAATTCACCTGGGATTCATTTTGCTGACCGAGTCTTTCCTGTGTAGGCCTTTTGGAGCCGTAACCGACATCCATGCGGGCAGAGCCGCGGGCGACCGCTAGTAATATATACAACCAGATACAACTTTAAGACAACAAGGCTATATAAAATTATTATTTTTAACAAAAAATTGAAACCGACTTCCAGGGTAAATATATAATAATATTCTTAAAAATAATCAATAGTCTTCAGACTTAGCCTAAACCTTAACTATTTCTGTACTCAATCTTCATGCTTTTGAAGTCGGTACGCGGGTAGCGCGGGGGGAGGCGCGCGCGCGCGGTTTCGGGGGCACGTTTCGCGCGGACACCGGGTCCATTAATTGTAGTGTTTTTTAGGATAGCTTTCGGAAGCTATTTCTCAACATTTTAGTACTGAGTGATTATTAAAGATAAAATACGTGTATTTTTATTTTTAACAAGGATCAATATATCAAAATTTGGCAGGAAGGTTTAATTGCACCCTGTATAATGTGGGCTAATAATAATGTTCAGTTAAATTTAAATAAAGATGCTCTACATCTAATAGAATAGACTATATTGTAAGCACAATTTATCTTTTCCAGTTGTATTGAGTGTTGAGGATGAAGCTGAATATTGGAAATCGATAGCAGAAAGAAAGGATACCACTAAAACTGGAAGGGAGGCTTCCTCGTTCAGTGTACTATTTGATGATATTGCAGAAGAAATCAAGTATGTTAATATTTAAGAATTTTAATGATCGCATCTTTCTAATAAGACAATAATATTACATATGTCTATAAACGAAAAATGTCCAGCAAGAAATGTTTACATCTGTTTTTTTACCATTTTTTTATTTATCGCGTACTTTGCTTTTGGTCACGAAGTGGATGGAAAATGCGCTGCTTTCGGCTCGCTATTATTAAGAGCGTACACGGTACAGTCAAGGACAGCTCCGATTATTCCAATTCGTTCTGTAATACCAGTAGACAATAATTTTCAAAAGAGCTACACCAGATCAGCCTTCGTTGTCTTTGTCGGCCTGTGTACCTATAGGTAGGGTTTATTCCATGTCAATTGTCATCTAAAATTATTTAAGTACCTTTGTCCTTAATATGTAGGTACATTGTTTCGTAGGACGATTATATTTTATGTAACAGCTTTAGTTCTACTTGTGTACCAAATACACAATGTAACAAAACAAAGTGGCAAGCCCTGATTATGTTAGGGGGGTGAATAAAAAAAAAAACAAAGTGGCAACTGGCAACACTTTAAGTCGTATTTGTTATAAATTGTGCTAAACAACGATTACTGCAAAAGTAGCCGTACCTACTAAAAAATCTTCTTTAAATTTTATTTTTGCATGGGCAAAATTTATGACGTTGAGGTGTTTCTCGTAGAAGTCTCGTATAAAAAGTAACTTTTTAGCGCTGCTATTTTTGCAGTTAAATCTATATAATACCTAAGGAAAACACATGCACACCCTAAAGGCACTTTATTTGTTACATTCTGTATATAACCCGACGTCTGTATGAAGGGTGTTGTTGCAGGTTGATGCGATCTAGTACGCTGCAGGAGGTGAAGGACTGCGTGGAGAATGTGGCGGGTATACTGGACGACGTGTGGCGGTCTGTCGGCGCCACATACTCCCAGGACAGGATGGTGCACGTTTTTGATGTTGTTGGTGAGCTTATACATAATATACTAATCTGTCTTCCCGCCTTTTTGTCCGCATCAACATGTACTATCAGAGGGTGTAGTGCGAGTTTTATTCGATCATACGCATCGAACACGTTAACGCGAATTTGTATGGGATCAAAGCAGCGCCATCTACTGGCTAACGTGGATACCGCTTTGATCCCATACAAATTCGCGTTAACGTGCTCGATGCGTATGATCGAATAAAACTCGCACTACACCCTCAGGAAGTTGATTAATAGATAGGCAGTTGGCGGACCTAACGTTACGTAATTTAATCGCGTTATGTCAAACCCACTCGACCGATCACAACTTACATTGAATTGACATAAGCCAACGTAATGACATAGATCCGTTAAATGCCTATGAATCGATTTCTTCGATGGTACTTACAAAGATGTATAGTTTTCCGCTGTTTTCCACACTTTCTCCTGGTTTTTTGGTACTATTAGTCGCAACCTGTTCTTTAGTCTAAAATATGTCTAAACACAACGATAATTTTTCGATGTGTCCAACACAAAGATAATTTTTCAATTTTAACCAGAAGTTGTTGAAATTAGCTCGTTAAAACAAACTCTTCAGCTTTTCACACATTTCTATTGATTGGTGATTCTAGTCTCTCTGTCTGCCTCTGTCTGCTACCTTGAAAAGTGTACGCTTCCTACGCGACTTACGATTTTGTGCTAAAGGAATTTGCGGGCAACATTTTCTTGTTTGTTTGTAGGGTTCCGTACCCAAAGGGTAAAAACGGGACAATATTACTAAGACTTTGTTGTCTGTCTGTCTGTCGCCAGGCTGTATCTCGAGAATCGCTATAGCTAAACTTCTGAAATATTCACAGATTGTGTATATCCGTTGCCGCTATAACAACAAATACATACTAAAAAAACAAAAAATATTAATATTTAAGGGCTGCCATACAACAAAATATGTGATTTTTTTGGCCTTTTTTGCTCGATATCAATAATGGCAACAGGTAGGCACTTAAAATTTTCACAAAGGCCTTAAATATATGTGTACTTTAATAAATTATAATAATATTTAAATAAAATAAAAATTTAAGGGGGGCTACCATACAAAAAAAGCAATTTTGGCCTATTTTTGCTCTATAACGGTACGGAACCCATCGTGCGCGAGTCCGACTCGCACTTGACCGATTTTTTCTATTTTCAGGTCACATCACATGCTCTATTATTCAAAAATGTGTATCGGATCTTAACATTTGGTCGATTCGTCATAACGCAGAGGATGATAAAATATTAGCAGAACTATCGCACGGGTTGAATGCTATACAAACATGGATCAGTGCTTGTAAATCTTTAACAGAGACATATTGGCCAAACTACGCCCTGCATCCTTGGAAGGGCAATTCCTATGTACCGTTGTTTTGTGTCAACTTTGAAGGAAGACTAAAACAAGTAAATAATTTAGTAATATAATTATAAATAAATATAATCTTTTCCAAGCTTGTTCCTGCTGCTTAATTATGATCACATCGTGTTTTCCGAATTTCAGATTAATGACATTAGATCCACATTTAATCAGCTAAACAAGCTAATGACTAATACTGAAAAAATGGAATTTGGAATTGACAACATATTGAGTACATTTCAAAGTAAGTAAAATTGTTTGTTGTAACATTTTAAAATAAAAATTTTTAAAATGTTACAAGGTTACGTACCTATTGTACCAATATATTAATTACTAGCTGTCCCAGTGAACTTCGTGTCACTTGAAAACCTTCCCTGGACTTCAAGGATTATTTTAAGGCTAAAATTAGCAGAATCGGTTCAGCCGTTTTCGAGTTTTAGCGCGACGAACACATATAACCCAGATTGTGTTGTTATTTAGATGTCAACATGTGGATAATAAACGGACCAAACCATCAATGGGAGAGTGCACTCTCTAAATTGTCCGCTAATCTAAGACAGGCTGAGATGAATGTAGCAGAAAAACTTAAACCACGATTCCAGAACACCTCTGTGGATCAGGTAAAATATCTAAGCTCGAGTTTTTATAGTAATACTTTCTAATATAATAATATGTAGGTAAATCTTGTTCTACAATTTAAGACTCGTATAGGTCTCACAACATGGTAGATTATATATCTACTTAATTATGTAAAACCCAACAAATATTTTAGATTCATTATAAATAAAGAATAAACAGTTAAATTGATTTCAACAGCTCGTACTGACCTGTTAAAATTTCAGATGCTCTACGAGTTCCAGCGTTACAGAACGCTAATGTGTAGAGCTGTCATCAAGAGCGCTTTATCGTCTGAGCTAGAGCGTCTAGTGGCGGGCTTAGCGGCGCGGCTGGCGAGCATGCACGCAGAGTTAGACGCTGGCGAGCGTGCGTGCCCGCCAGACCTGTCGCCCGCCGTGCGCCGCGTGCAGTGGGCGAAACGCGCTGAGGCTAAGGTAATCTTTTAGCGTCGACCCTAAATTGATTCTCGGTAAAGAACTTCAATGTATGTGATATGATATGACATGCCGCACCGCTAAGTGCCATATGGGGCTTGCGATGCGTTCTGTTCCTGTTCCCATACACCTTTGAAATCTAACTTCGCTTTCATACTAGCGAATACATTTTGAAAAAACATAAAATAACGTAACAGCGTGCTTACAGGTTAATGAAATAAAGACATGCACGGAAAAATATCTGAGCGAGTTTGACAAAAGCTCGGAAGTTATATCGCTAAGCACGGCGCTGCTAAAGGACTTGAAAAGTACTTACACCCAGTGCTTGGAGGACTGGTCGAGAGAGTTGCAGGTACGGTAGCAATACTTATGTCAATGTGAATGTTCCATCTTAGGGCACACATAAACACGATACGACGTCTTGTCGTACAACGATGCGGCGTCGTTTCACGATACGATGTCGCGTCTCTTCTGCTGTTAATAAGAAAACGAAGACAGAAAAGACAGATACCCAGAAGATACTGGATCCACCCATTTCTTTCAACCATAAAAAACGGGAGTCACTTTATAAAGAAGTACAATGCCTTAAAAATAGACCACAACAACTTTTTTGATTACTGCGCACTGCGCAGGATTGCATTGTGACCCGTTACGACGTCGTGTCGTAGATTTCCACAACGCGACGCGGTTGCAGCGATTTGCCAAATTGTAATATTGAAAAATTCGTGGAAGTCCAGGGAAGGTTTATTTTAGCAGGGAAGTGATACGAAGTTCACCCGGTAATTAATAAATAAAACTTTTTTAGGTACAAGTGAAGTCGGGTTCTCTGAGCTTGTCTCAGGAGCGGCCGGTGCTTGAGTTCCGCGGCGGGCTACTAACTGTAACGCTGAGCGCGCGCGCGGCGTCGTGGGTGGGGGAGGCACGCGCTCTCGCGCCGCACGCGCCGTTACCGCCCGCCGCAGCGCGCGAGTTAGCGGCGCTGGCTGACAAGCTGCCGCACGCGCGTGCGCTAGATCAGGTCAGAGCTGCCTTTGCCTACAATATCTTTTTTTCCTCTACGTAAATCTTGCAATTAGCCCTCAGGCTATAAGCAGATGGGATGTTAGCTTCTTAATTTACTTGTTACAATTGGTGGTATTCCCAGTGGAATACATCGTTTTAGGGCGTAAACTGTCTTACGCGGGAGCCCGCGCGGGTGCCCGCGTAACACAGTTTACGATCGAACTTATCATGTAGTCAGCCTACGACTGACTGTTCTGGTCGAATATGTTTCGTCTCTTTTTAGTCGACGATATATCTCAGAGATTGTTAGTTGTCCCGCTAGTAGGTTTTGATGATTGTGGAGTCTACATTAATTGTATTTGCCAAAAATATATAATAATTTTATTTAAATTTATTTGGAATATTTATAAATATCGAAAAACTCCCATTCAAAGAGCATCAGTAGATTATAATAAAATTGCAGAAAAATAACTGATAACCTTTTTTTGGAGTCGATCGAAAATTCGCGATACAAACGCGATACAAAATTACAAACGTAATTAGACGCGTTTATGTTGCGAGTGTCCATGGGCGATAGTAGTTGCTTTCCATCAGGTGACCCGTTTGCTTATTTGCTCCCTTATTTCATTTTTAAAAAATCTTCCAGATTGCGTCGTTTCACAATACGCTTGGCGAGCGCATGATTCCGTCCACTCGGCCCATGATGCTGCAGGCCGCCTTAGACTTGTCCGCGCTCGTACAGGACCAGAAACCCGTGTATTGGAACGACGAACAGCAGCTCACTGAATACATCGACAGACTCAAAACAGCCGTGCTCAAGTTGGAGACCGAGGTAAGACGCGAGAGACTAGAGGGAGTAAGAAAATTGTGCTGTTGTGCTGTTCAATGCCACTTTGTGCACATAATTATATAATTTACAACATCTGTTTATTTATAGGGATTAAAATTATTTAATCCCTATAAATAAAGCTTATTTTTATCTTATTTGATGTCTATGCATTAGCATAGACGTCAAGGCCGCGTTCCGTTTGTAGTTGATTTGACTCAAAACGCTAAAAACGTCTCCTTCTGCCGTTCCGTTTGGCGACCGCGGTCGTCTTGATCGTGGCTATGATGTCACTCATGACGTCAACATTTTCTCTAAAAACGACCCTCGACGAAGTATGGGTCAAAATTGGCGTTCTAGTTTTTTTTTCTTTTAACGACTATAATATTGCGAAATCCATGTTCGGAAAATTTTCAGGAGAGACTAGAGACAAAAAAAACTTCATATTATTTCATTACAATTGATATTTTTAATGTAAATATACTATATAACATTGAATAAAATATTTTGATTGGAAAAGAAATTGTTTTAAATGAAATTTCAAAATATGATTTCTTATAAAATATAATAGGTACTAATTTTCATCTCTCCTGTACCTGTTGACTTACTAGTTTAGTTTAAAAAAAGGAACTAGACTTACTAGTTTAGTTCCTTTTTTTAAACTTTTCTCAAAACGCTGAAAACGCTCAATAATCCGTTCCAACGTGTTCGTCCGTGGCAACGTCTAAGCAACGTCTGGCGCCTCACGTCGCCGTAAAGTGGTGTTTTTAAACTTAACTTTAAGAAAAAACGCCGCTTTGCAGCGACGTAGAGACACCAGACATTGCTTTGACGTTGCCATGGTAAAGTCAATGGCCACGTCGCGATGGCGTCCCAGTGAGTTATAGCTCTTAAGATGAATTCAATGTTTTGACTTTTGCTATGACGATAGATAGATGATCCATTTACAAATTACAATGAGCTGATGCTACCAATGCTATATTTTGGAGATCTTCTCTGGTTTGTTCTAGAACACGTACTTGACCAGCCAACACATTGCTATACGGAACATAGTGGAACAGCTTATGGACACCGAGCTTCTGGCGCAACAGACGCAATGGAAGAAACAGATAAAAGACATAAGGGATGTTATAGAAAAGGTCAGTAGTATTGAAACCTCATTACATTATATAGTGTATACCGTTTACAACGTTATTTCGGAAATAAAAAATAGATGTTCGCTGACTCTCAGACTTAAATCAAGCACATATTTTAACAAAATCCATCCAGCTCTTTCGAAGAAGTTTAGTGACAAACAGATTTTTTAATAAACAGTGTGGTGCGAGAAAAATAAATTCATTTTTTATTACAACATAGGTTGAGTCGAGTGGATACAAAAACACAGAGATGTGGCGTTCCCACTGGGACATGCAGTTGTATAAGGCAATAGAGTGTCAGTACATAAAGGCGATGCTGTCCTTGGAAACACACTTCCCGCCTGTCAAAGTAGACCTAGTGTTGCGGTATGGATGTTATTTTTCTTTAAACTTTTTCTGTAAAAAAATTGCAGTGTTTTTTTTTTTTTGGAATGAGCCTTAATCTTTTTTTACTAATATTTAGCAGAGTAAGCATGAAATAGTTACAAAAAATACATCCATTACTTATGTTTTCATCACGCGTTTTCTGTGTAAAACTTCATAACTAACTTTTAAAAAATCTGTATTGAAACTTGAAAGAATATTTGATAAATAAATTAAATTAAAAGATGACTAAACAATAAAAGTGAGTTTACACCTTACAGTGGCAATACAGTGTGTCTGCAGCCGCGCGCGGAGGAGTTGCGTGCGACGCTGTACGCTCAGCTGCGGCGATTGGTGGCGTTGCCGTCGCACATGCCGCCGCTCGCCGCCGCTAATGACACGCTTTTCACCGGCATCGTTCAAAAGTATGTCATTGGATTTATAGTAAAGTATATAGTAAGTTGATACCCGCAACTCCGTTGTCTATTACCTCTTCAAGCTAAAACTGCTGAACTGATTTTGATATATTTTTTAAAATAATTAAAGTATTTGTAGTTTGTACGTGATAAAATAATATTGTACTACAGACACAGTTGGATAGGCAACAAGGCGGTGTGCGCACTGGAAGCGGCATTAGCGGCGACGGAGCGCGTGCGTGCACGTTGGGCGCGACGCAGCGCGGCGTGCGGTGCGGACCTCGGCGTGCTGTGTGCCGAACATCTCACCACGCACACACATTTCGAACACAACTTCAAAGCGTGCAAAGCCTTCGGACAAGCCGTCGCAAAGATGACTTTGTGAGTGTAATTATTTTGTTTGGCAATATTGAAAAATAGTGGTAAATGAGTTAATAACATCGAGTGTCAGTGCTTCAAAATGAAGGCTTCATAAAATCTTTGACGTTTGTGATGTACAATATATTTAAAGTCCCTGAATTGCACTTTTTGATCATGTAACGTAACAACTTGTTTTCATATACTCAAAAGCGAGGACGAGAAGGTGTACTGGATAACGATCAGCCCGTGGGCTCTGCGGCGCGAGCTAGAGGGCGCGGCGCATCGTTTATGGGGTGCGTTAGTGAGTGCGCTGCGGGCCAACTGCCGCACGCACGCTGACACGCTCGCGGCGTTCGTGGCCACGGCCGCGACGCTCGCCGCTCGCGCGCCCGCCACGCCCCGTGACTTAGCGGAGCTTAGTGCGGAGCGACACGCCGTACGGAGTAAGATACCGGAGGTCTGTTGAATTGTTTATTGCAAAAATTTGTCTTGATAATGAAGTAACAATTAATTATAACGCCTCCGTGGTCAAGTGGCTTAGAGCGCGGCTCTTGACTCGGAGGTCGTGGGTTCGATTCCCGCGTTGGAAACATGTTATTTCTAAGTTTGGCTAGGATAATGCACACTGATCACCTGATTGTCTGACAAGATGATCCATGCGTCGGATGGGCATGTAAAAAGTCGGTCCTGCGTCTGATCTCTCGCCAGTCGTGTCGATCGTCCGCCATACTGGTTTATAAGAGTCAAGGAATAAAGAGGGCTCTTGTGTACTGCGCACACGCATGGACACTATAAAATTACTCCTGCATAACTGGCCTGGTTTCAATGAAACCGGCCACCGTAACCGGTGTGGGACTTGGGAGTTATTATTATTAATTATTTTAAATTAAAAGGAAGAGCAACTAACAGGTGTTTGTAAAGTTTGTTTTAGTTTTTAGGGTTCCGTACCTAAAGGGTGAAAACGGGACCCTATTATGTACTAAGACTTCGTTGTCTGTCCGTCTGTCCGTCTGTCTGTCTGTCTGTCTGTCGCCAGGCTGTATCTCAAGAAGCGCTATAGCTAGAGTTCTGAAAATTTCACAGATTGTGTATATCTGTAGCCGCTATAACAACAAATACATATAATGGCAACAGGTAGGCACTTGAAATTTTCACAAAGGTCTTAAATATAATATGTGTACTTTAATAATTATTAATAATAATATTTAAATAAAATAAAAATTTAAGGGGGGCTCCCATACAAAAACACAATTTTTGGCCTATTTTTGCTCTATAACGGTAGTATGGAACCCTTCTCCGTCCGACTCGCACTTGGTCGATTTTATTTTTCTTGTTTATAAGGTGTTCATTGTAAGAAAATAATGCAAAAAATAATTATAAAACTGCTACAGCGAACGAATTTAGTTTGTACCGATTCCTTATTTTTGCAGATGGAAGAACTGGTTGAGGATTTGAAGAAAAAAGGTCACATGTTGCGTACCTGGGGCGGGGACTCCACCGTCGACGACGCCATCAAAGAGTGGCAGCGTGTGCGCGAACAGCTCGACAGACAGCAGGAGCTGTTTGAGCATCAGGTTATTTTGCCTCTTATTTAAACTTCAAATATATGATATTATAAACATTAAACAACTATACTTTGTTTATTGGGTTCCTAACAAAAATATAATTTTACAAAATATAATTTTACATTAGAAAATAATGAAATATACAAAAACAAAAAAATGTTTATTCTCTAAATTATAACGAGTATTTGTCACATTTCCAACGTTTAAATGGATTTTGTGGAGTTGGTTTTATAGTGTGGGAATAATGCGTGGAGGCCCAAAGGAAGATCTTCCGACCGAGCGAGGTGGTATGCTCGGTCAGGCCGGAGCCCACGTGATACATTTCAGCTGTCGTATATATACTGACGCGCTCAGAAAACTTCGATAGCGCGATGCAGGAATGCTAGGCGAATGTGGGTACCGCCACAGTAGAACAACACTCTAATGGTTCATTTTTAGGGTTCCGTACCCAAAGGGTAAAAACGGGACCCTATTACTAAGACTTCGTTGTCCGTCCGTCCGTCTGTTTGTCTGTCTCCAGGCTGTAACTCAAGAATCCTAGACTTCTAAAATTTTCACAGATCGTGTAATGTGTATCTGTTGCCACTATAACAACAAATACCGAAAATAAAATAAAGTTAATATTTAAGGAGGGCTCCCATACAAGAAACGTGATTTTTTGGCCTTTTTTGCTTGTAATCAATAATGGTCACAGTCAGTTTTGTCTACTTTCGCTCTATACCGGTACGGAACCCTTCGTGCGCGAGTCCGACTTGCACTTGGCCGATTTTTTTATTAGATTTATAATGATTTCAATTCAATTAAGAAATAAATAATTATCAAGTACGTATGTGACGTCACAGGCAGAGACAGTGAAAGCCGGTCTGCTGAGTGAGTGGGACAGCGTGCAAGCGCGAGCGGAGGCGTGGGCGGGGAGATGGAGCGGCCGCGTTAGCGACGTGCGCGCGGACACGCTCGCCGAGTTAACCGCACGCGCCGCAGACCTGAGCGCCGCAACGCAATCGCTACACGAATTGCGGACCGAGAGAGATCAACTTATGTATGATTTTTTTCTATAATATGTAATAAAAGATAATATAGTACACTAACTTTTATCGTTGCGCTTGTTTTTATAATTTAATGTAAGATTTTCATCAATTATTAATTATTATTTTTATATTTTTAAGAATGGAATGCAAGAAATTCAACATTGAACTAGATATCTCTTCCACGTGGGACGACGCCGAGGAACTAGTAAAAGAATTTAACCGAGTGTGGAGCGTTCTACTGGACTATAATCAAGGTATTAACATTTTTATTAAAATCATCTAAATAACATTTTTAGTCATTTGCTTATGAATTATTTACAATGTCGAATGTAATCTTCCACAATATGAACTCACAGAATACGAAGCGCTAAGCGGTACGGAGTGGGTGGTGTTCGCACGCAAGCTGCACGCACTGGACGAGTTTGCGGTGTCTTGGGCGGCGCGCCTCGAACCCTACACGCCGGTCACGCTGCTACTGAAGCGGGAAATCGACAGATACACGGTGAGTCATACACAGTACTACAAGGGTAGATGTCGTGTAGCTAAAAAACACCGCCATATTGTTAAGTATCACTAAATAAACATACATGACGCGGACGTAAGAACGAATAATAATAGGCACAAAACCTATGTCGAAATATAAGACTCGATTATATATGTCTGTCCGGCCATGGATGTAGAGATAGGGTAGGTCTGACGATTAACAGTATTTTTTATTTTTCTTTTAAGGTAACCCCCCATCTAAGGATTTAGGAACTTTTGATTGAAATTAAAAAATATAATATTTTACATTCCCAGGATCTTACGCCGGCCCTCAAATACCTTCGAGGAACGGATTTCACCGAGAAACACTGGCGAGAAATATTTAACGTCCTCGAGATGGAACCCAAAAACCCTGATAGTTTGCTGCTGAAGGACTTGCTAGATGTCGCCCCGAATATTAGGAGGCACGTTAAAGATATACAAGTAAGTCATTTTGACTGTAGTATTTGGTTTCCGTGTTTTTTTTTCTTCTCTTGTTAACTGCAGGTGGTATTTTAAATAAGGGTGGGTTCCACCAACTTAAACTATAACTTTAACTATAACAAAATGTCAAATGAACTGTCAAATATCTAGAATCTAAAGTCAATAATGGACGCCATAGGCCATATTTGACGATAACCTTAACCTTAACTATAACAACGCCTCTGGTGCAACCCACCCTAAATACATTAGACACAAGTGTAGTATATTGCCTTAATATTTTTTTTTATTATTAAATTATTTTATTACTACCCCTCGACCATTAACAATTTTTATATTTGAACTTCGCATCTGTAGCCTTCGGAGTACATTTGGTAAAAACACAACTAGTTAGCAAAAGCAATCGACAAGAACGTAGCAAACAATTAAATATTGTGTAGGTGCTATAATTACTTTTTCATACATAAAATTACGAATAAGTAACTGACAATAATTGTTTGTGTTGACTCTATCATCCTTTAAAAATTGTATTACTAATAAATAAATTGTTTAACTACTTGTCTATCATAATATGCCATTTTATACTAACAGACCTTTATTGTTAAAACGCTGTGTAAATACGTTTATTAGTATTATTTTATAATAACTAATAAGCATATAGTTATGTATGTACTATGTATACAGAGTGTAATAAAACTATGTGATAACTGATAATACTTTAGGGTGTGTATGTGTTCCTTTGTTCACTGTGAAAATAGCAACGCTGGAAGGCCAAATTGTTTTCAGCGATTTGTATGGGCAAGCACCCCAGCGCCACGCTGCACGCGTCTCCCCATACAAAAGTTTAAAAAAATGCTCTTACAACGCTGCTGCTTTTACAGTGAACTCTGTATAGGGGTCTCATACACATCATAAAGTATTATCACTTAGTTCTATTCGAACTTGTATATTTAACAGAAAATAAGCGGGTCGGCGTCGAGCGAGGCCGCCATTCGCAGCACGCTGAACGAGATAGAGCTGTGGTATGCGGGCGCGCGGTTCACGCTCGTGCGGTACACCGACTCCGCCAAACGCACCGTACCTATTGTAAAGGATTACAAAGATATCATCACGAAGGTATAGTTTTTTTTTATATAAAATAAAGGGGCAAACGAGCACCAGACGAGCAGCAAACGGGCAAACCAGATGGAAAGCAACTATCGTCGCCTACGGATACTCGCAACATTAGAAGATCTGCAGGTGCGTTGCCGGCTTAGAGCAATAAACCAGTCTGGTTTAACGCTCTAAGGTTGCCGGCCCTAGTTACCACTTTGCTAATAAAAAAATGTTGTATGCCAATGTCTAATACTTCTCACGTATTAGATCTAGACAACACAAGCAACTCTACTCTAATTATTACATATTATAGTAAAGGCTATACTTATTAATAATTCAGAGGTGGAGTTGCTAATCCGGTGTTAAAACAATCCGCAAAAATAGCCCATGTCTCGCAATGTTAAAACAACCAGCAAATTGGTCGAGGAGTCCGTGAGATAACCGCGTTCAAACAAACTTTTCAACTTTAGGTAAGTATAGCATAAGTATTAAGTATAGATCGATACATACATAATATTATATTATATTTTGCTGACGTGGGAGAGCCATGCTTCGGCACGAATGGGCCGGCTCGACCGGAGAAATACCACGTCCTCACAGAAAGCCGGCGTGAAACAGCGCTTAGCGCAAGCGTGTAGTGTTTCGTGTTTCGACTTTCGCCGAGTGAGTGAGTTTACCGGAGGCCCAATCCCCTAACCCTATTCCCTTCCCTTCCCATCCCTACCCTCACCTATTACCCTATTCCCTCTTAAAAGGCCGGCAACGCACCTGCAGCTCTTCTGATGCTGCGAGTGTCCATGGGCGACGGAAGTTGCTTTCCATCAGGTGACTCGTTTGCTCGTTTGCCCCCTTATTTCATTAAAAAATATATATATTTTAGATTCAATATTAATTATTAAAATATTATATTTTTATTTAAATGTTACCACAGGGTTTCCTGTGTAAATAGTGAATAAATAGTTAACCAGTTTTGCATCTTTTAGCTCTACCAACCACGCGTGTGTTAACCATAAACTGAACCATCAACCAACAACGAACCAAACCAAACCCCCGAAACTCTACCCCTAAAATATTACACTTTTCATCACCTCTAACCAGGTGTCGGAGCTGCAGTGGGCGGGCAGCGCCGGCGCCGGCGGCGGCGGTGGCGGCACGGCGCGCGGCTGGCTCGACCGCCTGCACGCCGCGGGGACGCTCGCGCGCGCCGCACACCACGCCCAGCGCAGGTACGTGCACCTTAGAGCATTAAAACAAGCACGCATTTTTTTAAGACGGGCAATTGGTCCAACACACATTCCTATCACTGCAACTGATGCAGTGTCGCCAGGTTCACCAGTGTTAACGAACCACGAAAATCCTTTGATGTGATGCCCAAGGGCCCAAGGGGTGTGCTAGGATGCCCAAGCTAAAGGCACAATCTTAATCTTTTTTTGGGACCCGCAAGGAAATTAATTAAAAGAAAGCTTAGTTGGAAATAAGTAATAACCAATGAGGTTTCATCAAAAACTGACAGAGTTTATAGTCTTCTAACTAAACTGATTAAAATAAAAAATTACATTATGTCCTTTCTATTAATTATTATTATCTTATTACTTTTCATTTGATCCCAAAAAACAATGCCGCTTAAGAATGTTATGTATCTATGAACAATAAGCTTCTTTTGGTTACCGAACATGTGCTACACAGATGTTCGTATTATGACATTCAAATTTGTTTTGGCACTCGGTATTCAACATTTCGTAATAATATTAAAACTTATTGCTATTTGATATTGTATTACTTACACATTTCTGAAATACTCTCTTACTTCTTGCTTTTTTAATCGAACTGACCGATTTTTCTTTGTGACACATTTTTTTAGTTTATTTATTAAGGTTTTTATATTTTTATGTGATTTAAAAATTCTATTCATCGTCGACTCTTTTGAATATAATTTATTTATACCCCTGAAATTTTCGACCTCGGTAAAAAAAAGATTAAAGTTTGTCTGTCTCTCTGTGTCTGACCATGGCATCGTAGCATGTAAAGTCTAAACGATTGGAACAATTTAGATCTAGTTTTTAGGGTTCCGTACCCAAAGGGTAAAAACGGGACCCTATTACTAAGACTTCGATGTCTGTCCGTCTGTCTGTCTCCAGGCTGTAACTCAAGAACCGCTATAGCTAGACTTCTGAAATTTTCACAGATTCTGTATACCTGTTGCCGCCATAATGGCAAATACTAAAAACAAAATAAATTCAATATTTAAGTGGGGCTGCCATGCAGCAAATGTGATTTTATTGCTATTTTTTGCTCGATATCAATAACGGCAATACACATAGGCACTTGAAATCTCTGTAGTTGTACGGAACCCTTCGTGCGCGAGTCCAACTCGCACTTGGCCGATTTTTTGACAAGCTGTGTTTTGTCTCTGGACATAAAAGTAAAACCGGTAGTCAAACACATTGATAAGCGTGTCGCTCGCTAGCTAATCTTACACAAGCTTACTCAGCTTCCAGGATTAACTGAGTTCACTGACCTCACCTTTTACTGTACTACATCTAAAATTAGGTAACATCCTATAAAGATAGCGCGGCAGTCAACTAGGTATATTATATTATATATTATGTCTCAAGTAATTTTTAAAGTTATATTTCGTAAATAAATAGAGAATAAAAGAAAACCTGAAAGTCACATTTAGTCTAAAGGAGACTTACATAAAAGTGAAGCTAATATAAAACTTATTATAAACTAGCTGTCCCGGCAAACGTTGTTTTGCCATTTAAAGTATATTTTATCATCAGTTGATACATGTTTTACCCCCTCTTTTGTCCCCTAAGAGGGTGTGGGGGGGGGGAAGGTCATACACCAGATGTTAAGTTGAAAAACACAGTTAATACCTAATATGAAGTAAGTCCACTAAAGAAAAAAGTTGTATACAAAATCTGACCCCTCTTTGGTCCCCAGAGAGGGTTGAGAGGGGAGGGGGGGGGGGGAGGATTTTTATACACCAGATGTTGAGTTGGAAGAAGACAAATATAATATATCTGTGAAAACCGTATGCAAATCCGTGAAAACCGTATGCAAATCGGATCAGTAGTTTTCGTGTTAAAGAAAAAAGTTTGATACAAAATCTGACCCCCTCTCTTGTCCCCTTAGAGGGGTGGGGGGAAAAAATTTTATACACCAGATGTTAAGTTGGAAGAAGATAAATATATCTGCGAAAACCACATTCAAATCGGATCAGTATTTTTCGTGTGATGCTGGAACAAACATACAGACAGACAGAAAGAGTGACAGACAGACAGACAGACAAAAAACTAACCACATTTTTGGCTTCTATAGCGATGTAGTGACAAAGGTGTAATTTCGGGTGTCATTTCATATCTTTTATGTACAGAATATTCATTTCTACAACAGAATATTTTCTTCCTCCCCCGCACGCGCTTTGGTGACGCTCACTATCGTAATATTTTAATTTCGCCATATTTTCAAAACCAAACGTCCAATTTTAATCATTCAAAGACCAAATATGATCTACATAAACTGTACTTAGTGATAAAATAATTTATTTTGATAAGGATTAATAGCGTCAGTAAAATATATCCGTTTAAATTTATTCCAAAAAAATTTAGGATTTTTAAATAAATAAATGGTTATTGTGCCTCACTCGACATAGATAGGTATAGTGTGTCGCGGACTTTTTTGTAGATATTTATAAGATCTACAATTACTTAGAACATTTTATGGTTCTATCTTTTATAGTTTAGGCAGCGTACGCAAAATAAGTAACTTTTCTAGCTGATTTTTTACACCTTGCGTCCGAAAAACTCAAATATCTTACGGAACCCTACTTTTTTCCAAAATAAAATGTAGCCTATGTTCAGCAGAAATAATGTGAGATTTCAATAGCAAAAGAATTTTTCAAATCGATCCAGTAGTTTTGGAGCCTATTCGACTCAAACAAACAAACAAACAAACAAATCTTTCCTCTTTATAATAGTAGTGTATAAATAGATATAATAATGTGTAGTAGTTACGTATACGTACGTTAGTACGTAATATTGAATTTAATTTAAAAAGGTATCTACGCTACATAACACCTATAAGTAATTACTGGACGTTTCGTGCGTTTTTTTTTGTCTGCAAAAAAGTAGTCTATGTCCTTCCCCGTAGTCTACTGTATGTATGTGGCAAATTACACTAAATTCAAATTCAAATACATTTACTAAAATCGGTACAGTACTTCGTAACTCTTCATGTTTATAAGTATAGATTAATGGATCGTTTACTCTGCAACAATCGATATGCTGACTCGCGCAAATTATGAAGTGCGTATGATAGTGCTGTCAAATAGTTATGGTGTATGTTGCAACTTGCATTGTTGTGCAAAAATATTTGCTGAGGTATTTGTGTTGGTATATTGAAATAAATAAACCTGCATAATAATATTATAGGTAGGAATACCTATTAAGAGGCCGGGGTACCCTCAAAATTTTCATACATTCTTAATACCAAAATCATTTTCTCATACGAAAATATTTAACATGTTTGAGTTATTTTTCAGCTTAAGATAGCAATTACCTAGGGTCCTGAACAATTTTTTTTTACAAAATATTTAAATACTAAAAAAAAAATTTGTGTTTAAATATTTTTTAGTAAATTTACTACTAAATATTTAAACACCAAAAAATAGACAAAAACACTAAAAAATATATAAATAAATAGTAAATTTACTACAAAATATTTAAATAATAAAAAATATTTTTTAAAGTTTCAACACTATCAGCACCCTGGGTGCTGAATAAATCTCGCCCAGGGCGTTGGTAGTGCTAAAACCGGCCCTAATTATAACCAATATATTGAGTTGTGGCGGTACTCTCTAGCCTTCAAATAGAGCTCTATATCTTATTCAAATACTTAAAAAATGGAACTATGGCCCCCTCACTTATCTCGTATGAACTCTGACTCTGTACCTAACCGCGTTTAAAGAATTCACGCTTATCAGAGCGAAAGCGTTCATTCACCGCTGTCGGTTAGATACTAATTATTTGGTAAATTTTAGAGTCTGTCGCTGTTCCGAAGCCTTTAATAAAAATGATTTCTTAATACTCTTTAATATATTCGATATACATATTATATGTATTATTAATAAGTATTATCAGAGATAGTTTTGCCAGCGAAGTTAGCAATCAAAATTACGTGTGTATCCGCCATACCGAAAACACCTAAACATGAAAGTTAGCGGCCTATACAATATTATGTTCCGTAAAACACTTGTAAACACGATTTCTTACTTCATTGAACACCCTTATTCGAATTTATTGCGTTTTAACCTACACCATGAGTCCATCACTAGACTTTATGAAAAGTTCTAGCGATGCAAACTTTTCTGCACGTTGTGGGCTGAGTAGGTTTATAACTTTTATTTGTCCTGGTTTTCTATAAATAGAATTATATTATTAAATAGGTTAGGCTAGTTTGACCTCGTGCGGACACTTATTGTATTTGATAGATACTCTCGTACAGCGTACCAAGTGGCAAGTTTGCCCCAGTGATGTGTTATGTTTTCAACAGCACGTATAATACCTCTCTGGTTTGCCCCAATGTTTTCCTGGCATTGGGATTTGAAAAAAAATATTTTAATGCATTTTCTAGTTTCTATTGAGTAATACACGAAAACTATTTTGGCAGTAAAACTATAACGTTGTAATTATTGTATCGTAGTTATAAATATTAAACATACATCCTTAAACGTTCGTTTATATTATGTAGTTAGTTTTTAGCGATAACGGGTTATCTATAAGTAACTAAAATAATGTTATACTATTATCTACAATTAATGGTTGTTGGAGGGGACAATAGTAGCTATAAAATAATATTAGTACAGAATAAATTGACTTACTTAAATATTGACCTTTTATTTGACATTAAAACCAATTAATTATTATTTTTATTATATTTTATAAGTAATAATGTAGGACTAAGTTGCGTTGCGTTGTGCAGACGTACGTCTGCACAACGCAATATGTAGATAATAATATTATGATGTGATTAAAGTTACGTAGGCTTTGATGGGCAAGGGCTATTCAGGATTAAGGTGACGCCATGTTAAAGTGAAAAACCGTGTTGGATGTGTTTGAGATTGCTTGTTTTCTATGCGAGGCTGGCCCGGCCTCTCATAGAAAACAAGCAAAAAATTGAAAGGGCGTAGCGACAAAATGGTTTTTGCCGCGTAATTTAAAAACCATAAATACATTTCATATAAGCTATGGACAAATTAAAGTGTATACTAGAACCAATTTATGTACAAATTTTGGAAGCTTATATCACTCTCCTCTGTTGGCAAAATAGGAATCCCTTTTTTTACAGAGGTCTTTTTGATTGATTATTCTGTGTTATAAAAGTTGACCAATCGTGTTACGCTATGGGTAATTCAAAGACAAAGACATGATGAATACTGACAATGAACTTTAATTTCTTAGCTTTAGTCATTGCTGAGAAAAATGGACATCGCTACAGCCAAATTATCAAGGCGTCATCTTAAGTATACTCTAACTGCACGCTGGGCGACCACCCAGGGCGCCGTATAAAAAGGGGCGCAGAAGGCAAACAAAAGGGGCGCCAATTTTTTCAGCACCATCAGCACCCTGGACGCCGAAGAAATCTCGCCCAGGGCGCTGGTAGTGCTAAAACCGGCCCTGGGCCTGACAATAGGTTTTTAACTACTTTTTATATTGATAATAAAACTAGTTTATAATATGGCAAAACAACGTTTGCCGGGTCAGCTAGTAATATTGGTATGGGCAGTAAATTAGTCAAAATATTGTCGACAGAAATGTGTTATCAGCGGCGGATGCGCGGCCGGAAGGGCGTCACTCGTCAGTATCACGCCGTATGGACGATTGACACTATTACTCAAAAACTCATTACATTTTTCACAAAATATAAGGTTTCAAAAAATTAATGATAGTTGCTTCATTGCTTGAGGTTCCTATAACTACATTCCGTCGGCTCTTTTTCTATTCCATATAATGCATAATGTAGAGACTAGAGTCTGTAGAATCATTAGTAACAACTTACAACGCATACACAATACTTATATTATAATTATGTATACTTTTATAAATAGTTCTAATACCTGGGTATAACCTGTCATCAGTCATAGTACATATTAATTATTATGTTACACCAGAACCCGAATTAAAACAAAACAACAATAAACTAGGCAGCTCATTACAAAAAAATGTGCAAAGTAGAAAACGTGCGTAATTGAAAACCGACCTACATGACGTAACCTAAACTGGCTTCTTTATGGAGAACTTATTATAAACCTATGAACGCAATCATTACTCCTCAGAATGAAATACAATTAAACAATAATTAATGCAATTTGATTGCAAATAAACCTCTTTAACTCTAGTCTCTACATTATAGATTGTGTGCTTTCTCACTGCAAAAAGAGTTTTCTAACTCTTATTATAACGAGAAGACAGAAATCTGTTGACCTAATTGGCGAATACTTAACATTTCGCTTAACAAAATATGCAACTAGAAGTGAGTAGTAGTATCAAAAGTAGGTAATAAACTAGTGCACTAAATTTCATTGTGCCGACTTCACTTGCTGGAAAAAACTGGTGCTTAAATATTATTAATCAACCTAAAATTCTCTGTGTGAACTGTGAACATTTTACTGTGTTCAAAATGCAAATACATAGTGGAATTTGGAGTTATCGTGCATTTCTATCCCTTCGCTAATGTGGAACAAAAAGCTCGTCTCGTATGGTCTGTTATTTCGGTTGGATGTTGACCATTTCTGAGAAAGGCGCGCGGGGAGGGCGGGAGAGGTCGACGCGCGCTGCACGAGGGGCCGGATTACAACTTGTTTTTATGTCTTTGTGTGCGAGGTCCTTTCGTTCTCATAATTATTGTAAAGAACAAATCGTACATTTTAATATATTTTTATAAGAAACGTTCAAAGCTTTATGTTTTACATACAACGATTACAAAGATGTGTATAAAAAGAAATGCCAGCATATCGAAGAATTCAAAACATTAATAAAATTGCACAGGTTGTTAGCTATTTCTGGAAGTAATAAAGCTCTTTACTAAGAATAATTAATATCTGTAGTAATTATGCCGCTTTTTTGCTCTACTTGTCGGGGCACTGCCGTGCCCCCAGATAAATATTCATAATACCTATTTCAAGAAGTTGGTGAATGTCATGGATAAAGTTTTTTCAAGAGAGTTTAAAGTGATTTATGAAGAAGAAAATACAAGATTACGGAAACTTGAAAATACAATAATTACAATATAACAAGTCATAGATCACGCTGGTTGTGCGTTTATTAGTTACCTATTCATAAGTTGCACAAGATTTAATTAAAGCTTTCAAAAGCTCCGCAATAGTCGGAGTCCGTCCCTGGTAGAGGGGGGCGGGAGGGGTGTGCGCGAGAGCAGCGCGGGGCGGGCGGCGGCGCGCCGTGCGGGGCAGCCGGGCCCAGTGCACATCGCGCCATGGCTTGGCGTGCGTGTCTGCTTGTGATCGCGCTGGCCGCGGGCGCCGCCGCCGTGTACAACCGCGACCGCGACCGCCAGCGCGCCGACCCGCGCCTGCTGGACCGTGCCTGCGAGCTCAGCTCCTGCTACCCCGCCACCGGCAACCTGCTCATCGGCCGCGAGTCTCGCCTCTTCGCCTCCTCCACCTGCGGCGAGCGCACCCGCGAGCGATACTGCATCGTGTCCCATCTCGAGGAGAGAAAGAAGTGCTTCTGGTGCGACTCCAGCAATAGCACCGTCAAGAACGCCCACCTCAACCATCAGATACACAAGATAATCAACAGGTACGAGCCGGGAACGCGGGACAAGTCGTGGTGGCAGTCCGAGAATGGCAAGGAGAACGTTTACATACAGTTGAACATGGAGGCCGAATTTCATTTTACGCACTTGATTATTCGTTTCAAGACGTTCCGACCGGCCGCTATGCTCGTGGAGAGATCCTTCGACTTCGGAAAAACTTGGCGCGTGTACCGCTACTTCGCCCACAACTGCGACGAAGACTTCCCGTCCGTCCCGAAGCACAACCAGCGGAGCCTGACCGAGGTCGTCTGTGAATCTCGCTACTCGGGTGTCGCGCCGTCCACGGAGGGTGAAGTCATATTTAGAGTGCTCCCGCCGACGATAAACGTTACGAATCCGTATTCGGAGGAGGTCCAAAATCTATTGAGAATGACAAATTTGAGGATAAACTTCACTAGACTTCATACGCTGGGCGATGACTTACTAGATAACAGAGCAGAAATTCAAGAGAAATACTACTATTCCATATACGAAATGACCGTTCGCGGCTCCTGCTCGTGCTACGGGCACGCCTCGAGATGTTTACCGATGCCGGGAGTGGAATCGAAAAATAATATGGTTCATGGACGTTGTGAATGTACCCATAATACGAGAGGATTGAATTGTGAATATTGTGAAGATTTTTACAACGACTTACCTTGGCAGCCGGCGGTGGGTAAAACTTCCAACGCTTGCAAGCGCTGCACGTGTAATAATCATGCGACCACATGTCATTTTGATGCTGCCGTATACAACAAAACAGGCAAAATTAGTGGCGGTGTTTGTGATAATTGTCAACATAATACAATGGGTGTGAACTGCGAACGATGCAAACCTACTTTCTACAAGGACCCGAGTTTAGATATTCAGAGCCCCGATATATGTAGGCCATGCGATTGTGATCCCGAAGGAACTACAGACACTGAAGTTTTGTGTGACGACGAGGATGACATAGCTAACAACAAAACAGCCGGTCGTTGCTTATGTAAGTTATATGTCGATGGTGCGAGATGTGATAAGTGTAAGGATGGATACTGGAATTTCGACCCACAAAATCCGGATGGGTGCGAGTCATGTACCTGTAATAAGCTAGGAACGATCAACGAAAGAGGATGTGACGCTCTAACTGGAAATTGCTTTTGTAAACGACATGTTACAGGAAGAAACTGTGATCAGTGTTTGCCAGAATTCTATGGATTATCAGATAGTGTTGATGGTTGCTTAGCGTGTGATTGTGATGTTGGTGGTTCTATCGACAGAGATTGTGATGTTATTACGGGTCAGTGTAAATGTCGTCCAAATGTAACTGGGCGACGCTGTGATCAGCCGCTACAAAACTTCTTTGTTGGCGCTTTAGATTCTATTGTAATCGAAGCCGAATCGAGCCAATGTGATTCTCAAATAGACGATAATGCTATCCTTAGTCAGGTATGTCATGTTGTTATAAGGGAAAACTATCCCGATGGTAGGAAAGAAACTTGGACGGGACCAGGTTTCATGAAAGTACCGGAAAGCAGTACACTCGTATTTCGAATAAATGATTTGAAAAGAAGCATGGATTACAACGTCCTAATAAGATACGAGCCGCAATCGAATATAAATTGGGAAGAAGCTACCATAATAGTAAAAAGACCGTATCCGATAGATCCTGATTCACCATGCGCTAACGTACGTCCGGAGGATGACACCATATACACGACTCTTCCAGCTAACAGTCGAAGTGTTCTTGTCCAACCTGCAGTTTGCCTAGAAAAAGACAAAGAAGTAGAAATCCGTATCTATTTAGGAAAACAAGATCGTCGTTCACCAAATAGTAGAGCCACCGTATTAATAGATTCAATAGTTTTGGTGCCCTCCATTGATAGCATACCATTTTTATCGAATGATCCTATAGTAAAAGATGACTATACACGTAATAATTGCAATGACCCCTATTATTTTGATCTTGGTAGAGATAATATTCCAGATGTTTGTAAAAAATATCACGCTAGTATAGGTTTCTTCATTAGAAATGGATCTCAGTCATGCCAATGTGATCCAACAGGTTCTAAAAGTCATCAATGTGATCCTTACACTGGCCACTGTCAGTGTGTTGAAAATATCGTTGGCTCTAGATGTGACCGTTGTGCTCCAGGTACATATGGTTTTAGCAAATTTGGTTGTAAACGCTGTGACTGTAATAGTATAGGGTCTCTTGACAATTTCTGTGACGCTGCAAGTGGTCAATGTAAGTGTAGAGCTAATACTTACGGCCGAGCTTGCGATTTATGTCAACCAGGCTATTTTAATTTCCCCAATTGTCAACAGTGTGACTGTAATGGGCACGCTATTGAATGCGATGACAAAACTGGCGCTTGTAGGGAGTGTAGAGACTACACAGAAGGACATCGATGTGAAAGGTGTCTTGAAGGATATTATGGGGATCCTCGACTTGGCATTGATATCCCATGCAGACTTTGCCCATGTCCGGGAGTAATGGGTGATCCAAATAAGAGTAGTCACGCTGATCGATGTGAATTAGACCCTGAAACAAAAGATGTAGTATGTGATTGTAAAGAAGGTTACGCTGGATTACTTTGTGATGTTTGCGCCGATAATTATTATGGAGACCCGATTAAAGGTACTTGTGAAAAGTGTGACTGTAGTGACAATATTGATATAACAAAACCAGGTAACTGCGATCCATATACTGGAAAATGCTTAAGATGTCTTCACAATACAGCCGGAGAACACTGTGAAGTCTGCCAAGAAGGCTACTATGGGGACGCACTTGAAAAGTCATGTTACAAATGCAACTGTTCAGAATTAGGAACAAACTTTACGAAAGGAAACTGCGATGGTGTCACAGGACAGTGTCCTTGTTTCAATAACGTTATGGGCATTAATTGCGACCAGTGCACAGAAAATCATTGGAGGATAGCTCTAGGAAAAGGCTGTGACCCATGTGAATGTGATCCTATCGGATCTCTTTCAGCACAGTGCAATCCATTTATAGGAAAATGTGATTGCAAACCCGGCCACGGCGGTAGACAATGTGACCAATGCCAAGAAAACTATTGGGGCGATCCAAATACTGAATGTTTCCATTGTGAATGTGACCCCCTAGGATCTGTATCACAACAATGTATGCGAGATACTGGAGCGTGTGTTTGTAAACCAGGCATAGGTGGATATAAGTGTGACATGTGCGCTAGAGGTTATCTAGGTAAAGCTCCTCAATGCTATGGATGTGGAGAATGTTTCGACAGTTGGGATAAAATTATTGGAGATCTTAAACTACAAACAGAATATGCTATCGGAAATGCAAGTAAAATAAAAGTAGTTGGTGCTACAGGTGCTTATACAAGAGATTTTGAAGAAATGACAAAAAAATTACAAGATGTTGAAGCTGGACTCAAAAGTGCTAATCTTGGTCAGAATACGGTAGTTGAACTTATGTCAAATGTATCAGCCCTACAAAACAAACTTAATGAAGCAGAGACTAAAGTAAGGGATAGCAATGATAACTTAAATGCTATAACTTCAAAAATAAACCTGGGAAATGTGTCATTAGAAGCATTAAGGACAAGTATTAACAATTTAAAATCAAAAACATTAGAGTTAGGTAATAATGCAACCAAACTGCAAGAAGCTAATTTAGAAGGAGCATTAAACCTTACGCGAGAGGCAAAACAAAGGGCTTCTAAGGCTGCTGATGAGGCTGAAAGTGTGCAAAATATAATAGCTAACACAGACAGACAGATAAAAAATACTGATCGGCTTATTGAATTGCAATATGGTAATTTTAATAATACTCAAAATGAAAATGACAAAAAATTAGAAGAATTACGAGAACAGCTTTCGAATCTAGATGCTCAATTACCAAGTATTAACGGAAAAATGTGTGGACAAGAAAGCGACAACTGTGACATATGTGGAGGCGCCGGTTGTGGAAAATGTGGTGGTATATCTTGTGATCAAGGCGCAATTACAAAAGCTGAGCAAGCATTAGATTTTGCAAATAAAACAGAACACAGAATTAAGGAGCATGAACTTAGTGCAGAGTTTCTTTATCGACAAGTTTCACAAGTTAAACAAGATACAGTTTCCGTGCGGTCACGAGCTAAAGATTTGTTTAACAAAGCAAACGACTTTAAAACCGCAGCTGACGCGATAACTAATACCAGCCATGATTTAACAGCTGAGCTTAAAGAATTTTTGTCGAATACAACAAATACACCTGCTGATATACGCACATTAGCAAATGAAATATTAAACTTGTCAATAAGTATAGAACCAAAGGAAATAACAGAACTTTCCTATAAAATAAATTCAACAGTTTCGCAGCTTACTAATATTGAAAATATTATATCCGAAACAGCTCCAGATTTAGATAGAGCAAAAGCTCTCAAATTAAATGCAACAGTCGTAAGTAAATCTGCCAACCTAACCCTTGAAATTGCTAACAAAGTATCCAATGCATTAGATGAAGCCCAAGCGGCTCAAGATGCAGCAGAAAATGCTATTGAAAAAGCTAATAGTGATATCGATGCAGCAAAAGGAGATTTAATACCTATAGCACTGGAAACCGAACAGGCACAGAAAAAGGCTAACGAAACTCTGGATCATGTCGAAGGTCTTAAAACGAACTTATCCAATTTGCAGAAGGATATTTTGAAAATTGAGAGTGACGCTGAACAAGTAAAGCAGGAAGCCAATGATGTTGTGAATAGAGCCGAAGTAGCTGAACAAAAAGCTAGGCAACTCAGACAAGATTTCAAGCAAACGAACATATCTCTTGCCGAAAGGGCTAACCAAACTTCAAATTCAAGAGAGCGCGCTCAACTATTATTGAATAGAGCTACTAAACTGGCCAGTGACACTCAAACACAACTTAAATTGTTAGCTAGCATGGAAGAACTGTATAACGGTCACAGTGAGCAACTGAATGAATTAGAAAAAGAAATAGGAGAACTAAATACACAAATGAATTACTATTTATCAGAAATAACCAAACGGTCGGATAACTATCGCTCTTGTACTACGTAAAGCATGCACATAGTTGGTAAACAAAATAATACAAAATGGTATGGTTTAATTTAAATTATTATTGCCATAAAGCAACGTATGCCTGGGTGTCATACATTTTATACACATTGTTATTTTACTTAAATACTTGTAGGCTATGAAAAGATAGATAATATAAGAAATAAAAATATTTGTAAAATAAAATAAAATATAATAATATACAGTATGCTGTATGTATATAACTAGTAATATCAGAAATTATGAATGTGTGTCTCCCCGATGCGAAGAATTAGTGTTATATTAATATAATATTATATTATTATAACAAGTTATCAGTTCTGACTGATAACTTGTTATAATAATATAGGTAGTAACAAAACAAAGTAACAACTAACAACATACATCAATGAAAGTACCTCCTGAACTATTTATTTTTAGTTTATGAAATTTTACATTGCTTGTGTAATGAACAATAACTAATACTAAAAATAATGTTTTTTTTAATTAATGGAATTCTTTAATTTTTATTTCCTTTATTAAAAAAATATTTAGTTTTTAAGGATGATATTTTTAAATGTTTTATATCAAATATCAATCGATTAATGTTTATATCCCAAAGATTTGTACATAACTTTAGATTTATTAATTCTACTTACCTGTTTTGTGGCAATGTTTTTATTTTTACAATATCAGGAATAAAATGATACATAATAATTATGTATTATTGTATGTCTAGAATTCCTTTCAACTGTTTTACTGCCGCACACAGAGACATTTAATTACGATTAACCTTCAATTTAATGATGAGTTTGACAGATAATAATGTATTAGGCTTTACAGTTAGAGTAATATATCGATAAGGTCTAAAATATAAATGCCATTTTTATTTTTTACTTGATTCTGTTTAAGCTGCAAGCATTCATTTATATTTTAAGATACCTAGTTGCATTTATAAGTTCCTTTAAATAATTATTTGTACTTACATTGTACGTCTTAATAAATATGTTTGTTAAATTGGCTCTTTTATTATCTATCCTTTTTATAATATAAAAATATATATTTTTTTTTATTTACCATTTATAACAATACACATTACAAAACATTACATAATAGGTAATGTATCATCGAGAAACCACGAATGTTTAGATGATTTATTAAATTAAATTAATTTTGTACTTACTTAACTTAATTCATTAACGACTGAGAAATATTTGATGGTTACTTAATTTAATTGAATGAAGAGTTTGACAGATTTTTATATTTAAATGTTGAAATCTTCTTAAAGTTATAGTTAAGTAATAATTAAATATACCTAAGTGTGTAGAAATAGCATGCATTGCATTTCAATAAAATGAAAAACGGAGAATTAATTTTAATCCGTATTAGTGCAAAGGGACATAAAAGATAGAATGTGATATTACGGACTAAAAGCAAGTATAGAAACCATATTTCCATACAATTACTTAATTTATTTTATTTTTAGTATTTGTTGTTATAGCGGCAATAGATATACATAATCTGCGAAAATTTCAGAAGTCTAGCTGTAGCGGTTCTTGAGTTACAGCCTAGAGACACACAGATAGATGGACAGACAGACAGACAGACGGACGGACATCGAAGTCTTAGTAAGAGGGTCCCGATTTTACCATTTGGGTACGGAACCCTAAAAATGAAGAGAAATCTCATAAGTCACTGTTTGTAAGTGACAATATGTGAGCTTCTGATTAGTCACAATAATTCACAAACACCGTTTTGCTGTGTAGGGAGTAATTTGTATGGGACTGACACTTTTATTTTTAAATACAAAATTAGGCGGGATTTGACGACGAGTGTTACGCCCCTACAACAAATTGTTTCTAAAATCTACTCAGGTAACGTACTTACTCAGGTAACGTAGAAATAGTCGGGTATTCGTTTTAAATTTTGATATCGGTTTTCTCAGGTGGCTATACTTGGAGCCTATATTAGCTACCGATGACGGTGATTTGGGTGCCAAGTTTCGCAAAGTGGACCAAGCGTTCAAACAGGTTGCTCGGATCTTCGAAGCCGATCCTCGTCTCTCGGTCCTGATGCAGTCCACGAGACTCCAACCCATGCTGGACTCTATTTCAGAGCAACTAAACAGCTGCCAATCAGCGCTGAATCAGTATATGGATGTAAGTATGGAAATTAAGAAGTGAGGCATTTAAGTAAGTAATAGACAAAATTTCGATGTAAATAATAAAGTATACCTCGAATGTCTATGGTCCAAAACCGAAACCGAGAGACGTGGCCTGCCGCCTGAATCGTCTTAGTGTCTTCATCAGTCAGTCAGTTTTGTGTTTCGTTAGATTGTACATGGCTTATAAACTATACGTGCATTGGACTTATATGCTGTTTCTGTATGATTTGAAATAAAAAAATACCAAATAATACCTTGCGCCTTGTCAGTGTAGCCATGGACCAATCATACATGTCTGGTCTCTGGTGTAGCGATACAACTGCAGATTTCTAGTAATGGATAACAGATGGCGTTAATTATACAATATCTGTCTATTTAATTTTGAACAAATGAAATATTTTTATTCAAAATAGAATCTTGAATGCACTTTCTGTAATAACTATTACAGTTTTAAATATATAAACTAAATAATAAAATAAACAAAAATGATTTCAGGAAAAGCGTACCATGTTTCCTAGACTGTATTTCCTCAGTGATGATGACTTGCTAGAACTACTCGGTCAAGCGCGAGCGGGGTCTGAGGGTAGAGAGGTCGTGATGCAGACGCACCTAAAGAAATTGTTCCCGGGTATAATAGGTGTCAAGCTAGGACCGGGCGGACTGTCTATAACCGCTCTGTGCAGTCACTTCGGAGAGACCTTCCAACTTGATCAGCCTGTTGATATTGACTGCTCTGTCGAGGTGAGCTATTTATTACCTGCATAAGAACTTTGTTTAGCTCTTATAATATTCAATACTAGGTTCATAAGTTAGAAGTATAACAATTTTTTGCCTAATATATTTTAAATTTTTAAGCTTCAACAGAGTAGGAGATTGGTTTATGTTTTTCAATCAAACGTGCTCATAAACATACTTATACCGTGGGATATCCATGCTTCGGCACGAATAGGCCAGCTCGACCGGAGAAATACTACGGGCTCACAGAAAACCGGCATGAAACAGCCCTTGCGCTGTGTTTCGCTGAGTGAGTGAGTTTACCGGAGGCCCACCGCCCAATCCCCTATCCTTTTCCCTTCCCTACCCTCCCCTACCCTATTACCCTATTCCCTCTTAAAAGGCCGGTAACGCACCTGCAGCTCTTCTGATGCTGCGAGTGTCCATGGGCAATGGAAGTTGCTTTCCATCAGGTGACCCGTTTGCTCGTTGGCCTCCTTATTTCATAAAAAAAACTCAGAAACCTGGCATTATTGGTAAGTTCCTGTTTTATCCTATTAGTTTAAAAGTTTAATACTTTTACAGGTATGGCTGAAAAATTTTGAAAATGAAATTCGGTCCTCCCTGAAGAATCTTACTTTGAAATGTTTAAAGACGAGTAGCGTTTTGGAGCAGGACCCTTTCTCGCTGCCGACACAAATTATATGCTTAGCTCAAAACATAAGATTCACACAACAGGTTGAAAAGTCTATTAATTCTAAAGAACTGCACGAATTGAAAAGTAATTTGGAGAAGGAAAACGTGTACTACGCAGAAACCGAGGTCGAAGATGAAGGAGAGAAATATAAGAGGCAAGCTTTAATTTTACAATGCGACTTCCATATACTGACAGTACAAAGCTTGATAGAAGGTAACGTTGTAGCCACAAGTGATTGGCTTTGGCAGAAACAACTTAGGTAAGGTTAATTCATTTTTCTGATTTTATTGAGTACCATTTGTTAAACATAATATAAGAGTGGGTTGCACCAACTTAGTTTAACTATAACTTTAACCATAACAAAAAGTCAAATGAACTGTCAAATCCCTAGTAAAAGTCCATTATGGACGCCATATTTGACGATAACCTTAACTTTAACTTTAACAACACCTCTGGTGCAACCCACCCAAAGAAAAAAATTTATCATATTTTAAATGTTCCTTTACATTTAAAATATGACAGTTCATTCATATTAATACCGTAAAACAACATTTAGCTTTTGTAATGAATAAAATAATGACATAAAATCATCAATTTCAGATTTTATTTTCTAGAAAAAGACGTAGTAGCAAAGATGGCGCTAGCGACGATTCCATACTCGTACGAATACCTCGGCGTCCAAACAGGCCAGTTTGTCCGGACCAGTGAAACTGATGAATGCTTCTTGATTCTTACTCAGGTGAGATAAAAAATCTTACGAAAAATATGCATAGATACTTATGAAAATCCAATATAAATCAGAAATTAATAACCCTCCTGGCAGTCGGGTAAAAAGTTGTATTGTCAATATTTTGACGAGTGTTATACTTTTACAAATTGACTTTTATAAAGTTCAAACGTCAAAATTATGACCAAAACAATGCAGTTAATGGTAATTATTGTTCATCGAAGTGACATAACAAGGAGGCTGGTCTATCTTTTCATTTACTATCTCCTATTTTTCCTGGTCAGTCTTTTCAATTTTATTTTCTATCTCCTATACTATTTTTCAGTTTTCATTTGTACTCATTAATTTCAGTCTCTGCACCTGGGTCTCGTGGGAAACCCGTTCGGTCCGGCCGGCACGGGCAAGACCGAGTCGGTCAAGGCCTTGGGTGGTTTGTTCGGCCGCCTCGTGTTGGTATTCAACTGCGATGAGGTGAGCTTGTCTGTTGTCACACACAGTCAGAAGTCAGAACACATACAAAACGCACTCGCTCCGCGTCGCTGTGAAACGATGTCGTAGCGTCGCATATGTGGTCCCGCTCCGGGCGGTATTTCCAACCCGTATGAATAGCTGTGAAACCAGCCTTAATGACAAACTATATGCTTTAAGAGAGACTTCGAAGCATTCTCGTGCAGCTTATTAACGAAATTCGGTGACGTAAGTTGTAAATTCGCCGCTGGAGGCGCTCAGGTAATATTTTAAACCTCAACAGGCGATGGACAGCGCATGCGTCGGTCGCGTACTGCGTGGCGTCGCGCTGAGCGGCGCGTGGGGCTGCCTCGACGAGTTCAACCGATTGTCGGCCGCCGCGCTCGCCGCCGCCGCGCACCAGCTCGCCGCGCTGCGAGCACACCGACCGACGATCGACGGTAAAGAGGTCAGTACATCGAGTGCCGGCTTTAACACTACCAGCTCCCTAGGCGAAAATTCTTCGGCGCCCAGGATGCTGGTTTTGCAGAAAAAATTGGCGCCGCTTTTATTTGCCTTCAGCGCCCTTTTTGACCCGGCGCCCTGGGCGGGCGTACGTATGCAAACTCATTTTTTATTATAAATGTGAAAATATATCTGTCTGTCTGTTACCTCTTAACGCTTAGCCGCTGAACCGATTTTGATTAAATTTTATTTCTTTAAACAATTTTAATTCTGGAAAAATATACGGTTACCGCGCGATGAACTTATTTTGGCGAAACGGAGTTGCATGCTTCGTCTAGTCCTATTTTAATAAATTATCGTAAATTAGTATAATATTATAATAAATTATTTATTGATTGTCAGTGGGTGAGCGATAATAATTTATATTAGGCTACCCGTTCTTTATGAAAAAAAGTTACAACCCGTCCGTTAAATACTCATTAGGTGAGTGTATCACCATGGTGCGGCGTGATGGTGACGATGAACCCGTCCGGGCGCGGGTACGGCGGGCGGCGCGCGTTGCCCAGCGCGCTGAGTGCGCTCCTGCGTCCGCTCGCGCTGCGGCCCCCTGACGCACGCGAGTTAGCTACGCGCCTGCTCGTCGCGCGCCGCGTGCCCGCGCAGGACGCACGTGCGCTCGCCGCGGCTCTACACGACGTGTTCACTTTCGCAAGGTTATATTATTATCCTACATCTAAATATCTATTGTTTAGCTTTTATTCGATTGAAACTAATAATGTAGGTCTAAAACTATACGTTTGGCTGAATTTAAAAATTCTTATGCTTCAGGCCACAAAGTTGACATATAATAATAGACTTTATCTAGCTACCTAAGATTATCGGCTTAACTTTATGATAAGCATAAAGTTAATCTAAAAAGAGTTTTATTATGACGGTTTGCAGTTCGCTGCTGAGCGGCGCGCGTCACTACGACTGGGGCCTGCGTGCGCTGAAGGCTACGGTGGGTGCGTGCGGCGCGGCGCTGGAGCAGCGCGGGGGTGGGGCGCTAGATGGGAGCGGGGGCGGAGCGCTAGATATGAGCGGGGGCGGGGCGCTCGCCACGCTGCGAGACGTACTGCGACTCACCAGCTCCAAACTAAACGCATATGACGCACAAAGGTTTGTATTGAGCTATTCGCATACTGTTTAAAGCCAACTATGAATTGGCTTTGAGAATAATGCCTCTCCGAAAAAAACACGACATTCAAAATATATAATATCATAAAAATATAAGTGTCAAGAAAATATTATGATTAGACTAATCGATATATAAATAATTTCTGTACTTATTTTTCAACTCATACTTGGTACACAATCCATAGCCTTCTAAAATATTTCAGATTTGAGAGCATTTTATCTATGGTGTTTGCTGGTTTACCGGAAGGAGAAGAAACGAATAGTAGCCTAAGGTCCGCTCTAGAATCGGCTGTAAAGCAACTAAATCTAATACATAATGAATTTCAGGTTTGTTACTTTCAATAATTATTAATAAAAAAACAAAAGCAAAGTCATAATAATTTTAAATTCACGTTACTTTAAAGTTTAAACGTCAGTATTTATATATGAACATATTATATTATTACATACTCAACTCCATACCTGCAGTTCTAATGCCGTTAAAGGCGTTGTATACAATATTATGTTTCAAATAATTGATTTACAGATACAAAAATGTAAAGAACTCTATGAACAAATGCAACAGCGCATGGGAGTCGCCATTGTGGGACCACCTGGCTCAGGAAAAAGCACAATAAGAAAAATATTAAAAACTGTGAGTAACTTTCTGGGAGGGGTACGCGAACGAAGCGAAATATTATATTATGTTACATTCATGTTTATTATTTATGGTCTTTAATAAAACATTTAAAAAAATGTGCGTACACATTTCTACATGCTTCACTATCTGATAGTAATTCTTGATTATTTCTGACTATTGCTTTAAACCAGTTTTTCCCAAAGTGGTCCAGGCGGTTCCCCTATGGTCCACGGGAGGATTTATATAATATCTGTTTTGGGCATGACAAAAAACACAGGGTTCCACTTGCACTGTAGTAAGCCGCGGGGCATAATATGTTAACAAACTTAGGGATTGTTTACTTCAGAACAGAAAAAGATAGATAGATAGATAGATAGATAAACACTTTATTGCTCACATAAAAATGGGTATACAATCAGACTTAAAGTACTTAAAACTAAGACATTAATGTGGGCAAGGGCGGCCTTATCGCTATAAGCGATCTCTTCCAGGCAACCCTGCATGGCAGGAGAGTTCATAAAATAGATAGCAGGGTAATTATAACTTACAAATGGATTACTTAAAATATGTGCTATAATTGCGATAATTGTTTAGGCTATACGGATTATACTACAGATAACATAATAACAAACATAACTTAAATTAAGGTATATAATATTTTAATCTATTAGGCATACAATATGAAAATAATTATTAAATAAGGAATTAAGGTAAGTATATTACTAATATTTTAATAACTAATACAATATTATCTATTTTAAAAATTAGCGTGTGACTTTGTTCGAAAGATGTCGATGTAGATTCGATTTAAATATGGCAAGTGATCTCGAATCACGTATGTCACGTGGAAGATCATTCCACAGGTGCGTAGCTTTCACAGCAAAGGAGTCTGCAATGTATCCTGACCTAGCTATTGGCACAAGAAGCTTATTATTATACGCCGATCTTAACGCACGGCTTGGATCATTACTACGAAGACAAAAACAGTCCTTAAGATAAGAGGGGGTACGTGGGTCAAACAGGATATTGTAAAGGAACACAAGGACATGTTCTTCTCTACGTAGCCTGATGGGCAGCCAACCAAGCTGCTGACGGTACTCAGAGACATGGTCAAACTTGCGCAGCCCATATACGAACCTAATGCAGACGTTTTGCAACCTTTCTAGTTTATTTAGGTATTCCTCATTAAGATCTATAGAACAAACGTCTGCATAGTCTAAAATTGGTAGAAGTAAAGACTGAGCAAGCTCGACCTTAGTCTTAATGGGGAGTAAATTCTTCCACCGATTAAGTGACCCCACCGCAGCAAAGAGCTTACGACTAACCTGAGAAATGTGGTGAGACCACCTAAGGGCCGAGTCGAAATAAACACCCAGGTTCTTAACCACTCCACTGTAAGGCAGTGTGACATTATCAAAAGATATAGTAGGCAGGGAATTGTAATCCGGCCGGTTAAGTTGTTTCGATCCTCCGATAATTATGATTTGTGACTTCGTAGGATTGACAATTAAGCCATGAGATTGACTCCAACGAAGGATCGTTGCAAGATCCCTATTAATTGCTTCAATGGCAGACTTAAGATCATTGGCGGGAGCGTGTGTGTAAATTTGGAGATCATCCGCATAAAGATGGAATAAGCAGGATAGGAGAGGAGTAAGGAAATTAATGAATATGGAAAAAAGGAGAGGAGACAAAATACCACCTTGAGGCACACCAGCAGACAAATTGCAGAAACCAGACATCTGATCATTGACCCTTATGCACTGGGACCTACCAAAAAGGTAGCTGCGGAACCATTCAAGAACAGGATCAGAGAAGTGAAGCGCGCCTAGCATAGCAGTGCTATCAGTATGTCAAGGTCAACGGTATTGAAAGCATTGCTAAAGTCCAGCAGAGCTAGGACTGTAAGTTGCTGATTTGACATGGCCAGGCGCACATCGTCAGAGACCTTAGTTAGAGCAGTAACCGTACTGTGGCCGGCTCTAAAACCAGATTGGAGAGGACTGAGCAGACCGTTGTTATTAATAAAGGAGCTTAGTTGTTGATAAACAAGGCGCTCTAGGACTTTGGATAGGAAAGGAAGGATGGATATGGGCCGGAAGTGAGAAGGAGACGTAGGTGACTGAATTTTTGGAATTGGGATGACTGCAGCTTTGCGCCAACAGCTTGGGAATGTACTAGAACTAAAAGAGAAATTAAAAATGTGACAGAGGATAGGGAGTATAACGGGGAGGGTAAGTGTAATCATTTTCCGGCTTATACCATCAACACCCTGTGCGTTAGACTTGATGGCTGCAATCGTTTTCTCAATTTCGGACACAGACACAGCTCTAAACACGAAAGGAGAAAACGGAGGATCAGGTGTAGGAGATGACAAAAGGGCATTTATGGACTGCTGTTTAATGGAGGATGGGATGGAACAAGTAGTGGTAAAGTGATGATTGAGGGCATCGAGGTCAAATCCGGGAGAAGTAGAGGACTTTGGTTTACCAATTCCTAAGGAGTTAAGGAAAGACCATACCTTAGCGGGATCTCCATTGCTAATTGAAGAGTGTATGTGGCGACGTTGTGCATCCCTACACAATCTACTACATTTATTTCTCAGCTCCTTATACTTTTGATGGTTGACTTCACAGGGGTTGTTTCTAAATTTGATCACAAGTTTAGATTTATCTAAACTTGTGATCTTAAATGAATGAATCTTAAATGATAAATCATAAATCTAACTTTTATATTTTTTCAAGATTGAAAAAAATTGTAGTAATGCCTTAGCTGCAAAGGTCCACCGGATCCAACGAAACTTCGAAAGTCGTCTATAAAAAGAAAGAGTTTAGGAACCTGTGCTTCAAAACACTAATAATTACAGGCGCTGTCGTTTTTGGGCCATGCCGTGAGTGAGCGATCGGTAATGCCCAAAGCCATGAGTCGGTCGTGGCTGCTCGGCCGCGCGGACCGCGACACGCGCGCCTGGGCCGACGGTGTCGTAGCGGCGCTCGCGCATCACGCCGCCGCCCTGCCCGCAGGTAAGCAGCCCTGAAATAAAGTATAGGCAGTACGGGCCATTGCCTATGGGCGGCAGCGTCCTATGGCGTCCTAGGGGGGGCGGCAGCGTCCGAGGATGGCGATTGGCGGCAGAGTTCGTACATAGGGAGGGCAAAATTAAAGTGGCCTATTTTCATACAAAATTTCAATTCGGCCCTGCAGGTAAGGGTTTTATAAGAATACTTATGGAGGGGTTAACCGTCATTTTCACTTTCAATATGACCCCAATTCCCGGCTACACCTCGTATTTTCCTTGAATCTGAACAGATAGGACCACACAAAAACTACAAACAGTTGCATGGTTTATAATAGCATCTACTTTTATCCCCTGTTGACTACTCCGAAGGCTGAATGTTAGTTTTTGTCACACATTTATGTGAGGAACTGGGGACGTAAGTATACATTAATTAGTATAAAATCGTAACAGCGCCTCTAGTGGCAAATAATAGCTATTAAATTTGATGCCATACAAATTGCCAACCACGTTGACACGTCGCGTTGATACTAGGCTCTCCGATTAGACGTATCCGGCTCTTTTATCACACATATCCGGCTCTCATAGCTTACACTCAGCTCTCTGATCAGAGATATCTGGCTCTTATAGCTGATAATCGGATCTGGGATTAGACATATCCGGTTCTAATTACTTACACTCAGCTCTCTGATTAGGCATATCCGGCTCTTATAGCTGACACTCGACTTTCTGATCAGACATATCCGGCTCTCACAGCTTACACTCAGCTCTCTGATCAGACATATCCGGGTGGATGGTGTTCGACGGCGACGTGGAGGCGGGGTGGGCGGAGGCGCTCAACTCGCTGCTGGACGACAACCGACTGCTGGCGCTGGCGGGCACGCGCGTACAGCTGCCCGCGCACGCGCACGCTATATTCGAGACGCACCACCTAGACGACGCCTCTCCTGCTACTGTGTCGCGACTCGCCATTATACTGCTAAAGTATACTTATATTATGATACGTGATACGTCTATTTACAGTATACATACTTATATTCGTTGAAGGTTTATGTTTTAAATAATAAATCTATATCGAAACACTTAATTTCAGCGAGGATAACAATTGCGCGCCACAAGTTCTAGAGAGCTTCATGCGAGCCGCGGACTATGACGACGAGCTCGCTAAGACGGCGCTGCCGCAGCTACAGACCGCGATCGCGAAGTGTTTACAGTGGTTCAACACCAACAGATCCGATCTCAACTTCAAACCGGATCATATACCAGTGGTCTGTTTTAAATTAATTATATTAAATTAAAATTAGATTTACAATGCAACTTCTTTATAAAAACTAGAATATGATGCCCGCAACTCCGCCAAATTTGTTTATACTGCGGTAACTGTACATTTTCCGGGATAAAAAGTATCCTATGTCTTTTCCCGGAACTCAAAGTATCTACACACCAAATTTCAGCAAAATCGGTTCAGTGGTTTGGGCGTGAAGAGGTAACAGACAGACTAACAGACAGACTGACAAACAGACATAATATATTTAATATTATTATAGTGTGGATTAGCGGACCCGACAGTCGTTGTGCTGCATGATGCATGATCTTTCTGAATCTGGCTTTCATTTTTGTAATTATTACAACTTATTGTAATTATTTATGTAATTCTAGCTTATTCTAATTATTGTAAGTAAAAATGAAGGTAGATACTACAGAAAACTATATTTTTTTTGTTAAAATTTTAGGTTCGGCAAATTATAGCACAGTTTGAATATCTGGTGCAGAACACAAAGTCGAGTAACACGTATACGAGTGTGGAGGACATTGTATACTTGTCGGTGGAGCGCAGCATCGCTGGGATAGTTAAAGATAACGCTCTCGACAAATTCTACGAACAAGTACGTTCAATTGTATTTTATTATTCCTAATATTTAAATAATAATAGGATATATTACTACTATATCTGTCATGCTAGACGGCAGCACTGGCACAGACAGTAAAAAAAAGTTTTGTCAGGAGTTTTGTTGAACGTTTCTGTCAATATTCTGTTATGATGTGTGCAACATGTCGGATTTTCCCGTCCCTGCCATCTGCTCCGATCTTTGCATAATATTCCCTGTTAACGGCTTTTTTGAATTTAAGTTCGTCTAAAACGTCCATTGTCTATTTTTTAAATTTTATCGTTAAAAAAGTTACTCATATTCCAACATTTCTATATCCCTCTGAATCTAATTACTAATATGTAACATAGGTATTGGGTGGTGTGCGTATACATAATGTGGAGTTAGACACAGAAGATCTAGATTCAAGCCGTTTGGTGTGGTCGCCGCGTATACGTCGCGCCGCCGTCAGCTTGCGTGCGCTGTTGCGTACCACTCACAACGTCCTACTCACTGGACCCAATGCGAATGGCAAAAGGTAACTCAAATGGTTTCTAGGATTTGCAGTTCGTCAGATGTTTTGCTTGGCCGGTATAAATAGTCAGTACTCAAGATGCATCTCGGTCTCAAGACACGGTTTAGGCTCTGTGATTGGTTGGCTGTCAAAATTTGGACCAATCACAGAGCCGAACCGCGTCTTGAGACCGGGTCGCATCTTAAGTACTGATTATTTATACGGGACGTAGACTTACTACATATCTTAATATTATAAATATAGTATTGCATAGTCCAAAACAGTTGCTCATCTCAGTTTATTCGTTCAGCGTTGTTTAATATCCATCCCTCCCAAAAAATAGTTTATTTTAAATTTAAGAAAATACAGAATTAAAAAAATATCAGTGTTAGTGTCTACACACTTATTATGTTAATGTTTTCATGTATTTTATTTTGTATAGTTTGTTGCTGGAACACGCTTTGAAAGACTATAATGGCGCTGTTATAACAATCGAGTGTACACCCCTGTTAGAACCCGCCGATATATTAATTGAACTCAAAAGGGTGAGTAATATGTTTTAGTCAATTTCCTGTATAATTAGTATAAATCACTTCCTTTCATTAATATCATAATGGCACTTTAACTTTAGGATTGCTTTCATGTCATTTTGACGTTCAAAGTTTATGTACGAAGATGACTTTGATTTAAAGATTTTTTTAGTCAAATTATAATAAGTTTAGAAATCTTTGCACAAAACTACTGTGCTTGTGCGAATGTATACTATGACTTATGAGTATAATTTTTACTTTCTTTCTATTTTGTTTTTACCTATGTTAGAGCAACGTCCTTCGTTCGAGCGAGGCGGGCGAGGGAGGGGCGACTGTGCTAGTGCGGGGCTTGCACCGCGCTCGCGCCGACCGCTGCGGCTCGCGACCCGTTCACGCCTTCCTAATGCAGGTATGTTGTAACAGTGTAACCTTTGTTGCAAATAAGCGATTGTTTATTGCAATAAGCGGTTTAGATATTCACCTGCAATTATCTGTTTATTGATTCTTAGAGGTGGGTTGGGCTTAACGTGGGTTTGATTTCCATGTTAAACGTGACGTGTTTCCAAGTTTGGAATAGACAATGCAGGTAGGCAGGAAAATGATAAGTACGTGATCAGCCTGCAGACAAATCTATTTGATTGTCTGATAAGAAAGATGAGTCTCACGTTGCCGGATTTCTCGCCAGTTCTTTAGATCTCCCCTTCCATTTGGTTACGAAAGTAAGAGAGAGGGCTATTGTTTTCTGCTCACGACACAACGTAAGCACTACAAATAAAAGTTCATAATATAATTTGAAGTACTCTGTATCGATAGCGTGGAGCTTACTATTTTTTACAGTTATGCGCGGGTGGTGCTTGGGAGGTGGGCGGGGACGGCCCGCAGTGGCTGCGTGCACGCGTGCGCGTACTCGCGACCGCACGCTCGCACGTTGACATCTCACCGCGATTGCGCGCAATTCTCACTCATGTAATTGTAGAGTAAGTTTTATATTAGAATCATTGGAATAAAATCAATTAAAACTAAAAAAATATAATGTGAAGCATATAATACCTAACATTCGTTTAATTAAAAGATCAAAAGTTGCTTTACAATCCTTTTTTAACATGCTCTACTTTTAGTGAAACGGAAGAGGAAGAATTGTTGGAGCTAACAAAAATGCGTTTAAAAGAAAACGTCACTAAAGAGTTGTCTGACGAGGAGGTCATACAGTTAGCTCGTAATATCGTACTTTTGTATAAAGAAGTAAGTAATCTTATACTAGGATGTAATGTTTTTTTTTAATTGTTACCTACATCTAATTTTTGATAATTTTCAGATAACCGAAACATTTATATCTCAACCGCACTATACATGGGATACTTCGCACATAGATACTATATGCGAGAACGTAAAATGGTATTCGCCATCCACTCTACAGGATGTTCATATGGTAAAGTAAAAGAGACTAGAGAAATAATTATGTTTACCTTTTATTAAGATAATGAAAGTATCGATCTTATCTCTTTTTATTAATATAGTACCAGTCACCCTATTGTCGAACTTAAAAACTTTCAGGCTCTCAATGCAGAAGCAAACATGATATTCCGAGAGAGACTTATTACTGATGACGAAAAAATTCAGTATAAATCGATTGCTGAAAAATATCTAAAGTGTGGCAGTGAAGTTTATTTCATGCCTAAACTAAGAAGCGATGGAGTATACTTGGAAGCTATGGACTACGACGAATGGTGTCGTAACGCGGGAAAGCTTATAAACCAGTGCCGTAAGAATCGTTTACAAAACTTTTCCTTGGCTTAGAACTTTACAGTCTCTTTTAATAATTAAAACATTTGCATTGCATCTACACCGGAGTAGGAGAAAATTATGTTAGTGTAGTTAACTTGGTTTTGTGAGTGGTTTGAGAAAGGAAAGTATAATAATATTACATAGGTGAAATATTCAAAAGTGGTTTGTTTATTACAGTGACAGACAACGACAAAGTCTTTGGAGATTCAGCTGTAGAAGTCAGTACTGAGCTAGCATCTCTATTTCCAGCCATAGCTACCGCAGTAGGTTTTTTTTTATTTCTTTATGGTCATCTTAGATATGCTTGTTCTGCAAAAAAACAATCAATTTCTAATACGTTGAATAATATCATAAATATAGCAGATATAAATATTATAATGGTAACACAATAAACAATAATATTCACTTCTAATGTTTGTCATAAAATTTTAATAATTGTAATTTGTAGATGCGTGGCGGTGTAGTGGTGTGCGTAAACGCCGCTGGCGGGGGCGTGTCTGCGGCCGCGACGCTCGTGTGCGCCGCGCTTGCCGCCACCTGCGCCGCGCCGCCCGCCACGCCCGCACCGCTCGCCACACGGCTGACGAATACTTTCAAAACTGTAAGTTTCACATGAATAAATGTGAATATTAAAAACTCATTTTAGTATCGTAATGTCTGTTATCTTTATGTTGAAAAAAGTCTAGTGGTCATTATTATAATTGCAACAATTTTAATTGTTTGTAGTTAAGTATTAAGAAAATGAAAACGGAATTGAAAGCTATGATACTTTTTGTAACAAATTTTAGAGGGAGATCTTCGTTGTATTCCTATTTCCTAGTCAATTGAATGATTGTTTCAGGCGCTTACATCAGCAAGCGACGGAATGCGTGTTTGCGTTTTATTACACGCGGAAGGAAATCAGAAGGTCAATGATGATGATGATGACGACGACTCGGCGGCGGCGTGTCTATCTCATGTGGAGGCGCTGGTCCGTGCCCGTACTGCGTCCGCCTTGCCCGCTGCACTCGCCCGCGCCGCACCTAATACAACTGAGGCAACACTTTATGGTAATAGTACCTTAACTCAATAGTTTGTTTTTACGTGTTGAATGTAATTTAGACGTATTTTTGAAACATGTATTGATAAGCTTCTATGGAGACTACATTTAAAATTTTGTATTGTGACACATAAAATTAGTGTTAAGTTTATGGAAAGTCTTTGAAGATAAAAAAAAACGAAATACCTATGTTTAAATATAAACTATGTTAAATTGTTTTGATGTAGATATAAAACAAAATGTGGGCATCGTGATATGCATAGACAAGAACGAAGAGAGTCTGTGGCAGCTATTTTCTTGCTACCCGTGGTTGAGTGCCGCGCCGCAGTGGGCGGGGCGGTGGTCGGACGCCACGTTGCGCCGCATGCCCGGACTGATAGTACAGAGGTATACGCACATGCACACGTATACGCACACGTGCACGCACTAATTCAGGTAGAGTATATGCACGTTTTCATTATGTATTTAAGTATGATGTAAATAATGAAATAAATCACTTAGCGTTCATAATATAATATTATAAAATAAATATATTAAGTAACTATAATATTCATTAGTTATTAATTATTATTATGTATGATTATATTTAATGCAAATTTAGTATTTTTTAGAAAACACCTTTTCCTGCACCTAAATGTGGTTATTTAATCTTTTACATATTTATTTTATTATTGTGATACGGTGTTTCAGGTTAATAAAAGAAAGTGGCCAAGAAATTAGTAAAGACGATATTGACTCTATCCCAGTAGAAGGATTCGTTAATATCTACAGCAGCTTACAATCATCTAGTATGCAGGCTCCGTGTAGATACGTCAATCTCGTACGCTCCTACTACCATATCTTAACTCGGAAGAAGGAAACACTGGTCCAGAGGAAAAATGTCCTTTCCGTAAGTATTACATTTAAAGTAATGATTAATACATAAATATAGTTATTAATCTATCTGTCAAGTTAAGTTGTGGATAGCCTATCAGGCACTTATCAGGAAGTGGTGAAACAGGCTCCTAGAAATGTTAAAAATTGTTGACGTTACACAAATGTCATGATTTTCCTTGTCATTACTATATTGTAATAAATTGTAATTGTTTATTGCTAGGCGGGCGTTGAAGCTCTAAAACGCGCGAGAATAGAAGTGGCAACCCTGCAAAAGGAGGCGGCGACACAAGAGGCGGCTCTCTCCGAGGAGCAGACTAAAGCGAACGCGGCGCTCGAACAGATCAGCGCGACCGTCCGAGCCAACTCCGACAAGAGGGAGGAGATGAATGAGTTGAAGAACAATATCGAGAGGGAAAATGAACAGTTGCAGATACGGTACGTACCATCCAGGAAATTTGCCTGCGTCCCATTACGTGGGAGAGCCATGCTTCGGCACGAATGGGCCGGCTCGACCGGAGAAATACCACGTGCTCACAAAAAACTAACTTTAATTACAAAACTGTTATATGAATAAAAATATGATGTGTTTAGGAAAAAGGAGATAGAAGATCAGCTGGCCGCGGTAGAGCCAGTGATAGCGGCCGCGCGCGCCGCCGTCGGGGATATACGCCAGGGGGGTTATTATGAGCTCTTATATCCAGCCAGTTTCCAGCCAGTTTACAAGCCGTGTCTATGCAATGGCCTGTAAATTGGCCTGTAAACTGGCTGGATATAAGAGCTCATAATAACCCCCCAGGACGCGCTTAGCGAGGTTCGTATTTCTTTCAGTTTCTATTAGAGCCCCCGCAGACTACAGACTTTTAGTCGGCCGATAGTTTGATCAAATTGGGGTTTCAGTATATAATATATTATTATCGGCAGATACAGATCGTTTAGAGTACGCACCTCCATACATCTTAGTGCTGATTAAGCTTTCGATCTAACTATCGCCGACTAAAAGTCTGCAGTCTGCGGAGGCTCTTAAGGTAGCTTTGGCTATCGAGCGATTTCTCAAACCTTATTAGACATGGGCCTAATTTGTTAGTTGTTTAAACATTATACAATATATTACATACAGATATAGAGTATGACCATAGAGAAGGACATAGGCAACTTTTTTGAGGGAAAATGTACAGTTGAGAACCTACGCGGGCGGAGCCGTGCTGAGCATCTAGTATATTATTAAGTAGAATAAGTCCAACAAATGTGTTTTGTTACTTTGTTAAAATATTACATATTATGTAAAATAATTACAAAGACTACAGAACACGATCTTGAAAAGTATAGCTAATGAGTAATGCGCCATGGTTTATCACCAATGCTGAGACACACGAAAAATTAAATATGAGAACAGTAAAAGAGGAATTAAATTTGGGTGGTTTTCAAGTCGGTAGTTATAGGCGGTAGAGGCGTTCTACCGCCTATAACTACGGACTTGAAAACCACCCAAATTACTTGACTATCAAACTATTGAATGTCACTACAATCAACGCCTGAAGCGCTCCGATATACAAAACCTAAAAGACCGCTGGTAAAACTGAAAGGAGTCTCCTGCTGTGGAGAGACCTGAAATGACAAACCATGTTACAACACATTTGCTTATAGTCAAGAGAGTGATTGCAAATTAAACCAATGAGAAAGAAATAATAATGTACGGTTATTGGATATAGGTGCGGTCGCTGCGTGCGCCGCCGGACGCGGTGCGCGACGTACTCGAGGGCGTGCTGCGGCTGATGGGCATCGCCGACACCTCCTGGCACTCCATGAAAAACTTCCTCGCCAAACGCGGGGTCAAGGAGGATATACGGTGTGTATGTAGGTCAACTTGACCTACAACTCGGTCGAGCTAACTGCCCACCTCACTAGTATGGGATGCCATGGCCGCCAGGTACGCAGCTAACTTGACCGAGTCGTAGTTTCCTCTTCGGAATCCATTCTGTTACTGACTGTATTGACCGTCGCCAACCAGCTAAAAATACGCGATGAAATCGTTGCGAATCTGCCACGCACCCGCGACGCATTCGTTGCGCAACCGCGGCGTGTTTGCAACGCATTCGCCGCGCGCCGGCTTCGCTCCGCAACCGCTCCCAAACCGCTAGTATGATAAGGCCCTAAACGGCGCTTTTCCTGTCTCGCGTGTCAGCGTCCACCTGCGGATGGACCGCTTCGTCACGAAAATTGCCCGCGGGCCACGTCCTATCATCACATATTATATATTTTTCCTGCCATGTCGTTGCAACAAGTCTTTGTAATCTTCTTTATGTTACATGCGATTTATAAAATTGGCCGTTTTATGTTAATTAAGGCAAGACGGACATAACTGATATGAACATTCTCAAAATGTAATAGTGTAAAGTCTCAAAAGTGGTAATATGTGACTTAAACAAGCCAAAAAAGGCTGACAATAGTTATTATTATTTGATGTATCATGTAAGTAACAAACAGTTGTTACATAATATACACTCGCTTTAAATTAAAACAATATCTTACTTCAAAACTAATAGGATTAGCTATTATGGTCATAAATCATAATAATAGATAGATAGAAAAACACTTTATTGCTCACATAAAATGGGTACACAATCAGACTTAAATTACTTAATTAAAACTAAAACATTAATGTGGGCAAGGGCGGCCTTATCGCTATAAGCGATCTCTTCCAGGCAACCCTGCAGGCTGCAAGGCAGGAGAGTTCAAAAAATAAATAGATAGCAGGGTAATTATAACTCACAAATGGATTACTTAAAATATGTACTACATTGAGATAATTGTTTAGGCTATTCGGATTATACTCATGTTTCATAATCATTTTGTACTTAGTCTCTGAATCTGAAATAATAATTATGTATTAGTGTTGAGATTATAAATTATATAGAATTCTATTATGTAACAGAACCCTCCTATTCCTAAAAAAGTAAAATACGTAATGGTTGCGTACAGTCGGCTGGACGCGGCTGACATAAGCAGCGAGGCGGTGGCGGCGGTGTCGCGGCTGGTGGAACGGCGTGCGGCCTCGTTCGAGGACGCCACGGCGCGGCGCGCGAGTGCTGCGTGCGCGCCGCTCGCCGCCTGGGTGCGCGCGCAGCTCGCGCACGCCGCCGCGCTCAAACACGTGCGCCCGCTTAAAGACAAACAGCAGGAACTTGAAAGGTTAGCGATATCAATATACTTGTTAAGCTTGTGTTTTGTAAGTACGGGCTGAAATCGATATAGTCCAAAAATAAAAACCTACAATTATCGACAGTCTTAATCTTATTTAAAAAAATTGTTTTGAAGTTAAACTTCTTTAGGCGCGTTGAGAATAAAATTTCAATGTCGCGTCATGGCGATACCGTCACGGAGTAAGGTGACGATTTTTTTTATTAAGAGGTTCATAAACTGGCTGATGTATCACTATATAAAACAATTTTATAAAATAATGCTGTATGTTAGTAACTCTACAGTGAACACAGCATGCAATATAAATTACGCTCTTACAAAAAATATTATAAGAAGTTTTTGGTAGGTAAGCATAATATTATGGAATGTAACAGTAACATGAAAAAGAAATTCAAAAATGTTTTTGACTAAGTTTCACTTCTGACACGTGTGCAGTGTGCACGGCACACACGCTCTTTTTATTATTGTATCGTTTTGTATTTAAAATTTAAATATGTAAGGTACTATTCAATATTTACTGTGCTGTGTTTGTGGTCAATAGTGCGGTGCGTTCGGCGGAGTCGCAGCTCGCGGCACTAGTTAGCGGCGTGGCGAGCGTGGAGGAGCGCGTGGCGACGTTGACGCGCGCGCTCGGCGAACACACGCGCGCCGCCGCGACGCTCGAGCTACGGCTGGCCGACGCGGCCGCGGCGCTCGCCCGTGCCGCTGCGCTGTTGGACTATCTTGCGCACGAGTATGACGCTTGGGAAACTCAGGTATGGTTGAAAAATATCCCACTTAAGAATGCTCCAACTTTTTAATTAGCAGGTCGGATGTCTGTCAGTACGAATATCGACGTTAATGACATTAAAATAAGATTCATATTAGCGCGCCTTGTACAATGGCGGTTACGATGCTCGCCGCGTTCTTGATATGGCGAAAATGTATGAAAAAATTTGAAAAATGTTCTTATTTTTCTTATAACTGGAAAAGTTGTTTATTTTTATATAAATTTTTTAGCGGACTTTATAGAGGACTAAATAAGCAACAATTTTTTTGTATATTTATTTTCCTCAGTTCAGTGTATTTAGATATTAAGGTACCTAATCAGACCCAATTTTTTTCATATTTTGCGACTATTGTGATGGTTAAAACGTATTTTATGTGAAAATTTTGTATGCGGCTATAGAATTTTTATGGTACAGTCGTGGAGATGAATATATTATCTTTCATTTGAAACCAAAATATCCTCGCAGTTTGACTCCTAATTCTTTAATAGGGTACCGGCAAATCGCTGATTAATAATAATAATTAAAGACACTACGCGACAGTAACGCGACACGACACTTCACGTTTCATAAAACTGACGTTGTGTATTGCCTAGCGTCGCTGCCGCGTAGTGTCACTTAATGCAGTGTTACCTCAAATATACAAGTTTTAACGCATAATATATATTTTTATAATGACAGATTATTATGATCAACGTTAAAAAAAATAATAATGTTATGTTACAGTTGGAAGACATCACGAAAGAATTATCCGAATTGAATTTGCTTTCGCTGTTGGCCGCAGCATACGTTGTATATCTGCCCGAGTTGACCGAACAGCAGGCCAGGTAACTTGTTAATTTATTATAATCAATTGTAAAATTATTATGTCATTGTTGATATAATTTCATTTGCATTTTCAGAGATGTAATTGGAAATTGGGCCACGTTAATGGGACACGAAGATTTAGAGTTTTCGCCGTCAAATTTCTTGTCAGCTCCTGATAAACAGTTCAAGTGGATCGCAGATGGTCTACCTTCAGATCAAACGGCGTTGAAGAATGCTATAGTGATTGATCAGGTAAACGATTACCCCATTTTTTAGCATTGCTATCATTGTCTATCATATAACGTTTACTGCGTATCAAAGAATCAGAAGAGGATTATCCTCTTGCTTATAATAGTAACACTGTAAAGACTTATTTTATACACATAATAAAGTGTATAATGTATACTGTATACAGTTACAGTGTTATTGTGACATAATTCAAAGTTTTGGACAAATACATAATTATGTGTTTTCACATAAACACAGCGTCGATATGAAGATTGCGCTTGTAAACTGTCGTAAACTTACCTTAATTGTCTCTACTTACTGACAATTTTCTCTGTTTGCCACCCTTGATCTCAGCTAATATGTTTTGACAACACTAGCTTCTCCGCTCATAGCGTTTTGTAAACTCGAAATGTCAACCGCCAAAAAATTTTCTTTTCTGAAAATAAGTAGATTTTTGTGTTTTAATTCACCTAAAGTAGTGAATATAACTCAATTTCGAGTTTTAGCACACGTAGTGATATTATTCTCCATGTTTTAGTTCTTCAATCGCGGATTCGGAGGTCCTTTGTTCTCGCGGCCACATGTGGCCGCTTGGGTTTTGAAGAGTTGGTGCAACGCAGTGTGTTCAGTGTAGTTTGTGCTGTGAGTAAGTTGTCGAGTGAGCAACAGAGTCGCTGCGAATTCCTCCAGCTCTGAATCCTCGGATTTGGAGGCCGACTTCCAAAGGGTAAGTCAGAAGAACTAATACTAATGGACGGCTTGAATTGGGCGAGGGTGGCCTCATTTGATAATACTGCATTTCTAATAGCCCTAAAAGCCAATCCGGGTGTCAGGGTCGGATTTTAAACTATTAGCCGCCCCTAGGCACTGAAAAAAATTGCCGCTCCATTATTGAAATATCACTGTAAAGTTGTGTAGCCTTAACATTCTGCATTAACTAAATTAAGTTGGAAATAAATGACTTGTTACACCAATGCAATTACTAATGCATAAAAGTTATAAACATCATAACATTGTCAAAAAATAGCCAGCCAACGTCCATAACTCCATATTTTATTTTATATCGGCTTTAAACCTCTGGTTTAGTCAATAATGGATTGCACCATTTTAGCAATGGTTAAAATAGCGTCATGGTTTTAACGATAAACCATAAGTAGTCAATTCTAGCCAGTGATTGTCCTCAATTGTTGGTATTCCAGACACAAGTAGTCAATTGTTGTAGGGCCACCGGGGGCCGCTTGAGAGTTGATAAGTTAATGTTTAGTTAACAAATTTGAAAAGAAATAAAAATTTATTAAAACTACTATTATCTGCCCCCGTATATTTGCAGCGGTATCCAATTGGGTTTGCGGAAACCCTACGGGCAAAGGGGGTGCGACTGCTTTCATACCTAGGCGATTACCTCCTGGCGCATCAGGATTATTCCAAACTTGTCACTCAGGTTGCGGAAGTACTGAGTGTTCTGGAATCACTAGGTTGGCATGTCATTAAATCTACCACTGGCTAGTTTTATAGATTCAGAATATAAACCCAAACTTATACATTTAAGTAAAGGTAAAGAGTATGAAGCGGAAACAGTGAGAACTATGGCTGGCTTAACTTATGGCTTACTAAAACAGAAAGAGAATTAAGCTTTGATTTACTAAGGGTTTGACAAATGGTGTATGGGGCTTATGTCAAAATTTTAAAATAATTACATTTAAGTAATTTATGTTCTACTCTGAGTGCGGATCAAAAGAACTATGCAATTTGCAAATTTAAATGTCAATACATTTACTTACCTCAATGACAAACTAGATTGCAGAAATCCTTCCTGCCAGGGGAGTGAGAGCCCTTTTTATGGTCTTGAGTGAAGAATCAATTAGAAAACATTGTTTACTTGGAAACCAGGACTCTACCAAGCTGGCCTTCTTCTTCTTTTTGTAATAAGGGCTGACTCGGTGAATTGCCAATATCAGAGTAGCTCGAAAGACTCTGCTAAGCTGGCCCTATGAGTTGTGACTAACAGGCTGCGAAAGCCAAGAAGTTTAAGAGGTCTTGGGCTGACAGGTAAGCTGTCAAAAATCAATTTAGAAACCAACCCAGCATTTGCAGCATCTAAGAATTGCCTCGATCACAAAGGAAAAATTAATGTTCCTGGCACTAGAAAGGAAGTTAACGATAAGAATTATTCCTTTCTCAAATATTATAATATTGAGAATTCAAGAGAAAAGTATGCAGTCTAGCCAGGTGCAAGGAAGTTTGGGTCAACTGAGTTCCAACAGGATCATCCCAAGTGGCCACCTACACCATTGGGATTTCCACTAAGCCCATGATCCATGAGTCGGATAGAGATGCGAAAGTCAGTTCTGTGCCTGATCTCTCTCCAGTCGTGCCGGCCTTCCGCCACTGGGTTATGAGAGTAAAAGGAATAGAGGGTGCTCTTGCGTATTGAGCACACACTTGGGCACTATAAAATTACTCCTGTGTAACTGGCTTGGTTTTAATAAACTGACCATGAGCACCGATACCAGTGTGGGAATTAACATTCAAGGCAGTAGACAGCAACACGGAGTTGTATCTGCGCCCATATACATTACCTGACAACCGATGCAGCAAATGCAGCTGGTGCAGGATGAAGATTCTCCAGAGGGGGTCCCCCATATAAGTACCTACTTAACATTACCTGACAACCGATGCAGCGGATGCAACGGATGCAGAATGAGGAGTTTCTCTCAGTATATGTCTTGATTCGGAATCAAGCTCAATTACTGCAGACAGCGCATAATATAATATTAGTCCCATGTGACATTCGCGCGCTGATGGCTTATATCCAAAAGAAGGAAGGTACACACTAAGCCTGCTCAGTCCAACTCGCATATTGTTGATATTGACAGTGAGAACATTCTCTTGTCGGCAGTATCAGTACCTTTCGGAAGGGTACAATTATTACCAATTGTCTATCAAGGAAACGGCAGCGAGCGGAATGGCACCTACTACCCACTGCAACAAACAGACTGATTAGTCATTGGGGCACTCCAGACGTCGACAGATTCGCGTCTGTAGACTCAACTGTGGTCAGCAGACAGGTTTTGCCATATCCAAATTTTAATCACTATTTTTAAATGCCGAAGACAAGTCAAAATGAGACTTTCAGTATGCTTAGCATGACCACCATAGACGAGTTTGTTAGTATGATAAAGTAGACAAGGTAATGGATTAACAAAGGGAATCTGTCAGTTGTGCACAAGAACTGGCAATGTTTCTATTCCTTCACATTTCTACTATGGCCATGCTAAGCCTGCAGTTGGACTGGATGTTCCCACCTCCTAACCTTGTACTAGCCCATCTGAGCAATGCTAGAATCAAGAATCAAGATCATTTATTGACAGATATGTAGTCCAGGGGCAGATACAATCTAATACACACACAGGGCATAAGCCTCGGAACCTTCTGTGTAAATAGAAATACTCTCGGAGAGTATAGTGGATACAACAACGGGCCTGCCACCCGAAGTGAACCAGCTAACACAACTAGTCTGGATGATGAGAGGTGGGGACAAACCATCGCTGGATGGTCAAAACCAGAGAGACAATAATTATTGACCTATAGCTGAGGACAATCCCCTCTGGAAACATTTTTGCCTCAAATAAGAGCCAAGAATGGTGGCAAGCTAAGAGTGGTGGCAAGAATGGTGCAAAAAGTATTGAGATCTAACCTAATTTAAATATTACATTTAAATACAAATTTAAATGAAGCTAACTCTTCATATAATAGACAATCTTAGTTTATAAGATTGTCCATTTTACACTTCATGGATTGGAACAAAATGGTCAAAACCAGATTATGCCAATTGGACGAATCCTTAAGGCTAGTTCCTCAGCTCAGCCTTCTAAGTCAAAAGGCCGAAGATGGGATCCAGAAGTTCTGCTTAATTGGCTTTCTAATTTAAGTTGTCAGGATAACATATTCAAAACATCCCAAGGAACAACAGCAATCCTTTTATTAGCTCCTGGTCAGGGGGCGCTCTATAAGAATTACAGAAGCCTATCTTAGCATCTCTGTAGGCAGGGCAGTTTGTTGCCCACATGTGGTTCCAGTACAGGCATTTTGCAAACATCTGGATAAAGGACTGTGCCCCGTAAAGTGACTGCAGAAGTTAATGTCTAAGTACAGAAGAGAAATATTAGACAATTTATTTTTAACTTTTCATTGGCTAGACCACATCTGATATCCAGAACGGTAATAACGGGTTGCCTAAAAAAGCAAAACTACATGAGAAAGCAGGAGTTTCTGCCTTACTGATCCAAGGTAACCTCAGCAGGTTGGTTAGATAACCACCCAGTAATTACTTCCTAGGAAAGGCTGGAGAGGTGAATCACCTAAAAAAAAAAAAAAAAAAAAAAAAAAAAACTATAGCTAGGAAATTGGCATAAGTAATAACAGATTTTTTTACTATTTTCTCAATACTACCAAATAATAATAATTAAGTACCTAATTGGAACTTATAAACCAAGTTTATTGGGTATTATTCAAATTACCTACAAAGCTTTAATTGTGACCTCAGGAATCAATTTAAGTGGGTTAAATTGAGGTTAAAATAGGAATTGTAGGGGCGAGTTGCACCAGAGGCATACTTTAAGTTAAGGTTATCATCAAATATGGCGTCCATAATGGGCTTTTGCTGGGGGTTTGATAGTTCATTTGACCTTTTGTTGTGGTTAAAGTTGAAGTTATAGTTGAAGTAAGTTGGTGCAGCCCACCCTAGGAGTTGCCACTGCCCACTACCTCTCATTTACTAATTGTTGTTTTAAATATGCCAAAAGGACATACTTATTATAAAAGTTTTTTTGTCTTTTGGGAATTTATTTTATGCTTATAATATATACTGTTTATTTCCTTTGCAATTATTATTATTTTGCATTTAGGTATGATATTGATATTGTACTAAATGTAATAAAGTTATTTCACATAGCGTTTTGTGTTTTGTCACCAGCAGATATCAAACAGGTCTTCATATCGACGCTGTGTTTATGTGAAAACACATAATATGATATTTTGCACTACAACAAAATAGTTATTATGTGTTGAAGCATAAACACAGCGTCGCAGGAAGAACTTCCTGGTGAAGACTATGAGCGGAGAAGCTAGTGTTGTCAAAACATATTAGCTGAGATCAAGGGTGGCAAACAGAGAAAATTGTCAGTAAGTAGAGACAATTAAGGTAAGTTTACGACAGTTTACAAGCGCAATCTTCATATCGACGCTGTGTTTATGCTTCAACACATAATAACTATTTTGTTGTAGTGCAAAATATCATATTAAGATAGTATTTAGTGTCGAACTAAGCTATCGATGATGACATATTATTCCCTAATAGATGATGCCCCCAACGTCTTGGCACCTATTATATCGCGCGAGAACAGTACATTTTTCGGGGATAAAACCTATCCTGTGTTTTTTACCGTAACTCAAAGTATCTGCACACCAACTTTGGTCAAAATCGGTTCAGCGGTTGGGGCGTGAAAAGGTAACAAACAGACATACACACTTGCGCATTTTTAATATTATATTCCCTGTAATTGTAGTATCTCAGCGAGGCTAGATGTGGGTTTTCGCCGCTGATCGTAGACCCGGACGGCGAGGCGGAGGCGTGGCTGCGTACCGCCCTACACGACGCGCCCGTCGACTTCGTACCGCAGCACAGCGACAAGCTAAAGACGGCTGTGCAATACGCTATCAGGTAAATGATATGGGGCATTTTTGTATGGAGCCCGTACTCAAGCTGTAGCCCATCCACATTTATTCATTAATAATTTGTCATAATATTATGTCTCAAGGTGCTACATTACTGGGTACGATATGCTCCTCCTTCTTCGCTGAAGTTTCGTGTCAACTGTCCCTGACAACAGCGGAGCGAAAAAATTAAATTCCATTTTGTTTTTCCGTATTACAAGTTGCTTTCTATCCAGGAGTATAATTATTCTGCAAAGTCTCGAGATGGAATAAATAATCATCTGTTGTCAGACACTCGCGCGTCCTAGTGATAACGGAGGTGGAGGGGTGCGGGTGGTGGTGCGGTGCGGCACGCACGCTGCAACTGTCGCGCGCCCCGCCCCGCGCCGCACCCCGCCCGCGCTGCGCTGCACGCACCAGCGTCCTGCACTTTGCGCCGCGACTACATGCGCTTGTTGGTTAGTAAAATCTAAATATTATTTAAAGTAGCATATTTTTTAAAGATTTGAGTAAACATTTTAATCGCGTTTTTCTGCAGCTAGCGATGAAATTCTGCTAGGAAAAATAACTAAATATGTATTATTTTTTTATTTATCAATGACTGTAAGACGTGTCGTATTTTTACAGATCAACTTTCGCACTACACAATACAAAAGCAGAATCCATCTATGATGGAACGTTACAAAGAAATCAAGTTACAAAAAGTAGCTTTACAGAAGCAACAACATGAGCTGCAGGTATTGTTTATAGAGTATATTTTTCTAACCCACAGTGCTTCGATTTGATATCCACCTTCATTACTTATACAAACAGATACCTAATCGTGGAAAACTTTAACTTGTACTAGCTGTAAGTTTTCCTTTGTAATGAAATAACACGAAACAGTGCTAATAATAATCTCACATCGACCGTTTGTCGACTGCATATTATAAAAATTTTGAATTTCGGTTTACAAACAACGGAGTAATCGTTGAACATACAAAAATGTAACGTAGTAAATCGTTTAAATAATAATTAATATTTAAAATGGTACTATTAACGCCATCTATTGAAATGATTTAGAATTAAAGTTTCCTTATTGATCTATTTCTAGGAAATTACGATCTCTTTTTAACATTAAAAGAATTTAAACTAGATATTCAAATATTTTAAATAATAATATATTCATATTTAAATAATTCTTTTAATCAAATTTAATTTTTGAAATTCGCGCTTTTTACTTCTTAGTTTTGACTTTTGACTTTAAAAAAAAAATATTCTAGTATAAAAACTAGGGTGAACTGTCATCGGCCTTTTTCTACATTTCAAATACAAAATGTAGTTTTAATCACGTCTTGCTTTTTTCTCCAATATTGGTGAGTTTAATTTGTGTGTCTATTTAGTTTTCTTCTAGCTTCTCAATTGCGTTGAAAATTACAAGGTTTCTTTGATATATGTTGTTCTATTGTACTAAAATACTTAGCTGACTATGTGTTCGGCAAACTTTTGTTTTATAGTTTAAGCCCTTTTGGCTAAGAAATCTTTCTTTATATTCATTTAATTCTTTTTATTTTAGCAAAATCCTAAATGTAACATGTTCCAAATTGTTAAAAATCTCGTATTTTCGTAATTTTGGATAATCTTAATATACCCTCATTCTAAATTATTAATTGTTCATAAACTGTATTTTTCTTATTTCTTTTATTGTAATGGACATGCAACCCGTGGTTTCGCTCCCTAAAGATGTGGACCACGTGGTTGTCTGTCCATTCCTTTTTTCTGAAACTCTGGAATGGTTTTTCAGGGAACCCATACACGGGTTAAACCCATACTCGGGTTGGACCAATACTCGGGTTAGACCCTTGCTCGGGTTAGACCCATACTTGGGATAGACCCATACTTGGGATAGACCCATACTTGGGATAGACCCATGGAGCTATAAATCCAGCCTTGGGTTGCGGATGGCCACCGCCCCGGGCTGCTCTACCACCTGAACACCCTGCGAACACCGGCTGCTGTACACACCAGGGACGTCCGAGCACCAGCGACTACCTACGGACGACGCGAAGGGGCTGGAGCTCTTCACACCGGCTAGCTATCCTCCAGTCTCCAAGCTAAGTGCCATGTGGTCCTAGACGTCCCCCATACCCTCCGAGTGCACAGACGGCTGAAACCAGTGTAGCACAAACCCACTCGACCCTTTGATGATGAATATTTTTAATGATTAGTTCACATTGTTGAGTCTCTTCTCTCTATTAAAGTAATTATATTATATTTTATAACAATAAACTCGTTACAGATTTTAAATATTTCATTTATCTCTCTCTTGTAGCGAGTAGTCTATTTTCTAATATGTCACAATATCTCTTATTTATTTTTTATACGTGACATTGGCGCCCATACACGTGGTTTTACCTGGTTTTGGCTGTTCTGTGTATCTCTCTCCTCGGGTTTGTGTGTTCAGTATTTGTGTTTGTTGTGATGTTCCTTATTTAGTGTCTGACCGTTCAATCTTTTGTTTTTAACTTATCTTTAAATTTTACTTAACTTTTGCATTTAATTGACACTTTTAATGTTCATTAAATCTAATTTTTTCTAGAATGGTCAGGTACTAACTGTAGTATCTTAACTTTAACTTGTTATTGTGTAAGGTGTTTATTATTATAGCACTTTATACAATTTTTATTTTGTAGTTGTGTAACTTGTAATTGTATACAACTATTTTATGCCTTTGTATTTTTCAACACATATTTTCACCAATATTGGGCTAAACTTAAACTATAGTTAACTTAAACTTAACTTTTTAAACTCGTTCAACAAATTAAGTTTGAACTTTTAACTAGTTTAACTTTCTTTGGATTTTTTTTTATTGGTTACAACTCCTCTTTAAACCACCTTAATTTATTAATTTTTTTTGCCTGGAAAAATAAAATTTTCTTTTTAAATTTTGATTAGGACTCTGTGGTTAGTCCTGTTGTATTTTGAATAGGACTCTGTTAGTTCTGTTTTGATTGGGACTCTGAGGTTAGTCCTGCTGTCTTTTAAATGGGGCTCTCTGTTTTAGTCCTGTTGTCTTTTAAATGGGGCTCTCTTTTATAGTCCTGTTGTATTTTGTTAGGGACTCTGTGGTTAGTCCTGTTGTACTTTTTTTTACCTTGCTCACTCTTTGAGTAATGGTAGGCATGATGCCTGAAGACGGTCAAGCTTGGCTTCCGGTTCTTGTCGGGCAGTGTGCTATTTTGTTTTGGAAGGCTGGTAGTTTCCGCGTTGTAGGTTTTTGCTGTACATTATTTTATAATAATGATGTATAGTTTGACTTGCGTTGCTGTAGCTCTATTATGGACGGCAATGCTTGTGTGATAGGTTAGCGTCTTTGGGTCAATCTATATTGTGACCAGATGCACAATTAGAGAGGTGAAGTATGTATGTGATATGGTGTGTGCATAGTATGCAAGGGTAGTCAATTTTATCTTTGGCGCGTGTTAACTTAATGCTGGCATCTGTATCTTCCAACCTTTTTGGCAATTTTTAAGTTTTATTTTCCCAGGCTTTCTTTCTTTCTTTCTTTTTAATATTCTTAATTTTGTATATGCTTGCATAGTCAGGATTTTTCGTGTAAGCACTCAAAATCCTTGGGTAGCAGCGGGGGAATTGTAACGTAGTAAATCGTTTAAATAATAATTAATATTTAAAATGGTACTATTAACGCCATCTATTGAAATGATTTAGAATTAAAGTTTCCTTATTGATCTATTTCTAGGAAATTACGATCTCTTTTTAACATTAAAAGAATTTAAACTAGATATTCAAATATTTTAAATAATAATATATTCATATTTAAATAATTCTTTTAATCAAATTTAATTTTTGAAATTCGCGCTTTTTACTTCTTAGTTTTGACTTTTGACTTTAAAAAAAAAATATTCTAGTATAAAAACTAGGGTGAACTGTCATCGGCCTTTTTCTACATTTCAAATCTACTCTATATACTCTAATCTGTGATTTCAAATACAAAATGTAGTTTTAATCACGTCTTGCTTTTTTCTCCAATATTGGTGAGTTTAATTTGTGTGTCTATTTAGTTTTCTTCTAGCTTCTCAATTGCGTTGAAAATTACAAGGTTTCTTTGATATATGTTGTTCTATTGTACTAAAATACTTAGCTGACTATGTGTTCGGCAAACTTTTGTTTTATAGTTTAAGCCCTTTTGGCTAAGAAATCTTTCTTTATATTCATTTAATTCTTTTTATTTTAGCAAAATCCTAAATGTAACATGTTCCAAATTGTTAAAAATCTCGTATTTTCGTAATTTTGGATAATCTTAATATACCCTCATTCTAAATTATTAATTGTTCATAAACTGTATTTTTCTTATTTCTTTTATTGTAATGGACATGCAACCCGTGGTTTCGCTCCCTAAAGATGTGGACCACGTGGTTGTCTGTCCATTCCTTTTTTCTGAAACTCTGGAATGGTTTTTCAGGGAACCCATACACGGGTTAAACCCATACTCGGGTTGGACCAATACTCGGGTTAGACCCTTGCTCGGGTTAGACCCATACTTGGGATAGACCCATACTTGGGATAGACCCATACTTGGGATAGACCCATGGAGCTATAAATCCAGCCTTGGGTTGCGGATGGCCACCGCCCCGGGCTGCTCTACCACCTGAACACCCTGCGAACACCGGCTGCTGTACACACCCGGGACGTCCGAGCACCAGCGACCACCTCCGGACGACGCGAAGGGGCTGGAGCTCTTCACACCGGCTAGCTATCCTCCAGTCTCCAAGCTAAGTGCCATGTGGTCCTAGACGTCCCCCATACCCTCCGAGTGCACAGACGGCTGAAACCAGTGTAGCACAAACCCACTCGACCCTTTGATGAATATTTTTAATGATTGGTTTACATTGTTGAGTCTCTTCTCTCTTTTAAATTATTATATTTTATAACAATAAACTCGTTACTGATTTTAAATATTTCATTTATCTCTCTCTAGTAGCGAGTAGACAATCTTCTAAATGTCACAATATCTCTATTTTTATTTTTTATACGTGACAAAAAAAATCCACATATAACCGAACATAATATTATAACCTCCTCCTTTTTGGAAGTCGGTTAAAATGACTAATAAAATAATTATCAAAAAACCAGGAGAATCTTCTCCGCGAGCTGTCACAGGCGCGTCATATACTACACGACGACGCTCTGTCGCTGACGCTGCAGCAGACGCGCTCGACCGCCGAACACATCGCAGCGGCGCTCGCGGCCAGCGATCAAATAGAGGCTGAGGTTAGCTAATTTTTATTTTTATTATTCGAAAAACATACAGTTGTAAAACTATACTAAAGTTAAAACTTATTAAGTTCTTAACACTATTAACATGTTTTCATAGAAGTAAAAATATATATATACAGCTTGTTTTAAGCAACAATTATTGTGACATGTGACCATGGAACTAATATGCATGTGACAATGCGAAAATTGTGATATTTATCGCAGTAAAACAAAGCCTGCGTGTTAATCCAGAATATCGGCTAACTCCATGCCAAATAAAATCGTCGAAGAAGTAACAAACATTTTAACAATATATTCACAAACTTTCGCCTTTATAATATTAGTGTGACAATAATGTATTGTTGTCATTATTAATACACAATAATTAATTGTGTGTTAATAATGTGTTACTCGTAGTTCTAGGTTAATTAGTGTATTTGGGGTCACCTGTTTTAATTACTTAACTGCAAATAAATAAATTGTTCCGTGGAGGTGTCCCGGGCGAGCGCCGCGTACGCACCGCTGGCGGCGCGCGCGGCGGCGCTCGCGCTCGCCGTCAAGCGCCTACAGCCGCGCCGGCCCACGCTACACCTGCCCTTCGACTGCGTGCAGGCGCTATTCCTTGATACTGTGCAGCGATATCAGGTCGATATTTGTGAAATTTAAGTGTGATACACAGGCAAAGGCCCATTTTCACCAACGACTGACAAGTTCATGCACGAATTAGTATCACGTTACCTCTTTCGCTTTTCATGTGAATGAAAGCGAAGACATGACATTTTAACAAGCTGTTAACACTAACTGACCTTGGTAAAATTGGGCCATTATTTAAATTATAAATAGACACATATGCAATTAAGAGTTGTAATTAGAAAGTAGATAAGATATATATATATTTTTGAGATCAGTTGATGAATAATATGAATTTTGTATTTAAAGGGAATAAAGAGAGACAAAAATAAAATATGTGTCGTCAAAGATAACATAAATTATTTCATTAAAAATTATGGATTTTTTAATAAAAATACAAATATTTTATTTTAGGACGTGGAGAATTCGGACGTAAATGAGGCGGTCCGGTATTTTATGAGGACGATGTTCGACCGCATACAACTCAGCCTACACAGAAAGGATAAATACGTGGTGCTCATGTACCTTCTGAAACAAGTTTACGACGATATGATGCCTGATAAGGTACCTAACACTGTTAAATTTCCTAGAGTTTCAGAATTATAAACTCATCATTCTCTTCATTTTCAACTCTTATGAAACTTTGCGAGTATATGACATTAAAACTCTGAATATCTGTGCCACGAATAAAATTTTGTAATTTAAAAATTTAAATGGTTAAATCCTTTAAAAATGAATAAGCAATCATTTTAGTGTTTACCTTCAAAACTGCAAAATAATAATAGTTTTTGAATTCTGTGTGATTCAAAAGTAACCTTCACCATAACTTTATTGGCCTACGTTAAGTGTAGTTCCTAATAATTATAATATGATTTAATAACTTCGTAATATCGTCAATACAATAGTATGATCTTTCTAGCTGTGGAAGATATTCATTAACCACATTAGCGTCGAAGATGATGCAAACATTACTGAAGAAATCAGACGACAACATGACTGGATAGGTGACGAATATTTGAGTAAACTGTCCCAAATAAAGGTAATTTTTTACTAACTTTCAAATATTTTGTTACAATTTTACGCTTTTTTAAAAGCCGCTTAGGCTAATTAAGGTTTTAAACATAGATATAGTAAGATTCTACAACGCATTTCCAATCGACGCGAGACAAAAGTTTTATTTAGTTGCTTTATTCCTGCTTGGCAAATATTCGTGATAAATATAGCCCAAAGCTTTCTTTCTACAGGATGTAATACTAACAAATTTAAACTTTTCTTCTTCTTTTATTAAAGTCAAACTATCGCGTTTTGCAACATTCCGCCTACGTCTTTTTAACTACTACTTATGAATTATTATTGAATTGTCTCTGTTATACACGTCTAGATGCAAGATGAAGATCTCTACAGTCGAATGTCCCTGGACAACTCACAACTGTGGCGGGGGTATCAATCTTCAGGGGACGAAACCACTATAAGACGTTTGAACCTCAATCCCTTTGAGCAAGTATTGGCCGTGGCGGCGCTCCGACCGCAGAGCACATACCGCGCTGTCGTCGCGTTCGTTGATAAAATACTGGGTGAAATATTAATGTAGTTGCTATCTATAATAATGTATTGGTATGTACATATTATATGCCCCACACTAATAATAATATTAGGAGATAAATATAAATAAACAAGGGCTGCTTCATTCTCAATATATTGGAAAAGTCATTCTCAAGCATATTGGAAAAGTCAGATGACAGAATAATATAGCGGACCTTGATATTATCATCATCAGTTAGAGGGATAGAACTATTTCAATAACGTAATCGACAGCATGTTATTGTAGTTAATTTTATTATTGAAGTACATATTTTATACACGAAACAGCTAACATTATCATCTTAACCTTAGAAAGCGTGAAAGTACTGAACACGATAAGGTTTTGCAGTAATGATATTAATGCTATCCCAACCTCAGGGTTGTCCCGGGGTGGTTCGAGCGTGGAGCGCGCGGAGCGGTACGGCGCGCGCGCGCGGCCGGTGTTGTTACTCGGCGCGCACGCACAATTACAGCTCGCGGCGCACGCGCACGCACACGCGCACGCACTCAACACCGTATGTTTTACCCTGCTACGCCCTTAGGGTTCCCACACAGAACTGCGAATTCACATCGCATCGCAAATATCTGCAACAAAATTCATAACAAAAATGACATTACGATGCGATGAGATGCGAATTCGCAGTTTTGTGTGGGAGCCCTTAAAAATCCATACTATCAGAGAAGTCGATTCATAGTCAGATGACGCACCTTCGTCGTTTGGTCGGTATTTGTCAGGCGCAGCAACAACATTGACTTGACTACTCAATTATCTTAACGTAACGTTATAAAGATATTGTATGTGTTTTGTCCTTGTCTTTCCTCCGTCCACACAAAGCTACAACGATTACAATGATTCAAAGTGCCTATTAGTGGAAACCTAACATGAGCTTCATTTCAAGTTCTTTACTTCATTAAGTCCATTAGAATGTATATCTTAAGCTGTTGATTTCCAGAACGAAGGAAAAAAGTCTGTACATAGGTATTGTTTTGAGGAGCCTAATTTTCAGGACCAAAAAGTATAGGCCAATTTGCCTTTAGCTTTTATATGTCAAGTAACTCCAATTTAAGTTTAGTAACTCCAAAAAAAGAAAACTCCAATTAATTTATTAATCGGTCGATCGCGGATTCTTGGAAATCTATTGTCTATGTATTGTTTTCTATCGCGGCCCACTTGGGCCGCTTGGGAGTTGATGGGTTAATACTTAACACAAAATTATTTTTGTAGGTAGGAATAGATGAAGGTGTTTCTGCTTGGGAAGCCGCTTTGAGGGCGTGTCAGAAAGGGGCGTGGCTTGCTATTGTCGTCGGTGCGTCGCCGTTCTCGCGCGACTTGCAAACGTTCATTGCGTCCCTTTCTCAACGATCTGTACGTAACCTTTTACTTAAAAATCTCAGCAACAGACGATTTAATCTTAAGAGTAACTAATATGCCATCTACACAAGAGCTTCGTTCAATTTAGTGGAAATATCCAATTGAATAATTAAGTCTTTTAATGAAGAAAAATGTTGCACACTAAAAATAAACATAATAATTATTATTAGTGTGCAAAATTTTAAAATGGTTTCTTTTTATTTTTCGTTGTTTATATAGGTGGAGGAGTTGAGTGAAGAATTCCGTCTGTGGATTATAACAGAAGACCGTGAGGTACCTTCGATGATAGCCAGCATGTGCGTCAACGTTGTACTAGAGGTATATTATGTTTTGCTATATTATATAATTGAATTCTCAATAACATCCTATAATTTTGTAAGTCGCTTAAAAATAATAAAAGAGTTGGATCTAGTATACTGCCTAATATAAAAGGATTTCGCTATTCTATTGTATGTGACATTCGCAAAACATAATTTCATATTTTCAAACGTACTGAGTAGTGAATACTGATAACGTAAAACGTAGTGAATACTGTAAAGTATGCCTTTATATTGAAAACACTTTGTATGTGTGTGTACAGACAAATAACTATCAGTGACACAAGGGTCAGCTCCCACTGCAACGTGACGAGAAGATGCGGTGTACTCATAAAGTTAATATACCTAGCGGAATAGAGCAAACTCGAGCTGTCAAACGAAACCGAAATTGGTTTTCGTCTGTGTGAAAAATATGTGTACGTATACACTTACACAAGCATGATTGAACATGAATTCTATGAGATTAAATTGTCAACGGGCTGATACGGGCTGAATGGACGTCAAAAAAGAGTGCTGTTGTCTAGTAATGGGAATTAATGCTATTTTCTATTAATTTCATTAACATGCTAATTTTGATGTCACAGCATGCTAAGTATTATTGGTTTGCTATTTGCTAAAAACGCGGCATCGTGAATTATCGGTTCGCATCGCACCGCTCGCGTCGAGTATTATTTCGCATCAAGTGAAAAATAGCAATTCATTAAGAGTTAGCGCCGCGGTGTGAAACAGCGCGGACGTGATTTTTATAATGATCAGAGACTACTGTTATGCACGATAATATTAGCAATCGTATTTTTTGGCAAGTACGATTAGTTTAATTATTGCTAATGGGCATTTAACAATAATTAATTAATAATTGCTAATGCTATTTTTACCAACACTACTGCTGTCATGTATCATACGTCTCTTTTTACCACGCAGTGTTACTGATAGTGACATCTCGCTTGCTCAGGAGTCAGGCCTTGGTGCCATTTCTAAAGTATTGAATTGACAGACTTCAATTTCGTGAGCGGTGAGACGTCATGCAAGTTACATTGAAATCTGTTAAAGGCCGTCACAGACTTAGCTATAATATAAATTAATATGTTTATAGCTAGGCATATTAATATATATTTTCTATACAATTTTCGCGTGACCACATACTCAGCTATAATATATATTTCTGGTCTCAGTGTGTTTAGTACGGTATATTAATATATATTATTGCTAAGTCTGTGACGGCCTTAATTCAATATAAAAATTAGAAAGGCATTTCACACCATGTACACGTCACCTTGCAGTAGGAACTAATCCTATGTCCGATGCCGAAATAAAAATAAGTAAAATGCAAAATGCTTAGGCGCCAGAGGGTGTGAAGCACAACGTGTGCGGGACGCTGCAGGCGTGGGCGGGGGGCGCGGCGGGGGGAGCGCGCGCGCCGCCGCCCGTGCTGCGACACCTCGCCTGCCTCGCGTTATTCCACGCCGTACTGCAGGAGCGACGCGCCTACATACCACAAGGCAAATCATTTTTAATATGCAGTCAACAACGAGGGACTGGAGGTCTAATCGTTGATTAATTGTAATAAAAAAACCGACTACAAACGTCTTCTTTCCAACGAAAATTATTATCAAAATGGATTCATAAACGACGAAGTTATCCGCGAACAAACAATAAAAGCATAATATAATACACGGTAGAATTGAAAAATCTCTTTTGAAATCGGTTAAAAATCTTTTTCATAGTTTACGATATTTTATTGCAGGATGGAGCAAGTGGTACGAGTGGGAGTGGGGCGACGCGGTGGCGGCGCGGCGCGCGGTGCTGGCGGCGGGCGCGACGCGGGCGGCACGCGAGTTGTGCGGCGCGCTGTACGCGTGTCGCGCGGACGCGTCACGTGACCGCCGCGTGGTGCGTGCCCTGCGCCGCACGCTGCTCGACGCCGCGCCGCACCCCACGTGGGTCGTGCCCGCGTTGCACGCGCCGTTGCCGCTCGCTGCTAACCTCACGGTAACTGTTATATTATTTTATCATTTGCCAAATCCGATCATCATTCGTATCGCCGACGCGTATCATGATCACATATTATGCGTTACACGTGTACGCGATATCGATACGCCGTTGTCGCCCTATTGCGATGCATCGATAAATTGACACATAATATGACGTATCTGGACCCGCCCGATAAAATTGCATCTTCCAGTAATGAAGTCTCTAAAGTCTAATCTAACTGTACAATTTATAATATTATTGTCGTGTGTAGACTGTAGACGTAGAGTGTAGAGAAGTGACATCTTCTAGATGATTCTCGTATCTTACGAGTAACTGTAATAATATATTATGGATACTTATTATTAAATATATTATAATGCAAAAAATATATTGCAGACATATCTGGAGGCGTTCAACACTCTGCCCGAAACAGACCCGCCCGAGCTTCTGTTTCTGCCGGCGAACTATCGCCTTGCCTGGGAGAAGAATGCTGCCGATAACATGATAAGCGGACTTCGAGGTATGGTTTAATCTTATGAATAAACCCTCTTACTAATAAGAAAGTTACACGATAAGGGTCTGTTTCACTACTTCCTGTAACCACCACCACCATAAAATGTCGGATAGGCTTTCCACAACTTATTTGACAAATGCTCCATCCTCTATCTGTCAAGTTAATGGTGAATAGCCTATTCGGCACTTATCAGGAAGTGGTGACACAGCCCCTAAATCAATTAAACATAGCTTTCTAGTCTTTCGACTTTTCCAATGTATTAGACATAGACAAAATATTGTAAAGCTTATCTACAAATGATAGGGGATAAAATATAGGATGATCATTTGTATAAGCTGAACTTTGCAGAATGAATGTACTCCTGAATATACAACAACTTTTTTATAGTAGCTGCGGGGCAAAGTATGACAAGAAGTTTTCTTTGCAATCAGGAATGTTGCTGATATTCTGGAGGGTATTCATTCTGCAAAGTTTCAAAACGGAATATCTAATCGATATTTACAGGTTATAGTTTTATATCTAAGTTGGATTGACTTTAACGTCCTCATTTTTAGGGTTCCGTAGCCAAAATGGCAAAAAAGGAACCCTTATAGATTCGTCATATCTGTCTGTCTGTCTGTCTGTCTGTCTGTCTGTCCGTCCGTCCGTATGTCACAGCCACTTTTCTCCGAAACTATCAGAGCTATACTATTGAAACTTGGTAAGTAGATGTAGTCTGTGAACCGCATTAAGATTTTGATGCAAAAATGGAAAAAATATTAAAAATATTAGGGGTCCCCATAGGTACAACTGAAACAAAAAAAATTTTTTTTCATCTAACCTATGCGTGTGTGGTATCTATGGATAGGTCTCCAAAAATCATATTGAGGTTTCTCACATCATTTTTTTCTAACAATAGTTTGCGAGAGAGACTCTTCCAAAGTGGAAAAATGTGTGTCCCCCCCCCCTCTAATTTCTAAAGTAGAGGCATGATAATTCTAAAAAAAATATATGATGTATATTACTATAAAATCTACCAACGAAAATTGGTTTGAACGAGATCTAGCCAGTAGTTTTTTTTATACGTCATAAATAGTAAACCTTAATCTAAATTTCATTAAATCGACTGAAATATAAAAATAAATCAAAAATAATATAATTTCATAAAAATTAACTTTATTACTGCTGCGGAACCCTCCATGAGCGAGTCCAACTCGCACTTGGCCGCTTTTTAATTACTGCATCGGTATCAAGTAGTTGTAATATTTGATTTTATGGATTCATTTTCAGAATATGACACAACAACGAGTACTTCACCAGCGGATAAGTCGACGCCCATTAATATCATTTTGGGGCTGTGGAAGAAATACATGTCCGGAAGCCCACTCATCAAAGGAGATTTTGACATCGAAAAGGTACGACAAACTATTATTATTATTTTACTTTATGGATAAAGCTTAAAAATTTTAGTCCATTTTAATACAACTTTATGTCCGCAAGTTTGAATACTAAAAGTCAGATAATGAAAATATAAATAATTATATTGTTTCTTTGAATGATACAAGAAAGCTAATTGTTTTCAACATACGCCACAATTTTATTTTATTTTATTTTTATTTTATTTTATTTTTATTTTTATTCAGAAAACTAACAGCTTTTCAAAAAAAATTCAATAAGATTACGATTATAGTAACAATAACTTATGCATACCTAATAGTTAATACTTATATTATTATAAGTATTAACGTTATTATATATGCGAAATTATTATATATGCGAAAGTGTGTCTGTCTGTAATCTGTTTACAAAAACTAAATTAACCTTGACCGTGACCGAAACTGATGTGAGAGGTATTATATTATTATTGTGTGTCAGGTGTGCGGTGACGGGTGGTGGGGCGGCGTGTGCGCGGGCGAGGCGCGCGACGCGCTCACCGCCGCGCGCGCGCTGCACACCGCGCTGTCGCACCTCGCACGCAAGCCTCTACACGCACACATCGCTCTGCACAAGGTCAATTTAATATAGGGGTATTTTAATATAAGTAGGAGATGATAGGGGGGATCCTATTTTATTTAGTAGAAGGGTATCATCTACTACTATTTTACAGATAAGATGCATTGACTTAATAAGCATTAAAATAATAAATTTCCTAAAGCTTTATTGAGAAAGAGAGGTATAAAATAGCAGATAGACCTTGACAAACACTTTAACTGCTTCATTGATATCGTTTAAGCTTATTATTATATTTCATTCGTTATGTTATAGTTGTACTTACTATTAGTGCCATATAATGATATAACGCCGTATAAAATCTCGTATACCTATTACATTTCAATTCCGTCGGCAGGTCCCGGACGAATGGCACCTTCTCTGGCCAGGTCCGGAGAGGCCCGAGGAATATATAAAGGAGTTCTGTTTCCGCGCCAGAGCCGCAGTCGAACGGATGCAAGATTGTAAAAAAACTGGAAATATTCCTAAAGGTATTCTTACACCTTAAAATTTATTTTACAAGCTTCCAAACCAAGTCTTTATACTAAAGTGTTGCCTTTTTGTTAAATATAAGTTACATGATTTCGACTATAGTTTGACGTCATGTCGATCTAGTTAAGAATACACGTATATGTATACGTACTGTTATAGAGATAGACGTGCGTACATTCTTGCACCCGGCGCGCATACTGAGCGCGCTGCGGGCGAGCGCGGCCGAGCGCCTGCGCCGCGCGCCGCATCTATTGGCACTCGACGTCACGTGGGCACCCACATGTGAGTAGTAATAGCATACGTACAACGTACACTTTTATAGGAAACGCCTTGAAAGTTGAAAGCTTGGACACTAAGGGCCGCGCAACACCGGAATGGCATCGACGCGGCGAGCACTTTCAGTGGCATATGATTTTAAACTTTATCTTCACTATTGTAATACATAGTATCGCTTGAAAAGTCTAGCGGCCGCCATTTTTCAAGCGATACTATGTATTACAATAATGAAGATAAATGACACTGAAAGTGCTCGCCGCGCCTTTGCCATTCCGGTGTGGCGCGGCCCTAAGAAAATATCCTAACCTTAATGTAATCTTGTTGTAAACAGATTTTGTCTATACTTGTTTTGGATATGTAATAAAAAATATAAATGCGTTTATTTTTGTAAAACTAATACTATAAATAATTAACGTTTAACGCAATGAAGAGACACGACACGACGCGACACTTTACGTTCCATAGAATTAACGTTTGTAAAACAGCCCAGTGACGTTTTACAAACGTCGTATTCTATTGAACATAAACCCCGCGTTCCATTAAGCGTTAAAAACGATCAAAACGCTCAAAATAGGAGGCATTTTGAGCATTTTTAACGCTTAGTGGAACGCGGGGTTAGTGTCGTGTCGTGTTAAGCGTAGTGCGGTCTAACGTTTACTGTAAAATTGTATTTATATGGTCGTATCGCAGCGGAAAGCTCAGAGGGCGTGGTGGTGCGGGGTCTGCGACTGAGTGGCGGGCAGTGGGCGGGCGGCGGCGTGCGGGCCGCGGATGCGCGCGCCGCGCCGCACGCTCCCGCGCCGCCGCTGCGCCTACAGTACGCGGCTGCTGATGATGATTCAAACGTACGTACAGCAGGACATCTCTTATCTCATCTGCCCCCCTAGCATACGCCTACGATATATCTCGTGGATATCTCACTCTTGCGTAGTGATATATTGGCGATATCGATGTATATCTATTTTTCGCTAACATAATTATGCGTACGTCGAGACTCGAGAGATAAATTTCTCGTTCATATATACATAGGCTGCTATTTATGTATCCGGAACTGGCCACTTACAAGAACAATATTTAAAAAGTAATTACAACATTTGAAAATATAACTCTTTGGTTGAAGAATACATTTTGTTTCATGTGACTGTCAATTATTTTTCCATTGTGGCGTCATTTTGAAAATTGCGTGTCTTCATTTGCCATGGATTTAACGCGTGAACATTTTCGTGCAATGATTTACTACGATTTTCGGCGTGGGCTAAATCAACAACAGTGCTTTATTCAACTCACCGCAACTTTTGGAGATGAAGCACCATCAAAAACCACTGTTTATCACTGGTACAGTGAGTTTAATCGTGGGCGGTCTATGCTCACGGATGAAAATAAAGAAGGTCGCCCAAAAACAGCTGTTGTCCCACAAAATATAGATGCTGTGCGGGAACTAATAATGCGTGATCGTCATGTTACATATCGCGAGATAGAGGCGTCCTTAGGCATAAGTATGACGAGCATACATAAGATATTACACGAACATTTGGCTGTAAAAAAAATATGTTCGCGTTGGATTCCGCACAACTTGACAATCGATCAAAAACGGGCTCGTGTCGATTGGTGCAAAAAAATGATAAAAAAATACAACCGTGGTACGTCAAAAGCCGTTTATAATATCTACACAGGTGATGAATCTTGGATCTATGCATATGACCCCGAAACTAAACAACAGTCAACGGTGTGGGTGTTCCAAGATGAGCCGAAACCAACAAAAATTACTCGTGCAAAAAGTACTTTGAAGCAAATGGTCGCCTGTTTTTTTGGAATTAATGGACATGTGGCTACAGTGCCATTAGAGAATCGTAAAACGGTTAATTCTGAATGGTATACGACCATTTGTTTACCAGAAGTCTTTGAAGAAATAAGAAAGGACAACCGACAACGCAGAATCATATTACATCACGACAATGCTAGCTGTCACACCTCAGCTGAAACAACTCAGTTTTTGGAGGGTCAAAAGATCGAATTGACTGGTCATCCGCCGTACAGCCCTGATTTGGCACCTAACGATTTCTTTTTATTTCCATACGCGAAGAACAAATTACGTGGTCAACGTTTTTCGAGCCGCGAAGAGGCTGTTGATGCGTTCAAAATGCACGTTTTGGAGATACCTCAATCAGAATGGAAAAAGTGCTATGAAAATTGGTTCCAGCGTATGCAAAAGTGTGTCGATCATCGCGGCGAATATTTTGAAAAGCAATAAAACCATATTAAATGATATATGTTTGTTTCTTTTTTTAATTCCGGATACATAAATAGCAGCCCTCGTAGTTCGTTAGTATATAGACAAAAATAGCACATATAAAAAAAACAAAATTATCTCTAATAGGGTATTTGACAACATTTAAAATAAACTATAATTTATGGCCATACTAATAAATTATAGGTAAATTAAACATATTTCAATTTATTTTCATTAAAATAATATGTATTTTCAGAGGATTTCGTAAGAAAAGTCGAATAAAATTGTCTTTTCTTTTTCGGTGATAGAAACGCTCTGTCATTGGTTGCAATCGTGATGACGTCACACGCAAGTAAACAAAGCTTCTTGCCTGGAGTTTAGTACGCCAGTTACGTGATAAAAAGTGTTTGATTCCATTTTTATGTGATTATTCACAATTTTCATATAATTTCAAGTACAAATAATAACTACGTAACTCACAACAGCTATAATTATATCTAAGATGGAGTCCAATTGCGTGCGAGCAGATAACAGCAACCTACCTAAGATCGACCCATTCATGGTAGAACTATTTTTTAAAAATAATGCAGTTTAAAGAATTAATGTAAAAACAATAGTGTAAGTAGGTACCACTCGATAATTATAAGTTTGCGTTTTGTAAAATACATAATTCGTGTATTTTAGGTTATGTCAATGACAATATAATATTATGAAAAACTCAAAGATATAGGTAAGTAGAACATCATAGGGTTATGTAGAAAAGACAAACACACAATATTGATTATATTTTCATACAACAAATTTTTAAAAAACGAGACACAATAGCCTTTCTATCATAAATCTGTTCTGTGCTTTCTATTGTTATTTGTTATCGCGGTAGCCGGTTACCGCTTAGGGCACAGAACAGATTTACTCCTAGCTTAGGGCTTATTAATACTTCAATATCAATATTAATACTTACATCAAAGTGATCTTCACACATAAATATGTTTGAATGCGATAAAACGCTCTTTGGGTCTCTTCGAGCTAATTATTGTAACCACATTTTTCGTCTTTTGGGATTAGTTGGAACAGAAACGAATATTTTTTCTGGAGTTTTTAAAGACGTATTTTTACATTCTGGCACTGCACACCATTTGTACACCATTCTCACGGATTAATTAAAGAAAAAACACGGAAAAACAGCTTAGCTCTTTTGATTGTAACTCTGTTTACTTGCCAGTGACGTCATCGACGTCATGTGATCGGCGCCATTTTCTAAATAGCGTTTTTCGCGCGACTTGGGGAATTTAAACTTTAATATTCATTTTCTTTAATAATACGAAATATTTCCCGGAAATATTAATAGAATATGTTTATTTCATAACAAAGAATAGTTTAAAAATACTTTTCAAAAATTGTCAAATACCCTATTTTGACGATAGACGTACGAGAAAAAATGTATATCATGTCAGGGTCAATAGAGATGAAGAGATAAACCAGTTAACATCGAGAAAACGTGTAGACAAAATTTTCTCGTTTGCGTTACATGCTAGCGCGGCAGGTGTAAGATATCGGAAAGGTCGAATGATCGCATTGACTTGTATGATACAACCAATCGACCAACGACGGATAATTCGACCAACGACTACGACAACGAATACGACTTGTATGTATAAAGTCATACAAGTTATATGACTTTATACATACAAGTCAAACGATCAAACAACTAAAAATATAAAATGTTAAAAAAACTCCTGAAAATCTTTGTTTCAGAAAATATATAGTTTAAAAAATATCAGATACAGTATTGTAATTACATTACTTTACTACAATAATTACAGTACTTTTCTGAAAACTGCCATAAAAAATATAGCGATCGTTACTCGTGTACCAAAAGAAAATGATAATCATCTTTATTATAAACAGGAGCGTGCGGGTTTCTGGGCGGAGGTGTACAGCGACTCGTCCCTGCGGTCAGCGCTGTGGCGGGTGCGCGCGCCGCTCGCCCCGCCCCTCTCGCCCGACGTCGCCGAGCTGCACGCCATGGCGCTGTACGTCGCGCCCGCGCACGCAACCATTTAGTCACTTGATTATCTAGATTTTCTCGTTTCTATTTTTATTAATTAAGCAAATATTTTAAATAAATAGTATTTTGTGCTTGAACATGTAGTTGACTTTTTCTTAAAGATTTATATAAAATATTATATCGAAAGACTGTTTCGACTTTCGAAAAGTATAAAAGTGAAATAAAAGGGCAAAATATTTTTGAAAATATTTTAATCAATAATAAAAACTAACATGGCATTTGAGTAGCAGCCGCGGCTGCGACTAGATACAATACACTATAATGCCTAACGTTACAGTTCCGAGTAAAACAAACTTATATCGTTAAATATCATTAAAAACAAAGTGCATCACAGCCAAGTTCATTATAAAAGTGTTCTCATTTCAATAGCAAATACATGGGTATAACAAAAAACCAATACATCTGTGAGGCCCTAATTGTTACAAACATAATCATGAGTTATTGAGAATTTGAGGGTGAATACATTTTATTCTGCTTCGAGACTTTGCAGAACGCAAGGAATTTAACCTGTACATACGATTTGGTTATACAATATACCTATTAATAATATTTTGTATCATGTAAAATGAGAAATGTTATTTTTTGGTAAAAATATGTAATAAAAAATAATAAATTTAGAATAGGTTGCTTCAATATAACTGTTTAATATGTAGTAATTTTTAAAATCATAGAAAGAACATACTCATAAGAGATTTTTAAAAGATTTTTAATATACGTTAAAAAATATAATCAGTAGGATTAGAAACAAAATTTAGTTACGCATAATATTTGACGCATAATTTGCACTTATTAACGAACCTTTCATTTAAAAATATATTTTCTAAACACCATGCCACAAACTGAGTTGTGTTTAAAAATTATATTATAAGTATTACAAAAAATATTTGAGCATATTATTATACAATAGACATTATTATTAATTTATTATAATGCCAACTTTGTCTCATATATATAGCATCTTCGTAGCCACGATTGCCAATATATTTAACATGCTGTACTTCGATCTAATATTATTATTTACTTGTTTTAAAAATATACAAAAATACCCATAATATAATAGGCTAACCATCACTGGCACTTAAAATCTACAATTTTGAGCAACAACATAATATAGGATATAATTGTATATTTTCAAGTTAGCTTACTAGTATTATGCTTTGTGAGTGGTAAAATGTTTTTAATGTAAATAGTAGGATTTCAAATATGTATTATTAACAGTCACATTAAAACTTATACTAAAAAGCAGCAGTAAGAAAATACTATGTTAATAGTACAATAAAAAGAAGGCACAAACATTTTTCACTCTACAATTAATATTTTAAAATCAAGGAAGACAGTGTTTTTAAAATTTTATGGGCACAATTTTGATATAATATGAAAAAAAATTACAACTAAAAAATATAAAATTACTTTAAATTGAATGAAACTTCTACTGACAAAATAAAACAATTTTACGGGTAATAATATAAGCATAGGTAAAATCAAGTTAGGATATTCCTCGGCACAATAATTTTCTCTACTTAGTATAGACATTTAGGCACAACAGTTTTAAACACTTAAAAAATCATCTCTTGAACTCGACTCTACACAAACCGATCCGTAAAGATTGTATTTGGCTTTGAAAAATATTTTTTTTGTTTTAACGTCTTTTCATAATATATCATGGTGCCAATATATTGCTGTTTGCCAGTAGTTGATTCCAAAAATGTGTTTGACTCTAAGAGCACTGACATTCTATTTTATAGAACATTTAACAATATGTTCGTAGTACACAATTTAAAAATCACATATAATATTTTATATAATAATAATTAATATTGGTATAAAACTACAGACCATCTTATGACCTAAAAATATAATATTCTTAGGTGATATTTAAGTAGTACCTAAAACGAGAGTATTTCTACAAAAATGCAGATACTTATGTTAGGAATTATAAAATATCCTTCATTGTTTCGTAGCACCAATAGTATTCTTTAACAGCCAATTCAACTTTCATTTTAATTCCTCCTTTTAATACTTCTGAAGAAAATTTCCGTCTTATTATTTTAATATTTTTTTTTTGTTTTAATGTTTTTTTATATAAGTATATACATTTTAACAAGAATCTTATTCTTTTTTATCCTAAAAGTAAGTAAACAAACCGTTTTTAGTAAAATAAGTCTCATTAGACAAAACCTTTAAAAATTAATTTTAACCCCCTTACTGAAAAATATTGAAAGCGCGCATAACACGAGGTCTGCTTGTATTTGTTTATAAAATGCCAGATATTGAAAACGTCACAAGACACGTAAAGACAAGCAGACCTTACTATACATGGTGTAACAATACTACGTGATATACTTTAGGGTGTGTATGTGTTCCTTGTAGAGAGTTCACTGTGAAAGTAGCAGCGCTGAAAGAGAAAAATTATTTTTGTGATTTGAGCTTCATGAATTTTTCCATACAAGTTTTTAAAAAAAGTTTATTCTTTCAGCGCTGCTACTTTCACAGCGAACTCCATACATGGAACACATACACACCATATAGTATTATATCACTTAGTTTTGCTTCACCCTGTATGTGTTGCGTCATGCGGGTATATTTTTGAGTAAGAGAATTTTTATTTTTTCCGATTTTTTTACATAAATTTCTCAAGGTTTTGTGTAATGCACAAAAATGTCGGAGGTAGCGCGGTCGGCAGTGTATACCGGGATCATGGCACGACGTCACCTTTGACATATTACACAGCGGCTAAGTGCATAATTTATACAACTTAAAATATTATTATGTTGTTCTGATCTGTTACTAATAAACATTCCTGTAAATTCACTCTATATTATGTGCATTGAGTTTCTGTCACTTTTAGCTCGGAAGAAAGCGCGTATGCCACCAAAGGCGCTGTATGTATGATACGTAAATTGTAGTTAATTTCTTCAAATACAAGCAGCCACAAAAACTCGCACTAAACGACTAGGTGGAAGAGTAACAAATAGAACAAAACAACAAACGTATCATATAAAATCATAATACATACAGTATAACACTGAGTATAAATGGCATACAAGCATTTTTTTATATTTAACCTGAAAACTCTTGTTTCTCTTTTTGAACAACTATTCCGTAATTCAAAATATTAACAACCTTGTTTTTTTTTTTTAATAAAATATTATAACTACATCCAAATGATACCGGAATATATATGCAGCCAGCGGTAATAAAAGATCTCAAGCTAAAACATTATATAATACGATACAAGAAAAAAATATTATGATAAAGTGAGTGAAATATAATATGCTATTTAACACGAATGTTCATCCATCTCCGAGCGAAACACAAAAGTATTTACTTCAGGGTGTGTGTATAAAAATTAAAAGTAGTCGCAGTAAGAACTACATTCTATTACAACGAACTCAAATTATAAAATAAGCAGAGAAAAATTTCAAAAATGGCTTACACAATAAAATCTATAGATTAACACGAAAATATGAAATAACTATAAATAACTGAGATTGAAATGCGCAATCACTAGGAACGTCATAAAATAGCAGCTCGATGTTTTTATACGTAGGTGTGTTACGTACGTGTGCGGTGCGGTGCGTGCGCATACGCAGTGACGTGCGTGCGGTGCGTGCGTATACGCACAGTTACGGGCTGACGGGGCGTGTGTTGACGTTGTTCTGCTGCTGCATCGCGGTGATAGTCTGCATGACGTTGATGACGAGCGCGGGCGGGGGCGGGGCGGGCGCGGGGAGCGCGCAGCTACCGCCGCCGTTGTTGTTGCGGTCTTGGAACTGACGGTAAAAAAGATATTTTTTAATTTTTTGCGAGAATTATGCTATTGTGATAAAGATGAAAGAAAAGAAAGTGCCATTATATTTTAACATTAAAATAAAGCAATAATTTAGTATTTCTAAATTCAGCCGTTAGTTACGTTGTGTTGGGTAACAACGCACCGTACGCGCAATAGATCGCCATTCGCCAACCCTCGGTGCGAATGCAACGCAGTTAAATAAACCAGTTCTACAACCGCCGCCTGTATTTCTCTATCTAAATATATTATTTGTCATTACTCATTACTCATTACTAATAAGGGTGAGGCCAAACGAGGCGTAGTTTGTAAGTTGCGAGTCGCAGAATTTCCGTTAGCAGAAATTCTGCTGCATTCAGTTTCATAGAAAATTGCTACTTCATTCACACGAGCGTATTTTTGTGAGTCATGATTTGTATATGAAAAAATATTTACGCGATCGAAATTCTGCGACTCACGACTCACAAAATTACGCTATTTTGGTTTCACTCTGAATTGGATAGAATTGAAGAATTGACTCACCTGATGTCGGCGGCGGTCTGCGGGCAGCGCTAACGCGTCGCCGGCCGCGCTGCCGCCCGCCACGCCCACTGACGTCACCGGGATGGCGCTGTTACACACAAACATATTTACATTACATTTATATCTAACTTTTACATATATCTGTATTATATGTATATTATGGCACTTTTACTAAAGACTATTAAATGATGTTAATAGCATAAATTATTGCGTGCCATAAAAACGATAGAATTAGATAATTTTTAGTATGTGGACGGCGTCGCTACGACAAAGTATCCTGTCTACTGAAATGTAACGTCTATAGCTTATTCAAATAAAAATCACTTCTTTTGCTTATTAAAAAAATCGTTAAAACATCGACATGTTATGTCTCGACTCGTTTTTGATATACAGGGTGTAACAAAACAGATTATTTTATAGAGATCTATGTAGTATCAGTGCTGAAAGTTAAGAAACCAGATAGGTGTAAAGGGACACTTTTAAATATATACATAGTGTTTTTACATTGCATTTGAAGTTTGAGCCATCAAATTACGAATGTAAAGACTTAGCTTCTCGTAATTTTTTTGATTAAATCGTATCCGTCGCAAATGAACTGGTATTCTCTTTTAGAAATTAAAATATATATATAGATGAAATCCCTAAAAAAGGGTCGAAAGTGGGTGACCGTCGTTAGGCCACTGCTACTTACTTCCCGTTGGAGTCCCTGGTATCTCGGGAGTCCCTGATGTCTGTGGAGTCCCTCAGGTCTTCGGAGTAGTTGAAGGTGGGGGTCTCCGCCAGGTCGCGCGCCGGCGACACCTCGTGTTCGTAGCTGAAGTAACAACTTTATGAAAATGCAGTGTATACTTGAAAATACTATGTGTCAAACGCAAAACACGGACAAGTATATCAAAAAGTAAATAGTGGGAATCGTAACGTATCGTAAGCGACCTTCGAACCCAAGAGTCAAAACTCTAAACAAATGGACTCTAGGGAGAGATTCCCCTCGAAGGATTTTGTGAGAGAGGAAAGTCACAAGTCACACAACAATCTTGATTAATCCTCGATCATCACTATATCAATGTAGAACGCGCCAACATCAATCACAAAGCTGATAATTGATAAATGTTGGTACCATTGAGTTGTGCACTAGCAAGTGCTTAGTCAAAATGCACACACCAGATCTAAAGCGAAGTTAGAATATTATGTCAAAAATATATGGGATTCGACGCATCGCTAATGCCGCGGCCGCATATGCGTAGTGCTTCCCGCTAAAACCGATACTATTGGACGATCTGCGTGTATCGTCCAATAGTATCGACGCATAACACGAAGCTTCGGACGATAGACGCAGATGCGGCCGGGCCGTTAGTGTAATGGCGCTTGCGATTCGTTATGTCAAGTCACATACATTTAATACATCTTATTCGCTATCAAAACTGGCGAATGCATGTGGATTAGGGTCTCAGATTTTAAAATTATCATTAAAACTAATAAGTTACCTGGGCGGGCGAACGTAGCTGGGGTAACCGTAGGGCCGCGCCGCCTGGTTGTCGTCCGACTCGCGAGCGCCGGTCGCGCGACCCTTCGCGTCGCGGCTTATGAACGGGTGGATAGAATCTGAAACAAAAATACGATACAATTATTAATTATTAGGCACATCTCATATTACCATACATATTAGATGCATAAGTGACAAAATTCATATCAGACTAGTCGATAATGTTTTCACTTCCTGAAGCACAGAATGCCAAAAAGCACACACAAACTGTATCAGACTATATCCATACTAATATAATATTATAAATGCGAAAGTGTGTCTGTCTGTCCATCTGTCTGTATGTCTGTTACCTCTTCACGCCCAAACCGCTGAACCAATTTTGCTAGAATCTCGCATGGAGATACTTTGAGTCCCGGGAAAGGACATAGGATACCATTTGTCCCGGAAAAATGAACGGTTCCCGCGCGATAAATGAGTTTTGGCGCAACGAAGTTGTGGGCGTCATCTAGATAAGGGTCGTTCTATTTTTTCGGTCCCATTTGGCCATTTTCGTAGAATCGTTTTTTTTTTAAGATATTTCGACAAAATTTTGTATTTAGGCTTGTGTACGTATACTTACTCTGATCCCTGAATTGCCTTAGTCTGCTATTTATATTTACGATATAAATAGATGGATGGTAATGAAAATGATGCAACAGATGGAAATGAAAATCGATAAGATGGAAATTTAAAGGATTGGATGGAAATGAAAAATAGTTATATGGAAGCGAAAAAAAGTAAGGAATTTCATGTTAGTTATAAACAGAATACTTGTTATTGTTTCATTTTTATGAGTAATGAGATCAGTATTTCAATTTAAGTCTCATCTACTAAAAAAAACTAAAATATAAGAATTTTGTTAAAAAGTAAGAAACAAGTCAGACATTATTATTTTATTTAAAAAATGCAAGCAATCTTTACTTCTACTATATAATCGTATACAATCAACATTCCATGTACTTTACCTATCTATTAACTTACTAGATTTTTTAAGAAAACAATATTTTAGGAAATAGTCTCACAAATCGCAGTTCTATGCAATTTTGCGCCTACAAGTTTAGTGAACTTTAGTAAACTCTTGAAAATAATATCTCAATTTGTTACACACCACTTTATACATTAACAAGCATTAGATATAGTGATGCTTAGCAACAAAAATATGTATAATGTCCCTGTAACTAATAAAGTCTTAAATTCTTACAAAACATTTTAAAATCTCAAATATTAAGTTTAATCACTTAATTATAAAGTACTAGCTAGACTAGTACTACGAAGATAGGTACTTATTAAAAGGAAAATATACCGGGTTATCCGTGTGTGACGTGAATTTGAAAATAATCACATTTAGTTTCATTTTGAGATGAACATGAATAATACTATTCGAAGATATATTTTCCATATTTATTTGTCAGTAATTTATGCTAGTCGGTTCATTGAAGGCTCCAGAAGCATTTCTTTGTCAGGGCGTAAAGCTACAATATCTATATAGAATTACACAATCCACAAGCTAGGTAAAAATCTTTGTTTTGAACGACAGTGACTTCTCCTAAGTAAATATTGTCTCAGACGTAATTAATCCCCCCTTTTCTATCTAATAGTAGATAACAGTGATGAGACAGACAACTAACCCCCAAAATAGAACCGTTCAAGTGAACCAACTGATGATGAAGCAATCCATTCTCTGTTTTTTTTAGATTACCGGTAATTTGGTACAAAATGACTCGCAGCAAGAAATATTAAAAATGTAATGTAATATATAGATAGAATTTGGACAAAATCTGTTATAAAAATACTAAATAATACCAAAACATCGGAAAATTGGTTAAAAAATCGGAAGAAATGGATGGAAATGAAGTGGATGGAAATGAAGTTTTGGCATTTAATTTAAATTTTTGTTGCATTCTTGTATTTTTCAAAAGCCATGCGACATATCTTTAGAAGGTATTTCAATAGCCTTTATCATAATGTATTATAAAAATCACTAGTAACAAAAGTCATTTAAATAGGCAACGAATGGTAATGAAGGCTTACCCGTGACAAAACGAGAAATTGCAACTAAAAATTAAATTTTCTCCGAGAAGCAATGCGCACATCTTATCTCGCCTATAATGTATGGCAGACATGGGCATGATGGTTGCGAAACATGTTTGCACGTTGATCTACAGATGCAGATTTGGTCAAAAACATAAAAACCATTTGCTTGAAAAGAAATGAATTATTTCGCGTGACAAAATTAAAACCTGCGTTCTCTCAATGTTGCAGATACCCCAGTTCATTCTTATGTTTAAAAAGGTCAATATGAGTTTTTAAGCTAATGTTCCAGTAAAAAACATAATAAGATTTATTACGAAAACTCCTAGAAAATTGTGTCTAAGCTAAGAAATCTGGGAGTGTACAGTCGAGGGAAATGAAATTTTGGCTATTTGATGATAAATATCTTTTTGATTATTTATCTTACGGAAATACACAATACGTGGCAAAGTAGAACACTATAGACTTAACATTTTAAAAGTATTTGATCGAAAAAAATCATTTCGTAAATATCAAATTTTGATCTTGAAAGCAAATGGGACCGAAAAAATAGAACGACCCATAAACAATATAATAATACAAAACATTGAAGTCATTTTATTTCAGAGTGATGTGCTCTGTAAGTATATTGTGCTGTACGTATGACGCGCAATATGAAATACCGAAGGTCAATAAGATGTGTCATTGTATCTTGTTTCTTTTCTGCGTTAGTGGGTGGAGGTTAATAATAATTAGCTTCCATGTTGCATGTTGTACTTAAATAAAGCATTCGTGAAACCCGCGACCTTTAAATGAATCAGTAATTCTAAGCAACACCGAAAGTTGATGACGTCAGTCGTCACCTCTCATTGAGCGTGTTATGGTCTTTATTTTTGTATTACCGTTATTTTTTGCTGGTTTTATTTTGTACATCGTACAACATAAATAAAATAAAAATGGAATGTGAACGAATGGAGGTATGGACCCTTTTCAGCCCCGGTTTTATAAATAGACCGTTATAAGCTATGGCCTACGGGCGACAGCGTCTTAGGGGGGAAGCAGCGTCCATAGAGGCCCTACAGAATACAGATTACGTACCATCGAGAAAATTGATTCCTAGGCAGTTGACGGACCTATACGTCGTTTGGTCGGCTTATGTCGATTCATTGTTAGCTGTTATCGGTCGGATGGGTTGGACTTAACGCGACCATTGACCAAACTACGTAGGTCCCCCGTCTGCCTAGGAATCAACTTCTCTGATAGTACACGGGGCGGCGGAAATTAATTGGTCTACTCTCATAAAAAATATAAATTCGGCACTAGCCCTTTTCCTGTCATGCGTTAATACGCGACAAAAGGAAAAAGGCTCCTAATTAATTTTTATGCCAAAATCGGTACTAAAATATAAGTAAACTTGAACTACCATCTTGTGGCACGTATGTCCCGGAGCTAGGCTGGGAGTCAGGGGCGTAGTCATCCCAGGGTCGCGGGGCGTACGGCGGGGGGCGCTCCTGTGGCGCCGACGCCGCGAACTGCTGCGGCTGCTGCACCGACGCGCTCGCGACTGGACACACATTCAGATATTCACCTAATAGCAATGGAATTGTGTTAGTCTCTAACCTAAACTAACAACTACCCGGGCCAATATTATCGCCTGCTCGATCCGCCTCCAAAGGTGTACTTTGATGGTTCACAACAGTTACGTACACCCTGAAATCCGTAACATTATAACAAAAAAAAAATCAGCAGTACTTTCAACTTAGTTGAAAACCATATTATTATAAGATTATTCAATTGAATTAATTTTGCTAAATCTTGTATCTGCTGTGTAAACATTTATACGCTTTGAGTTTGAAGTCAAAATTTGAACAGCCAGAAGAGGAGTTCAAGAACTATTTAAGTTTTGTTTAATGAAAAAAATGCAACTTACACGCTCTAATCTTCAAATCGCCGAGATTGCGCACAGCGTACACGACAATGAACACAATGAGCGCAAGCAGCAGCAGCGCCACGAACACGGCGCCCCAAACGTAAGCGGGCGTCGCGCCTCCACCAGTGGTACCCATGCACTCGGGACTAACGTCGCCCCTGAAACACAATATGGAAATGTTCATAGCATAACGATTTTTTATTGAATTTACTCTCTCCGAAAAATTTAAGGTAAGTATATCGTTAAAACGAATCTTAAAGACCAACAGGAAAAGCTCTGTAACTGTACGAATCAGCAACAATACCTATTTAAACAAAAATAAAGTTTTTTTTTATTTGAGTATCGATGTCCCCAAAAAATTTACATATAAGTTTATAATGACATGACCTATCTGATAAGAGATTTTAGGTTAAAACTTAAAACAGTAAAATTAAATATTGTAGGATATGTTCTTTTCTTAGTACAGTGATTAATCACAATATGACGTTTATCAATTCGCCGATCTTACTGCGACATACTCTAAAATTATGTGTTTTGTACATTTTCGTGAGTACATATTGTTTCCGAGAATTATATTATTTTATCTCTCGAGCGTTACTCATCTCCCTGATTCTTATAAGCCATTTTATATAGCAATAACATTTTCTATTTTGCTTAATTTGAAACATTGGGAACAGGAAGATCCTCTTCAATATTAATTACTCCTCGATTTACCTTAAATTTAACATCTACATGATGTAACATAACTAACCGATTATACTTTAGGGTGCCTATATATCCATATCTATATTAATATATAAAACTCAAAGGTGACTGACTGACATGGTGATCTATCAACGCACAGCCCAAACCACTGGACGGATCGGGCTGAAATTTGGCATGCAGGTAGACGTTAGGACGTAGGCATCCGCTAAGAAAGGATTTTGATCAATTCTACCCCAAGGGGTTAAAATAGGGGATGAAAGTTTGTATATTATAATACTTCTTATGGCGAGCGAAGCCGCGGGCAACAGCTCGTAATTATATATGTGTAATCGCTGAACGCGTTGAAAGTTTCTCATCGGAGACAAAAGTATCTCTTCAGAGCTGCTACTGTCACAGTGAAGTTAACCGTATTGGGTGTGTAATGTGTATATTGTGCCCGTTATTGATAACGGATTAACGGACACGGGCGGAGAACACCGATTTTGCCCACGATTTCGACAAAAAAATTATTAATTAAACAAAAACTATAAATAATTATAGATATTTTTTATTGAAATAAGATACTTAAATAAATGAAGAATAACGTGTGTTTGGTCCTAAGGGTGTATGTTTAATAGGGAACTGGGAAGTAGTAAAGAGCGTGTGACCACATTTTGAGGGGCCTCGGAGAATTACTCATCACTAAGTCACCCTGTTTATGTCGACCACGACCTCAGCATCATAAAGGCAGATAAAAGTGTTGGTTGGCGGGGGACAACATGAAGCAACCGCAGACGACGTGTCTCTCGACGTATGATTTTTATGAATATTATGTTACATACGAACTTCATGTCCCTAACACCAGAGGGAATTAGATACCAGTAGCGTCGCGGCGAGACGCCACCTGAGGTTGCTTGTTGCACCTTTCATACTCACTCCTCGACACAGGGACCGCACTCGGTGATAGATGTGATGCAGGCGGCGGCTGCCTCGGGCGGCTTGCGGCGGTGCGCCTCGCAGACCAGGCACTTTGTGCACAGGTGCGCCTCCGTGTCGCAGTACGATCCCTCCTGGCAGTGCACGTCGTCACTGCACAGCGGCTGCGTTGACGACACCAGCACGCACGCCAGGCAAACCAGCACACTGCAATGAGAATATTGAGTACTTTAGAGAGGAAATTTTAAGAAAAATAAAACAGAAACATACATTTCATTACATATGTGAGAGATTCTGTAAGCAAAATGCAGATAAACTGGACTTCTTTTCCTCAACATATTTTTGAAATGATTGATCTTCACCTGAAAGAGTTGTCTCAGTTCCGATAGAAAACAGCGCGTCGCGGCGTCAGTTACATTACCAAACAAGTTGATGACTCACCAAAAGATTCAAGGTTAATTTAAACATACAGCTCAGTTTCTCAAGTCAATAACATATCGAAAAATAGCATATATTTAGCCTACACTAATGAAACACAATTTTCGTGCACTTTTTCCACTATATTTTTTTCACGAAATTTTTGTTTTTTTCACGAAATTTTCACGAAAATTGTGTTTCATTAGTGTTCAATATGAATTTCCACCAAGAACCAACAGTACAATCAGTTACATATATTTTAGCCCACGCTTTTGTTTGTAGGTATCTTCTACTAACTGTAGATAAGAAGATTTCTCTACAGACAAAGAAGATCGTCAGTATAAACTTGTGTCATATTGCACCTGCTGAAAATATAAACTAAAAAGTTACTACATAGTTTGCTTTTATAATGTAACAATTTACGTGTTACATGATTTACATTACTATTTACTACATAAAATAATAATTAATTGTCAATATGCAGGTTCTTTCCACATAATACCTAATATTAATAATATTATGATAGGTACATGATTTGCAATATAATCTTTATTTAAGACTCAAGGTGATTTCGCAGCAATTTTAAATTAGACAAAGCCGATTTATTTTTAACCATATTTCGCGAATTTGAACCCCGCATTGAAAGAACAGACAAAATTTGTTTCAAGGTGAAAATAATAAAGATGAGTGTGCCAAATGTTTAAATCCCAAAAGCCAAAAACATCATTTAGGTAATTTACCCCAACATTACATGTATTTGATAACGACTAAGTTAAATACAAAAAAGTATTAATAGGTACGCCATTCCTCAGCCGGGAGCAAATAAAAGATTTGAGCTTTACTGGCTGGTGAGTGGTGGCTGGCAGCTTTATGACGCAATAGTGTGCAACTCCCACATTATGTTTATAATATAAGTGAAAATAAAATTACAAAGCTTTAGATCAGCTTGGTAGGTAATTGGTTCTCATTATATTTACAATTTATAAACTTCGTCATGTTTGGTTTCCATATTATTAGAAAGAGAAAATATGAGGTTTTTTTTTTGCATTGAATAGGCTTCTCAGTTATTCCTTGAATTTGCATTTGCGCAATGCGCATGTGTAGAATAGATCTGTTTTTATAAAATACTAGCTGTCCGGGTGAACTTCGTGTCACTTTAAAACCTTCCCTGTACTTCTACGAATATTGTAAGACTAAAATCAGCCCAATCCGTTCAGCCGTTTTCGAGTTTTAGCGCGACTAACACAAAATTTTATATAATAAAATATTATACAGTAAATTTGATTCCCAAGGTCAGTAGAAACATCAAGCAGTAGCACGCTTTCCTTCGGAGGAAATCCCATATAGTAGACAGATATTTGGATGATGGTTTCCAAAATGTATGAGGTCAATTGCACCACCTACCAAAAGATAGACAAATCATAATGCTATGTGTAACGTATGGTAACTTAAATCACCCATAACGCAAAGTACGATATTATTAAAAGCAAGAACTTTGCGGTATTTACGTAATTATTATTTAATGAGTGTTTACATTATGTTTATGACGTGTCAAACACCTTGCTAGAAGGCTCGCGAGTGGCTAGCCACTAGCCAGCTAAACGATCACAATACAATATGGTATGATCTTCAATACCGGTCGCCTTATCTGTAAATTACACATCCACATGTGCGTAGTAATTATTATTGTACTTATTGCATGTAGCGGTTGATATTGTACTTACATTGTAGTGTTGCAATATGATACGTAGTGCTTAGTGACAGACAGACTGTACAGGACCTATCTGACTGCAATTTATTGCAATCCTTACAAACGCTGATATAGCCTGATACCATTATCTCAAAAACAAACGGTTAAACTTCCTTTAAATAGAGAGCGAAATCGGATTTTCTCTAGGCTATTAGTCTAGGACCTAGGACCTAAGTGAACATGGGTCACACAGGGCACTGCTCTTACTTTTTAGGGATGAATTAGGGTTGCCAACTTTTTTCACAAGAAATAAAGTATATTCAGATTTCTGAAATATTTTCAACAGTATTTTAGAAAAATGAACAGTATTTTATTTATTTATTCTTTTAAATACTGTTACATACATTACTAGAGCTTATCGCAAAACTTACTAAAAATTAAAAAAAAAATGTCTGAGCGTTAAGTTTTAACGTCAAAATAAAGTGTTCACATTTTGATGCTGAAAACAGTATTTTGTATAGGTACTTTATTTTTGTTCGATAGTAAAAAGTATAATTCAGTGAAAAACAATATAATACTGTTTAAAACAGTATAGTTGGCAACCCTAGGATGAATGTTAGTGATTTCGCTGGTCGCACAAGACGTGGTGCTCGGCCTGAGGCTGCTCCAATGGATAGGCGCCTTTGAAATGACAGAGCTTCCATTTTTTCAAAACTGAAAGGATATTATATTCAAGTCTTAACTTAACTATCATTAATTAATTACTTAAATCCAAATTTACAAAATATCAATTGATTTAATACCACATTGCACAGATATCAATAGGAATAGTCACATTTAGATGTTAATTAATTTAATTATCTAAGATACTATGCGAACACTTCGAGCCTAAATGATCTTGTGCAAAATTTAATTTAAGTACAACATAATATTTTAATGGACATACTCAAATGCTAAATAGCTAATGCCGCGTAAGTGAGTACGTTAAATTCAGATAAAACAAGACAAACGAACCAAAAATATAGGCAAGCGGTTTGCAAAACATGACTAACAGAAGCAGGCAAGAGGTGCACAAAAAGACGAAAGGATAATAGAGCAAGGAATATATCGGTACGTTCTGCCCGTTCAAAGTTATTTTACCCCTGACAGGGCCTTAGTGTCCACAACATAAGAGCCATGCTCGTAGGTGCTCGTAGTAACTACGAGGGAAACTGAACGGTGTGCAAGTAAGAGGAGCTGCGCCAACCGATCTGCTTATTCACTGGACTATTTTAATTTATACTAAATCCACACGTGTCCTTTATTCGAGAATCGAGTTGGGCTAAAACGGACGGTGATGCAACACCTAACGGGGAAAGTATAATCGACTTGCATCTCAATAATTCTTAGAACTCAGGATCTGAGATATAAACACTAAGGTATAAAAATCCTTAGGGTTTTTACCATAAAATATTGAATTTAGGACCCGAAACGCAAGCTTACTTGTAATTATAAAATATGAAAACGAATGGATTATGGAACGAACGAGGTGGATAGCACGGAGTACTATTATATATTCTGTGATAGCACATTAAATCGATGGGATAGCACAATTTGGACAAAGCTCAGTATTCCGTATCATAGCCCGTAGGGGCAAATATAAGGCAATATCACGCAGACCTACAGTCTGCGTAGGTGCGGTCCCGGAATGAAGTTTAGGGGATGAATAGATTTAGGGGAGGGATATTAATAATATAGCGTCAAAATAAAAGACACGTAATAACCAAGCTTTTGAAGAGGTTTTTGCCCTCTCTGGGCTGTGACCTGTGACCTGTCCCTGTTCATGGGATAGCGCCTGCGCATGGGTGAAAAGGTCTTCTAATTTGATGTCTCCATTTTCAGAGTCTTTGCCCAATTTACTTTAAACTGTTTATTTATTTTTGAGGCATTTTTACTGCAACAGGAATTTAGAGAAATTGCTGGAGATTACTACAGGGCACAGGCAATAGGCATTGACCACTGTCTATATCTATCTATAATAATATTATTATACTAGCTGTCCCGGCAAACGTTGTTTTGCCATTTAAAGTATATTTTATCATCAGTTGATACATGTTTTACCCCCTCTTTTGTCCCCTAAGAGGGTGTGGGGGGGGAAGGTCATACACCAGATGTTAAGTTGAAAAACACAGTTAATACCTAATATGAAGTAAGTCCACTAAAGAAAAAAGTTGTATACAAAATCTGACCCCTCTTTGGTCCCCAGAGAGGGTTGAGAGGGGAGGGGGGAGGATTTTTATACACCAGATGTTGAGTTGGAAGAAGACAAATATAATATATCTGTGAAAACCGTATGCAAATCTGTGAAAACCGTATGCAAATCGGATCAGTAGTTTTCGTGTTAAAGAAAAAAGTTTGATACAAAATCTGACCCCCTCTTTTGTCCCCTTAGAGGGGTGGGGGGAAAAAATTTTATACACCAGATGTTAAGTTGGAAGAAGATAAATATATCGGCGAAAACCACATTCAAATCGGATCAGTATTTTTCGTGTGATGCTGGAACAAACATACAGACAGACAGAAAGAGTGACAGACAGACAGACAGACAGACAAAAAACTAACCACATTTTTGGCTTCCATAGCGATGTAGTGACAAAGGTGTAATTTCGGGTGTCATTTCATATCTTTTATGTACAGAATATTCATTTCTACAACAGAATATTTTCTTCCTCCCGCACGCGCTTTGGTGACGCTCACTATCGTAATATTTTAATTTCGCCATAATTTCAAAACCAAACGTCCAATTTTAATCATTCAAAGACCAAATATTATCTACATAAACTGTACTTAGTGATAAAATAATTTATTTTGATAAGGATTAATAGCGTCAGTAAAATATATCCGTTTAAATTTATTCCAAAAAAAAATTAGGATTTTTAAATAAATAAATGGTTATTGTGCCTCACTCGACATAGATAGGTATAGTGTGTCGCGGACTTTTTTGTAGATATTTATAAGATCTACAATTACTTAGAACATTTTATGGTTCTATCTTTTATAGTTTAGGCAGCGTACGCAAAATAAGTAACTTTTCTAGCTGATTTTTTACACCTTGCGTCCGAAAAACTCAAATATCTTACGGAACCCTACTTTTTTCCAAAATAAAATGTAGCCTATGTTCAGCAGAAATAATGTGAGATTTCAATAGCAAAAGAATTTTTCAAATCGGTCCAGTAGTTTCGGAGCCTATTCGACTCAAACAAACAAACAAACAAATCTTTCCTCTTTATAATAGTAGTGTAGACATATAAAATTCACGAATCACGTGTCACAGCCCACAGAACTCCTCCAAAACGGCTCAACCGATTTTAATGAAATTTTGTATATTGTATGATTAAACTATACGTACATTCGTTAGGCCTAAGTATAGGTTTTTATCTACTTTTTAGGGTTCCGTACCCAAAGGGTAAAAACGGCACCCTATTACTAAGAGTTAAGACTTCGTTGTCTGTCCGTCTGTCTCTCTGTCTGTCTGTCGCCAGGCTGTATCTCAAGATCATTAAAAAAAAACAATTTTTGGCCTATTTTTGCTCTATAACGTTACAGAGCCCTTCGTGCGCGTGTCCGACTCGCACTTCGCCGATTTTGATATTGATATAATTATACAATAAATAATTTATATGGCAAAACAACGTTGCCGGGTCAGCTAGTATTTTATAATATAATATTCTTTTAAATATAAACTAGTTTAATAATTCGACAATAATTATGAATGTTAGGTTTTTTAAGGTAAATTCTACAAAAAGTAGCAAGTGTTAGTTGGAAGTTAATTTTACTAGTTAGGTGTTTAGTGGTCCGTTTTTATGGTAGAGCAGCGGGCAGCGGCCGTCATGGGCGATAGCGTGACTCACCCTGTACAGGCAGCTCGACATTCTAGTGCCTGGCACCAGAATACACCACGCAAAAAGTAAAAAACATTCACTTTCAACAAACATATTATCCGACAACAGATTAGCCGCGTTAAGAGCGCGTATTAGGGAAACTTTTAATTTGATTTTTAAATTATTTATTACTGACTGCTGATAGTAAGCCCTGTATGTACATATACATATATATTATATTATGATATATTATATTTTTATTAATATACATAGATCTATACTGTATAATATTATAAAAATACATATATTTAGATTTTACTGATTTATGAAATTATGACATTACCCAAGACATTACCTATACGCCGCGTACCCTGCACGAGGAAACATGAAATTTTACACAACAATCGGGATTCATGATTTTTTGGGCATGATTTTTTTATTTATTCATACATATAATTCTATCTTTATTGAAAAACAATGGCGTCAAATTAGTTCTTGATAAATGATAAGATAAAATATTTAAACAAAGTCGAACTATGTCATGCCGAACGCGACATAAAACTTTAATTGCAAACATCTTACTCATTTTTCAACAGAAATCAGATTTTTTAGCTGTCTGACCGTTTGTCTGTCACCAGGCTCTATGGTAAGGACTACGATAACTACAGTTAAAATTAAAAAAAGCGGCCAAGTGCGAGTTGGACTCGCCCATGAAGGGTTCCGCAGCAGCAATAAGGTTTATTTTTATGAAATTAAAAGGTTTTTGATTTATTTATTTCAGTCGATTTAATGAAATTTAGATTAAGGTTTACCATTTATGACGTATAAAAAAAACTACTGGCTAGATCTCGTTCGAACCAATTTTCGTTGGTAGTTTTTATAGTAATCTACGTCATATATTTTTTTTAGAATTATCATGCCCCTACTTTAGAAATTAGAGGGGGGGACACACATTTTATCACTTTGAAAGAGTCTCTCTCGCAAACTATTCAGGTTAGAAAAAAATGATATGAGAAACCTCAATATGATTTTTGGAGACCTATTCATAGATACCCCACACGAATAGGTTAGATGAAAAAAATTTTTTTTTGTTTCAGTTGTACCTATGGGGACCCCTAAAATTTTTAATAATTTTTGCATCAAAATCTTAATGCGGTTCACAGACTACATCTAGTTACCAAGTTTCAATAGTATAGCTCTAATAGTTTCGGAGAAAAGTGGCTGTGACATACGGACGGACGGACGGACGGACGGACGGACGGACGGACGGACGGACGGACGGACGGACGGACGGACGGACGGACGGACGGACGGACGGACGGACGGACGGACGGACGGACGGACGGACGGACGGACGGACGGACGGACGGACAGACGGACAGACAGACAGACATGACGAATCTATAAGGGTTCCTTTTTTGCCATTTTGGCTACGGAACCCTAAAAAGTCCTAAGCTATGTCGTATTGCCATAGTATAAAGAGAGGAAGTAAGTTATCTTCATACAAAGGCACCGCGCGCGGCTTGTATGTGTGCGTCATAGTATCAATGCGTCGCCGCACGCACACATATAAAAATCTCGGGTGGATTCGGGGTGTACCAGTCGGGGCTAACACTGTACGTGGCTCGCGCGTTCACGGCTTTTCGGTGCCGCGACACGAATCAAAAATTTCTGATAATAATCGCAGTAGAAACTATTGCTGTGTATTTGGGTGTTTTAATAATAATAATTCAATAATTCCATAATTATCTCTGTTCAGATTACCTATTGAACAGGAAAGGTACAATTACTAGTTAGTAGTTAGTACTCACTTATTCTAGCATATAATTTTTACTTGATGATGAGATACCTACTTACTTCTTTATTATTGTATAAGTAATTTTCTATGACACAGAGGAAGTAGGTAGTTCTACTTTCCTACTAGAACATAGTAAGTTTAGGTAAATAAGGGAATGTTTTAGGTACTTTTGATCCGTCGACTAATTTGCCGCTATTGCTTTGTTTACGTTTAGTAATGCCATTTCTCTATATTGTAGGTATATTACTATTTACTAACTACTTATAGTCAATTAAGTACTTATTTTAAATCGTAATTAAAAATAAGTACTTAATTGACCAATTGTAATACATACACATGAAGGAAAGTTCGAACCTTAGTTCAACAGATTTGTTTATAACTTTATAGTTTATAGTTTAAGAGATAGGCGTAAAATTTGTAATGTTGTTTTACAGGGTATTTTTATAATTATTGTAATTAGACATAGGAATTCGGATTATATGCACGAAAAATGGCCAAAATATGCACAAAATATTATGTACAATCAAGAGTCACTTATTATTAAAAGTCGGGAGACCGCGACGCGACGTTGCCGCTGTTCATGCGGTGCGATTTGCGAAAGAAGCGCAGTCAGTCGCGCGGCGCGCTCGCGCCCACATCACACCACCCCGCCCGCGCCGCCGCGCGCCGCCGCCCGCGCCGCGCCGTCGCGTCGCCTAAAATCGACAGCCCTAAGACAGTAGGTAATTATCTCGCGGATTGGGCCGGAGTTGACTTACTTGCTCTCCTTTTACTATGGTATTGCCTACCACCTGTTCGGGAACCCGGCAAGAAAAAATGGCGGCTTAGCGAATTTTGTTATTAAAATAAAGAAATAATGGTAAAAAGTAAGTGTTCCCAAAATTTCAGCTCGATAGCATTTGTACTTTTTTTGTTATGAGCCTTCAAAGTTGGATAATCAAGTTGAATTTTTTTTCAATTAAATTTCTTAATATTTGTATACCATTCGATAACTTATGCAATTAAAAGCAACTTTTGTTATGAAACCACTTTCATAAACGCAATATTTAATATACCTATCAAACAAAGTTCTCTCCTGATACGTACAAACTAAGAAAGAGTGACATCAGTCTTTCGTACTCACTTTGTATGGAGCGTTTCGGGCAGGTCTATTTTATGAGATGTTTGAATTGTCGTATCTTGGTGAATTTTTAAGCTATCAGAGTCATTCTTTCAGTGATGTTTCTATTTTTTAAGGGTCTTTCAATTACCAATAAGAAAAAAAAAATAGTCATCAAGCCTATTGTATGATTTGTAAGTCACAACTCACATATTATAATAATGTAGAAACTAGAAGGAGCCATCCTACTCCCAGATGTGCTATCGTTTATGAAAATTAACTGAAAGAGTTTGAACTTTTTCCAGGATTTTATTGTAAATGCGCATTGAACTTTAAAAGATTTACTCACTTTACTATGTCTGATCAATGGTAATTCTAGTTTGTGTGAATTTCTAGTGTTTCAACAGTGACAGTCCCTTTTGGTTTTAAATTTACTTAGATACATTGTACTTTCTAACGTACAACCAGCCCTGGATTTGTAAAGAAGTATTTATAAATAGGCCATGGTCCAGGGGCAGCAGCGTCCTAGTTATAGGGGGTGCAGAGTCCATTAAGGCCTACTTAAAATGTGGCCTACTCTCATAAAAATATAAATTCAGAACTGCATACAACACATTATCTAAAATAAGAAGCAGTAGTTAGAATACCAACATCTTAAGAGTTTTCTCTCAAAGATTGAAAAGCTGACATTTTATTCCTAAGTGTGTAGCTCACTTCTGCAGCACAAAAATTGTATTTGTTAATAATAAATGTGTTTTTAACAACCAATAGAAATGCTTCATTTGCCTGACCTGACTCACAAATCACAATGCACCTCAGCTCATCTACGGGGAAACGCAGCCTTATTGTCGGCAGCATTTCCTCATAATGCATCCTTATTATAATATAATTTTTTTTGATACGCAGGGGAAACTCTTTATGGGTGCTCGCTCAGCAGCGAGCCTACCCACTAAAACCACCTGCGATTTTCCATCAGCCGTATACAGAGGGATGTCCTGGATCTGTCAAACATAGGACTTCCTCCAGCCGGCCGGTCTACCTCAAAAGGGACCAGACTTCCGAAAATATAAGGAAACACTTTTAAAAATTGAAGCGTTCCCCGATTAGACGAAAGTTTGGAGGTTCGCGTAACGCACTCCTCCGCACTCCCCTCCTACGCCGGCAGAGCGGAATGGAGGATGGATCATTATCCCTAAGTATAGAGGTATAGAGACCGTAAGTCATAACTCATAAGAGAAAAAGAAATGGGCCTAAAATGGATCCCTGTAGGACACCTAATTCTTTTCTGGTTCCATAGGACTTTTACTATTAATTTCAACCCTTTAAGTCTTATTTTTGAAGTAATATGCCAAAAGGTTGAGTACTGAGTCCCATAAGCCATAGATGATAGTTGTGCAGTTTCCTGAATATAGCATGCTCAACAATGTCAAAAGCCTTGGAGAGATCCCAAAGACACGTAATAGGCCCTTTATATTCAGCTGCTGCCACTGCTTCTCCTGCTGCCATTAATATTTCCCTAAATATTTTTGCGGCAGTAACAACGTGAGTGACTCCCAGCTCCTACATACTTGCTGCATCAAGCAGTGGTGCGCTGCTCTTTAACCCATCAATACCCAAGTGGCAGCCGGCTGCCGCATAACAATTGAAAATCTATTGTGTCTGCGATATTCACGATGGAGATTGGAGGTGCTACCCCTCACTCTATCGAATGTTTGATCAGATCATTGAGTTTATTAATAACATATTGTTCAAATCAGACATTTCAGGCTTAAACACTATACTGTAAAAACTGCTTTAGCCTCCTGTTGTCCTGAATTAAGTCTTATTATATATTTATGTTCTTCATATTATTATTATAGCATTCTAGCTATTAGAATGCTATAATAATAATAATAATATGGTAGAGCAGGGCGCCGTGACAAAATATTGCGACCTGTAAGTGCACCACAGGCTGAAAATGATTGGAAACCCCTGATCTAGAGAACAATAATTGAGAAAAACCTCCACGTACCACACCCACCCTCGGAAAACCCCCTATAAACCCCCTATAAACGATTGTGGGAATTACAGACACAAGAGATTTTCAATTATTGTTATGCGACCGAGCGGCAGTCGGCTGTACCATTGATGGGTTATAACTTATAATTACTATTATAGATATTTTTTTTATTATTAACAACACAATTTTTAGCGGAATTACAACAAGAATAACGGCTAGAAAATAGTTTATGCTTACCTCAACATAATATTAATTTTTTCTTGCTCCTGAATCCGATAAAACACTGTAGCTGCTCACTGACAACGTTTACGAACTCACTGTAGTCACATTACACAAAATATAGTTTTATAAAATATTAAACTCATCAGCAAAGTACCTAGTACTAGTGAGTGGTGTAGAACTTGCAGATCATCAATCACAATCACATATTCTCTCGCTACGACTTTCCAAAACATGCAACGACAAGCTTTTTAACTTTTTGTCATAAAGTAACTTAATTATAGCTTTTTGTTTTATTGTGAGCATGAACGGTAGGTAAAACTTTTATCGTTAACTTTACTAAAATTCATACCGTCAAATGAGGATACGAACGTATTCAACTTCAAACAACACAAAGTGACTGACAAGTTTCGACAAGTTCGTTGATTCGTTCGTAAACACCACACAGAATTAGGGATGCCATTGTTCAAAACAACTTTTTCTAACATTTTTAAACACTTTCATAATTCATTTAAAAAAAAAACCATTGATACTCTACTTATTCGGAACTATTTTTTGTGTGTCTGTATGTCTTCTCTGTTATGTTATCTCATACTGCTGAACCAAATAAATTGTTTTAGTTCTATTTTAAGGCTTACCTTATTTGTAGAAAGGTGGTCGTTTTTTCGGGAAACTTTACGTAACTGGCAACTTTACACCTAATATGTCAAAACTGTTGACATTTCCCAGTGATCTCTATTATACAAGTACGCTGGATTGCTGATACAGACCTGCTTTTTGTGCCTATTTGAAGCGGAATCAGCGCCCCCATTGGGTAGAGAACTAAATTTGACGTAACCACAACCAATAACAACAGTTGTCATCTCCAAATGTTCCAAATACTCTCACTACTGCTATCAGCGCCAATATGGCGGTTTTTTATCCAGCCGCATTCAATCCGGCTAATCGTCGATTCAGTATATATATCTGTATTATCTATGATCGTCGACACGCCGCATTACAAAACAGCCCTGCTTTTCAAAACGGCTAGCCGCAATGTAATATGGCTAAATAAACAATCCGTCTGCGACATAAATATTTGACAATTATTACTAATTATTATATATTATAATAGTTCATAGCATAGAGAGCTACGGCAGCTGCAAGAGAAGTGAGGAGTAAATGTGTTCTATGGAGAAGTGTTTTCGTCTATCTCATAGAGAAAAATAATGGTCCATTTTCTCTGAGTTCGTAACTGCGATCAACTATACTCACAAGGAGACTGCGATTGAACTAAGCGAGAATGTACATGATTGCACTCGGGCAAGGGGCTCTCGCATGAGACTCTCGCCCACTGATTTCTATTATACAAGTACGCTGGATTGCTGATACAGACCTGCTTTTTGTGCCTAATTGAAGCGGAATCAGCGCCCCCATTATTCGGGTAGAGAACTAAAGACGTAATAATAGCTCCCACACCGGTTTCGGTGACGGTGGCCGGTTTCATTGAAACCAGGCCAGCTACGCAGGAGTAATTTTATAGTGCCCAAGTGTGTGCGCAGTACACAAGAGCACTCTCTATTCCTTTACTCTCATAACCCAGTGGGACGGCAGACCGACACGACCGGCGAGAGATCAGGCGCAGGACCGACTTTTTACATGCACATCCGATGCATGGATCATCTTACTTGTCAGAGACAATCAGGTGATCAGCCTGCATTGTCCTAACCAAACTTGGAAATAACATGTTTCCAACGCGGGAATCGAACCCACGACCTCCGAGTCAAGAGCCGCGCTCTGTACCACTAGACCACGGAGGCGTCTAATTTGACGTAACCACAACCAATAACAACAGTTTCATCACTAGTATTAGTTCCAAATACTCTCACTACTGCTATCAGCGCCAATATGGCGGCTTTCAAACGTCATTTTTACGTCAGATTTAGTTCTCTACCCAAATAATAGGGGCGCTGATTCCGCTTCAAATAGGCACAAAAAATAGTTGTCATTTCAAAGGCTATCAGCAATCCAGCGTACTTGTATAGAGATCAGTGACTGACGGTGATAATATTGACCGTCACAGTATAGCAATATAATATCCCTACAGTAACGAAACGCCTTTGATGTCGCACGATGCCGCCACCGGTGTAAGTACCAAGCAGATATGCCAGGGTTGCCACTTGCCACGAAACGGGAAATAAAATAAAAATAAAATATTGTGCTTGTAATTAATCAGCGTGTTATATTTACATATTATGTCGTACTGCCAGATATTTACGTGAAACTTTATTTTTAGATGATTTGAGTTCTTTACTAGACGATGCGCGCAACTCCGTTGTGCCAAAACTCGTTAATCGCACGGGAACCGTACATTTTTCCAGGACAAAAAGTATCCTTTGTCCTTTCCCGGGACTCAAAGTATCTCCATGCTAAATTTCAGCAAAATCTGTCCAGCGGTTTGGGCGTGAAGAGGTAACAGACAGACAGACAGACAGACACACTTTCGCATTTATAATATTAAGTAATTACTAATTAGTATGGATTTAAAAAATTTATTAAAATAATGAAGACGCATTCGGATATATAAAATATCCAACAATAATTAATCATATTATAACAATTGGTAGGTACGGTAGGCCACACGTCAGGTGTAACAGAAGCACTTCAAAACTCGCTCTTATTACGTGCGCGGTAAGGGCGGTCCAAAGGTCAAAATGTTACACTTCATGTGTGGCCCTGTGTACCTAGCTAGGTAGGTACTAATTAGTATGTAACAGGGTATTTGACAGTTTTTTTATTTTTATTCTATAAATTGTTTCTCTCCTTGTTACACTTCTTACAACGTAAACAATAAAACAGAGATGCAAATTGCAAATAAATGCCACCAAGGCCAACACAATATTAGTGTGAACTGTGAGTCGATATTATATTTTATGACAATTAAATCCTTTTTGTTTTTTGAATCAGATTTACATATTCTGTACACTGAACACTTGTTATATCCCATTGTTTATAAAATAAGATGTTACAGGCTATCGTTTTACAACACAAAACACAAAACGCGCCAACGTCACACCTGCGCGCGAAGTCGCTCAAACTCCGCGAGTTTGAGAGCGCGGGCCCGCGCCGCCCGCTTCCCCGCGGGTACCCCTCCGTTGCTCTGCGCAAGTAACGGCAAGTACATTCGTTTCACTACTGTAGGGATATTATATTGCTATACTGTGTTGACCGTATAATAGGGCGCTTCAATACTGTGATTCGCCGTTCGCGTGATACTAGAATCGTGATTTTATTGATACGTGTAATTCGTATGAATTCGTACCTATGAATGTGTCAATGATGTCAAAAGGTGCTGCTGGTAAAGGAGAAATGTCAAACACATGTCAAAAATGACGTTTTTGTATGATAGAAGCGTTTAGTTCCTTTTCTCGCCACGTTCATGTAGAGCCTTGTCGCATTATATCGCGTGGATTTCAAGAATTTTTAAAATCATGATTCTGCGATTCGGCCGCTTACACTAGGGTTGTTGAGGAAGTGATTATGAGGAAGAGGAGGAGGAAGAGGAATTGTCACGCGCAAATTTAGAGGATGCGGATGAGGAAGAGAATATTTTTTTGAGGAATAGGATGCGGATGAGGAAGCGGAAGAGGAAGCGGATGAGGAAGAGGATGATAGGAAATTATAAATACTAGCGGATACAACCCAAGTTTTCGTCCTGTCGGTACATAACTAGGTACATACATTACACAAAAATTAATTAAAAGGGCATTTTCCAGTGGACCAAACTATGAATCTAAACCATTCTCAAAACACACACAATAAAAAAATCATCAAAATCGGTCCAGCAGTTATGAAGGAGTTCAGTAACATACACAACACACGCACACAAAAAAAAGATACGTGAATGATACAATTCTCTGGCTCTGGCGTGTGCATTGCCATGATTGGATAAGTGACGCGCATGCGCAGTGAAATTCCTTGTAAATTCCTCGTAAATTGTGAGGAAGCGATAGCGGAAGAGGAATTTTTTATTTTTATTTATGAGGATGCGGTAACGGTTGAGGAACCCAAAATATTGCGGAACTACCTCATTATGTGGAAGCGGAAGAGGAATCCTCAGCAACCCTAGCTTACAATCGAGCCATAGAAGGGCAAATATTTTTTAGAATTGGTAACACTAATTTCAGTCATTTTTTGATTTTTCTTATTTGACGTTTCTTCATTCTTGGAAGTTGGACCGTGGACGTTTCGTATTTCGTAAATCGTAAAATTTCCTGCTAAAGTTGTGAACTTTTAATATTGTGAAAAAATTAAAAGGAAATATACAAATATCTACTTGAAGTCTTGAATACAAACATGCCAGGAGCCGAAAGAAACTCTGAGAGGGCACAATTGATCTCGCCAAATGATGAAACAAAACCTAGCTTTATGAATCTAATCAGTAATATTAGTGCGTTCGTGTTCATTTTAATAATAACTTATTGTTGTTTTAAAAATGGGATATCTTTGTTTTCGTTCCATCCTATTCTTATGTCCGTTGGGGTAAGAACCTTTATTGTTATAACACACAACACACAACAGTATCCAATTATCCATAGAATTCTAATAATAATAATAATTAATATTATACATACAGTACCTACTATTAAGACACATTGGCTTGTAAATAGACTTTTATTACTTACTAATATTTCAATTAACTTAAAATTACGCAGTTTATCTTGTTATAATATTAGCTTGAACTAAATTAACCTCCTTTATCTTTGATTTATATCTTACAAATAAAGTTTTATATAAATGGTAAGTTAAAAGATTATGTATGTTGATTTTAATTATTATATTTTCAGTGGCTCATTTTGATGACATCTGCCGTAAATGCTATTACACCGGGGGACTTGGCTACAGAGTGGATGCCGATTCGGCTGAGGAGTGCAAGGCACTGGGTCATTCAAGTATTCACTATAATTATTATTCTTATAGGTTTTCTCATAATACTTTCAAATAAAATAATAAATGGCAAAGATCATTTTGTTACCTTACATGGCAAATTTGGACTAACTTCTTTCATATTTATGATCGTCACTAGTTTTGGAGGCCTAGGAGCTTTGTACAGCTTAAAACTGAAACACTACATAGCTCCCCTTTACACCAAAATACTACATTCTTCAATAGGGATACTTACATTCTCGTTGGGAATCATTACAATAATTTTGGGTTGTTTCTCAAATTGGTGGAATGCATCTGGAAATGGAGATGTTTTGCGTTATATTAGTATAGTTCTGGTTCTCATCACTATGCTACTTACTATACTGCGTCCAAGTCTAAAAGTTTATTTCCGCATTAAAGAAAGACTTGGATGTTCTAATTAATCAAAGTAACAATGAAATATGAGCTTAATAATAACCTGAAAGATGCAACTTATATTTTATAATTCTATTTTTATTATAATAATTCTATAAAACCAAAGTGTTGTTAAATATTAAAGTTATGTTTATTAAAATATTAGTTTACAATGTTATAGCAAAGTAGGTAAGTGTACTAGTAGATTGAATATTATTTAATTATTGCGTAACAAACTGTAATCAAAGAATATTTAAAAAGAGTTTACTCTTGCTTAGTAGAAACCTAATTTAGTACAACTTATTATAATATTTAGAAAATAAATTTTATTCAGTAAATGTAGAAAAAATATTTTATCTACATAATCATAATACCTATAATGCTAATTGGTATCAGTTAATTGTATGGTAGCTGTTTTAAATTATTATTTTAGAATTTAGACTGATCATACATCACACACTTCTTCCTACCAAAATTAAGTAAACAACATATTATTATATTTAATTTTTATGAATTGTATTTTAAAAATATTCCTAAAACAATAACTATATTTTATAAGAAATAGTTTTCTGTATTAATATTATATATTTTTATGCTGACAAGAACATTGAAATTTTTAATATTTGCAACTGTTTTCACCTTAAGAGGCCGGGGTACCCTCAAAATTTTCATACATTCTTAATACCAAAATCATTTTCTCATACGAAAATATTTAACATGCTTGAGTTATTTTTCAGCTTAATATTATATTATGGACTCAAGGTTCAAGTCACAACAGTCTACATATTATTTTGTATTATGTATAATACATGGAATTTCGTTTTTGATGTTTTTAAGATGTTTAAATTTTTTCATTCATAAGTAATTTGTAGTGTCTGACCGAAACTGATTTTTCATGGATTTTTCAGCCGAAACCGAAACCGAACTTTCGGCCTTACTCCTAGTTTCGGCCGAAATCGAAACTTATGGAAACATTTAAAAAATTCGATTATTTTAATGATTTTTTAATTTTTTAGGGTTCCGTAGCCAAAATGGCAAAAAACGGAACCCTTATAGATTCGTCATGTCTGTATGTCTGTCTGTCCATCCGTATGTCACAGCCACTTTTCTCTGAAACTATTAGAGCTATACTATTGAAACTTGGTAAGTAGATGTAGTCTGTGAACCGCATTAAGGTTACCCTCGAAATTTTCATACATTTAAGAATGTGATTTTGGTATTAAGATACCAAAATCATTTTCTCATACGAAAATATTTAACATGTTTGAGTTATTTTTCAGCTTAAGATAGTAATTACCTAGGGTCCTGAACAATTTTTTTTTACAAAATATTTAAATACTAAAAAAAAAATTTTGTGTTTAAATATTTTTTTAGTAAATTTACTACTAAATATTTAAACACCAAAAAATAGACAAAAACACTAAAAAATATATAAATAAATAGTAAATTTACTACAAAATATTTAAATAATAAAAAATATTTTTTAAAGTAGAAAGCAACCCGCCCCGGTTGCTTGTCTAAAGGGCCCCCGAGACGGTCAAACGGTTTGACTCAAACACGTAAATTTTGGTTTGACTCAAACCATTTTGATCGTTTACAAAGCTAGTTTGAACGGTTTGTCAAACATTTACGTGTTTGAAGCTCGTTTGATGAAATTTCATATTTTTGTTGTGTTTGACGCGCCGTTTGATCGTGTTCCGATGCGTTTGAACAAACTTTGTATGATTCTTTGGAGTACATTATTTTTAACCGACTAAAAAGAGGAGGTTATCAATTCGACGCGTATGTATGTACTATTTCCAGAACCGCCCAGTTTTCGTAATGTTAGTCTATATCAGCATGTGAACAAATGTGCAAAATTTCAAAACTGTATGTATGTTTTTATGCTTGTGTTCACATATCTCCGGAACTACAAGTCCGATTTAAATATTTTTTATTGTACTATATAGGTATTGCACGGGGGGTTTTAGTCGGTAAGCCTCTGCGGAGGGAGTCCGACATACCCCTGCCCCTTCCTCCCAGGAGGCGGGGGATGCGTAATGCATTTCCCCTCCTCAAAAAAAAAAGGTATTGTTTAACCTGGGAAACTTCTGCAAGTTTCATCAAAATAGGTTTAGGAGTTTTTGAGATAGGGAATTTAATTCTCAATTTCGTACAATTTTTAAGTCTGTTTTATCTTTTATAAAATAATATTTATTCGTCATAACTACAAGACGTGTACTCCACAGTGCGTACTGAACCAAACTGCGCAGTGTCGTTTGACAAACCGTTCAAACCGACATCAAACGGTTGCATCAAACACGTAAGGTTTGAATCAAACCGTTTGACCGTCTCGGGTCAAGGGCCCCCGAGACGGTCAAACCTAAAGGCCGTCACAGACCTAGGTATAATATATATTAATATATTTATAGCTAGGCATATTAATATATATTTTCTATACAATTTTCGCGTGACCACACACTCAGCTATAATATATATTTCTGGTCTCAGTGTGTTTAGTACGGTATATTAATATATATTATAGCTAAGTCTGTGACGGGCTTAATACCATGTTGCTTGTCATACCGGCGCGGCTAAGTAGTTCCGCGCGGACTATAGCTGCGAAGTTTACCGTACGGCGCACGACATTAATTCACGAACGTACGAGTTTCGGCGGGGCCGCAAGTTTCGGCTATATTTTGGCCGAAACTGGCCGAAACCGAAACCGAAAGTTCGGTCGGTCACTAGTAATTTGGTATTTGGTGCAAAAAAAAACTATTTTGTTCACATTTTTATATCAAAATATTACATTTTAAATTTTTCATGTTGACATCAAAATGCTTTTGAACCACTTATTACATTTAGTTGTACTGTTTCCTCCATAAATGTGTTACTTAATTTATGATAGATGGCATCACATAAAATATATGTCGCAGCCAACTGGTTTAAATAGCCGTTCAATCAAACAGCTAGCCCTTTGAGCTTTGACTGAACAACACCATTCAATCACACGTCTAGCTTTATTATTGTATGTTATCGTACGTACGTATCTAGAGACAGATACAGTAAATCGGCGTAACGTAGTCCCCTGATTTCTCCTTCAAAATAGAGTATATCTAATTTTATTTATTTTTAAATATCTTCAGGAAGAGTAAGTCTATTGCCTCTACATTTTTATTTTATCTTAAAGATCTTTCAAATTAGTTTTATGGTCGGTCCATTGGCGGGAGTACGGGGAATTGATTTCTTGCAATTTTTTTAGGGTCATATTTTTAATTTTAAAAAAATCTAATGTAGAGGCATGCTTTAACAGATACTAATATTGTATAAAAAATCATTTGTCTAGACACATTGTCCAGGGAGTAAATTAGGGAATACGTTAATTGTATGGCAAAACAGTGCTAGCGTACCCTATTAATACTCTGTATTTCCTAAAGTAATGATCGTACAGTAAAAATGTGTAGACGTAATTTATAGGAAATTTAATGTGGATAATGAATGTAGAGATCACTAATGAGATATTATAAATACTTTTCGAGTTACAAGCAAAAACCTTGAAAAAGAGACCTTTCCCCCCTCCCCCACCGCCGGCTCTTGTCCCACCCTCGGGGACTTTTAGTATATTCATCTGGACACCTTTAGGAACAACTGTACCAAATTTCAAAACTACACGATATATTCGGTCTGATCGACGATTTTGAAGCTAATTTTCTTAGACTAAGCGGATTCAAAAGCCGCCGTTTGATTGAACTAGTTCAGCGCTCACCACCGCTGCGCTAGGTGCGTTTTGTTTACAATATGGCGTCAACGGTCAACTAACCGGTATTTTGTGGTTGTATTAAGATATTTTTTGTAAATATACCTTACAAGTATTATTAAAGAGACAGAAATTATGGGGGCACATAACGAGTGAATCAAAATTTAAACTAGTATTTGAGGAGAAATTACGGGATTATGAAATGCATCACCAAGGTATTAATTGCAATTGTGTTCAAAATGAGTAAGAATACAATTAATCTGCTTGTTATCATTACGCTATAATATGTATTAATAGCACTAAACTAATAGTCACCTCAGTTAATTTACCATTTAACCAGTTGGCTAAGCGTCATCTAGCTGTAGTGTTGAAAGTTGCAGTCAACAAGTCTGCTAAACGACATATTACAGCCGTACGATTGCATGGCGTTGTTCAGTCAAAGGGCTAGTTGTTTGATTGAATGACTTTTTTAACCAGTCGACTGCGACACATACACCATATTAAATAATATGTACCTACTGTCTTAATCTGCAATACCAATTCTTTACAACTAGTACAGATTTAAAAAACAATATGATGTCTATCTATAGACTTTAAGCGAAGACTTTAAGACGTATATATTTTAGTGTATGATTATTATTTTCTTTACAATTTTGTAAATTGAACTGATATTTTTATAAAATATTTTATTGTATGAAAAAGTAATTTTATTTTCTAATGTGAATAATATTATGGTGCTTTTTTATGAGAAAGTAAAGACTATGATTTGAAAAAAATTAAGATAGTTTAATGTTATGTTATGTACTAATATTAAGCTGTAACAAAATCGAATTATTCCTATCTAGATCTCACATTTTAATAATCTACTATAATTATTATAACAATGTCTCAATAAATATTAGCAAATAATAATAATAATAATAATAATAATAATTTGTTTATTTTCTCACCACAATAACAAAGCAAAGCAAAGAAATTATAATATTGTTATTTAAAATATATTTTAGGACAGTGTTTCCCAAACATTATTCTGCCATGGACAAACATATTATTATCAATTTATCACTGTCTCCTCTTGACCACTCAGTTTTAAACCCAAGCTTAAAATACACATTTATTAATTGAAGAATAATGAATGTAAGTGTTTATACTTACATTGAATTTTATTTTTAACGAGCTTTTGCCCGCGGCTTCGCTCGCGTTAAGAATAATAATTATTATACTCGTGTTTCGTCCTCGAGATTAGTATAATTAGAATATGAACACACAGTAGTAGTAGTAGCTAGTGTCTCCGCTTCAATCACTATGTTTAGAGGTTATAGCTCTAAAAAAAAACATTAAAAAAACTTACAGTTGGTCTCTGGTATATACTCTATGGTTTGCTCGCTTTTCCTGTTCCGGTGGACTCCATTTTCCTCCCTCGGCCAACGGCGTTGATTCGACTTCATAAAGTATTTAGTGCTCGTCCGCTACACTAAATTCCGCGTTCGTGCAAAAATCTGTTAAAAAAATGCCAAAAAGGCGTAACCAAGATAAATTGGATCTAGTTTTTAAAAAATTACGTAAGTTGGAAAAACATTTTAAGCGCGATCGCCATGTTGAACAGGAAGATTCTTCTAGTCAGTGTTCTAGCTCTAGTTCCAGCTCTTCATCTAAATCAGATTCTCCGATGGAAGAACCACCAGAACCATCATATGGTATGCAGATAACTCATAATATTAATAACGTCCCTCGGGACTTCAAATTTTTTCCAGCACCCACGTGTTGCCTCGACACGTGGAAAGTTTTTCAGCATACACACGCATATAACAATATATTGGGCATATTTATGAAAGATCCGCCTTCTCGCGTCACAGACGCGGTGATTTATAACGGATTCTTGCAATGCAGCGCTTTTTAAATGGCATGAAATACAATGGAGCACGTGGTCGGTCTACCCGACGGCAAAGGCATGCATACGCTATAGCCTTTAACCGGTTTCTCGCGTCACAACAGCTATCGCTTGAGCTGTAGGCGCGGTGTGTCCGTTAACGACGGTTTTCAGATAATAACATGCCTTTTAACCGGTTTCTCGCGTCTCAACAATCTTTGCTTGTAAAGACGCGGTGATCTTCCGTTCACGACGGATTTCAGAATATAATATTGGCTATAACCGTTTTCTCACGTCACAACAGCTGCATTGGCTTGGATAGACGTGGTGATTTACGACGGTTTGTATCTTATTTCAGGTAATATGGCTAATGAGCCTAGCCAAAATGTGCTTCCCCAGACGTGTTACGCTGCTGTAGAGCCTCAATTAGAGGTTCAAATCAATTCTGATGCAAATTTGCTTCCAAGTACAAGCAATATTAATGAAACTGGTGAAAACCAGGGTACAAATGATGATTTTTCAGAAATCTTGGGCGAAGATCCGTCTACTTCTGTTGCATATGGCCCAGATATTCACAAAGAAGTAGCTTCTAGATTCACCTACATAGCCACTAAAGGGCTAGATAAAGAAGCACGAAAAAATCTAGTAGAAAAGTTTCAAATACCCAATAATTCTAAATTCATAGCTGCACCAAAGCTTAATACTGAACTAAAGGCTGCCATAATCGACACGGCTGTAAAACGTGACAAGTCTATTGAAATCAGACAATGCGAGATAGCAGCAGCTATCTCTTCGCTGGGGACTATTATCTCTAATGAAATCAAGTCGGGCTCGGATAAAGAGCTTATACAAAGTCTGATGGACATGGGTCGACTACTATGTGATATTCAATATAACCAGTCCATATGCAGAAGAAGCCTTATTTTAGGTCATGTAAGAAAGGAATTGAGAGACCATCTTTCTTCAACTAATATAGAGGAAAACCTCTTTGGACAAAATTTTATTGAAACTATAAAAACTGCAAAGGCAGTTTCTAGATCAAGCTCTGATCTTAAACCAGAAGCACGTAGGCAATTTTTTTCAGCAAGTTCCTCAAGAGGTAATTTAAACTCCAAGGCGAGGCCCACTACTCGCAGGCAGCAGACGGGCCAAACGCCACGCCAACAACAGCCTGCTGCGGCAAGGACCAGACCTGTGACACAGAGAAGGAACGGTCAACCTTACTCGAGGTCATCCAAACAAAACCGCCGCCAGTAGACGAGGTGTGTTATGCAGGTAGACTTTCTTACTTTTATAAACAGTGGAGTTTAATCACTTCTAGCAGTACTATTTTATCTTGGATAAAAGGCTACAAAATTAAATTAAATAAGTCTATACAACAAAATTTTCCTCAAAGTTCCTCCAATTTATCTATGTTAGATGTAAAGGAGTTAGAAGAACATGTTAACAGTCTAATATCAATTGGTGCTGTATCACCATGTACTCCTTGTGTCGATCAATTTGTATCCCGGGTTTTTCTAGTTCCTAAACCAAATGGTAAAAAAAGATTTATTTTGAACCTAAAAGAATTTAATAAATATGTTAATAAGCAACATTTTAAATTGGAGGATATTCGAACGGTGTTAAATCTCATTACCAAAGATTCTTATCTGGCAACACTCGACTTGAAGGATGCCTATTTTTTAATTAATGTTCATCCTTCTTCTAGGAAATATCTTCGTTTCTATATTGGTCACCAATTGTATGAGTTCAATGTTTTACCATTTGGATTATGTACAGCCCCTTATATTTTCACAAAAATAATGAAGCCAATTGTGAATATCTTAAGATCTAATGGGTTACTGTCTTCAATTTATCTCGATGACTTATTACTGATTGGGGCTAGTTATGATGAATGTGCAAGAAACATAGATATTACGAAAAGGTTACTAGTGAACCTAGGGTTTATTATAAACCAAGAAAAAAGTGTTATGTATCCATCAAAGACAGTAAGATATTTAGGCTATGTTATTGACACACACAATTGGACTTTAAGTTTACCGTGTGAAAAAAGAATAAAAATTAAAAATGAACTTTTATACATTATGCAATTAAAAAGATGTAGAATAAGAAAATTTGCAAGGTTAATTGGGTTATTAGTTTCAGCATGTCCAGCCGTAGAATATGGTTGGTTATATTTAAAACAGTTAGAGAGGTGTAAATATCTTAATTTAATAGAAAATAATGATTATAATGAGTACATGACATTACCTAGTTCACTTTTGCCGGATTTGAATTGGTGGCTTAGCTCCATAATGTATTCAAATAACAGTATCAAAGATGACAATAACTATTGTCTAGAAATATTCTCTGACGCCTCAACTACGGGGTGGGGTGCCAGCTGTGGAGACCAAAGGGCTAGCGGCAGATGGTCACAAGAGGAAATTCACTTTCATATAAATCAATTGGAACTTCTTGCAGCATATTTTGCCCTAAAGATATTCTCAAAAAATTACAGTAACTGTAATATTTTAATGAGGGTTGATAATACAACAGCTATTAGTTACATCAATCGTATGGGAGGTATACAATATCCTCATCTTTCCAAGGTAGCAAGGGACATTTGGCAGTGGTGTGAAGTACGTAAATTATTTGTTTTTGCTTCATATATTAAGTCCTCTGATAATATTATTGCAGATCAAGAGTCAAGAAGGACCCATCCAGATGTAGAATGGGAGTTGTCTTTACAAGGCTATGAAATATTACTAAAAAATCTTTCAGTAATACCAGTCATAGATTTATTTGCTACACGAGTAAACAAAAAGTGTGTAAAATTTGTTTCTTGGCTTAATGATCCAGATGCTTTTACAATAGATGCTTTTACATTAGATTGGTCCAAAATTGGTATTTTTTATGCGTTTCCTCCAGTAGCAATTATTCCTAAAGTATTAAGAAAAATTATTGTAGACAAGGCTGAGGGTATTGTGGTTGTTCCACTGTGGCCTACACAACCCTGGTACCCTATGTTCTTACGCTTGCTAGCTTCTAAATTAGTATATATTGATTGTAATAACTTCTATATTCCTGATTCCAGCCATCGGAACATCCACAGAAACATTACCCTGGTTGCAGGGATTTTGTCAGGACAGCGTTGTTACAACGAGAAATCCCAAGTGCTTCAGCTGATATAATTTTAGCTTCTATATCGGAAAGTACCTTAAAACAATATGATGTATGCTACAAAAAATGGTATGATTTTTGTGTTACTAATATGATTAACATGTTTGAACCTTCAGTTCCTATGATTATACAATTTCTTACCAAGATTTTTGTAGATGGTGCCCAATATGGGACTATCAATTCATATAGATCTGCCCTTTCATTTATCATTAAAAAATTACCTGATGATGATAGGATTTCCAGGTTTTGTAAGGGTGTGTTTAAATTAAGACCGTCATTACCACGTTATAACTTTACTTGGGATGCAGGTGTCACAATTAACTATTTAGCAACATTATTTCCAAATGAAAATTTGACACTTGAACAGTTAACTAAGAAGTGTGTTACTCTGTTGGCCCTAGTCACTGCACACAGAGTGCAAACATTGTCGAAAATTAAATTAAATGAAATAGTCTATTGTAATGATAAAATAATGATTAAAATCTGTGATTTAATCAAAACTTCAAGACCAGGTATGAAACAACCATTATTATACCTACCTTATTATTGTGAACGTCCTGAGATTTGTCCTGCTAGTACATTAAGAGCTTACATAGACAGGTCTAAAGATATTATAAGACCAGAAAATTATCTTTTTGTCAGCTTTAGAAAACCATATAAAAATGTATCTCCTCAGACGCTCTCTCGTTGGATTAAAATTACATTACAGGATAGTGGGATTGACGTTTCCATATTTAAGTCTCACAGTACAAGACATGCAGCAACTTCTATGGCCAAGAAAATGGGCATTAATATAGATAATATCAGACAAGCTGCCGGATGGAGCGGCAATTCCTCTACCTTTGCTAGGTTCTATGATAGACCTATTATTAACAAAGACAACCTGGCTTTGGCAAATACACTGTGTTCCTTATAAGGTTATATAAATAATAGAAATAAAATTATCTATTTGTTTATGTTCATTTATTACATATTATGTATTACAGTGTTGTTTTATGGTTCTATATATATTTCAAATATAAAGTATTATACATGATTTGTGATATTTATTACTCTAAACATCTACTGTGTGTTCATATTCTAATTATACTAATCTCGAGGACGAAACACGAGTATAATTAACGATCAAACGAACTTACCTGTACGTGAAGTTCGATCGTAATTATATGAGTGTTTCGTCCGAAGAGATTAGTATATCCCACCCTCCCTAACAGGTGTAGGTACCCATAGATAAAATATCACAAATCTCTCTCAAGAAATGAAGTCGAATCAACGCCGTTGGCCGAGGGAGGAAAATGGAGTCCACCGGAACAGGAAAAGCGAGCAAACCATAGAGTATATACCAGAGACCAACTGTAAGTTTTTTTAATGTTTTTTTTTAGAGCTATAACCTCTAAACATAGTGATTGAAGCGGAGACACTAGCTACTACTACTACTGTGTGTTCATATTCTAATTATACTAATCTCTTCGGACGAAACACTCATATAATTACGATCGAACTTCACGTACAGGTAAGTTCGTTTGATCGTTAATTATATACAAACTTTCATCTCCTATTTGAACCCCTTGGGCCTTGGGGTAAGAATTTATCAACATCCTTTCTTAGCGGATGCCTAAGTCATAACATCTACCTGCATGCCAAATTTCAGCCCGATCCGTCCAGTGATTTGGGTTGTGCGTTGATAGATCATCATCATCGCCATGTCAGTCAGTCACCATTGAGTTTTATATATATATAGAAGATACTGTATATAAGACTGTACCGGTCGCGGTACCAGATCACAATCGCAATAATAATTGGGAAACACTGTATTATGGTGGAAGTGGAGAGTATAATAAGGGAAGGGAAGACAATGTGCCAAAAATGCGCTATGCTACTATTAAATAATTATGAAAAATGTAACAACAATCATGGTATAAGATGATTAGTTATTTTTACCATAGAATTTATAAATGAAAAGGAATGATAGTTATTAGTTATGTCTTTTTTTATGAACAGTAATGATTCTATCAGAATTTAAAGAACTCTGAACGGACTATGTTACTTTTCGGCGTAGTATGTAAGTACTTAATTAAGTTAAAAGTCACTGCAATTTTTTTATTTGAAGTTGTCCAGCACCCATAGAAGGACAACGCTTTATGCCTTTACTAAATTAATATTATTAGTTTATATTTTGTCTATTTGTACTATAAACTAAGAAGTTGCAGTGTCAATTTTGTCTCTTCATGTACACAAATGAAACAAGAATATTTAATTTTTTGTGTATTGGGTGCAATTTGTATTTAGCGTACTGGGTGTGATTTATACTGTTTATTATCAGGTTGTACAACATTGATTAGTTATTACAACATTTTTAGTCAACAAGCCTATTTAAAATCCCTCTAAACCGTGCCCTTACCAATGCCCTTACATGCTCTTATTTAAGTTGTTGGAAACCGATGGAATGCAGTAATTGCACTCAGTCTATGGAATAAGATAATTAGAATAGAATAATAAATTCTTATACATTTTGGATCTTTGTCTATATTCTATTATACTTGAGAATTGTATACACTGCAACATATTAAATTAATATTATTAAGATAATAATGATGTGCTTAAAAATTATATTATGTAGAACATTTTACATGTTTAGCCAAATTATAAGTAATAATATAATATTATGTGAATAGCATAGTTTCAAGTTTTATTTATAGACTTATAAAGGGCGATAGGTACCTAATTTGTAGCCTGGCTAATCCTGGCCGCCGCCCACCCTAACGCCGCTACTGACAGCATCTGAACAAATGTGCCAAATTTCACTTTATGAATTATCAAATCTTTCCTCTTTATAATAGTAGTGTAGATGTGTAATGCGTATGAATGTATGTGTTACGCTCAAAGACCGAAAACGCTCAGTGAGCGGAAAAATAGCAGCCCACAACGCGTTGTGGTTACAGTGACACAGCCACGACGCGAGATTTGCGTTTTAGCTCTAATGAAAACGGCCACGGCCCACGACGCCTTCTGGCAATCACAAAAAGACCATAACGCGAAATTCGTGTCGTGGCTGATATGCTATTCGTTTTTTATCTTGATTTGTTCTTACTGTCTGTCTGTCTGGCGCAACGTGTTGTTGTTTGTTGTTTTTTTTAGGGTTCCGTACCCAAAGGGTAAAAACGGAACCCTATTACTAAGACTTCGATGTCTGTCCGTCTGTCTGTCTCCAGGCTACTCGAACTCGAACTAGATGACTGCGACATATATATACTGTATTAACTATGGTGAGTCGTGAACATTTGTCCACTTTATCGCAATTTTGAAGAAAGTTATTTTTTAATCCTAAAAATTTTGTATGCGGCCCACGACACCAAGACCATTATGTATTTGTGGCCCGTATAAAAAAAGGTTGAGTAACACTGGTTTAGACAAGCTCGCGAGTTCGTTGATCAGTTGAATGTTGATTATTCACATTAATATACAATACATTCACCACATTAGAAGCGAAGAAACAGAAAATGTGGAAAAAACGAGGAAAATTATTTGAAAGGGCTTGTCTCACGAATTTTTGTGTTGTTTGGCACAGAGAAAAGTAGACCACACGTATGAAAAAAAAGTTGGGGTCCACTGATTTAAAGCCTTGTCGATCTGAGGGGTTAGTGCGAGTTTTATTCGATCATACGCATCGAGCACGTTAACGCGAATTTGTATGGGATTAAAGCCGTATCCACGTTAGCCAGTAGATGGCGCTGCTTTGATCCCATACAAATTCGCGTTAACTTAACGCGCTCGATGCGTATGATCGAATAAAACTCGCACTAACCCCTCTGTTTAGGTTTATATGCATTACGCCGTGGGGTGGGAGAGCCATGCTTCGGCACGAACGGCTCGACCGGAGAAATACCACGGGCTCACAGAAAACCGGCGTGAAACAGCGCTTGCGTTGTGTTTCGCCGAGTGAGTGATTTTACCGGAGGCCCAATCCCCTACCCTCCTAGAAATGTCGCAGTTGAAAAGCCTCTGGAACGAACTGTCACCAGCAGTATTTCCGTATTTCTGGACCTATACGGCCTGCAAACCTTCAAGAAGATAGCGTATTCCCTCTTATAAGGCCGGCAACGCACCTGCTGCCCTTCTGATGTTGCGAGTGCGTCCATAGGCGATGGCAGTTGCTTTCCTAATCGTTTTAATTCGTTTTCTAAAAGTTTGCCTAATCGCAGAATATGTTTACGAGCAGTGGAAGTGGATTGCTATAGGAAACACTGTTTATTTTATCCAAAGAACGTTTATTTTAATTTTATACAATATTACACTTTTTAGTTAGCACAAGATCAAGGAGGCCTTTTTGACAAGAGAGTGACACACGTCACAAGCCTATAGAGAATAGACACAGACCATAATGTAAAGAGGGCATCATAGATTAAAAATCTATTTTAATACAAATTTATTGTTGCCTTATTTTAACACACCCCCTCAACAATAAATTTTATTATAATAATATAACCCTTAACTGATTTTTATTTCCATCATTGCCCCCTTATTTCATGAAAAAAGCCGTAGGGGCTAGGGTGAACATGACTAGTGAAGTAGTGATTGGACAGTACTAGTCATTGGACATAGCACAAAAACACTTTATTTATTGAAGTTGCTTTAAAAACTGCCTGTTTTTCTTTAAAATGAGGCGTTCTTTTACCTTAAAAACAGGCAGTTTTTAAAGCAACATTAATAAATATTGTGTTTTGGGCTTTGTCCATGACTTATACTGTCTAAACTACCTACTAGTCATTTACCCTATCGTAACAAAAAAGTAAAATCAAAAATGTCAACTGTCAAAATATCGCAAAATATACTCTGTGATGTGAAAGATGAAATCTGAAATCACACCTCAAATCACAATGGATGAAAGTAGGTACCTTTTAATCTGTAGCTTCATGTAGGTACCTACTTGTCGTTTTGGCCGGGAATGTGTAATGGTACTCCCACACCGTCGTTAGAAAATGTTAAAAATGTTTTCATGTTACAAAATGTTTAGTAAACGTAAGTTAACAAATTATAACAAAAATTTAACTTGCATGTAACAGTTCCTTACAAAATTTAACAATTGACAACATATTTTGTTAGTAAGTGTTTTTATGTTAGAAAATGTTTACAAACATGTTCTAACGGCGCGGCGGTGTGGGAGCACCATAAGAGTGATGTTGTGATTTTGTATTATTTTCCTAAAATTGTGTTAAGTTGGATTTTTAATGTGTAATATTGGTAGAATATTAACCATTAGGTATTCGTTATCGTGCACAAGTGTAGGAAAGTGATGCAATATCCAGAAACGTGCTATTTTGTGTTCCCTCCAAAACTCCATCGAAAGTTTCAGTAAAGCGTCTACCACTTTACTGAATCGACTTTCTGACTGTATTGACTTTTACTTAGACTTTGACTAGACTTTTACAGACCGACAATATAGAAAAACGATGCAGAAAATTGTATAAAAAAATATTGTTTTCCCGCTATAATATTATTATACTAGCTAATTATTGGTATCATGGTAGCCATGGTTTTATAGTCGAAGTGCCATAATAAGAAAAAAAAAATACTTGTCAAATGTCAAATGTTTATGTCATTTAATGTGCATTTAATTTTGTCAACTGGAAAATGGAAATGTGAATGCATCTTCGCTGTTGTTATATCAAACAGAATTTTATTATTTAATCTTCAACAGACACAGTTTTAAAATCTTCAAGCAGCTTAATACTACTTTCAACTGTACGTTATCCTCAATTACAATTAAAGGTAAGTTTCCGTCAATGGTAACATCCTATTTATATATTGTTACCTCGATAATGGCGTCGGCTTTGACTTGGTTTATTAATTTCTTTCTTTTGTTTAGATGCCTAATATAAAATTACAATCATCTGATATGGAAATATTCGACGTCGACGTAGAAATAGCAAAATGCTCAGTTACTATAAAGACAATGTTAGAAGACTTGGGCATGGATGACGACGAAGAAGAAGTAGTACCTTTACCCAACGTGAATTCTGCGATCTTAAAAAAAGTCATTCAATGGGCTACATACCACAAAGACGATCCCCCGTTACCCGAGGACGATGAAAATAAAGAAAAGAGGACAGATGATATTTCATCTTGGGATGCAGATTTTCTTAAAGTAGATCAAGGAACATTGTTTGAACTAATTTTGGCAGCTAATTATTTGGACATTAAAGGACTTTTGGATGTTACTTGTAAAACAGTGGCAAACATGATCAAAGGCAAGACGCCAGAAGAGATACGAAAAACCTTCAACATTAAAAATGATTTTACAGCTGCTGAAGAGGAGCAAGTGCGCAAGGAAAATGAGTGGTGTGAGGAAAAGTGATTTACATGTATAATGATCCCCTGATGTCACCTTTATTGTCTTACAATATAGTATTAAATAATTAAAACTAATTTATTTTAACCCGTCGATCGTGAGAAAAACAACTTATCCATTGTTATTGTGGTCGCATGCGACCGCTTGGGGCTTCATGAATTAATTATAATAATACTAATTTTTACATACTAGCTCATTTTTACTTTTCCAACAAAGACAAATTATTGGTGCATTAAATAACAATTTACAAACTTAATTATACATCTGCTAACATTCAGATTTTTTATTTGCTGGTTGTGAAAAGTTCTCTCCTGATCCTTTTTTATTTTCTGCCTTTGTGTTATGTTGTAAGAAAACTGAGCTATTTTAAAAGGAACACCAACATTTATGCTATGAAAATAAAAAAGTATAAAGTGATTTTTGTTTTTATTGTTAAAGCCCAATGTGACTTATTTAAAAGCAGTACCATTGTAGAAAAATTGTCTTCGAACCCAATATGGCATTCTCATAGTACCTCCATTGCGGGAATCGCAGACACAATAGATTTTCAATTGTTATGCGGCAGCCAGCTGCCGCTTGGGGATCGGTGAGTTAAATTACTATAAGCTTCACTTCATAATTTAACAATATATTTAATAAATATAGTAAAACACATTTGCTTAGACACTGAAATAGACTAACCTTTATACAAAAACTGGGCAGTTCTAGAAATATTACATACTTACTTACCTACGTATACGCGTCAAATTGATAACCTTCTTTTTTAAGTTGGTTAAAAAATATTATAGTCCCTAGTATACTTAATCTGCATATTTTGTGTATTAGGTACATAAATAGAATTTAATGATATTTGCCGTACGTTAAGTTTAGCGTAGCTTACATCTTCATTATTCATAGTTCGTTCATTGTACTGTACCTACCTATTACTGGCAGAGGTTACACGATCAATTTTTCATCAATCTGATCCATCAATCCGATCCAGATTGACGAAAAATTGATCGTCTAACCCACGGATTGATGGATTGATCATTTTTTTAATATGGACTTTATTTCATAACCATCAATATTCCGTCAATCAGATTGATAAAAAATTGATCGTGTAACCTCTGCCACTAAAGGCCGTCACAGACTTAGCTATAAATATATTATATTAATATGTTTATAGCTAGGCATATTTTCTATACAATTTGCGCGTGACCAACACTCAGCATAATATATATTTCTGGTCTCAGTGTATAAATAGTACGGTATATTAATATAATATATTATAGCTAAGTCTGTGACGGCCTTAATGCATAGAGAAATATAAACATATTAATATTTAATAATATATTAAGGGTGTCACACACAGAGCAGGTAATGTAAAAAATGTCTCGAATCTCGATACATCTTTCTATAGAAATCGCCAGGAGACCACACACAACAGCTGCTATAATGTATATTTTTACATATTCGTATCGATACTGAGCTAAGTAACTATATGAAAATATTATACACTAGCTGTCCCGGCAAACGTTTTACCATTTAAAGTATTTCTACTTCATCGGTTGACACATATCTTACCCCCACTTTTGTCCCCTAAGAGGGGAGGGGGAAAATGTTATGCACCAGATGTTAAGTTGGAAAACATAGTTAATAATATGAAGTAAGTCCACCAACCACCACTGACTCCCTCTTTGGTCCCCAGAGAGGGTTTGGGGGGGGGGATTTTTATACACCTGATGTAATCTTCTTTCCAGTCGGAAAGAAGATTAATTAATTAATTTCTAGAATTTGTCTAATTTGTCTAATTTTTAGATTACCTAATTATTTATTATTTTTATTATAAACTTTATTATATATACTTCTTAAATAATAATTTATTATTAATTTATTATATACTTTTTAAATTTATTTATTTATCATATACTTTTTAAATAGTTAAGAATTAATTAATTAATTCTAATTTGTCTAATTTGTCTAATTTCTAGAATATAATAAGATTAATTAATTAATAAGATGATTACGATCGATGAAGTGCATCTGAACTTGGCATTGGATTGGATTTCAACTCTTTTTAACCGACTTCAAAAAAAGGAGGTTATCAATTCGACGCGTATGTATGTAATATTTCCAGAACTGCCCAGTTTTTGTATATGTTAATCTATAACAGCTTCTGAACAAATGTGCCAAATTTCAAAAGTGTATGTATGTATGTATGTATGTATGTATGTTTTTATGTTTGTTCACGCATATCTCCGGAACTGCAAGTCCGATTTGAGTGATTCCTTTTTACTTGTACTAGGTATCGTTCAACTTAGGGAATAGTGTAAGTTTCATCAAAATCGGTTCAGTAGTTTTGGAGATATGAAGTTTTCATTCTCAATTACGTACAATTTTGAAGTCGGTTTTATCTTTTTAAAATACAGTTATTTAATTAGATCTGTCGCTGGTTTCGTAAATTAAAAGCTTCGAAACTGATACTAAAACGGAATTTAAGGAAATCTCTGTTAAGGTATCGAGATTTAATGTACAAATGCTTTATAAATCCTATTTTTTTCTCTGCTAACTATATAGACAATAAAATTTCCTATAAAAATAAGTTACCAATATTTTTATAAAGATAAGTGGTTGATGATTTTTTCAAGTTTGAAAGTACTTTTCAATCTTGAAAAAATCAAGTTTTAACTTTTAAGCCAAATTGAGCGTGAAAGGTGTAAACGCTCTTAATACATATTCTCAATACATTTCCATACATTACTATACATCTCTTCTCTTTATAGGATGTTCAAAAATATATAATATGATTATTTTATGTAATTATGTATGATAGAGACACACAGCGTTACCACCTAGTCAGCACAGCACTTCACAGCAGGCACTGCAGGCTATGCTGCAGGCAGTCTGTTCCCCAAGCCTACATTTTCAATCAAATAACTTCAATTCACATCGTTCTGTTTTTGGCACAATATGTAACAATTGCGCGCATCAAAATCACAATCCGAATCATCTTCTGATGAACTATCTAGTAAATCTAATAGCAAGTTATTCTACTCGAAAGGCCCATAGTATTACGACATTAAAAATAAGAACAGCCTGTAGGCTGTATAACAACCTTAGCAGCTGAAACGTGCGTCAAGCGCGGCGGCGTAGGTATACCATTGAAATGTAGGGAAATAATTATTATACATTACATTACCTGTTGTGTGTGTGATAAGTAGGTACCTTAATATAATGTAAAGCTATACATCCCGGGATGTAATGTACTATATTAATATACATTATCTGCTCTGTGTGGACAGCCAATCGGATAATGAGTAATGACATGCATAAATCCTCTATGTTCAAAGATGCTGATGAGTGATTGACAATTACTGAGACAATGCCATGACAATGCTGATGGCTGAGACACGATTGTGACCCAAATAGTTCTGCGTCAATGTCGTCCGATGAGTATTGCGTGAGAAGCATTTATAGATATTCAAGAAAATCATATAAAAATGACGCCAACAGTTCTATAGAAGCTTTTATTGAAACGAGAGGCGTTGAAGTACCAGATAACGGTGCCGCTCTCATACCCATGTGTAGTTGCGATATGGATTCTAAGGGAATAATTGAAGATATACTCCATAAAAAATGTCCCATCATAGCACTAGCTTACCAGCAACGTCAACGAGTCGTAGATGAGACTGACAAGATTTTGTATGAAAACACCACGCATAGCAGGTATTTGTTGTAACTTGTACCACAAACTACCATCGTTATTTCAGATTGGTGGGTCGCCAACGATTCGACATCCATGGTGATGCTTACATATTTCCATATTATTATAGTATTAAAGTGTGTCTGTCTGTCTGTTACCTCTTCACGCCTAAACCGCTGAACCGCTTTTGATGAAATTTGGTAGGTACGGAGATACTTTGAGTCCGGAATGGACATAGTGTAGGGGAGACGTGGATCTTTCACCACAATTCGAAACACTCGCGTTTATACTTCAGAAACTGTTTATTTACGTTCCAACATGAGTTAAAATAAAAATAAAACTAAATAAAAAAACGGGAGGCGCGAGTCAAACCGCCATTCTGTCAGCGCGCTCCCCGAACTCTCTCGAAAAAGTCCCCCGCCGCCATCTGGCGATTTTGGGCAAAAACTGACGATACCGCGAAGGCGGGCAGACTTGCCATCCCAGGACAGTTGTTTGCGGCAACCGAATACCAGGTGGCGCTACAATAGGATACTTTTTATCCCAGAAAATGTACGGTTCCCGCGCGATAAATGAATTTTGACGCAACGATCAAAAATTTTTGTACGTTTATAACCCTTCGTTTCTTGCTTCTCCTTCGCGTACCTATAATACCTAATTAATTAGTTACCTAGTTCGAGTAAAGAGAAGAAAGGGATAGAAAAGAATACATACCTAATTCGTTTCTATTTTCATAAGACTCAATATTTTTGTGCGCGTATAAAATTATTTACAAGACGTAACTACCTAGGTAATAGTCGATGTGAATTCACTGAATAATATGAATATTTCATTCCGCGACCCGACTGCAGTATTATAGTGAGTGAAGCTTTATTGTAATTTGTAGCGTTTGTATGAGTCAATCTGAATCCTCAGACACTTTTATCTAGCATGAATACTACAATACTATGAACATGAGCCCTCAGCCCTATACATATTATATGTAGAGGAACATAGGCGGCGTAAGGCGTGGGCGACTGCCTCATCTTTAATAGGTAGGTACCTACTTACTCAAATATTCATAAAGACTTATAAAAAAGTTTGAGTATCAAAAAATTCTTTCTCTCAATAAATCCGTCTTCTTGCGTTATCCATCAGAGGGCCTCGCATATATTTTAGGGGGCCCCGCAAGACAATAGACATATCTTGCCCACATCTAATTTAAGTCTGCAGACTCTGCAGGTGACGGCGATATCGTCGATAGTAATTGCGGTGGGCTGCTGTTCGTCAGCACTGACGCCACTGACCATAAATCATAATACAAAATACAAATCAAGCACTTTCGCATAATTTTCCTTTCCCCTTTGACGCTGCAAAATCAACACCAGAGCCGGTTCTGGCACTACCACTTACCAGCGCCCTGGGCTAGATTTCTTCGGCGCCCAGGATGTAGTGCTGAAAATGCCGTCGCCCCACCCTAACGCCGCTACTGCCCAACACAATATACAACGTGGTGGTGTAATGATACATGGTAAAGTCGAGTAGAAACGTTGCCCTTTGTCCATCGTACCTACTATAACTTTTTTTATCCTTAGCATAATATTATTGTTAATTGTTATACAGGTGCATTTTGTTTTAGGTCTTTATACGACTTCCTGATTTTCTTCAGAGATGTCGTGATCGGCGAGAACAGGCGAGTCTGTGTCCTGTTTATTCTCATTGCTATTGCTTTGGTTATCGGAATCCTTTTTGGGTCGGCAACCTGTGGAACTCATATAAGGAAATTCAACAGCCCAGTCTTCGCTTGCATTGACCACTTATTAGCTATCGACTCTAGAAAAACGAGTGTCGACACTGCAGTTTATTGACTTAATATTAGGTATATACAAAACAATTATTAAAGAACAATATTTGGTTGTAGAAATGCTTTGGGAAACTAAAAATAGTATTAATAGTGAGGGAGCCCTAGAACATTTTTTTTGTGATTACTAACAAGCTAATTTTTTGTGTAACAAGCTACATTTTGATAAGACGAACAACATTTTTAATTTCGAAAAATCTCGAAAGCTGGTAAGTATCTGGTAGCTAACAGAGATGGAAAGGATTTCATACTTTGACTTGATGGTCGTAAAATATGGATTGTTTTATTTGTAGGACAAGGTTATTCTTAAATTATATAACTATTAACCTACCAATATACAAAAAATCAGCTGGTTAGCAGTGGCGGGGCAAGACCTAAATTTGATGGGGGCAAGATATTATATCTTGCGAGGCCCCCCTAAAATTATTTTTTCGAGGCCCCCTATGGATGACGCTAGAGGACGGATTTGTTGAGAGAAAGAATTTATTCATACACAACTTTTATTCATAAAACTTTTTATTTTTGAATATATTTTGATTATCTTAGCTCGCAAACCCTAAAAAGCCTCGTCACAGAATACATATTAGTAGTACCAAGCCTCGTGGTCCAAGGGGCGCGAGGCCCCTTAGACCGCGAGGCCGTGGGCGGTCGCCCACTGCACCGCCCACGCCTTACGCCGCCTTTGCTGGTTAGGGCTCCGTTTTAGGGTACAGTAGTCAACCAAGTTTGTTGATTACAGAATCCTAAAACGGAACCCTAACCAGCAGATTTTTTGTATATTGGTAGGTCAATAGTTATATTTTATTGTCCTACAAATAATTAAACAATCCATATTTTAGGACCATCAAGTCAAAGTATGAAATCCTTTCTATCTCTGTTAGCTACCACTTTCGAGATTTTTCGAAAATAAAAAAGTTGTTCGTCTTATCAAAATGTAGCTACAGCTACTCACAGAAAATTAGCTTGTTAGTAATCACAAAAAAAAATTGTTCTAGGGCTCCCGTACTATAAGAGCTAATTTGCCAAACACAAGAACAAACGCTTGTGTAACTAAAAATTAAGTTCTACTCGGAGAAACGTGAAGACTGAAGTAGAAATCTATGTAGATTAATTAATGTATGTGTACGAATTGAAATAAAGTTTTTAAATACTTATTTACAAATTTATTTATTGATAATAAATAAAAATAATAGATCAGTCTCCAAACGATTGATGCATAAACTTCTTAGAATATTCGTAGACGACGAACAGAGCCGCAGTGGCGGGTATAGTTCGCACGAGAGTGGGCTTCAGTCCATTGTATAACGCTGATACACCTGAAATAGGTGTTTTAGTATGTTAGGTTATAGGTTATAGCACTTTTCTATATTTTACTAGTAGTTCTTGAGATTAGCGCGTTCAAACAAAAAAAACTCTTCAGAATTATAATATTAGTATAGATTGGGTTGCCGGTAGGGTCATCTTATCTTCTCTTTAAATTTAAGTTACGAAACTATTTTCAATGTCCTGTAACCGTGATATTCTCATTGTATCAAGCGAAATATTAAAGGCGAGCCACACTAAGGGTCGATTCAGACCGCAACGTGACGAGGCGAGGCGCGGGCCGCGGCGCGGCATTTTGTATGGATTTGACAGATTTGCAAGACGTCTCAGGCTAAGAACTCACGGCGCGGTTTTCTCCCGCAACCCCGCGCGGTCGCGGGCCCGCAGCCTTCGTAGAATCCAGTTTTGTATCATGTAAAAAACGAAAGCAAAACTCACGGCCCGTTTTTCGCCCGCGGCGGGCGCGGTTGTTTGCGGCTCCGGCTGCACTGGCGGGCGGCGACGCCCGCGCGCTCTGCGATAGTTTAGCGGGCGCGGGCGATCGCAGTAGCGGCGCGGTTTTTTCCCGCGCGCGCAAATGAGCGGTCTCGTGAGTTCTGAAATAAAACCGCATATTTGCGCGGGCCCGCGACCGGGCTCGGGAGAAAACCGCTCCGTGAGTTCGCTCACCAAATCTGTCAATTCAGTAGCAATTTAGAAATGCATCTACGCGTCGCGTTGCGGTCTGAATTGACCCTAAATCGACACTACGCGGCCCGGGCAGCTCGTTAATACTATGACTTCCTACAAAGTATATTATGGCCGTGTCGCGTCGCGTCACGTCGCTGCCACATAGTCGGTAGTGTCACATAGTGCTAATTAACCTTAACAATTTTCCGATAAAATTAATATCAATTACAAAATATGTTGGCCAGTCCAACTTAGGCAAAGCAAAATGTCTCTACAGTCTATCTACTCCAACTAAGTTTTATAAACCTACCTTCTTTTTTCACTATCTCCATTCCAACTGTAAGGAACTTTTGGCTTTTGTTCGATATTTGAACCCGGGACTTGATGACGTCAGACGGGAATATGACCGTCCACAGCACGAGACCACCTACGGCACCCGCTACCATTGTCCTGAAGAAACCTATGTCGTCCTTCGATTGGCCTGGCTTAGCTAGGAGCTCTCTTGTACCTGGAAATAGTGTTTTAATTACAGACATGTTTGCGCCTTTGTACACGGTCATTCGTAAGCATTATTAATTTGGGAGTACTGTACTGACATACGGTTTGCGCGGCGCGGCTTGGGGTTTTCATCCACACATTCAGCATTACTCTATGGAGTAAGCTCGCCGTTCAATATTCACCGAACCGTTCGAGCCAAAAGATTTCCGTTCAACTAAGGAGAAGGTCGACTCGCGCCACTCGAAGTCACGTCCACACGCTTAAGTAAAGCTCGAGTCTCGACGCGGCGACTGCTCGCGTCGAGTAACCGCGTCGAGTTCCGAAGCAAACATCGAGCCGGCTCGATGCGAGCCTTCGAGCTGTGACTTTTTTGGTCCACATGGTGGTTATTGCTCGATTTGGAGTAAAACTATCGAGTAAAACCGTATGTGAGTAGGATACTTAGCATAAAGGCCGTCACAGACTTAGCTATAATATATATTAATATGTTTATAGCTAGGCATATTACTATACATTTTCTATACAATTTTCGCGTGACCACACACTCAGCTATAATATATATTTCTAGTCTCAGTGTGTTTAGTATGGTATATTAATATAATTATATTATAGCTAAGTTTGTGACGGCCTTAAGTCATCTCACATCTGTGTGATGAGCGCATGAGCTGCGTAAGAAAGAGAGACAACTGAGTAAGAGCGTTTTTACGGTTCCTAAAAACGGGACCCTATAACTGAGACTTCGATGTCTGTCCGTCTTTACTCTGTTTGTCCGTCCGTCTGTCTGTCTCCAGGCTTTAGCCTGTATCTCAACAAAAATTAACTTTTTTGCTTATTTTAGCTCTATAGGAGTATGGAACACTTCGTATGTGTGCCTGTCTCGCACTTGGCCCGTTTTTATATCATGTGGTCTAATATGGGAAACAAAATATTATTATATTGATCCCATACGGAAAACACAATATTTTGCATACTTTTGCTCTTAGACAAAAAAACCCTAAAAAAACCCTCCGTGCGCGAGTTCGACTCGCACTTAGCCGATTTTTTAACCTACGAATAATAAAACTATACCTACCAGGTGTAACAAAACTAAGTGGTAGGTAATACTTTAGGGTGTGTATTGTGTATGTGTTCCTTATAGAGAGTTCACTGTGAAAGTAGCAGCGCTAAAAGATTAAAACTTTTTTCACTTATTTTGGCATGCGCCTCAGCGTCACGAGTTTCGTCATACAAAAGTGAAAAAAGATGGTATTTCAGCGCTGCTACTTTTACAGTGAATACTCTACGAGGAACTTGTACCACAGAATATACAACGTGAAATTTTAGTGGTTGTTTTCCCGCAGCAGAATGATAGTAGGTAGCACTAAGTATCGAACCATGCATGTTATTTTTTGAAAATAAAAAATATTTTGTATGACGTATATAATTATATACGGTCTACTATGGCAAATTTATGCCGATAAGCGCGAGCGGCTATGACCCGCCCGAATTTTACTTATGATTTGAACAAAAAAAAAACTTCACAAATCTTATTGTACTACTAAGATATAATTATTTTACTGCGGGAAAACAACCATTAAAATTTCAAACAGTATACATAATTATTAGTTGCTCGTACACAACCTAGGCCTAAAGTATTAAGTATCCCTTAGTTTTGTTACATACTGTATAATCCATAAAGTTAATATACCTAGCGGAATAGAGAAACAAAGGCCTGGGCAAGCGAGATGTCACTATCAGTAACACTGCGTGGTAAAAAGAGACGTGTGACGCATGACAGCAGAACTCTTTTTTTGACATCCAGTCGGCCCGTATCGGCCCGTTGACAATTTAATCTCATAGAATTGAAGTTCAATCATGCTTGTGTAAGTGTATACGTACACATATTTTTACACACAGATGAAAACCAATTTCGGTTTCGTTTGACAACTCGAGATTGTTGCTTAACTTTATGGAAAGTATATTCGATGTTCACCAAAGCCTGGCTTGAGTTACCTTCATATCCTCCGAAAAAGAAGAAATACCCCGGCATTTCCCTCATAATGGTCGGCACCAGACCTCGGAACAGACCTTGTACGCCATACTGTTTAAATATTTGCTGGGTGAGCTGCAATGGAGTGATTTTCACCTGGAAATGATCATTTTAACTTGTAATTAATAATACTAATGTTATATATTAGACAAAAGATGCATGGGGTTGGTTAAAAAGCTTACTATTTATGCAAAGTTTAGTGCAATAGCAGTCTACATGAGTGGATTTGGTTGGCCATAGTATAATGCTCAAAAGTACTTTCTATATTCAAGATGGAAAGAAGAAACAGGACACTATTCAACGTGTTAGGTGTACTGTGTACATATTTTACTCTAATACTCTACTTAAATAATACGAAAGAATAAATAATTTAGCATAAAATCAGCTATATATCTATACATATAATAAAACTGTAGAAATGAAAATTCTGTACATTAAAGATATTCAAAAAATAATAAGCGGGGGGTGTCACTAGATCGCTATAGAAGCCAAAAATGTGTTTAGTTGTCTGTCTGTCTGTATGTTTGTTCCAGCATCACACGAAAACTACTGATCCGATTTGAATGCGGTTTTCGCAGATATATTGGTCTTCTTCCAACTTAACATCTGGTGTATACATTTTTCCCCCCACCCCTCTAAGGGGACAAAAGAGGGGTTCAGATTTTTTCAAACTTTTTTCCTTAATACAAAAACTACTGTTCCGATTTGCAAACGGTTTTCGCAGATATATTTGTCTTCTTTAAACTCAACATCTGGTATATAAAATTTTACCCCCCACCCCTCTAAGGGGACCAAAGAGGGGGTAAGATTTTGTATCAATCTTTTTTCTTTAATGGACTTACTTCATATTATTTACTGTATTTTCCAACTCAACATTTGGTATATAAGCCCCCCCCCTTAGGGGACAAAAGAGGGGGGAAGATTTTGGATCAACTGATGAAGTAGAAATACTTTATATGGCAAAACAACGTTTGCCGGGACAGCTAGTTATATTAATAAATTATGTAATAGCTATTTCATAGTAATTTATGGTGTATTCACATTTTTATTCTATTAGAACTGATATCTTGATCAAAATTGATAAATTAAAATGTTATTTATAAGCACCTAGATAGCAACGGGCGCCTGGCAATTTGTAATTAGCTGTTATTGAAAAGATAATAATTTTCAATGTTATGATATCATTGATAATAGACGATATTTACTTTGCTTTCAAAGAACGCCTGATGCGAACTATTTTGATATATTATGCGTTTATACTTTATTTATAATCAAAAACTAATAATCTAAAAATGTATCTATACATAGAATAAAATCGTAAGAAAGTCAATTCTGTACTTGTACATTGAATATTTTTGAAAAATAATACTTGGGACGTGATCTACAATCGATATGGAAGCCAAAAATATAGTTTTTAGAATTTTTGTCTGTTTGTCTGTTTATCTGTTTGTCTGTATGTATGTCCGGGATAAACTCAGAAAGTACTGAATGGATTTAGGTACTTCAAATTTTTCACGAATATTATATAGAGGTCAACACATAGGCTATATATTATGACGATATCACCTAGGGTGGGGGGAGGGGCTCAAGTTTCAATATTTTTAGTTTTTTGCTCATATCGCTCAAATGGTGCGTTGTAGAGAAAAACTGTCCGGTAAGCAATGAAAGCCCATAAAATTTCCTACAAATTTGTCCTTCACACTTTGTATCTATCTTGCATGGCAAGGAGTGCTTGCCATGCTATGAGCTTTTGTCTGTCTTTTCTATACAAATTTCGAGTGTCGTTTGATTAACATTCCTGGAGCTTTGGCATCAGTCTTTTCTTGGGGGGGGGGCTTCGCCCAAAAATTTTGCTTCAAATAAAGTGGTGTTGCGGCGTTATACATCTTTATTAAGAACAAACTTAAAAAATAAACTAAACATACGGTTTTCCAGTGTCGTTTGTTTTGGGGAGGCTGCATCCCCCCCTAAACCCCCCCCCCCCTTATTCCTCATGAAACTTTTGCTCATAATTAAAAGGTGTCGTGGAATTTGTATTGCGTCTTAATTATCGTTTTTAGGAACAAACTATATCATCTATCTATACATATTACATAAAATAAAATCGTAGGAAAGTCAATTCTGTACATTGAATATTTTTGAACAATAATACTTGGGATGTGATCTACTATTCTAACGCGGACGAAGTCGCGTGCAACAGCTAGTATTAGATAAGTTATTCCAAAACCCAAAAGATTTATTATTTATCGTAATATGTATCTGAAAGTATGTTATGAGAAAATAGAAATGTTTTTAATGTTACACATGACACGTACAAAAGCAGAATGATGGTGAATATTTCCACAAACTGGCTTTTGGTAGCTGACGCAGACGCCAGCTGCGCGCACGCATACACGGCGGCAATTCGTGGCTCACTTAAGACAAGAAAGAGTTTTTATAAAAGTCTATGGGCCATGCGCACAGTAGCGACGTTAGAGGGGGACAACGCTAGGCGACTGCCCAGGGCGCAGAATAAAAAGGGGCACTGAAGGCAAACAAAAGGGGCGCCAATTTTTTTCAGCAGTAGCAACACCCTGAGCGCCGAAGAAATCTCGCCCAGGGCTCTGGTAGCACTAAAACCGGCCCTGCATGCGCAGAGTTTGTAGATGCATTAGATCTGTCACTTGTCTCTTTTACTCGCACTAAAACTACTATAGCGCTTTTATCACATAAGTACTTGTGGAAACGAGACATGTAATAATTTATTGTTTCATGAAAAAACAAGTAGCGATGGGTCCGTGTCCGAATATATAAGTGCTTCGAGACCGTACTCGTTGTATGTATGAAGTTGAAGATACAATAGCAGAAACACAAACGATAAATGTTCGAAGAATACCCAAGATTCATACAGCTGATTGAGAGCCCTGGACATTGACTTCTCTCATCGCCTGCAGCTGGCACTTGATAAGCTCCGTGGGGCAGAGCGTAAACGACGAAAAAAACGACGCCAGGAACCCGGCGGACGCGTTCCCCAGCGCTGATAGCTTATCGACGCTCTGAAACGATAAACACATTAATTATTTGTTTGTGGACGTAAAATATGTCGCCAAGCGCGTAAAACTCGCTGTGGTTCCGTAAATGTGAGGGACCTAAGGGACCGTTAACATATAACACAGTCAAATTAACTTGACGCGTCGCTGGAATGCAATAACATGCCCGCTCCCAATCCCGCTCCATAATGACGTCATCAAACCATGCGTCAAGTTAATGTGATCGTGTACGGTGTAACGTGTTATAATAATTGAAGACCTGAGTAGATAAAGTAGATAAGTAACATTTATAACATAAGGGCAAATACAAATTTTTCCCCTTATACTCTTAACAAACCTTGTAACTTACCTTGTAATTAATTAGTGATAATACTTTAGGGCGCTAAGGGTCTCCTTAGCGCCCTAAAGTATTATCACTAATTAATTTTGTTACACCCTGTATATTAGTAGGTAAGTTACAAGGTTTGTTAAGAGTATAAGGGGAAAAATTTGTATTTGCCCTTATGTTATAAATGTTACTTATCCACTATATATCGCCATAGGGCATAGGAGACCCTATGCCCTATGGCCTATAGTTATAGAATATAGAGTTCGTTGTGAAAGTGGCAGCACTGCAACATAGAACACATATTGCACTGAAAGAGTGACTTTTTTTAAACCTTTATATGGAAAAATTCAACATGCAGTTGTTATGCAGCAGTATGTTGATAAGGACCATATAAGTGAAAACTGGTGTACAAGGGAGTATAGAGATTAGAGACTCAAGGCCATAGAGTTCTCTCCAGAACTTTTTATTATAAAGTGTCTTAGCACATTGGCGGCTTCCTGGCGGATCGATTGCGCGGCGTCATAGGCGGTTCGATGCGGCAAACATGCAGTGGATTCGCAACGGATCCACAACATTCGCTAGATGCTAACTGACGAACACAATGTATTAACATTTATTTTTGTAATTTTCTGTTCTCATGTAAGTGACCTATGTCTTAGTGAGAATAAAGATCTTTAAACTTTCAACTGTACTGCTGGCAAACCGCTAATGTTATAAATATAACCCAATAAACAATTGAGGAGCTGGCAAACAAAACCGGATTAGTCCGCGAGAAAAAAATTAACACAGTGGTTAAAAAACTAGTATTATCTACTAGTACTACTACTGAACTAATCCAAATGAAAATGGTCTTTTTAAAGCCTTTTTAACAGGTTTTAATTGAAATAACCAACAGGAATTGACGCAGATGGGTCAAGAGAAGACAATTAGAAAAAAAAAATACTTTTGCACTCTAGTGGACTTGTCCGGTTTTGTTCGCCAGCTCCTCAATTGATACCTATAGAAGGAAAGTAAGTATTAAAAATGATTACCTCTGTGCCAGTCATGTGGCAAACTAGTTTTTGACAATATCCATAAGCAGCAAAAAGTACTGAGTTCTCAGCAACATTCGCCATAATTGCAGGTGTAGTGCCAGCGTAGAGCCCTCGAATAACACCATCATTCTTTAAAGTTGTCCTCAAGCAATCATACATTCCTTTGTAAAGATGTGGAAAAGTCTGCATTTTTACTTTGACTGTGTCTAATGGTTGGCCAACATAAACAACAGCAACTCCACCTATGGTAACATAATAATTAGAACATGTATTACTTTACACTTACTTTACAGTTATACCTCTCCATATGTTTAGTATTACAATTATTTTTATAACTTTACAAAAAGCTGCATTTTTACCAAAAACCCTTTACAGTGACTTTTAAAACAGCAAATGACAAGTCTGTTCACACAAATTAGTGTGGAAGGCAAATGAGAAGCATTATTAGTTATTAGTCTAGACTTCAGATTATTATGCACGATCAAAGTGCCGAAATATGCATGCAAATTATATAATATATTATTATATAAAATAATTATATAAAATAATATATTTATCTTATTAAATTTATAACTGATATGAAATAATAAAGGTTATTTATTATTTCATTAGCTTTGAAAGTAAAAAATTAAGAATAACATACCTAATGATCCAGCAACAAAATCAATCACACCACTTTTTACATTGCCACTACTCTCTGATGAATGTGCCATCTTGCTTATCTAAAATGTTTAAATAGTTAGTTATACTTTAAAATATTCTTTTTTGCTACAAAAACTAGCTAGAATGCCAAAAATTTTGCCAAAAGTTTTATGAGCTATTTGAAATTACTTGTTATGGTAAAACTCTAGTAAAGGCATAGATTAACGGCTTAGGAGTTTAGTTAAACTTTAAATGGACCAAAGAAGTAAGTTTTATCCTGTTACAAATTACAATACGATCGCTCATCTGCTACGTTAAAGTATTCAACTTTTTTACTTACATAAATAATTGTAAAATGTTGTGCACAAATAAAAATTATATAAGTTTTTTAATTAACCTCATAAACTACGACTCATTTATCTCTAATTATTGCATATGAAAGGGCTTATCTTTACCGAGTGACTCTAAAGATAACCTAAAATTCATAATTAATTAGTTTACAAAAATCTGTTTTGATTTTTTGAAATGTTTACAATTTAATCTGTCATATGCTTGTCATATGATTGTCAAATCAAATGTCAAAGTTTTTTTTTAATTATAGCGATACCGCCAGTTGAAAACGCCCACGAGTCACGACGCGTTGAGTTTCGACTTTCGTGCGTTGCTGTTATACCGGCGCCACACATAGCACAAATGTTTGAACACAGACTTTGTCACACATTTGAACACTTGTATGTTGAACCTGCCAGACATGTTTCACAAAGTTTCACATACATTTTCACTTCACAGTTGTTGCAAGAACGTCAAACAAGACGGACGACTGATTTGACGTGACAACTGACCACAGACAAGAATTTTTTTTTCTTATTATGGCACTTCGGCTTTAGCCATGGCCAGTGTCGAGCATAATATATGGCAGGAAAACAATATTTTTTATTACAATAATTTTCAGCATCGTTTTCCATATTATTATCAGGTCTAAAGTCTAGTCAAAGTCTAAGTAAATGTCATTACAGTCAGAAAGTCAAGTCAGTCGATTCAGTAAAGTGGTAGACGCTTTACTGAAACTTTTGATGGAGTTTTGGAGGGAACACAAAATAGCACGTTTCTGTTTATAATATATGTTTCTGTTTATAATATTTAATAGTTTCGGAGAAAAGTGGCTGTGACATACGGACGGACGGACAGACAGACGGACAGACAGACAGACATGACGAATCTATAAGGGTTCCTTTTTTGCCATTTTGGCTACGGAACCCTAAAAAGTCACTGACTTGATTCTTTGACTGTATCAAAGAATCAAGTCAGTCGATTCAGTAAAGTGGTAGACGCTTTACTGTTTTGATGGAGTTTTAGAGAGAACACAAAATAGCACGTTTCTGGATATTGCATCACTTTCCTACACTTGTGCACGATAAGGAATATTGGTTAATACTCTACTGCCGCGGCCGCATATAAGCGTAGTGCTTCGCGCTAAAACCGATTCTATTGGACGATCTGCGTATATCGTCCAATAGTATCATCTCATAGCACGAAGCTTCGGACGATAGACGCAGGTGCGGCCGGGCCGTACCAATATTACACAATAAAACCCAACTAACACAATTTTAGGAAAATAATTATACAAAAAAACAACATCACTCTTTTACATTCCCGGCAAAACTCCAAATAATACTTATTACTTCGATCAACCACAGACTACATGTATATATTGTATTATCTATGGACTACACAGAAGTGTCAAGTGAACTTTGCGCATATGTGTAGCAGGTAAGCAAACATTTGAACATAGATCTTTGAGCTCTTTGATGTGCGCCAAAAAACCGACATCGAAGGGCAAAGTGCAAATGTTTGTACAAAGCTGTGAACAAAGTCTCAAAGTCCCGTGCTACACATGTGTACAAACAAGTGTTCAAATATGTGTTCAAATGTTTGTGCTATGTGTGGCGCCGGCCTTACGTTTTCGGTCTTAGAACATAATATATAATCTATCCCAGAAAAACAACAATTTACATTTACGAAGAAAGTTTATAAAATATACTTTTATATTTATTTATTTCTTTTCAAAATATTAAGGAATAAACTAATAAGTTTTCGAAAGTATTATTAATATTTTTTCCTGTTATCGTTTTGGCCCTATTTGGTTTAGTAATAATTAAACCCAAGGCAACGAATACTATACTCACAAGGACCCAAGGTTCCTCGTAAATGTTTAACGATAGATGAATGAAGTGCACGAAAACATGGTTGTTTTTCAGCGTTTCTTTGAATTTTTCAGAATTATATTATTGTTTATTTTCTAAGATAATACAATGAATCTGGGTTCTGGGTGTCGTCAGTAATTAATTGTTTTGAATGTTTTGAAAATAAATAACATTTTGTGAGCGTCAGTCTTGTGAGCGATAGGCGTTAATGGCTTATTACATTGAATAAAGATGATTTTTATGGACATTCACTGATTTAAGTAAGTGGTTTGCAATGTTTATAAGTTTATATATTTATTACTAGTGTTTCTTATCCTTGGTCTGATACTAATTTGCTCTAATAGGCGTTTAAATTTGACGTGTCGTTTTTTCGATATTCGTTTTCGTCCGCCATGTTTGTCCTTTTATAATTCAGTGATGTTATAATAAATGAAAATAATTGTTTTGGACCGGGATCCTCCTCATCAAAAAATTGTGACATATTATTCTTAAAAGCAATCTTTCCGACGTCGCAAGTTTTTATAGATTTAAGATAAAATTGTTCTGTGCTAATACCATCCCGATTTTCCCTTTGTTTAGACGTCCAGAATGGTTGTTGGATCAAATACTTATCCAGGGAGGCAAGCACTCCACAAAATGCAGCCCATGGGTATGACTCCTCGTGAGCTGTCAGAATACGACGACTTGGCGACCGCCCTGATAGTGGATCCGTATCTCGACATTACAACACACAAAATGAACATTCGATACAGGCCTCTCAAAACAAACAAAGAAGAAATAAAAAATATCATCAAGGAGTTTATTCAAACACAAGACTACAATAAAGCTTACACCAAGTTAGCAGGCGGAGAATGGATGCCTAGACACTTTAGTAAAAATAAACATCAACAAAACAAACTCAGGGAACATGTAAGTACTAAGTAGGAAGTTGTGGTTGCTATCAATGTTTGAATTAAACACATAATCCATATATTTATTTTGTTTATCCCTTTTAGATTTATAGATACCTTCGGGTGTTTGACAAGAAAGCTGGATTTGTTATTGAACCATGCTACAGGTACTCCTTGGAAGGAAGAGTGGGGGCTAAAATTTCTACAACAAAAAAGTTTTTTAAACATGAAAGAATTGACTTCCTAGTTGGATGTATAGCAGAAATGACCGAAGAAGAGGAGAAACAACTGTTGCATCCAGGTAAAAATGACTTTTCAGTGATGTATAGCTGCAGAAAAAATTGTGCACAATTATGGCTGGGTCCAGCGGCTTACATTAACCATGACTGCAGACCGACATGCACATTTGAAGCTACAGACCGGGGCAAAGCTTTTGTCCGTGTACTACGAGACATTGACGTCGGTGAGGAAATTACTTGTTTTTATGGTGAAGATTTTTTTGGTAATGGCAATTGTTATTGTGAATGTGAAACTTGTGAAAGAAGAGGTAAAGGTGCATTCTCTGTACAGAGCTCATCTAATAATGAGGAAGTTTCCAGATATAGATTTAGAGAAACTGACAATAGAATCAATAGGACTAAAGCTAAGCAAACTCAGAAACAGGTAAATGGTAAAAATTCTGAAAAAACTCGAATATCAAACAGACAGGTATCAAGTAATATAGTGTCACCACTTAGTATGAAGGAAATGAAGCAAAAGGGGCTCACGCGATATGATGCTGAACTACTGATAGCTCAGGGTTGTATAGCTGATGTTATAGATGGGCCTGTTAAAGAGAGTCAAGGAAGTAGAGAGTCATCAGCTTCAAGTAGGAGTGAGAGATTACGTAGACGGACTGATAGTAATAAAGTAATTAATGGTAATACACCAAGTACTACTGTAACACAGACAAAAGGCCCTTCCTCACGCTGCTGTAGCATCACCAGCTCACGAAGCAGTAGAGATTCACATTCTGGCATAGTTTTGAGAAGCCACAAAAGACTGAATGATGGCATACAGTCTTCTAGTACTAAAAGTAAAAATAGTTTAAAAGCAAACTCTGAAACAAAAGTAAGTAAAAATAATATTAGTTCCATAAAAATGGAACCAGAAGTGTGTGAAGTTGATGGTAACAAATTATTATCAAAAGATGACCAAGAAATGGATCCTACTCCTGAAAGCTCCAGTACAGACATAATTTCATCCAATACAGAAAAATGTGATACAAAAGAATCTCTGACAAAATGTGAAAAAATGTCAATCAATTCAGATGGCACAAAGACAAAAACTTCAGAGATTGAAAAAAATGAGCAAAATCCAATAGAGAATGTTAAGTGTGTAAGTGAAGTTGAATGTTTGAAAAGTGAAATAAGTGACTTTAGAGAAAATGTAAACCCAAGTGAATGTAATGATAGTAATAAAGTAAATAATAAGCAACTTAAGGGTGATATTTCAAGTAGGACTGAGGAAGTTAAGAAAGAATCTGACACTGCACCTCCTTGGTTAGTTGACAATTCAAATAAAAGTAGTGAGTGTCCATGTACACCTCCCAGAAGAGGCTTGAAGCTAACTTTGAGAGTTAAAAGAAGTCCAGTTGTCGAGGAAGTCATGGATTGTGGTGGCGTACCTGAAGTGCAGGAGTATGAGGTGCTGCGACTTGAGGGAGTAGACCCAGAAACAGCACGACGTCTCAAAAAGAGACGCAGGTCGAAGGAGCGTCACCGCAAACATAGTCCTATCCGTCCCCTGCCTCCCATGAAACGCTTAAGATTAATTTTCGGCAACGAAAGCCGAACTATAGATTTACCCACTGCCATGTCAGTAGACTGACAGCCGCAACCACCTTACGGTTATGTTTCCACCGTTATTATTCAATTATTAGTTTAATATTATTGTAACTGACTAGGATTATTATTCTATCTGGTATTTATTATTGTGACGTGAGGTTCAGGTTAAGTATTGTGTGATAGGTTACATATTTAATTAAATGAATTTATTCCATTCATATTTATGACTTTTCATAATATTTTGTTTCACTAATCACTAGCACAAAATTAAAGCAAACCTTTTGGGATATAATAATATGATCTTGACATGAAAGTGTTACAATATATTATGTATCACAAGACAATTACAAGTCTTTATAGTTTAAAGCTTTATTTAGTGTACTCAACATGTATGAAAACATTGTTGTTGGCATAAAATGTTAACTTATTTCAAACTACTGTTAATAATATCTTGACATAACATTTTATCTTATGATCAGTTACTTTAGTTCAGACTTATGTAGAGGCATGGAATGTGAAATGTTAATAATGGTTTAGCTAAAATTTTGTAAAATGCAAAGTATTTTAATAAATTAAAATATGTATTTTAGGATTTCCGCTGGAATTACATAGTATTAGCCAATTGAGACAAACCATTTTGCTACAGCTTTTAATAGAAGACAATATGTTTGAACAAAATACTTTTATTTTTTGGTATTATTATGTCATCTTTTAATTAAAACATAAGCTTTGTGTGCTTATACAGAGAGAAATATTAATGTACATTTGATCAGGGTTATTTCTGTGTTTATGGCAATGGTAAAACAATATTATGTGATTTGAGTACTGGCTACCGTGTGAACTGTGAAGTAACATGACAAAGGCATAATTGATATCTTTAGTTGTATGTAACTTTATGTATTCTTTCCTATTGAATATTTTTTATAAAAATAATAAGATGTAACAGTGTTACACTGTTACATCTCAGATCTTAGTTTTTGACCCACACAGGAAGAAATGAAGGCTCCCTTTGGCTGCTGTTCCAGACCACTCGGGAACAACATATTGCAGCTAACTATTATATGCTATTAATGCTATTATCCATACTACATATTCTGCATTTTCGTTTATACATATAATTATAATGTGCTAACTGACCATGTTCAAAATTGAAATTAAAAAAAAAATTTTTTTTTTATAATTGGCCTGAGTGTTACAGAAAAAACTTTTTTATCATCAAATGCTAAATCATTTAACCCAGTACTACTTTATTTTATATTCAAAATATGGTTAAATTTATTGAGTTGAAAAAATATACTTTTTTTAGAAAAAATAGTTTTTGTACATATTATTGTTGTATAAATTTTTTAGTACATAGGTACATTATTTAAACATGGATTCAATTGTTTTAAAATAATTTTAAGCATTTTATAATTTACCCATAAAAAGGTACCTAATCCTAAAAAGGTAAAATATATTTTTCAGTTTCAACCTTGGGTTAAAGTGCATCATGTGTATGATTTGTCCAATCCATTTAGTCCACGAATTCTACTTAATATTATGATGACTAGGATGATAAAATGTAATTCCGGCCTATTACTATTTACTATAATAATAATTGTCGCAAAATACGTTCTGTGAATGTGTACATCACCCTGCATCTTATAGTTAATTTTTGTACTTGTGAAATAAATGATGCGCATGTTGTTCTTTTAAAACAAATGGTACTATCTGAATTTACACATGCTGACAGGTAGGTGAATTGACTTGATGGCATAGCAAGCTTTGTAGCTTGCTATGCGGTTAAGTCAAAGCAAAAAAATCATATACTCCATGTACAGGGCCCCCGTAAGGGCTACTGGCGCCTGTGTGAAAAAAAGATTTTGGCGTCCCTTTAGGCAAATTTTTTGGGTCCTTGGTTTTGGCGCCCCTAAAGATGGCGATTTGGCGCCCCTAGAGGATGGCGTCCGTGTGCATTGCACATATGGTAGCGGGGCCCTGTCCATGTAGATCTAACCGGTGTAGTATCTCGGTTTCTTAAGAAATTGTAACAGTCGCAATATTAATGAAAAAAAGTTAGTAAAAACAAAACATCCCCAAATGTATATATTACACTATATTATTCAAGCTCGCAACCATAAAATTCACAAATAGACCTTGTGACTGGTCTTCAACTTGCTTTCTGGAATGTTTATACTAACCAAGATACCTACTGTTTAAATCCTAAAGTTTTATTTGGAGAGGGTTGTGTCATGTTTTATGTTTAGAAAGTCGTAGATTGTAGTGGTCATTAAGACACTTTAATAAGAAAGTCATAAGATTTTTTGTGACCTATTGTATACCTTAGTATGATTTACTTTAACTGAAATGATCTCAATTTCAAATTTTTGGCTAGGGCAAAAACCCAAAGGACTTTTATAGGTTTATTTGAATCTTAAAATAATGCGCATCATTTGTTGTACAATATTATGTATGATTATTGTAATGTATAGATACATTGTTGATAATGTAAATATATTGCCTATTTGTAAAAATGCTAGAACACTAGCTAAATTATGATGCAAAGATAGTGTATGTAAAATCAAATTAGTTAAAACATTGCATCTTGTTATCAGGTTAGCCATTATGAAATATTTTCATTTAAATCATAATTATATGCCTCCACTCTTTTAATACAGCATTTTAAATTGCTTATATTTTTTTATCTTACCCTTTTACTTCCATCCATGCTGTTATTATCACACAATTTATTAAAAGGTACCAAAGTTACCTTTTAATATTGATTGCTGTAGCCTCCCCTTTCTATAACCTGCCCTTGCCCCTAGGTAATTATATTAGGGGGGGGGGGGGATTTTTATAAACCAGATGTTGAGTTGGAAGAAGACAAATATATCTGTGAAAACCGTATGCAAATCGGATCAGTAGTTTTCGTGTTAAAGAAAAAACCACCTCGCCTTGGTGACGCCCACTATCGTAATATTTTAATTTCGCCATAATTTCAAAACCAAACGTCCAATTTTAATCATTCAAAAACCAAATATTATCTACATAAACTGTACTTGATGAAATATTTTATTTTGATAAGGATCTAAGAAATATCTTACGGAACCATACTTTTTTCCAAAGTAAAATTTAGCCTATGTTCAGCAGAAATAATGTAGGATTCCAATGGTAAAAGAATTTTTCAAATCAGTCCAGTAGTTTCGGAGCCTATTCAGGACAAACAAACAAACAAATAAAAAAATCAAATCTTTCCTCTTTATAATAGTAGTGTAGTAAAGTTTAGGCAGGAGTCAGGACTCTCATGGTATCACATATTTATATCGTTTTCGGCATCTGAACTGCCCTAGGGCAGGATGGGCCGACAGGATACGGAAACATCCGAAGTTTAAATTAAGAACATAAACTATGTATTGCATAGTACTAGTGCAATACGTAGTTTATGTTCTTTATGAAAACGATATTAAGTATAGTTACTGATATTCTATATGAGGGAAAACAACTAATAATAATATACTCACTAATTGGTTTTACAATTTTTTTCATCATTTTCACAAAATTAAGGTTAATTTTTATAAAGTCATCAAATTAATAAAAACTTGAATGAAAAAGTATGCTGTGACATTACTGTAGTCATTATAATATTATCTTGATCCTTGTTTTTCCAAGATATAGTGAGACTTAATGTCCATACCTGAAAAATAGAGGTTTATACATCAAAGTATTCTTTCTCAGAGGCTAATTTATAATTTCTTTTACTATTTTCAATAAGTGTTATGGACAGTCTTTGGTTAAAAGGTGGTCTTAGTTTCATAAATGTTATCAAAATACTTACTTCTGGAACTCCCATTCTCTATTGTCTAAGGGACAAACTTGACGAGTCTTTAGCCAACGTGATATACAGTGGAAATGAAAAGCATGCTGAAAGAAAAAGTAAGTGATTAGTAATAATTGATGGATGTAAGAATATAATACACAAAATATCTAAAATACTAACATTACAAACACCCCATGCTACTGTGCATTCCTCACTCGTAGCTGAAGCTTGGTTTGCTTGACATTCTATGCACAAGTCCATGATATGATTGCGACAAATGGCACAGTTGTCCACAACAATGTCTGAAATATACATTCATAATTAATTAGTCATTAATTAGGGCATCATAAATGAGCAAATATAATAGAACAACTTTTTATTGAAGAGCAAAATTTACAAAGCAAGATAAGAGGACTGAGACTTCTCAAAACTTTTACCTACCCCAAGCCCATAGAGCAACGGCATTCCACTGAAAAGAGTAACAATTGATTGCATTAGTTACATTGAGATATTGTATTAGTTATATAGACAATGATGAAGCATAACTTTTCATTCTGATACCTTTTTAACTTCAAATCGCTTCTTGTCTCCTTTGCTGCTACTAGATGATGCCAATTCGATTTCTTCTTCGTCAACATCCATGGCAGAAGCCATTTTTTAATGTAAGTTTATTTGGAGAAATTACTAAAAAACTGCAATTTTAGTTACCTATTTTATTGCCGCCAGCTAATAAAGCATTTAGAGCCTTTTTGTTCTGATTAATGCGACGTTTGACAAATGACAGGTATGTATACTTAATCTGTGTAGGTGACAGTTGACATAACCTAGGAGTAAATCTTTTTTTTTCTTATTATGGCACTTCGGCTATAAAGCCATGGCCAGTGTCAAGTATTATGGCGGGAAAACAATATTCTTGTATCAAATTTTTGGCGTCGTTTTTCTATTTCGTCAGGTCCAAAGTCTAGTCAAAGTCTAAGTAAAAGTCAATACAGTCAAAGAGTCAAGTCGGTCGATTTCAGTAAAGTGGTAGACGCTTTACTGAAACTTTCGAGGCGAGTTTTGGAGGGAACACAAAATAGCACGTTTCTGGATATTGCATCACTTTCCTACACTTGTGCACGATATCGAATATCTAATGGTTAATAATCTACCAATATTACACATTAAAAACCCAGTTAACACAATTTTAGGAAAATAGGTAATACAAAAACACAACATCACTCTTTCACATTCCCGGCAAAAAAGAGGAGTAAATCTATTCTGTGGACTTAACGGTAGTATTTTTTTTTCTTATTATGGCGCTTCGGCTAGGTATTTGAACCTTGGCCTTATTGGCCAGTATCTAGTAAATGGCAGGAAAACTATAGGGACCGTGCAGAGCGACGACACTGCCACAAGTGGCGAATAGCCGAAACTTTTACTAAAATTTTACTGTCAAGCTCTAGTGAAGCTACGGAAAATTAGAAGATTTCTTATCAAATTCTGAGTATTTTCAAGAATTGAAATGTATTGTTGTATTCCCGGATGTAAAAGAAATATAAAGGCAAATCGAACGATGTAAAATTTTACTATTTTTCTGCCAAAATATTCACATGGCTTTGCTTATTGAAAAACGAAAGAAATGGATAAAAGACGGTAAAAATATACGTAAGTATTTAAAAAGTTCCATGAGTGTTAAGTGTAGATTAATAAAAACACTAAATTTTGTAGATTATAACCGTAAATTCATTTTTTATGAACACAATATGAACATAACCTATAACCATTGCTTTCTTTCAGTAAACATCCAAACTGGCTTCCATCTTAATTGATATACATACATAGGCACCGCTCATTTAATTGGCATAAAGTTGCATCAAAAGTAAGGATAATTTGGAGAAGTCCTGCCAGGAATTCAACACTGAGGATAGTATTGAACTTGAACCATCTTGTCAAAGTGTTGGTTCTCAAAAGGATGATTCTTCAAGTAAGAAAAAGATTAGTAGTGCAGTCTTTGTGTGTTATTTAAAGAATACATACCTAAATGGTGTTTACACTTATGAGATCCAGACTGAAATTAGTTAAAAATAGTGACAGACAAAAGTTGTGAAGATGGTATCGATCGAATCGCAGAAGGTTGAAATAAAAGCATTTATTTTAGTGAACTTGTTTTATTTTATTAATCCACAAGCATTTTCAGTAATTAATATAAGTATTTTTGCATAGCTTCATTATTTTATTGCAATATTTATCAAGTTTTTACTTTCTATGCTGACGGATGCTATTAATTACTTTTTCAGATATTTTCTTAGTTAACTAGATAAGCTTTATACATTTTTATTCACTCTTCCATTCTTTGTTTACGGGTAGAAAGTAGAAACCCTTAATATTATATTTAATATTATAAAAATATACTTAATATTATAAATGCGAAAGTGTGTCTGTCTGTTAGTACTTCACGCCCAAACCGCTAAACCAATTTTGCTGAAATTCTGTACGGATTTACTTTGAGCCCCGGGAAAGGACATAGGATACTTTTTATCCCGGGAAAATGTACGGTTCTCGCGCGATAAATGATTTTTGGCGCAACGGAGTTGCGGGCGTCATCTAGTCTTTAACTTTAATATTTCGATCGCGGATTCTTGGAAATCTGTCGTTGTTCTCGCGGCCGCATGTGGCCACTTGGGAGTGTAAGTATTATATCATTTTATATTGTAAAACATAAAAAAACACTCATAAACTAGCCAGGGTCAAGGAGAATGCAAAGTCAAAGTCACTCACAAGTTACGTCTTTTACTCGCATCGTGGCGCTGCTGTCGAATTACGACGCCCTCTATAGTTTCTGCACGGTCCCTATAGGTCTACAATCTGATGGCAAAAAGTGAGAAAATAAATTGACTCTAGCAATATCGGGGTAATAGAAATAAATACCGGTTAAATGGGGTGAATAGAAATCGCGGGGTGTATAGAAACAAATCTCAGAATTTGATTACGGTCGTTCTAGTTGCTCTATAGTCTGTTAAAGTATCTTTATTTCTACTATTAATAATACTGCAACATTTTTCCTTTATTCTGGAAACCGTAAAATGTACGTTAAGTCTAATTACATAGAGAAAAAAGTTGTTGAAGTGAACGTCTGCATACAAGTGTTTATTGACTGTGTAAAACTTTAAGAAAAACATCAAGTTCATCACTGATAACTCTTTGTTTAGCATACTTGGATAGTTGGGTTTCTCATCTATTAGGAATAAAAAGGTTAGTATTAATATTCCATCATTTTGTTCTTATTTTTTAGTAAAATCGAGACTTCGTATTTTTTACTGATTTCGAGGTGAATAGAAACGCGTGGGGGGTGATTAGAAACGCCTTTAGGGTCAATAGACACGAAGAAAGGGGTGAATAGACACGAGTGAGGCGTTAATAGCAACGAGAAAGGGGTTAATAGTGTTACGTGCTAGGGTTCGAGGATTCGAAGAAAAAGACCTGCTGACTCTCTTGAAGACTTTAATCACTAACACTAGCTCACACTAGGTCACTAGGTCCAAACACTAAGCACTATCACGGGTTCACTCACTAAGTCACTTGTTTCTCACTTCGAAGTCGTCTTGATGATCGCTCATTCGAAACTGACTCCCGGCCCGTCTACCTGCGTTTTTATATGGGCCAAGGCGAATAAAAGAAAGTTCGCGAACTTCCAAGAACAATTCCGGTTTGCATAAACACGTAAACAACCCGTGGGAAAATTCGAGCATGTACGCATACCTGCCTACGCGCAGGTAAGTGTAAACAAAAACATACAACTAGCGGCATCTGGTATTGAATAGGGGATTTACGCTGTGTATCCACGATAGTTTCGCCGGGTTGCCGCTAGATGACACTACGTGTCCGCATTTGTAACACTAGAAACATAATTTTTCAGGGTTGTCAATCGAGTATTTTTTCATCATGACAGTTTTCATTTAAATATTATTGTTAAAAGTCAATAAAAGTTGATTTTGACAACCCTAACTTTTCTCTATTCACCCCTCTGTCGTATCTTTTGACCCCAGTTTCAAGGTAAATAGAAATCGCCTACTTTTTCCTATTTTACGAATAATTCTCAAATTTATGCATAATTAAAGAATAACCATTTGGTAAATTAAGACGAGACTCGCAATTTGACAATTCTTTAATCACAGCTTTCATACAAAATATGTAAGAAAATCAGTGTAGAAGTTGAAAGTTGTGTCTATTCACCCCATTTTAGGTACTTGAAACTATTTTTTTTACCTCTAAACGAATTTTAGATCAACCTAACCTCAACATAACAAACCTCAGTTCAGCGAATTACTTGATAATATAACGAATATTTTCTTATTCCCGATTTTCTATATCGAGTTTGCACTGTATATTAAATTCATTGATTTTGGGGTAATTTGAATAACATTGCAACAGTAGCCCGCGCAGTGCGCGGCGTGCAGACATGCTTAAAAACCTGCTTTACTCGCGTTGTTCGCAGCGCCAGCGCTCTGTCTTGAGTTTTTATTTGGTTTGAGCTTTATGGTCGATTCATTCAGTAAAGTGAGTGGTAGACGCTTTCGGCTTTACCGAAACTTTCGATGGAGTTTTGGAGGGAACACAAAAAAGGATGTTTCTGGAAATTCTATCACTTGCCCTCACTTGTGCTTGATTACGAATTATATTTCTTCGCTTCATTCTTCGATATATTAACCAAGTAGTCCTTTGTCTATCTGCTAGGCAATCGCGTTTTTTAAAGACGTATGTAGGTAGTTGAAAAAATAGCTTCCCACTTCGGTTACCTACTCGCTCCTCGACGCGCCTCATTCTTTGTTAACGCGAGGCAACGCGTGCACGTATACTAAGGCCGGTATAAATAGTTGTCTCTTACTACTAAGAGCTCGCTTAAAATGTGTTTTAAGCTGCTATCCTTATTAATAAACCTCACTTGAGTACAGCTTTTAAGTGCCTTGATCAAGTGAGTGGGCAACGTATTAATAAACCAAATCTTGCACTCAACTGTACTGTCAAACTGTCGCTTGAGCGGGCAACGTATTAATAAATGAAATCTTGCACTCAAGTGTGCTATCAAACTGTTGCTTGAGTGGCTAATTCTTGAGTGTGGTCAGACCTTGACTTAAGCGCGCTCAGGGATACCAATTTAGGGATTTTTCCCACAATTAGGAGAAAAATACGATCTTAGGCATACCATCATAGGGATTTTTCCCACAATTAGAAGAAAAAAAACTAATTTCAAGAGTGTTTTCTGGGATATGGAATGCTTATTTTTAAACACAAAATTAATATAACAAGCTGTTAAGTACCTAATATATATTTAAAACGAATTTACAGTGTTTAATAAGTAAGGTAAGGGTAGTCATCACATTACCTACATTATTCTATTGTGTACTACCTAAATTAATCTATTAAAAGTAAGTACCCATATAAATTGCATTATCAAGCTAATATAAGTAAATACTATAATGAATCTATATCTATATCTATATAAAACTCAAAGGTGACTGACTCACATGGTGATCTATCAACGCACAGCCCAAACCACTGGACGGATCGGGCTGAAATTTGGTATGCAGGTAGATGTTATGACATAGGCATCCGCTAAGAAAGGATTTTGATAAATTCTCACCCCAAGGGGTTCAAATAGAGGATGAAAGTTTGTATATAATAATACTTCTTAATGCGAGCGAAGCCGCGGGCAAAAGCTCGTCTCGAATAAACCGTAAGTACTTACTCTGCAGATCATTTCGCCATACCATAAAGGCTTATGTAGGTACTGAAATTAATTAATAACCAAATATACTTTATTGTGCAAAAAATACAATAAAACTTAAATATTGACAACAATAATTAGGTATTGATAGTTGTTTCTAACTATTATAGTCAAAAAGACACAATTGGGATGGATTTTATTAGGTAAAATCAAGAACGTTGGAATAATCAATAGGTTCTTTAATCTTTTCAAACACCGCAGGTAGTATAAGGTAGGGATTATAAAAAACAAAATAATCTTTTACCTTTATTTTTATTTTAACTTTTAGCGTAATATTATGTTTCATCAGTTACATTATAAACTCTTCGCCACAGAAACAAAACAAAATATTTAAAGTAATATCTTCTAATAGAAAATGAAAATTGTTATTGAAATTTTTAATATAATATAAAGTATACACTGTGTCTGTGTTATCAAGTTCTAAAGTAAAGAAAAAAGGTAAACTTTAAACTTCAATTGTTAATTAAGTTGGATCTAGAAGGTCCAAAAAATATATCCTCACGGAGCCCAAAACCTTTCCATCGAATGCAAATAACCGTGGAAATTGGTTTGTGCGTTCTGGAGTTTTAGCGTCAGGAAGGAAAATCCGACTTATTTTTATATATTAGATAAGGTAAATAAAAGACTGTGTCAAATATTTTCTTGTTACCAGTAGAAAGTTGTACATATTTAGCAAATTAATCCTTCGATTGCGGATTGTTGGAAATCTATAATTGTTATTCTATTGTTGTTGCGGTCACCGCTGTCCTTATGGGGCTAATGGGTTTAAATGTAAAAAGGCTAATAAAGTTTTTTTATACAGAACAATTTCATAGCTTATATTTTTAAACTTAAGTAGGTACTTATATTATTATGTTTGAAAAAATACAATATCATATTATACATTTTCTTTATTGCTGTTGCAAATTTTCAAATAAATTCAATTCAAGATAATACTTCCAATTTCGTGCTGCCAATTTATGATTGTCTGTATCTGTTTAAAATATTTTGAATTGGAAGTCTGATGTATATTCTTTCAGTACTCTCTTATTCTATGATATATTCTTGCACATCGACGGCCTTGTAAGGCGGGTACAGTTCTGTATTTTAATTTGAATGTCTTCAAGAAAGCAACAATGTGTGTTAACTTATTAGTAGTCACTGTTGGACAAATTTCCACATGTTGGCCTGAAACAAAGTATAGGGTTAACAAATAACATCCCTTTGATCAATTTATAAAGTATATAAATGAAGAAACACAAAACATTACTACACAGCTTTCGGTAAAGTTATAAATAACTTATATTCCAACGAAAAAGCTTAAAGACTTTGTTAGATTTTACAATTTTAACAATATTCTTCTTCTTTCGAAATAACCTAGAAATAAACATATACTTGACACTTGGCAGTGACAGCAGTCAGCTGTTGACGTCAACGCGTTCCGTTTGACCGAACGTGTTTTATAAAATATGATATAGAGTTGTGTTTTTTCATTTAATTTTAACGAAAATGAGTTAGGTTAATACAAAAATTTCAAGGTTAATTACTTTTGGTAATTTGTGTTATAAATATGTGAGAAAATAAAGATAATATCGTACCATTTTATTTTATTAATAAAATCGATTTTTAATCGTATAAACGAAACGTAATTTGTATGTGTAGAATAGGCTTACAATAATTATTTCATATTTAGTTGCTGATTTGGATTGTTAGTTGCTGATTTGGGGTGAGTGAGATGTTAATATCAACTGAAACGCTCCAGATATTAAACTATTAATTAGATAACATCCTAAGTTGCTGATCAGTGTTTGAGAGGATATCAACCAAATAGCGTCTTGAGATGAAATTTGAAAGCCAACTATTTATACGGGCCTAAGTAACCATGCCAAAGCGCAGCGCTCAGACGAAAATTGGTTATTTTATTAAGATGATTGAGTCAGTGTTGTAAGTAATTAAAACCAGTGTTATTTTATCGTGTAACAAGAAAATACATGTAAGTAATAATAAATACTTAAATAAACGGCAGGCACTACCGAGGCCAAGACGAGCCAATTATATTCAATACTAACCGGCATGTATACTGCGACCGCGAATCAATAAACGTACAATGTGTTTGGACTGAGAGTCTGTATACACAATCTATAATATTATGTATGCTTCATCTGTTCTATAAATATAATAATTATTATAGAACTATATGTTTGCCGGATTGGGGGAAACATTTGCAGGTGATTACTGCAATTATTTAATTAACCGGCATGTACTGCGACTGCGAGTCAATAAGTACAGTGTGTTTGGACCGCGAGTCCTTTTACACAATCTACAACGTGAAATTTTAGTGGTTGTTTTCCCGCAGCAAAACGATTTACCTATAGTAGTACTATCGAACCATGCATGTTATTTTTTGAAAATAAAAAATATTTTGTATGACGTACTATGGAAACTTTATGCCGATAGGCGCGAGTTACTATGGACCCGACCGAATTATTTTTTCGATTTGAACAAAAAAAACTTTACAAATCTATTGTACTACTAAGATAGAATCATTTTACTGCGGGAAAACAACCATTAAAATTTCACACTGTATATCTATATATGCATCGGAATTGACTGCGAGTCTCTGACGATGTTTTACCTATTCTATAAATAGAACAATGCGTTTGTCCGATTGGGGGAAATAACTTCAAGTTAATTACTGCAAGACGCAAGTACTTAATTATATTAAGTTATTTTATAAACTGCCATAATGTGTGGATTGACTGCGAGTCTCTAAACACAATTTATATGCATCGGAATTGACTGCGAGTCTCTGACGATGTTTTTTCAGCTTTTCTATAAAAATAACTATATATTGGCCGGTTTGTCTGAATCAACTGCGAGTTATTTTATAAACCGCCATAATGTGTGGATTGACTGCGAGTCTCTAAACGCAATTCTTATGCATCGGAATTGACTGCGAGTCTCTGACGATGTTATATCTAAAAATAGAACTATAATATATGTTGGCTGGTTTGAAAGGATTAACTGCGAGTTAATTACTAGTTAAATTTAAAATATTATATTGTTATTCTTTAAATCAACATAAAGTATGGATTAACTGGCAGTCTCCGACAATGTTTAAAAATAAAAATGAGCAACTACCGCGCGTTCCCCGCGCTCTTTGTTCTATAAATAGAACTACATAATTATTATAATATTATCACACCTTTTGTTCTAAATATAGAACTACGATTTTAATTTATTATGTCTGACGGTATGTAACTATTATTATTAAATAAATTTTGCACCAATGTTGGGATTCGGGATACACCGCGAGTGTATAACGAAACTTAATATCTTCGTAACGTGATAGTTACTACCCTCAATATTTTTTGTAACATAATATTAATTTATATGACAAATAAGTCGATTATAACGAACAATATAACTACCCTAATAATTTTTTTTAAGGTCACTAAGACCAGACTATCGGGGAAATATAACTAGAAGTGACCGATATACGGGTCGATCAGGTTACGAATAAACCAGAAGTTTTCCCACTCCTAAACCAGGTGCCAACGGTCGATTCTGACCCATCGGCACCGGACCTGATCCGGATAGATCCAGAGCTTCTACTGACGTTAGGTGAACCCTTGTTGGGTTCGCCAGATTATGATTTTAAAGGATCACAAAGACGATTAAGATAAGCTATTACTTATAAAACATTCCTGCTAATAAGTGTTGCAGCTCGATTCTATTTCGATCGATTATTATCATTATAGATTTCACCTGACAAAGTCTCGAAATTATAAGACCTATCAGTTATCGCCAGTATCTAACTTATCTCGATATTAATTATTATCAGACTTATCAGATAATATACTATCAGACAAGACAAGATTATAAGCCTTGTTATATCAGACCGAGATTATTATGGTTTCGCAGGATAATTCCAGTATTTGTTCTCAGAGACAAATTAGTACATTCCATCATCAATCGGGTACTTTTCGGGCTCTGACAAACCCTTCCCGTTACCCGTCAAGGAGGGGGGGGGGGGAGATGTGGACTGTGGTAACTGTCGGCTGGCGCCACTAGTATTGTAACGCTACAATCAACCCCCTTCGAGTTCGAAGAACGTTGAGGCGAATAAATGCTCAACACCGCAGCCGTAGTGCTAACAGTTATTTTTATACATATTTTATAGATGTTACTATTATAATTATTATCCCCAACCTGCGGCCCGCGAGCCGCATGCGGCCCACAGGAACTTTATTTGTGGCCCACGTGATGTTAAAGCATTTTGAAATTCACGCCCACCAGCAGTCATCGTGAAAGTCGTAACTCGTAAATTATTTTTGTTCACTAGTAAATCGTTGATTTTGAACGTTATTTTTAAACCTAAAAATGTTTGTTGCGGCCCACGACACCAAGACCAAAACAAGTTGTGGCCCGCTTAAAAAATAAATAAATAGGGAACTTCGTTCCAAAACAACAACAGGTTGGGGGCCACTGGCTTAATGTATTATACAGTCATCATGACATCAATAAATTATTATTAGAATTTAAAACTATATCTTCGTGTAACTCCACCGAAGATTACCTTATTTCAAAGATTTTCCTTTCTTCAAACTATTAAATATTGTATTATATTTTAAATACATTTAAAAAAAAAATATATATATTCAATTTGAAACTACTTCGTAAGTTTATTTCTAAACTGTTTTACATGTTAATTTGGAAAATTACCGTACGGCTTTCAAGGCAATATCCAAAAGTGGATATCTATCAAAAATAGATTTAAAAGCCAGCTACTTGTTGGTTCCTATTAACTCACTATTCGATTGAAAGATTTTAAAGCCTCGTACAGACTATCAGATGCGCTTACATTTATTCTCACAAAAAATATAAAGAAGGAAACTAAATCAGGCGTAGTAGGCTTTATCACTACTAGCCTTACCACGCTTTCGCAATACCAGTGTTCTAGGCGCAGCCTCAGGCGCCCCTTTTTTATTTAAGTTTTATTGTTAATGGTGCCATGGGTGTATTAAATCCACAACAAATATGTAAAATAATATTTAAGTCTTAACGCTTATAAATTATAATACATATTATTATTATTATAACATAACTAGATGTCTCGGCAAATGTTGTTTTGCCATATAAAGTATTTTGCCCATATTATTTTATTGAAGTGACTTAGTAAGTATGTCACCATGACAACGTCTATGATTGCTATCCCATCGTACAAACAATGGTCGCCGTCAGTCTCGAGTTGTAACATTTTACTATTATTTATTCAAAATTACACTCATCAATATAAAAATTAGATGTTGTCCCATTCTCAACCCTAGCCGATATGCTCGCTAAGATCCACAAAAATCGGTCGAGCCGTTTCAGAGGAGTTCAACTACGCACACCGTGATACGAGAATTTTATGTACCTACATATCAGATATATTATATAATAATAATATAAGCCTATTAAAAACGAAATAATATAGAACAGTTAAATCAGTGTACTATTCGTGAGCTACTTTAACTGATAGGTATTCTGACACCTGATTTCTGACCCCCGTCGCGGAATGCAACTGGTTTTCAACGATTAAAATTTTTAATGCTAAATAAATGCAATGATAAATACGATAACAGAATGACACTTAATCTTGAATAATAAAGTGTATAAATATTTATCCTGCTGGACCGAGAACACAATATTCTCGAATTTCAATCATATTGTAATTGTAATTATAATTGTAATTTGTAATATGCAATAATTACACTATCGACAAGTCGACGACCACAGGGCCGGACACAGTTATGAGTTATATAACAGTAGACGCCTTAAAATTTATTCTAAAATGCTCTACTTCGACTTAGACTTTAGGTAAATACTTCAATCTCATTAGTTAATAGACTTATTACAGAGATTTTCGTCTGCTTCATCAGAACCTTGCCAGAAAATTTGACAATGGCTGTAAAACGATATCTTCTACAGCCATGCCACTGTGCACTGTCATTGTTTATGAACAATGTTGACATTATTGGATGGTGACATTGGCTTAGATGAATGTGTAAAGTATCTTTTGAAAGAAGCTTTCCGGTAAACATTCTAATTCCTAGCCCATACCTAGTGTAGTACCCAGGATCCACTTATTAATTATTTGCTTTTTCTTGCACTCTGTACCTACTGAATACTGATCATTGACTTAAAACTTTTTGCCTAATAAAACTCGGCAAAATAAAAAATACGGTTTTAACTTTTAAATTATAGCGGTATCGAAATTTATATTACAAAGACAAACTCCTGGACGTGATCGGATGTTCTTAAATTATGTAACTTTTTTATAAAAAAAAAAAAAAAAAAAAGAGAAGTAGAAGTTATAATATTTAAGTTATTACGCCTTGCGATGGTTATTCAAGATTATATTAAATATGATAATGCTACAGTACGGGTTTAACGCTCTGCACAGAACAGCCACCTCCCATTCGGTAATAGCCGCTGGATAAAGCAGGTGCTGTGCGAGAGCGGCGCGGCGTCGACACGTCGAGCGCCGACACGGGGATTGATACTGGATCTATTAGTAAGACGACAGTCGACAGGCAGGGCTAGTGACTCCAATACTTTCGCTATTTTCCTAAGCCATAATTTTATCGACGAACAAAGTTTCGCTGAATCAGTTATATAATCTTAATCACCATGATCCCAGTACGTTATCATTTGAATCACAAAACCATAGAGGTCTCTTAAGTTTTGTTTCGACTATTATTATTATTTATGGGCATAATGTTAAATTTTTTTCTCGAATATAATGATTACTATTCATAATGTATAATATAAGTAAGTATATATAAATTCTAAGTATTTTGTAAAAAATCTTTCTTTCGTTACTCTGAAAATCTACTTGGTTAATATATCGAAGAATGAAGCGAAGAAATATAATAAATGATCAAACGAACTTACCAAGTGAAGTTCGATCATTATTATATGAGTCGCTTCATTCAAAGATATAATCTCCCTCCCACCCAGTCTGCAAGAAACTATGTTTGCTGCAGTACCCAAAGAAAGAAAGAAAGATTTTCTGCATTACCTCTCTCTAAACATAATGAGGCGCGTCGAGGAGCGAGTAGGTAACCGAAGTGGGAAGCTATTTTTTCAACTACCTACATACGTCTTTAAAAAACGCGATTGCCTAGCAGATAGACAAAGGACTACTTGGTTAATATATCTTTGAATGAAGCGACTCATATAATAATGATCGAACTTCACTTGGTAAGTTCGTTTGATCATTTATAATATCTACAGCTCGACAAGGCTATAGATGAATGTAGTGAGAAAACGAACTTCTATCATATTAGCAGTAGAAGTGACAAGACATATTTTATTGTACCTCGTCACTTTATTTACGAATAGCTGTCCCGGCAAACGTTGTTTTGCCATTTAAAGTATATTTTCTACATCATCAGTTGATACATGTTTTACCCTTTCTTTTGTCCCCTAAGAGGGTGTGGGGGGGAAGGTCATACACCAGATGTTAAGTTGAAAAACACAGTTAATACCTAATATGAAGTAAGTCCACTAAAGAAAAAAGTTGTATACAAAATCTGACCCCTCTTTGGTCCCCAGAGAGGGTTGAGAGGGGAGGGGGGGAGGATTTTTATACACCAGATGTTGAGTTGGAAGAAGACAAACATAATATTATATCTGTGAAAACCGTATGCAAATCGGATCAGTAGTTTTCGTGTTAAAGAAAAAAGTTTGATACAAAATCTGACCCCCTCTTTTGTCCCCTTAGAGGGGTGGGGGAAAAAAATTTTATACACCCGATGTTAAGTTGGAAGAAGATAAATATATCTGCGAAAACCACATTCAAATCGGATCAGTATTTTTCGTGTGATGCTGGAACAAACATACAGACAGTCAGAAAGAGTGACAGACAGACAGACAGACAAAAAACTAACCACATTTTTGGCTTCTCTAGCGATGTAGTAACAAAGGTGTAATTTCGGGTGTCATTTCATATCTTTTATGTACAGAATTTTCATTTCTACAACAGAATATTGTATTCCTCCCGCACGCGCTTTGGTGACGCCTACTATCGTAATATTTTAATTTCGCCATAATTTCAAAACCAAACGTCCAATTTTAATCATTCAAAGACCAAATATTATCTACATAAACTGTACTTAGTGATAAAATAATTTATTTTGATAAGGATTAATAGCGTGAGTAAAATATATCCGTTTCAATTTAGTCAAAAAAAAATCAGGATTTTTAAATAAATAAATGGTTATTGTGCCTCACTCGACATAGATAGGTATAGTGTGTCGCGGACTTTTTTGTAGATATTTATAAGATCTACAATTACTTAGAACATTTTATGGTTCTATCTTTTATAGTTTAGGCAGCGTACGCAAAATAAGTAACTTTTCTAGCTGATTTTTTACACCTTGCGTCCGAAAAACTCAAATATCTTACGGAACCCTACTTTTTTCCAAAATAAAATATAGCCTATGTTCAGCAAAAATAATGTAAGATTCCAATAGCAAAAGAATTTTTCAAATCGGTCCAGTAGTTTCGGAGCCTATTCGACTCAAACAAACAAACAAACAAACAAACAAACAAATCTTTCCTCTTTATAATAGTAGTATAGATTAGTAGGTACTTAAAATTCGTATTCGTAATAAAAGCGACACAACACCTCACTTTCCGTATTAATTATTAATATTTAATAATAATAAAAGTGAGGTGTTGTGTCGCTTTTAATCTCGAGATTAATATTATGAAAAGAGCAGAATATAATATTATTATGATATTAGGTATATCTGTATGTTCAGAAATACTAATAATAATTAAAACAAATGGATTTATGCAACGTGATAATTTTTTAATTCAATTTCATGTAAGTCATATACATCTTTTCTTGTTTTGTACGAGTTTTTCCAGATTTCATAGAAACAGACGGTTGCTTGGAATCTGTAGCAAACCAGTAGCGGCACCGACACGTGCGTTATCAGAGTCCAGGCCCAAACGCCGAAGAACTCCATCTGAAAACAAAAAAAAACTTAGAATTCTGCTGCATTCAGTTTCATACAAAAGTCCTCTGTTTGATACACACGAGCGTAATTTTGTGAGTCGTGATTTGTATGAAAAGAAATTCTGCCCGGCAGAAATTCTGCGGCTCACGACTCACAAATTACGCTCGTTTGGCTACACCCTAAGGCCAACTTGCGCCAATCTGGGTTAAAAAGCAACGACGCTTTGACCAGACAAACTTAATATTAATTTTATACTTAATATTAATTATTACCTATTTTGTATACCTAGTACCTAAGTACTTTTAATTTCTTTTTACGAATAATAAAATTCTTTAAATAAGTGTATCGAAATTCGAAACCAAACCTGTGAAGGATGAAACTCCGCCCGGGCATTTTTGACCCTATTCAGCAGCCAGAGGGCGAAATTGCCCACGAGTAGGAACGTGACTAGCTGCCGGCCCGGGCGCTCCCTGCCGCCGGGGCTGCGCCGGCTCCACGCGTCGAACACCAGCAACGTCTGACACGAACTTTGTACCACGGCGCATAAAGGCGATATTATTCTAGAATAAGGTACGCAGTCGGCAGTAGTTAGGGAATGCAATGGTTTATTCACTAAAACATGACGATGAATGGTATACTGTGTGAAATTTTAATGGTTGTTTTCCCGCAGTAAAATGATTCTATCGCAGTAGTACAATAGATTTGTGAAGACTAAATTTTTTTTTGTTCAAATCATAAATATAATTTGGCTGGGTCATAGCCGCTCGCCCTTATACCCATAAAGTTGCCATAGTACGTCATACAAAATATTTTTTATTTTAAAAAAATTACATGCATGGTTCGATAGTGGGTACTTTAATATAGGTAAATCGTTCTGCTGCGGGAAAACAACCACTACATAATACATAATACACTACATAATACATTGTTTATGGTACTAGACGTTCCGCGCGGCTTCGCCCGCGTAAATCAAATTTGATATTTCACAGACAAAATAGTCCACAAATAATAGCCTACGATCCTTCACGTGGTCTACTTCTTATCTATGCCAAATAATATTGCTCCAGTAGTTCGTGAGTATGCCCTTTCAAATATTTTTCCCCCGTTTTCACCACATTTCTCCTATTCCTTCGCTCCTATTAGTCTTAGCGTGATAAAATATAACCTATAGCCTTCCTCAATAAATGGGCTATCTAACACTGAAATAATTTTTCAAATCGGACCAGTAGTTCCTGAGATTAGCGCGTTCAAACAAACTCTTCCGCTTTATAATAATATTATGATGTTTTGATATGCAAATGAAGAAATTATTATCTCTCTCTATCTCTCTAATTTCTTGTTTGACACAAAGTCTGTTCGTGAACAAAATTACCTTTCCTAGGCTAGGTTAACTTCGCTTACCTCGTTATGCGTCTCCCTTCCGGATGTGTTTGTATGAGGAAGCAGGCGCCGATGATTTGGAAGAGGTAATACAAGTAGACGCCGCACTGCGTCACAAGCAGCAACGCGTGTTCCATCGGCATCCCATACGAGGCCTGCCGCACCGTCAGCGCCCGCATACGCTGGATGCACGCAGCGGAACCCAGCGTCATCATGATGAACAATATCGTCTCCCAAATGTTAATCTGGAATTTGCAAAGAATTATAATGTTGTCAGGAAGTAACTGCTATGGTCGGATGTTATTTTATGGGTCTCAGTATCTTCAATCTTCATAATATTAAATTCTCGATCGTGGAGCAATTTAGGCTTTAACTATTAACAGTGTTGGAAAGTAATAAGTGTCCGTACCATGTGTATTAAAAGTCTATGGTCCGTACCGTCCGTAGTTTGTAGATAACAAACAGCTGTCTGTGTGACTGTGTGTTACTTCGTTTCTTTTCTTGCGGGGAAATCTGTACGGACACACGTCTTACTTATGCTTTGCAACACTGTTATTTCGTAAGTATAATGATGGAAAAAAATCAGCCAAGTGCGAGTCGGACTCGCGCACGAAGAGTTCCGTACTGTTATAGAGCAAACATAGACCAAAAATTTTGTGAAAATTTCAAGAGCCTATCTATTGCCATCGAGCAAAAAAGGCCCAGAAAATCACGTTTGTTGTATGGCAGCTCCCCTTAAATATTAATATTATTTTGTTCTTAGTATTTGTTGTTATAGCGGCAACAGATATACACAATCTGTGAAATTTTCAGAACTCTAGCTATAGCGCTTCTTATATATAGACAGACAGACAGACAGACGGACAGACAACGAATTCTTAGTTATAGCATGGACCAAATGTCTGGTCTCTGGTTATAGGGACCCGTTTTTACCCTTTGGGTATGGAACCCTAAAAATAGAAGTAGCTTGCGTAACCTTCTTGCTATTATCTTTATGATAAAATATGAATAAGCATCTCACCTGCAGCAGCGCAATTTCCACGTGTTTATCGTTTTGAAATAGGCCATTAAATAACATTAGACTGACGATGGTTCCCGCCAGCGTGGCAATACCCATAAACAAGCCTTTGTGGGCGCTGCCGCAGTCTACTGAAAAATGATTACTGGACTTGGCCTGGCCACAACACTGTCTTTCCTCCGGTTGATTCGATCGATGGCTCTTGGACTTCTGTAAAAAAATCATGAAATATAAACGATAAACATGTTCATTTTTGTAACTAATAACAAGTACCAGTAGACATTTTATTATTGAAGAAGTCTGGATTGAAGTCTTTACTTCATTTTGCTTGTATTTTATATCCAAATACCTAATATCATTAGGATTGTTTTACATGTGTATTATAACATTTTCATTTAATGATCTCTACAAGGCTAAAACGTGTTAGGCCTAAAATTACACGGCAACAGCCACGTAATAAGACCGGCTGTAATAAAGAAAAAGTAATAACATTTACCGTTCCCGGCACTGTGCATATATCATTCCATATCACAACAATTATTATGGAGCACAGCAGACTGTATTCGACGCCGCACGGCCTCAGGTACGGGTTCATGGAGCGAATCAGGGGGGTGATCATGTTTGAAACATTACAAGTCCACGGTACTATAGTTGCTGAAAAATTCCCGTGGAATTCCGTTGAGTTGTCTCCTGAGAGATCTGTTGAGTTGCCGAGAGAGTTTTCGCTTGGGACATCTGTGAAGATGACTGTAGCTGGTCCAGTAATGTTGGTGTATCTGAGCAAGGCAGGTCTGTCGTAGGCCACGGCTATGATGTCGTCCCTCGTCTCCTGGATCACGACGTTAAGCCACTCGCACACGTTCGTAGCGATGAGATGCATCAGTCCGAACCTGTCTATCACTACTCCTCGCATTGGGTCCAGGATCTGTGAAACAATTATTTAGTTAGATATTTCCGGCAACATTGTTGCGCTATTTTTAAAAGTACGCGTCCACCGGCTCGGAATCGGAGCGTACGCTGGGGACGTACTATTCGTTACTTTGCTGGTGGACGCGCAGCTGTATCCTATGTCCTTTCTCAGGACTAGAAATAATACATCCCTTATCAAAATAGTCGAGTTTTAGTTTCAAAAGTCAACAGATAAGCGCACTTTCAAATGTATATTATTAGTATGGATTAATCTCCAGAGTGATTGAATATGCTAAATGAAATCGCTAATTCTCATCACATAATGATAAACACTGATTTACAAAATTTGTGATAAGAATTCGCAATGACTTTGAATATGCATTAAAGACGCGTCGATGTGATAATGAATTCAGCACGTGCACAATGCATAATATAAGCTCGGCTACAAACGTAACGATAATACTGCGCAGTTTGGTCACAGAGCAGATACAGAAGGTTTGCGTCTGACAAGCGTCTGACAAGCAAAATTAGGATTAATTCCAGTCTAAAGTTAGTTGAGTTTAAATTAATTTTGATTCAAATATTGTGATAATAACCAGGATGTAATAGAATGCTAAAATGCTTCCAATTTCAATGTCGAGATTTACCCGAAAGAAGTAACACTAGTATACTAATTTGGCCATGTTTCAAGTATTAAAATTTCGTTTTAAATAATTAGAAACGGAGTAAATGGAAACTACTTGGAAACTATAATATAAGTGATCACGACATGTTTACTGTGACCGAAGTCCGAACTGTGCAGGTACAACTTTGCGAGTGTATCCAGCTAAACACATTAACGAATTACGTCTTACATCAGTGTAGGAGAAGATGAAAATAGTTTGTGCAACCAGAAACAGTATTCGGAACGACGGTTTAAGTACGACGATGATCAATTGGCAGTCCCCGGAGAGGTCGAAGTACTCGCTAAACTGCAGGCAGGAATATATGATGGTCCCCACCCCGAAACCCGCGACGCCCATGTGCAAGTAGAAGCTTCCGTAGCGCGTCCTTTTAATATTTTCTGTGAAAACATTTCACGATTAAATGTAGGTAATGAAATGACAATAACGGTTGTGTTTTTAATATTTGATCACATGTTTTTTTGCTTGGATTTAGGCATGCGTAGTAGAAATATACTTTAAAATCATTAATGAGTAATGTTATTTACTTACCGTCTGCATCACGTTTCGCTATTCGTAAGTGGAAAAACGTGTACGCCAGAAAAATCATGCTCACTATGTACAGATACAGTGTAAATACCTGTAAAATCATTATTTTAGTTACAACAGAAAAAATTATCACACAAATACATGTAATCATTTCTATTTATTCATAAAAGCCAATATATAAGAGAACCTAATCGCATCTGTGTAGTTTTAGAAAGCATTTTTAAATTTCTTTTCCTCGTAGCACCTGCGTAGTACTTACGTAGCACCACCGTAGCACAGTGTCTACGGAATTAAATTAACGTAGAACAGGGGTCACCAATTAGTTTCGCTCGGGGTCCGTTTTAAGACATGAAATGACCTTCGCGGTCCACACATTTTATAGAAAAAATTAAACAAACCTATAATTACAGAAATTACAAAGGTATTTTTTTAGATACTTATCAATAAAAAAAGTAACCATTTTTGTAGCTAATTATCTCTCTGGAGTGAATTAATATTGGTGCAATCTACAGATATTATTGACATGAAATCCTGGAGATGTTAAAGTCCTAAGATGATCGAAGATCATTTTCGAGCATGCTTGCTCCGCACACAGTGGGTCGGCGCGGCGGTCCGGATGCGGACCGTGGTCCGCCATTTGGTGACCCCTGATGTAGAATATGAGCCAAAATCTTAAATTATGCACTGAATCTTCTGTCAATTTCAAAGTTACAAAATTAATTAACCCATTGGGTAATAACAGATAATCAATGAATGTTTTGATTTTGAAACTTTTTTTTATTATAATTCAGGGGTATAGTTTCTTATTATACTTCAGATCACTTAAAGTTTGTACATAAATCGACAAATTCTTTCAATTGGCACCTCAAATTAACTTAATACGAAATAATAATAAAACTCACGTCCGAAGTGATATTAGTGTAGAGTTCATTTTGTATGGTGCTGGTAACTGGTAGAGCGAGGCCCAACACTATCAGCAATTTAGCGTAAAACGCTGACAACACCACCGTCATAGATTCACTGTAATGAGATATTATTCATTAACAAATTAATCTAATCCAGCCGGTATTCATTACTAATTAATTTAATAAATGTATGTGACACCTGAGCTTGCGTTATCGTTAGCTTTAATAGCCGTTTTGGTTAGCTAAGGTTTTGTTTTACTAGTGTTTATAGCCTATGTAATGAGGTAAAATACTTTGTCGTTACATTGGTAAGGTCAAATTCTAAATTAAAATAAGCGTTAAAATGTAAGGTCATTTTAAGTTATTGTTACGGCTAAGTGCCATTTACAACAACAGTATTTTGTTTTATATATGAACTACAAAACAAGCTCATCTTTATTATCTTTCTGTACAACCATTTGGTACCCTACAGGTATGTAACTTGAGATTTATAACATGTAAATTTTATGATTCATCTGGTGACCCCAAAACTTGTTTGTCTTAGCTGGATGGCCGATAGGAAACCCTCTTCTCTCTGGGAACTTTAAAATCTTTTTACCAAAGTGTACGTTTGGAAAGGTAACAGGCAGACAATATATTTTATAATATTAGAATGGGTGTCAACTTACTCGCCATGAGAGAGCACTTTCCTCTGCGGCTTTACATATACCCTCTCGGCACTGGAGCTGGAGCTAGCAGGCAGCACAACACTCAGTCGGGGCAGCGAGTGCGGCGTGTGCTCTCTGAAAATATAACACACCTACTAGAAGATGCCCGCAACTCCGTTGCGCCTAAATTCATTTATCGCGCGGGAACCTAACAATTTTCCGGAATAAAAACTATACTATGTCCTTTACTAGACTCAAAGTATCTCCATGCCAAATTTCAGCAAAATCGGCTCAGCGGTTAGAGCGTGAAGAGGTAACAGACAGACAGACAGACACACTTTCGCCTTTATAACATTAGTATGTATATTGTCTATTGTCTAATACTACACTTATGTGATATTAATATGTATGGTATCATAGATGTTAAAGTTAAAGCTGCTGTTTTGACTTCAAAAACAAATTATGAAGTAAAATGTACTTAATTATTTTTATATTGCAAAAATGAATAGGTACATAACAGAGCTACCATAGTAAGTACTGAAAATGACGAATGCGGAGTAAAACTTAATGTCTTGAATTTTGATATTCATTTAAATACACGAAAGACTGCATGTGAACAACGTTTTGGTTAATTACCTTTTACATGATTACATTGGAAGCGATACGACCACGACATTGAAATTATGTCTGTGATACATACTCCTGAGTGCTTAGTGCGAGTTTTATTTGATCATACACATCGAGAGCGTAAACGCGAATTTATATGGGATCAAAGCAGCGCCATCTACTGGCTAATGTGGATACTAAAATTTGTGAGTGGGAGTTTTACAAAGTTAACTTTTATGCGATCGAGTAGTATTGAAAATGGCGGCGATCGACTTGTTAACACTTTTTCGGACGTAAACGCCATTTTGCGAGTGCGAGACTGTCGTTTGACACATTTTTGACAGTTCAACGACAAACATTACGTAAACTTCTCGGCATTCTAAAGTAAAGTTTTCACCTAAAATTTTATGGTGAGAGAAGGGTTTTATCTTTGAATTTAAAGATATCTATCTAAATATATACTTTAATCTGAGATTATAGGTGACTAAAATACCTAAAATAGCATTCTATATTATGATGGCGGCATATTATTATTTTTTCGCTTGGAACATGTTCGCGAAAGCCGTACAAGATGACCGTAGTTTCCAAATTTAGCCAGTAGATGGCGCTGCTTTGATCCGTCCTTCATAAATTAATTTTTTGAAACTCGGTCTACAAATGAAACCTTCCCCGGACGCTCCCCGGATGCCTTCTAAACTAGGACAAACCCGGGGAAACCCGGTTGACGGAAACCGAGTTTAAAAGTCGTTTTTACAGATTGTCGTCAAGTCGAAAGTCTAGTAAATGTCTAAAAAAGTAGTCAGCAAAGTCAACGAGTCAAGTCAGATGTTTTAGTAAAGTGGTAGACCCTTTACTAAAACTTTCGGTGGAGTTTTGGAAGAAACACAAAATAAAGCACGTTTCTTGAAGTTGTATCTATTAGCCCACACTTGTGCATGACATCGAATATTTATTGTGGTTAATATTCTACCAACATTACACAAGACCAAAATAACACAATTTTAAGAAAAAGATACAAAAACACAACGTCACTCTTTTGTATTTCCGACAAAAGTCAAAGTATAGGTATTTAGTTCTAGTTAACTAAGAGAAAATATCTGAAAAATTAATAGCATCCATCAGCATAGAAAGTAAAAACTTGATAAATATTGCAATAAAATAATGAAGCTATGCAAAAATACTTATAATCTTACTGAAAATGCTTGTGGATTAATAAAATAAAACAAGTTCACTAAAATAAATGCTTTTATTTCATAAACCTTCTGCGATTCGATCGATACCATCTTCACAAATTTTGTCTGTCACTATTTTTAACTAATTTCAGTCTGGACCTCATCAGTGCAAACACCATTTATGTATTCTTAAATAACACACGAAGACTGCACTACTAATCATTTTCCTACTTGAAGAATCATCCTTTTGAGAACCAACACTTTGACAAGATGGTTCAAGTTCAATACTAGGTATCCTCAGTGTTGAATTCCTGGCAGGACTTCTCCAAATTATCCTTACTTTTGATGCAACTTTATGCCAATTAAATGAGCGGTGCCTATGTAAGTACCTATGTATATCAATTTAGATGGAAGCCAGTTTGGATGTTTACTGAAAGAAGCAACGGTTATAGGTTATGTTCATATTGTGTTCATAAAAAATGAATTTACGGTTATAATCTACAAAATTCAGTGTTTTACGAGTCTACACATAACATTCAAGGAACTTTTTAAATACTTACGTATGTTTTTACTGCCTTTTATCCATTGCTTTCGTTTTTCAATAAGCAAAGGCATGTGAATACTTTGGCAGAAAAATAGTAAAATTTTACATCGTTCGATTTGCCTTTCCGGGAATACAACAATGCATTTCAATTCTTGAAAATACTAAAATTTTTCAAGAAATCTTATAATTTTCCGTAGCTTGAATAAAGCTTGACAGTAAAATTTTCGTAAACTTAAATAACACATTTACTCCTAGCGGAGTTGTAAAAGTTTCGGCTATTCGCCACTTGTGGCAGTGTCGTCGCTCTGCCCTATTATCCATTCAAATTTGAAAGACACCTCTATCCACTGAAAAGGCGATTGTTACCAAGGACATCAATTTGGTCGGTTAATGTTGGACGCTACGGAACTACCAACTTACAGTAAAAATTGATCGCCTCTGTCTCACTATTTGCAATGAGGAAACGTCAATCGAATGGACATACTCGATTGCAACTCACACTCGCTGTAATGTGGCGCACACTCCTAGTAGAGTTTATTCGTTATACGAAATCGTGAAGTAATTTGACATGAATTGTTGAACTCGCACTAAGCACTCTGAAATACAACAATGTTAGACGCTCAAAGAAGCTACACACTAAAGACCTAAATCGGTTCATCGACTTAAGCGTGAAGATGTAACGATAATACGTCTTTACCTGTTATTATGTTAGAATGGATTTACTTATAAACAAAAATTTCACGAGGTAAAAGTGTTTATATCGGAAGCGGTTAAAACCGCTTACACGGTGTTTATTGAGTACATTTAATGAAGCTCTCAGACCTTTCATCCTCAGGCACAGCAACCAGCGGCTCAAATCTCTCTTTTTCCTTGGCGTTCGGACTCGGTTTTTCCTTATTTTTCATAACTTTCCTACTTATTGCACGGTGACACCACTGCAAGTCACATGTGTGTGCTCGCAACGCAAATATTGTACTGAAGGTGTCATGACTAACTTACACATAAGCGTGTGGTTAATAATAATTGTTAATTTTACACAAGGTTGTTAGGATTAGTAATATAAGTGTTTATTTTAGTAAGGTCTGGATATTACATTACATGTACATTGTACAATAGTAAAGAAAAAGATACCTAGTAGAGAAAAGTAATAAAGAAATTTTTGTCGACTTCAGCGGGTCAGTGGCTACAAATTTTACCAAGAGGAAAATTATATTTTATAATATTTTAAATTGTAATGCACATTGTGCATTGCACAATCTTATGCATTTTAAGTCAATACTAAAACATAGAAAAGTAAAAGTCAATTAATTTAAAAATTATCTAAACTCTAAAGTATTCAATTATCCACACTATACTCTCAAACCTTCTGACCTTATAGTATCCTAATAGAGAACGAGTTAATAAAAAAATACTAGATTGATATCCGTGGATTACGAGATGTCCTCACGGGTACATAATTAGCGCCGCCGGTGTCACTTTCAGACGGCCCTCCTAACGAGGTAGCCCCCCACCTCTCGTTCCGTCTTACCTCCGCGGCTTAATTAGATGTCTACCTCTAAATGATCCGATACCGGCGATCGGTAAAAAGCTATTTACTATTAAATCATCATGCTTCGCCACACAGATTGAGGTAAAGGAGCCAAAGGGTAAAAAAAGTTGTAAGTGTCTTGGCGAGTTAACTATAGCTATAAGTAATAATTTTCACATTTTTTTATTTGAAATCCAAACCGGATAAATAAATTTTAACACGATAAATAAAAAAGGATGTTAATTTTTTGAGCTAACTACGTATAAAAGTGTCAAACCACAAAGCGAGTGTGATTCCCTTCTCTCTTTGATTTTGCATATCCTAAAATAAACCACTTAATTATAATTATATTTGTGATGTTTTTCACTTGTAGTACTTTGACTACAAAATAATATAGTTAGGTATAAATGGAAATACAACTTTGAAACAATGTTTGTTGAATTATTGAAATACAAAAATGAATATAAGAATGAAATACAAAAAAATTGAAATACGAAACAAAAACACATTATTATGACATGGAATCGTTATAGTACGGGTGCCCTAAAACAAATTTTTTTGTGATTACTGACAATCAAATTTTTTGTTCCGTTTTAGGGTACAGTAATCAACCAAGTTTTGTTGATTACAGAACCCTAAAACGGAACCCTAACCAGCTGATTTTTTGTATATTGGTAGGTTAATAGTTATATTATTTAAGAGTAACCTTGTCCTACAAATAAAACAATCTATATTTTAGGACCATCAAGTCAAAGTATGAAATCCTTTCTATCTCTGTTACCCACCACCAACCACTTTCAAGATTTTTCGAAAATAAAAATGTTGTTCGTCTTATCAAAATGTAGCTACTCACAAAAATTTGCTTGTTAGTAATCACAAAAAAATTTGTTCTAGGGCACCCTGACTATTAATTCGATTTGTGAACTAACAAAAATTGTTTTTCTAAATTCGAGACCAACTTTTTCTCGACTCTCGCCAGTCGTAAAAGTCATCCGTTGTAAATAAAGTGAAGAAGAGAGTGCTACTGTGTACTCAATGATTCCAGTTTATACGGTCAGTGGTCACCGTAATCGAACTGCTGTAAACTCTATTATATCTATATAATTTTATTGTTGTAGCACTCTGTTGTAGTTCGTTCAGCTTACACATTTTACTGAAATCACTATTTAAGTATTTATCACCTTCAACTTTTGGTTAATTTTACAGTAAACATACCATTCTGTGTCTTCTAAAATAACGTCCGCGTCGTCCATATTTTATCTACAAAAGACACCGAAGGCGAATTCGGAGACCAAGTGCTCCACCTGTCATAGTGAGGCTATCGTACTTATGTTATCTTCTGTTGCAGGCATTAAAAGATTTGAGATAATCGCTGAGATAAACATAAGAGAATTTATTATTATTATCGGTTTTCGTTCTTAATATACTTAGATCCATCTATACCAATTATCAATTAATTTATTTTTAAATTTTTGATGCTATTAAATCGTGTTAAATTTATGAGTACAGGGAGCGGAACGAAGGAAAGAAGTATTAATTTTCATAAACTAAATAATATCTATTTTGAATTATTATGTATGCCTGTTTGCGTTCTAGGAAAAGTTTGGTAAAGTAAACACTGTTTGTTAAGACAGCAATTAGCTGTGAGCAAGGTTTGAACAAGATAGATGATTCACAATGTAGGACTCATGTAAATTATTATATGATAAGGATCGCCATTTCAATGACATGTATTATACTGTATGGTGTATACTGTACAAGGTACATTGCACCATAAGCCATTACTCATTATATAAACATTGTAAGTCCTCATTGTAACGCCTCCGTGGTCCAGTGGTCTAGAGCGTCGCTCTTGACTCGGAGGTCGCGGGTTCGATTCCCGCGTTGGAAACATGTATTTCCAAGTTTGGTTAGGACAATGCAGGCTGATCACCTGATTGTCTGACAAGTAAGATGATCCATGCGTCGGATGGGCATGTAAAAAGTCGGTCCTGCGCCTGATCTCTCGCCGGTCGTGTCGGTCTGCCGTCCCACTGGGTTATGAGAGTAAAGGAATAGAGAGTGCTCTTGTGTACTGCGCACACACTTGGGCACTATAAAATTACTCCTGCGTACCTGGCCTGGTTTCAATGAAACCGGCCACCGTCACCGAAACCGGTGTGGGGAGTATTGTAAGTCCGTGCAAAATGGTAATTTTGGAATATGAGTAATAATCTTCGATAATCTCTAGTTAGCATAAAAGAAATGGTATTAATATGGTATTAATAATTAAACCCCTATAGTATGCCACGCGCCCATAGCTACCAAACAAAAGTATGCCAAAAAATGAAAATAGATTCTTAACCTTATTAATTCGATTTTTTAACTTCCTAATTATAATTCTGTTAACATAGTTACAATACATCAGTGCTTATTTCTAGGTCTCGTGACATAAACCTAGTGCATACTCGTTACGTACATTGAAAAAGTATATTGAACCAATTTATAGTACAAGAGCTAACGTAAACAATTAGCGCGTATTGTTGATGGCGGTGCGTGGCGTCACAAAGGGCAGAATTCGATGCGTTAAATGCCTCATCACGTTACGCGGAAATTTGACTAAACAATTTAAAACTTTAGCTCCCGTTGATTTTGTTCTACTGCCGCTGAAACAGTCGTTTTCAGTTTGCGAGTTATTGTATTGTTCTCTGATAGTTTAGTCGGCTTTTGTGTCCTTTTATGTTTTTCATTGACCCTTTTCAATGTATGGAAAAGACAAAACCTATGAAATTTATCGAAATGTTTGGCCTGGTTCATATTCAGTTACAGCTTTAAAATACGATCGAATGTAGACTACATTGGGAGGAAAATCTACACTACTTTGAGGGTCGAGTGCTTGGATCTCTGAATATTCTCTGCATAAAATATAATATTTGCTCCTTTATGGTGAGATTTCGCATCATCTAAAAACTTTAGAGAAGGAGTTCTGACTTCTGATAGTCTTCTGTAGACTGCTGGCTTATTGGAGTCTACTGGAGAATTCGACGGCGTTTCCCAAACACATCGTGTTTAGTGTTATCTTCAGTATTAGGTATAAAAGTATGGAATATTAAAGCCTAAAATAAATGTATTCTAAATTTTTCCAGCTATCTTTGTCATAGGATTAATCAAATTTAATAACCATAGATTTACATCTATTTACAACAATACAATTGCAATTCAAAGTATCTCATAGACTAATCTATACATATAATAAAACTGTACTAAATGGAAATTCTGCACATTAAAGATATTCAAAAAATAATAAGCGGGGGGTGTCACATCGCCATGGAAGCCAAAAATGCGGTTAGTTTTTTGTCTGTCTGTCTGTATGTTTTGTTGTCGATTTGAATGCGGTTTTCGCAAATATATTTGTCTTCTTCCAACTTAACATCTGGTTTATAAAAAATTTTCCCCCCACCCCTCTAAGGGGACAAAAGAGGGGGTCAGTTTTGTATCAAACTTTTTTCTTTAACGCGAAAACTACTGATCCGATTTGCAAACGGTTTTCGCAGATATATTTGTCTTCTTCAAACTCAACATCCGGTATATAAAATTTTTCCCCCCACCCCTCTAAGGGGACCAAAGAGGGGGTCAGATTTTGTATCAAACTTTTTTCTTTAATTGACTTACTTCATATTATATACTGTGTTTTCCAATTTAACATTTGGTGTATAAACATTTTCCCCCCACCCCTCTTAGGGGACAAAAGAGGGGGTAAGATTTTGTATATCAACTGATGAAGTAGAAATACTTTATATGGCAAAACAACGTTTGCCGGGACAGCTAGTATGAATATAATAAAATGCAGCTTTCGCAAAAGAAAACACGAGCGGGTATTTAGCAAATCTTTAATATATAAAAGATAAATCACATTAATTTATTCTTGTCATTCATCACACATTTAAGTATATCGGTTTATTCTTGAAGCTATTTTTCCAGATTTCAAACAGGCATATAGTGGAGTGGAATCGGTAGAAAATGGCCAGGGGCATTGATACGTGCGTGATGATGGTCCAAGCCCAGGGGCCGTAGAACGCCAGGTGAGCTGGCCTGAACTCTGCTCGGTTCTGAAAAAAAAAGTTCATTTTAATGGGCTAGTAGGGTTCATGTCGGTGAAGATATGGTTGGGATTCGAGTTGTGAGAATTAAGCTTCTAGTTTAATGACAAACGATTAACCCTGGACCATAGTCTGCAGTAGTGGATTAGTTTGATTTTTATTGGAATTTACTTAGAACATTTTTTTGAAATAGTTTTCAACAGATTACATTCACGTACATCTAAAATGTTGTCTCATACCAACACTCTGTATGATGATAACTGCCATAGATGTTATGGAATACGGCACTGGCAATATATCACGCTGTATATACAAAACTCTCGCCACAATTCAAGTTGCGATTTCCTCGAGATCTGTGCACGAGAAAACCATTGAATAAAACAAACATTTGCGTACGCTTTCAATTCTTTAGTCGACTTTATAACAAAATACGAGAATATTTTCGATTTATATTAGGTTCATTGTGGGGTTTAGATGAATTGTAAGCGGAATACGCTCCACGTCTGTAACAGACACTGTTTTCAACTGTAATTCGAGCGAGGAAGTCGAGATTTTTTGAGAAGTAGGTAAACGTGTTTTCAATCAAGTAAATACATAAAATGTTAGGAATAACCTCAATATTAAGCTTGTTTGATTGTGAATGTTGTTAGCGGTAAAACTATTATCTAGATTTTTAAACCTGAAATGCCTACGTGGCGTAGTTGGCTCTTGACTCGGAGGGCGTTCGGAGCGCTCTACGAGAGTAAAACGAAGACAGAAGTATTAGAGATTCTAAAGAATCTATTCAGTTATGAGGTCACCTTTGGGCAATATTATATTTCAAGGTCTCTTTTTTTAAATTAAAACGGCCACCTTCACCGAATCTACCATGGGTACAATACCTACTTTTTCCAAGGTGTTGATAGCCCACATGGCCATGTTAGCGACGAGTAGAAATGTGACGAGCTGCCTGCCAGGCTTGTTCCGCCGGTGCTCAGAGCTGCTGCTGCGCCGCCACCATGCGTCGATTATGAACAGGGTTTGGAGAATCGTCTGAAAATAAGATACTGGTAGGAGCATGGTACTTTCTTTGCTTATATTATGAAGGCTGTAACAAAAAAAGTGTTAATACTTTAAGATGTGTATTGTGTATGTGTCCCATAATTATTCACCTTGAAAGTGTAGCAGCTCTGAAAGAGTTTTATTTTCCTGTTATTGTATGGGAATATTCATGAGTCATGACTTGGGGCATTTATCGTAGACACATAGAAGTCAAAGATCTCTTCTTAGGTGACGCTAAAAGAAAGACTTGACTTCACAGTGAACACTGAACTCAATAATACAAGAGGCACATCATACGCAATACAATTTGATGGTTCATAGTCCACACGTAAGCTCCGAGGAATATACTATCGGAAAATACCCCGCACTTCCAATAAACATAAAAAATAAAGAGCAGTCGGATTCACACAGTATTTCAGTAACTAAAATCTAGTTTTGCAATAAAAATATTCTATCAATATTTGAATGAATTCATGCACGGAATCTAATTCTGGCCGAACTTTTCAAGTGGGCAGGGTAGCCGAAATCCGAGACAAGGAATATCGAAAAAAGGTGAAAGAGGTTCGGATCCGCGGTTTTGATAGAAACTGGGACTCTGCATTGTTATGTTTTTAATAAAACCATATTTTAGTTAGGAATGGAATAAGCTGGGCCAGCTACTTTACTAATCATTTTCAAGACTATAATTTATATTGTTTTTATGTTGCGCTATAATTGTTGACGGGAACTCTACCATTATTTGCAAGAAGTGTCCATGGGCGACGGTAGAACTTGCTTTCCTTCAAGTGACCCGTTTGCTCGTTTGCCTCCCTTATTTTATATATAAAAAAGAGGTGTTACATTACATCCATCTTATCTAGCGCGGTGGTCCATCAAGCTAGATTAAATATTATGTAACAACTAGCTGTTGCCCGCGACTTCGTCCCCGTTAGCATAATATAATAACGGAGATGGATAATTTTCTCCTTTTAAGGTCCCTTACTCAAAGGGTAAAAACGGGACCCGCCGCCAAGTAGGCACATATTAATCAAATGACACTCGAAAATTGTATGTTCAGTTTAGGTTACAATCTTTAATAATATTTTCAGTTCAATCGGTCGAAAGTCTAAGAAAATTTCTAAATGAATAAATAGATGACACTCGAAAACTGTATGTTAATTTTAGGTTAGAATAAATTCACTTTTAATTAATAACTTACTTTGTTACTTAGTCGTTAATCCTAAGCGAACGCCTTCAACATAGAAGCTCAAATTTTTAATAATTTCAGTTTAATCAGTCAAAACTCAAAAGTCTAAGAAAATTACTAAAAACTTTCATCCCCTATTTTATCCCCTTAGCCCTTAGGGGTGGAATTTATTAAATTCTTTTCTGAGGGGATGCCTACATCATAGTATCTTTATGCATACACAGTCTCAGCCCGATCAGTTTAAATTTGACAAAAATTTCATGCAAAATTTCATCTTCTATTTTGCCCCCTTAGGGGTGGAATTTTAAAAATTCTTTTTTAGGGGATGCCTACGTCATAGTAGCTTTAAATGCATGCAAAGTCTCAGACCGATCGGTTTGAAATTGACAAAGTTTCATACAAACTATCAACCCCAATTTCACCCCCTTGGGGGTAGAATTTCCAAAGACGCTTAAATGTACATCCATTTAATTTTAATTAGTAACCCAATAATAAAGTTTCATGTTTCTAACTTAAGAAATGATGGACTTTCATTCACACTTTCAACCCCAATTTCATCCCCTTGGGGGTAGAATTTTCAAAAACACTTAAACACGTATCTATTTATTTTTAATCAGTAGCCCAAAAAATAAAGTTTCATGTTTCTAACTCAAGAAATGACGGACTTTCATTCAAACTTTCAACCCCAATTTCACCCCCTTGGGGGTAGAATTTCCAAAAACGCTGAAATACATATTCAATCATTTTTATTCAGTAACCCAAAAATAAAGTTTCATGTTTCTAACTTAAGAAATGACGGACTTTCATACAAACTTTCAACCCCTTTTTCACCCCCTTCGGGGTAAAATTTCCAAAATTCCTTCCTTAGCGGGTGTCTACTTTATAAAGCAACTCTACTCACCAAATTTCGTGGCTGTAACTTTAACAGTTTTTGCTCAGCGATGATGAATCAGTCAGTCAGTCAGGACTTGCAATTTTATATATAGAGATAGGTATTAGCTAAGCCAGCAAATATTGTTTTGCAATATTCGCTATTCGGGTATGAAAAAATGATGTTGGCCGATTCTCAGCCCCACCCAATAAACACGGAAAAAATATCAAAATCGGTACAATTTTGTCACTGGAGTTAGGCAACTAATAAAGACGTGAGTGGAAGAACACGATAAGTAAGAGTAAACAAATGCCGTTTTTTCCATAAATGGAAGCTTTAGGGCCGGAAAAATGATTTTTGATAAAAAAAACTGTACTTTTGTGTGTAGCCCATAAAGTTAATATACCTAGCGGAATACAGAAACAAAGGCCTGAGCAAGCGAGATGTTACTATCAGTAACGCTGCGTGGTAAAAAGAGACGTGTGACACATGACAGCAGCACTCTTTTTTTGACGTCCAGTCAGCCCGTATCAGTCCGTTGACAATATTATAATCTCATAGAATTCATGTTCAATCATGCTTGTGTAACTTAAGTGTATACGTAGGTATACATATTTTTCACACAGATGAAAACCAATTTTGGTTTCGTTTGACAGCTCGAGTTTGTTGCTCTATTCCGCTAGGTATATTAACTTGTAGCCAGATATATTACTAGCCAGCCCGCCTAGACAAGTGGCAAGCGATTATCGTAAATGACAACAAAATGTATGGGATTTGACATTAGTATTCGCTAGCAAAGCGATGACTTATGTCAAATCGCATACATTTTGCTGGCGTTTACGATAAATTGCTTGCCACTTGTCTAGTAGGGCAGGTGATAAAGTAGATAAGTTACAAGGTTTGTTCAAATTATAAGGGAAAAAATGAGTATATGTCCGTATGTTATAAATGTTACTTATTCTGTTTTTCCACTCACGTCTTCATTAGTACAACACGAGAATCGTATAAGTGTTATATTATATTATCGACGAAGTACCTGAATCAAGGAGAGGAACTCCGAGAAGAAGCCAGTGAGGTCAGTCCCCTGGGTGAGGTGCAGCGAGTGGTGGCAGCCGATGAGGCTGAACATGCAGTACACGAACATGCCCGACTGCGCCAGGATCAGCAGTGACGTGTCCAGACCCAGCACGGCTGTACCAAACTTGATGTTATCTCTCTTATTTTTAAGAAACACTAACTTGAAAAAACAACGATAAAATTGATAAAAATAATATACTTTGGCTTAAAAAATATTTTATTTATAAAATATTTAGGCATTTATAAAAATATGGTATTATAGTAGGTACGGTCAAAAAAACATACAGAGGCATACTGTCAAAGCCATTACAAAGTTTTAAGCTTTGCCGTAAGACGTACTATGGCTGTGTGTCCGTTTGCGTAGCCTCATTTACCCATAAATCGCTAATCATTTCATGCCTGAAAATGAACGGTTCCCCGAATTTTTTAAATTTACGCTGGCAAATTCGCGCGGAATATCTTGGTCCAATAATAATGGCGGAGAAATTAATAGACACAGTAGTAGACTTTTACGTGTGTAATCCTCGGTTATCACATTGTAAATATTATCGTGCCATTGGTAAATAAATAAATCTTGCCTCACCTACCTTGTGTTTTTCTTTTATACGGTAGAACTCTCATTTGTTTCAGGGCTGCCAGTGACGCAATTATTGACAGTGAATACAAAATCAATTCACATATGTTCACTTCGAAAATTGCGTCCTGGAAAATAAATAAGAATACATCCCAATACATATTTTTTCCTACGTTATATTCCCACTTGATTTGAAGACGGTACCAGATAAGAATGCTGAGTTCTATGACAAAATATTTTTAATATTTAAGACTGGTACCGACTTCAAAATAATGTAGATTGTGTACAGAAATAGTTGAGGTTTAGGAGAATTATGCATAAGGCACTTTAAAGAGTAAGAATTATTTAACACTTTTTTGTTCATTACAAATTATTATTGTTTTTACCCTGGAAGTCGGTTTTAATTTTTTGTTAAAAATAATAATTTCACTCTTTTTAGTGATTTATAAGCTGGTTTTCTGCACAGACTAATGTGTTATGCTTAGTGACTTTGGATCCAGGATACACTTTCATGATATTATGAGAACTCATTGTCTGATGTCACTACTTCAGAATTGCTTAAGCAACTCCAAGCATATACCACTGTGTACCTAATGTATGTATATGCTTATTGCTTGGCGTGTTCATACGCCTGTCTTTAAAGGCTCTATAGTTCTGTTCAGTGACTTTCTTTCTATCATTACACTCATCACTCATGAAAACAACTCAACATTATTAGATGACGCCCGCAACTTCGTTGCGCCAAAATTCGTTTATCGCGCGGAAACTTTAAATTTTTCCGGGATAAAAACTATCCTATGTCCTTTCTCGGGACTCAAAGTATCTCCATGCCAAATTTCAGCAAAATCGGTTCAGCGGTTCGAGCGTGAAGAGGTAACAAACAGACAGACTGATAGACAGACGACAGACACACTTTCGCATTTATAATATTAGTATGGATGCTCAAATAAAATAACTAAAATCGTCCTTATAAATTTTAAGAATAACTTACCTCATAGATCTTATGATCAAATTGCTAACTTGGTAACCTAAACACCAAGGTTGAGTCATTTACATTGAAACAACATTATAATTTTTTAAATCGTTCGACAAATTCGGGCTTTGTTCTTAAAGACGATTAAAAGTAACAATAATAGGGGTCATAATTAGATAATTCATGGTGTGGTGACCGGTAGCAGTGATGATGATGATGATGAATGTAACTTGCATAGTAGCATAATATGCTTTCAGTTCTTAAACCAACACCGAAACCCCCATACTTGCTTTTTGGTAGCACATGCTTAGGATACTTCTCATAAAATCGAAATCCATATAAATTTGGAGGAGTTCCCTCAATTACTCACGGATGTATGTTGGAATGGTGGTGATGATGATGATGATAAATTAAATTTGCATAGTAGTATATGCTTTCAGTTCTTAAGACAACGCCGAAACCCCCAAACATGTATCTATAAGGAGTAAGGAGTTCTGTTCACCGACTTCGAACCATGGTATATCCTGGTGCAAAATCTTACTTTTTAGTTTTGGTAACATATGCCTGGAATACTTCATATGAAACCAAAAAAACATAGGTTTCCATTTGAATTTTGAGGAGTTCCCTCGATTACTCATGGATCCCATCATCAGGTCACCACTTTTCTAAACATTGCTTTTTGGTAGCATATGCTTAGGATACTTCTCATAAAATCGAAATCATTATAAGTTTCCATATAAATTTGGAGGAGTTCCCTCGATTACTCACGGATGTATGGTGGAATGGTGGTGATGATGATGATGATGATTAATTAAATTTGCATAGTAGTATATGCTTTCAGTTCTTAAGACAACGCCGAAACCCCCAAACATGTATCTATAAGGAGTAAGGAGTTCTGTTCACCACCTTCGAACCATAGTAAATCCTGGTGCAAAATCTTACTTTTTGGTAACATATGCCTAGAATACTTCATATGAAACCAAAAAAACATATGTTTCCATTTGAATTTTGAGGAGTTCCCTCGATTACTCATGGATCCCATCATCAGATCACCACTTTTGTCAAAATGGGACCAAATTGGAGTGAAACCTATTATAACAAAAGAAAAATTTTGAAAATCGGTTCATAAACGGCGGAGTAATCTTTGAACATAAAAAAAAAAAAAAAAAAAAAAAAAATATCCACAGACGAACGTATAACCTCCTCGTTTTTGGAAGTCGGTTAAAAATACGTACTCCCGTGAACTGTCAGGCGCTACGCAGACGACTGGACGGGCCGGGCTGGACAGCCGCGCCGCGAATGATAGCACAAAGGGAATCCTATATTACCAACGCACACGGCGGGCAAAAGACCACGCTGCAGGCGCCCGACGCGCACTGAGAACGCGGTATGTCCGCGACTGACCGGCCCGCTACGCCCCTTCGTCTGCGTAGCGCCTCAAAGTAATGTTTAAAGTTGTTAGGTTTATAGGAAATAGACTGAATTGTATTTAGTAGAATCTTAGAACCGGTCTAGTTTTTACAATTAAAAAAGGAAAAGTTTTGCTTTGTGAATTGTATTATCTTGAAAAAAATACACAAAAGAAAAATTACTTACGTTAATAGTACTCTTGTTGTTCGCTAACACAAAGAACATGATGAGCGATATGATGGTAAGCACTATGAGCAGTATGCCGGCGATCAGACCCCTGTGGGCGTGCGAGCAGTCCACTGAGAAGTGGTGCAGCGTGTTCCGACTGCCCAGGGGAGAGTTCACTCCCAGCATGCCCGCTACACAAAAAAATAGCATTTTTAAGGACGAAATAAACAGCATCCCTCGTGTTATTATCCGATAGAGTAAAGTCCTTATAATAATTGAAAACATAAGTAGATGAACCAGGTAACTACCACTTTATAACATAAGAGCAATTACTCATTTTTTCCCTTATAATTTGAACACACATAGAATGTAATCCACATTTTATATACTTCAAATCATTTTCTGGTCCTAAAGCCTCCATTTGTACAAAAAATCGTCAGTTTTTAAATTGTTACTTACCCGCTTCATCTACTCATGTCTTCAATTATATGTATACTAGCTGTTGCCCGCGACTTCGTCCGCGTTAGCATAGTATAATAACGGAGATAGATAATTTTCTCCTTTTCAAGGTCCCTTACTCAAAGGGTAAAAACGGGGACCCGGTTACAAAGATAATATCAGCCTGTCCGTCTGTCCATATCCGGATTCCAGGCTGTATACATGTAACTTTATGCATACACACGTCATAGTAACTTTATGCATACACAGTCTCAGCCCCATTGGTTTAAAATTAGCAAAGTTTCACGCAAAATTTTACCCCCGTAGGGGTGATTTTTTTAATCCTTTCTTAGGAGTTGTCTACGTCATAGTAGCTTTATGCATGCAAAGTTTCAGACCGATCGGTTTAAAATTGACAAAGTTTCATACAAACGTTCAACTTTCATTCACACTTTCAACCCCAATTTCATCCCCTTGGGGGTAGAATTTTCAAAAACACTTAAACACGTATCTATTTATTTTTAATCAGTAGCCCAAAAAATAAAGTTTCATGTTTCTAACTCAAGAAATGACGGACTTTCATTCAAACTTTCAACCCCAATTTCACCCCCTTGGGGGTAGAATTTCCAAAAACGCTGAAATACATATTCAATCATTTTTATTCATTAGCCCAAAAATAAAGTTTCATGTATCTAACTTCAGAAATGACGGACTTTCATACAAACTTTCAACCCCTATTTCACCCCTTTCGGGTTAAAATTTCCAAAATTCCTTCCTTAGTGGGTGTCTACTAATTAAAACAACCCTGCTCACCAAATTTCGTAGCTGTAACTTTAACAGTTTTCTCTGCGATGATGAATCAGTCAGTCAGTCAGTCAGGACTTGTAATTTTATATGTATAGATTATAGTATGTATTCATATCTATAATAATAGACTACAATTATTTCATAATAATAATTGTAGTATAGTACTACGACATCAAAAAAAGACTAAGGGCCTGGTTCACCACTTACTGATAGGCTATCCACGACTTATCAGACAGATAGATACAGAGTATCTGTCAGATAAATTCATGTATCCAGTATTTTGTAAAAATTATGTTAATTAATACACATTTAGAACGTAAACGTTCGATACGTAATTTAAAACGATGTTTACCAAACTGTTGTAAAATTTTCTCAGGAGTCACCGAGTTGTTTCGTGACTTATTTTTCGTCCCGTAGTTAAACTTCTTTTCAAAATCTTCGGGAGTACATTTAACCTAAAAATAAAAGTCTCAAATATACCAACAAATTACTTTTACACGACACGATAGAGTGAAATAAAAAATACTTACCTCTTTCCACATTTCATACAGGATGACAGCACAAATAAGCGAATATTCAATGGTGCAGGGGAAAAGGAACGGTGAGGCGTTCTGTACGAGCGAGCCCATAATGTTGGACCTGCGACAAGGTTCCGCCGCGATCGTGTGGTTCCCGCCCTCCTCCAGCAGCATCGATTGCTCCAGATGATGTATCTCGTGCTTCGTCTCCTGTACCAGGACGAACAGCCACTCGCACAGGTTCGTAGCTATCATGTGCATGAATCCGAACCGTTGAATCAGCTTGTACTTCCCGACTTCGATGTCCTTGTTCGTGAGGAATATGAACTGCATCTGAGCGAGAGTGAGAGCCATTCGCAGCGCCGGAGTGAGCGCAGCCAGCACGGAGCGGCAGCGGTCCCTCTTCTCAAAATATTCCCCGAAAACCAGTCCACTGTATACCATCGATCCGATGCCGAATGCTGAAAATTAACAGCAGCATTGTTTGTCCGTATCTGTCATGGTATAAGCCAATAAGCCAATATTGATAACGTACCTATGGCTCCGAGCCTCAAATAAAAACTGCCGTAGCGGGAAATAACTTCTTTTCGTTTTGTTTTCTCGTTGGGTGTTGCTTTCCCGGTGCCTATGCCGTTTTTATCTTCTTTTTCCATCTGGCCTGAAATTAATAATGTTAAAACCAAGAGGTAAAATATTTTAAAGATAATATATTTTAACGTTAACGGACATTTAAAATTCGTCTAATATTAATGTGACCTGCCTATCCGTGGCAATTAAACAAATGACTGAGAATGTTAGTGGAATACAAAGAAAAGACGATATTCTTTGCTGAAGTAATTATGCAAACGAGATGCGATTTTAATGTCGTATTTTGTAACGCAAATGCGACTAATTAGGTACAGTTTACATACAAACGAATTTCAGTGAGGCCAGACGTAGTTTGGGACATATTACCTTGATTGCTTATAATTAGGTTGAACGCCTTCTCTCGCATCAGGTTCGCGTATTGAAATATCACGAACAGTAGAGACACCAGATATAGGTACAGGTAAAATCCCTGGAAATATGTTACAACGTTCAGTTAACTGTCAGGATCAGAATATAAAAAAATGAATATTATGTAAGTTGTTAGTCAACTTGCATAAGATTAATTTTTGAGCTAAGATAAAAAAAAAACTATCTATCCACATAATATTATGATATCGCAAGCGCAAGTCGAGATGCGTTTTGTCCAATCTCGAACATTGCCGTCGAAATTATTTGACGGATTTAGATTAAAGGGCCAGGAAATAGGAAGTTCAGTACCTGGTAGTAGGCTTCGGGAACGCCATTAGCTATAACTTCAGTGACGGGGAAAGCTAGCCCAAGCACCACCAACAATTTCGCGTATAGCGCGGATAGCGCCTTGCTTAGGGCTTCGCTGAAAAGAAAAATGTTGGTACATTTCTTATTTCGTCGTGGAGACCTAATCCTCAGATTATGCTCTCGTACCTTAAAATATGACGTTACCTAGTTTAATCATAGCGAAGCCTTTAAACTCTCTGCGAGTCTAATTAATTTTAGGTTTGTGTTACGACTTAGGTAGATACAACTACCATACGATAGTTTCTTAATTAGCAACGTTCTGAAAGTGAACTTTTGAGTAATGTTAAATTAGAGATATAATACACTAGCGTTTACGTGTGGCTTAGCCTTAGGCAACCCCTAGTTATAGCGTGTGTTAATTCAGTGCTTAAACTTCTGTGCCGAAATTGATCCAAATCTGTTTATTAGATTTACGTCAAAAAGTAACAAGTATATCCACTATAATATGTATATTATAGTAGTGATTCTTAGCGTAGTTAATTATTAAACATATAAAATTAAAATAAAATTAAGTTAGTTATAGAAGTCGATAGGCAGTTGTATAACGTGATTGCCAGTATTCCGGTAAATATTCAAATCGAGGCTTCGCGGTGGCGTTGGCGAGCTGTCAGTCTGTAGCCAGATTCTGTAACATTTCAGAAAACCAGTTCGCAGCGTCGGTGCCCAAACCGGCACACGTACATTTACATTCAGACCGCAACGCGACGAGGCGAGGCGAGAATCAACCCTTAGATCAATTCAGAACGCAACGCGACGCGTATAGATAAATTTCGACAGCATTGAATTGACAGACTTGCTTGACGTCTCACGCAATAAAAGTCTGTCAAATCCATACAAATTTAGAAATGCGTCTAAATTGGCCCTAAGAGTTGAGAGTTGAGACCGAACTGTACAGTTTTATCAGGTTTAATATGTATCAGGACTTACTGTCCCAAGATCTCCGCGGCGGAAGGTGGGGGCTCGTGTGCGGTGGAGGTGACTGACGCGCGGGAGTTGGGCGACAGTTCCGACAGGAAGCGTCGCTGCGTCGCCGCGCACAACGCTAGTGCCTGCGACGGGCGACGGAACGCTGCGATTATCGCCGACGGCCGCCTGAAACAGTCCTTATTGTTAAAGTCAAGAAGATATAGTTATATTCCGAAATTTTGTTTCTTAGTCTACAGGTTTTTTAGTTAATACATTTTTTAAGTTGTAATAAAATACTTTTTCAAATACTATGAGTTAAGTCAAAAAACATCCATAATGGAGTTAGGGTTCATTTTGTTTCATTCTTATGAAGTTTATTTTATGAAATAGCATATTTTTCAAATAAATCTGAACTAATAAATCTTCATACATTTCTCTATTAAAGGATCTGACGTAGATAAGTTTACCTGGTGTTGAGGTTGGCGGCGAGTTTCGTCTCTATGTCACTAGACACACGGCGGCTATTTGGTTGCGAGTGCGAGTTTTGTATTAGGGGCTCAACTACAGGGCCCAGCATCGCTCTAGTCCTTTCTCTTAGGTGTCCTAGGTCCGAGTACGAGGACTCGATACTGCAAAAAGTTATTGATCACACTTAACATTGTTTGAAGCACAAAATTAATATTTCGCTTTCGAGACGTGAAGGTAGACACAAAATTAAGAAAAGCTGCCATTTTTATTACGAATCGGAAAGATTCTAGTCTTTATTGCTATTGTAAATTAAAAAAATTTGCAACTTGCAGAACAATGCAATTATTACAGAAAAGGAATTAATCTAAAAGTAGCAACTAACAATTTTCTTCAGAAAATCTATGGTAAGAGAATCATCACTCGAAACGCGATCAGCTCAAATAATATTCATTATATTTTAATATATCGGAGGCAGCAGGCAGTCGTATTAAGGGACACAAAGCGGTATATCAAACGTCATAAATATTTTCGCAGCTCGTGCACCGTTCGCCTGAATCCCTTTATATCTGCGACGCATTCTCCGACTATACGGCGTGATAAAAAATATTCAACGGAAAATCCCCTTTTACTCGTATATCGAGTGGGTGGGTGTATTGATATTAATTTAAGACTTTTTATTTTGGCCGCACCAATTTTGATTCTCTTGAGTTATGACAGTGTTGTAACTTAATGTTAGGTTTAAATTTTAAAATGTTTAGGGCCTGTTTCACCACTTCCTGATAAGTGCTGGATAGGCTAACTTAACTTGACAGATAGGGTATGGAGAATCTGTCAAAAAAGTTGTGCATAGCCTATCCGGCACTTTATCAGCAAGTGGTGAAACAGGCCCCTAATATTTAAAAAAAAGTCTGACACCAGCATTCCCAGAATTCCAATGGACCCTATTGAACTATTTGGACTCCAAGATTGAGCGAAATATCTCCAAAATTGTATTTATTTCTTCTCGGAGGTATAAGCGGAAATATCCTAAGCTTTGTGTAGCTCAGCGTCCGAGATATTTCAAAATGTATTATTTTATTTACAATACTACTTTTGTTTTCCAAGAAATACTGATTAATAAATGGTCAAACGTTTTTTGAAAACAATGTTTGCTCTTGTGTTTTCCAAAGTTACCCTAAGTTCCGTTACCTATATACTGCATAATTTATGCATTTGAAGGCGTTAATAAAAAATGAAACTTGTTATGGAGCAACATAATATTATGACTCGATGTTTTTAAAATGTTTTTATGAAAAGAGTAGCGGCGATCGTTTACGAGATAAAACAACAACGGTAGAGTCAACAACAAAAATCATATTTAAAAGAAACTTTAATTAAACTCTAGCATGTATTTCTTATGCCGCTTTGAGAGCACTTTTATAGTTCAAAGTATAATTTAGTTTAAAAATGTCTGAAAACAGTCTGTTCTGGAATTACTTTATATTATTCTAATTTTTTTTTTTATTAAATAAGGGGGCAAACGAGCAAACGGGTCACCTGATGGTAAGCAACTACCGTCGCCCATGGACACTCGCAACATCCGAAGAGCTGCAGGTGCGTTGCCGGCCTCAATATCAAAATTTACATTAAAGTACGGTTCAATGTTGTAATTTCGTGTAATCGTCTGGACATAATATTATGATTAAAATATTGCAAACACTCGTCACAAATTTTAATGCTAATAGCTAATTTAACTGCCACATTTTAACAGTCACGGCAATATTTTTTTGTCATCATACCAACAATTAAAAAAGCTTTATTCCACATTTGAATCTATCGATACAATAGTGTTGTCACCTGTCATTGTCATTTTCTTCCTGTACCGTGTCCATGTCGGTAACTGTGACGCCCGGACGCGCGTCGCTCGCCTCGCACAGAGTGCTTCGCTTGCCCGGACTCATCTGGAAACATAATATTACTATAACGTCATCGATCGTGACTGTTATATTCATTTGTAAAGTATTTTTTTCTCTATTTACATAAATAGAGTATGACGTGGTCTGACTTTGAGTAAACGGTAGCCATTAGCTAAGGAGTTGCGTTATTTATCTGTGGAGACATACCTAATGTTCGTAAAATAGTTTGGGATAATCTTTGTCATAAGGTGTCTAATATTATAACGGTTAATAGCGGTGCGCTCCGATATAAATTTCATACGTGTCAGTTCGCTATCCCACGGGAGCATCGGGAACACATTTTATATTTTACCAGGGTCCTAAAAATAAAATCTAACATAGACCTTTCACTGACATAGGGCTAAAGTCAGCAGACTGGAAATTAGGAATTTCTAAAAGAGTCTCCAACACGTTTAGGATCATATTTTTTGCATATTTCAAGTTCAACCTCGTTGCTTGAAAGCTAAATATAATTTACAATTTTGTTTTTTGTTTTATAATATTAATAAAATAAATAAGATATAAATATTTTTATACAATAAATAAATACCGTAAATATTTTTATACAATACTAGCTGTCCCAGTGAACTTCGTGTCACTTTAAAACCTTCCCTGGACTTGTACGAATATTTTAAGACTAAAATCAGCAAAATCCGTCCAGCCGTTTTCGAGTTTTAGCGCGACTAACACATTTGAAAATACATTTTTATATGTAAGAAGATAGATTGAATAATTATTTTCAATTTAAGTTATAGATTTTTAATAAATATCCAAATAACTGAAATTCGTATTTTCTGCAACAACATTGTTTAAGTATATATTATTGTAAAACATGCGGTTGATAAGACAAAGTTCTAGTGAAACTAAATCATATAATGAATATATAATAAACATTATAAATTGAGTTGTCTTAACTGCAAATGAAAAGCAAAGCTATAAGAATAATATCCTCCGTTTTATGAACACTTAAGCCGCCAACTAAACGTACACAAACATACCTGTCTATTAAATGTTTTCTAGATTTTTCCCTGCAATATTTTTTCATTGCCCTAATCTTCACAGAGATATTGGAGCGCTCAGCGTTCGTAATTGAATTGACACGGCACATCCAAATTGCTTCCAGCAATTTTACTTTTACATTTTTTCAACCTAAGACTAACTAGGTTTTCGCGCGTTTCATCGCAGCGCCTACGCTACACTGTGACGCCATCAGCCTTGGATCTAGATAATGGTAATCCTATAACATCCCGGATCGAGAAGCTAATGCGAAATAGCACTTCAGTTTACAAACATTACACATTATGATAAGATACGTGTCGAGAGTTTGCGACGTAGAAAACTCGTCGAGATGCTGAGATAGCCGTCAGGAGATGACGAACGGCACTACGCTTCATGTTAATATTTCGAACTCCAAAAGACGGACTCACCGAAAACTCAGTAATTCACTCGTAAAAAACGTTTTTGCGTTTAAGTTTATTTTAATAAAGACAAAGATTAAAGAGTAAGTTTGTTTGTCCTGCGTCCGCCGGGCGGTCCGCTCTAAGGTTGTTAGGTTGTTGAATAAGTTTCTGAATTAAGAGAACTGAAAGTTTTCTCATCTCGAGATTACAGCAAAGTGTTTACCGTTCGGCTGGAGGATGCCGCCGCGACGCCCGCCACGCGACACCCCTCTAGTAATGTATATTAGCAACGCAGTCGATACTGAAAAAAACTCATTACACTTCAAAGTGCTATGTTTCGTTTTAATGGGTGTCCATTATGATTCGTGATCGTCGTCTTGCGAGTCGTAACGAAGTCAATTAGCGGAGGCACGAGTCGTGGGCCGCGGCCGAGTACATCGTGTGTGAGTATCGATAGAGGGGACGTCCCTACGCCGTCGTCGTCTGTATTTTCATAAAATATTTGCGTGAGTGTACCGCACCTGGGCCCGAGATGTCGCTGCACTCTAAACTCGCTTTGATTTACGCAAACAAAAAGCCGCTAACAAATACCGAAGGTAACTGCGTCTTGCGGCGGGAGGGAAACACAATATATCTCCGTGTGTACACACGCTTTTTCGCGCGGTTTCGTCTGCGCCATCTACGCGGATTCAAGTAAGATTTGAACACAATATTGCAGCTTTAAAAGTTTTGAAGTCCTCGCATCTTCAATCAATTTTAAAGGATTGCTTTGCCATCCATTGCATAATATTATGTACTTATACGTAATACGATATTTGAAAAACGTGGGTTTATTAAATCCTCATTCAGTATTATTTCTTCAAGCACCTAGAAAATAGCTTTATCGGTATATTTTTTTTTTGACAAAATAATACTGAATTCTTATTCTAAAGAGGCGTCGGTGTAGGTAGGTGTAGAAACGGCTGCTCTCGTTAATTATATTAGTGTTAGTTCGACAAATAATGAGTAACAATATAAATAGTACAAAATATATTTTTACCGCTGTTTTTAGCAGTAAATATACATTATACAACGCCAGTTGCAAATGCGGGAAATCTCGCGGCTTAAGTTTTTGTTATTTATGCGCAATTCTGTGCTTTTTTGTGAAGCGGCGGACTGAGGACTTGAATTTATAAAGTGCGATTTTTATTCCAACACTTTACGATTTAGGGCTAATTATTTACGGTACTCCATAATATGTATTTTTGCTGCCGCCAGTCGCCATCGCTATCCTAATAACTTTATTTTTAGGGTTCCGTAGCCAAAATGGCAAAAAAGGAACCTTATAGATTCGTCATGTCTGTCTGTCTGTCTGTCTGTCCGTCCGTATGTCACAGTCACTTTTCTCCGAAACTATTAGAGCTATACTATTGAAACTTGGTAAGTAGATGTAGTCTGTGAACCGCATTAAGATTTTGATGCAAAAATGGAAAAATTATTAAAAATTTTAGGGGTCCCCATAGGTACAACTGAAACAAAAAATTTTTTTTCATCTAACCTATGCGTGTGGGGTATCTATGGATAAGTCTCCAAAAATCATATTGAGGTTTCTCATATCATTTTTTTCTAACCTGAATAGTTTGCGAGAGAGACTCTTCCAAAGTGGTAAAATGTGTGTCCCCCCCCTCTAATTTCTAAAGTAAGAGCATGATAATTCTAAAAAAAATATATGATGTAGATTACTATAAAAACTACCAACGAAAATTGGTTTGAACGAGATCTAGCCAGTAGTTTTTTTTATACGTCATAAATGGTAAACCTTAATCTAAATTTCGATTTAATCGACTGAAATATAAAAGTAAATCAAAAACCTTTTAATTTCATAAAAATAAACCTTATTACTGCTGCGGAACCCTACATGGGCGAGTCCAACTCGCACTTGGCCGCTTTTTTTTATAATTAGCCGTTTGCCAAGTTTAATAATATTATAAGGTAGTTGAGGACAAAGATTTGTATTTATTTGCACGAAATGGTCATGAAGTGGTGTAGTGCATCCGACTACTTTAGCACATTAGCGCTCTGCGGCGTGACCGACATCAATTTACAATAAATTATTAGTAAATAACAAGTAAATAAAGTTTGTGTTTGAACAGGTTGACGTGAGAATTGAGTTTTGTTATTGATGTCATCAAAATTAAGAAACTAGTTTTATCTAACCAAAGCAGCATTATTTTGATAAGGCAAATACTAATTTTATTATGGCCACATATGGCTAAGAAATTATTTGTCAGATTTTTGCTTTTGTTTTATTACATAAATGCGTATAAGTAACGATAAAAATAAATCAATTAAGATTGGTTGCCATAATTGAAGACATAAGTGGACCAAGTAAATAACAATTTAAAAACTGATGTTTTTTCATAAATGGAGGCTTTAGGAGCGAGAGAATGATTTTAAAGCAAAAAAATATTGACTATGTATAGCTAGGTACTATATATATTAGGTGGATGATGAAGTAGGTAAGTTACAAGGTTTGTAAAAATTACAAGGGTAAAAACTACGAAAAAATGTTGTAACATTCTTCATCCACTCATGTATGCTCATGTCTTCTATTATAACATTGTCTTATATCAATAGTTTTTTTTATATAGGGTCACTAATCTTTTATAGCTATTTTTAATAATATCCTGTACATTTTAGGGCAAATAATACCTCGTATAGAACTAACAGTCACAACATTTATGAGCTTACCGTAGATATTAAACTTGCTTTGAAATTTTCACGTGATATTAATTTTATCATTTTATTAATGTCGGGTTTCGTTTAACCACGCTCATTCAAATTTTAATAGCATGCGGTAATTTTGTAAAGCACTGATATTATTACAGTTTAGTTAGATTAGGTACCCGGTACAGTCACAACCACAACATGAACTATCTAGTTTATGCAGAATATGTCTTCATAAAAATATGTGTTTATATTGATAATTGCTATAAATATTTAAATTTACCACATATTGTTTATTATTTTGTAATTACTAATGTAATAGGTACCGGGATATAACTTATAAGTTTGTTGCAACTTGCAACCAACCATCATAAAAACAAAGAAAAGTTGTAAGTACTCACCTTGTGTTCGTAGCACCGGCCGCTACGACAACATCCTACCCGCTCTACTTCTCACTGATTTTTGACGACAACTCTACTACTTTGTGCGAGCTGTGCTAATTAAAAAATAAATTTATATTTCACGACTCTAGTCGAGTCGAACATACGTTCGTATATAAATGTACGATACGTTAGTACTTAGTAGTCACGATATGCTAAAAAGTCTTTAAAATTTAGTCATGTAAAAGAACTCTTCATTGTAACAAAGTCGGGCGATCGAAAAAACATAAAAGATTGATTCGGAAAATAGTTATAACGAGCTCTAAGTTCTGTGAAGCCGGGGCCTACAAAGCTGGATTTCCCGACGCGTTCTGTGGACGCGCTCAAAGAGCTTTGCTGTCTCGCCCAGCGCCCGCGCGTCAATTTTTTAACCACTTTTTGAGGTCCAAATATTTATTTTTTCTGAATATTCCTTTACGCGAGTAAAATTGCTTCCACCTTTTCCTCCGGATGTAAAAATATTTTTATTCACAAAAAGTAAGATGTTGCGTCGCTGTCGTTTCATAATATTAGCTTAATTTTATTTATTGCTAAGTAACGGGCACAGAAAACAACGGCGGTTTTCTTAAAATCTGGCCCGTAATGTGCGGGACACGGCGCCAACGTCACAATCGCTTTGACATTAATGAATTAATTGCGGCCTCCCTTCGGTGGTAACTCGAGGCAGGGCTTCGGCGAACAGTGCGGGCGACAAAGGCCCAGCACGCTCGCATTTATTCCAAAAATCGTGGCGAAATTGTTGTTTCTTTGACGTTCATGGTTAAGTAATTCGATTTTCCGGCTCTTTTAAAACGAAACTCGGGCGTAATGCTATTTGTGGGTTAACTTACGTTTGTTGATATTTTCCGTGCGCGGAGGCGCAGCAGCGCGCCTAAGTGATTCGATACACGCTCAATATGTTTCATTAGGGAAGCACCGTGCCCACTTATTCAATCACATGGGAAGCGAGCGCGCAGCCTATCCGAGTGCCTCACTCTATTCTTACATAATCAGTTTTGCTCGCTCAAAATGTTATTTTATACTCGACATTGTCTGAAGCTATTATATTTTGTTTATTTCTAAAACCCTCGAGTTTCGCTAAGAAAATACAAGCTGATAGGATTCAATAAAACGTATCCACAGACGAGATGCATTACAACGAAATGTCTATATTTTTTTAGTAAACGCAAACTCTTTTCATAGTACACCACAAAATTATTACTTCCTCAAATTACAATAAAAAACAATAATAGTTATAGTAACATTCATCAATACTACAATAAATCCGCGTTCCACATCTTATCCCCACGGTGCGTTTCTGAGACGGCGTCTGCGTCGTGCGCCGCCGGAAATGGTAATTACCGCCTAATCTCGCCCCGAGCGCAGGGCGGGCGGCGCCCGGATATGAACTTCCGTTATGAACAATTTAGCGCGCGAAATTGGACGGCGGTACGTCCGTGACGCCTGCACCCTGCACCGTCCTGCGCCGTCCACGTCTCGTCCACGACAGAGCTCTTTGAATAATTTCAGTGACCACTCTAATAGTAATATGGGATAGTATTTTATGATTCAAGAATGAGACGTATTATTATAGGTACTATATATGCATGATCAATTCTAGAATCCTTGATATTTTCGGACGTCATCTCATGGAACACGTCTGGCGTCTGCAGCCCTGAGTGTTAAACACACTTGAAGAGGAAAGGCGGTGCAGTTGTTTCAGTCGCCGGCGAGGCTGAATGCACTTTCAGAGAAAATAGACTTGGTGACAGGTCGTATTATGTCTATGGTTGGGACAGGTAGGCTAAACCTAGCCTGACCAATTAGTTTGTAGAATTCAATTTTCTATTTCAATTTCGTAAGTATGACGTGATTATTATAAACACGCATATTGTAATTTTTGACATTATATTGAACTCTGGACCAATAAGTCACACAGATGAAAATGTTTTACATTTGTTTAGTTCCAATTTCAAGTGGAGCCGAGCGTCGTGTCCATGCAAATGATGATCGCGGCCTAATGACGTCCATTCATCGTGATCTGCGCTGATATGGAGCTATTATTACCTCTACAAGCCTCCATTTGTCCACGTGGAGCAATAGACTCGTCTAAAGCCGGTGTCACACTCATCAATCAAATTGAAATTAAATAAAACTAGATGATGATTGAAACAACTCCCAAAATTGCGCCATATTTTGGTTTATCGCGAAGGAACCGTACATTTTTCCGGGATAAAAAGATAACGTTGTAGATAAACAAACAATGCGCAATCCTGAATAGCGCCTATTGAAGTTTTTGAGATCTTCGTGACATAAAAAACGTCCCACGACAACGTCTGAGATGATAACAGCGGGCGAAAGCATTTTGTTAATTATACGGTATGGGAATATTCCCATTACCCATACCGTATTTGACAAATAAACGTTTGTCAGATCAGCTAATTGATGCTATATAATATGAATCACAACCAGTGTTTTCATCTATATCGATGTTATCCAAAAGAGTACTTAGACGTGTCATTAGCCTTCAATCGAAAGTTTAAATCGAATTAAAATTAAACCGTGTGACATCGACTTAATCGATCAATCGTGCTATTGATACATCAGAATTTATTATTCAATTACAAATGTTAATTGATAGCTGATACACGTACTGTAGTTGCCTAATTGTGTTAAGTGTTAGGAGGATCATTCAAATGTGTTTATTGATCATTATCGTTGAGGACTAAATTTTCTCAATGAAAGTTTTATATTTTAAATGGCTTTTAGTACAAGCAGCATTTCACATTATAAACTAAAAGAAATGACATTTTTTGTTTTATTTACACAAACAATACAAACATTTTCATTTGCAAAGATTTTTTTTAAATAAAACTATCAGAAGTTTTCACTTACGTTAAAGTTTTATTTTTTGCATCGAGCCGCAGGTGTTTCTCGTTCACCTGTCATTTTGGATCTCTTGTAATTAAAAACAGCCTATAAGTTTCATAGATGATATCGACAGCATATAATTCTAGTTTTTTCTGTTTTTGCAGTCTTAAACTTACTTGAAAATAGGAGGCGCTGCTTATATATGTATAAAATTTAATTTGTTTTAAACCAATAAAAACTTTCAAGCGCAGTCGAGGTCTTCACATCTCGCCACCACCACCCTAAAGAACATTTCGAAATAGCCCTGAATTTCAATACAAAGACACATAAGTCTCGCAAAATGAAATATGAAATGCTCGGTCCAATTCCCATTCATTACGGCGAATAAAACGGCGGCGTGTGTAATTAACTTATCGCGGCGACACGATAAAAATCAACGCAAAATTGTCAACGGTTAAATGTAATTCCGAGGGAACGGTTGATAATATTCAGAGAGTTCGTATTGTTGGCGCTAACTCGGAATGGACCCGTCGCCAGTCGTCCGTCGACCAATTCCGATACTTTACAACACAATGGCGACGTAAGGCGTACTCACTCACCTGACAAATTAAAAAAAAAACTCGCACATTCAAAATAACCCGGTAAAAGGTGCGCGGAGATACAGTTTTAATTTGTGCAGAGGTAATTGAATTCTCTTTCCCGTTGTAAAGCAGAAGCTGAAACTGATATTGAACCCATTAAGCTATTGAAAACATTTAAAACAAAGGATTGTATTTTCGATTTTAATAGAACAATGCTCTTGCGGGCATAGAAATAACACTACTGTGTAGTTTTTTACTCAGCACTGTCTTTTAATTCTTTTAGGACTAACAATACAATACATACAGTATTCCCTTACTAAGTTCTTTTATATCTCTATCGTTTATGTTCCATAAACGGGATTTGATCTGACTCCTTAACTGATTAAAAATATAGTCCACATAATATAATATGCACTCGCCTTACAGAGAAAGAAATATTATATTATGTTAATTGGCAACTAATCTTTTATGTTAATAATGTTAATAAAATATGTATTATAGAGTTTCTATTTCGGAAGTCTCAAAAAAATTAAAAAGCCAGAAATAAATAGTTATATGGATAGCGCTAACTGTCAGGTAGTACCCTCCCTTAATTGTCGACGAAAGACGAGTAGTAGATGCAGAGTACTGAGTTGTCATAATTGGGGAATGCCAAGCATAGAGTTAATCCTTCCCGCATAAACAATAAAAAAATCTAAAGGTTACTTATGTTCCATTAATTGTTTCTAAATTAATACCTATGAGAATGAAAAAGGCGAATTCTTTTGATCTAGACTAACTTCTGGTAACATGCCCTTTTTTGAAAGAGAAATACCATAATATCACATTCTAATTTTTTACAGGATCATGGTAAAATCTATACTAATATTATAAAACTTTAGACTTTGTTTGAATACCCTAATCTCATGAACTGGACACAGTTTTATGTAATTTCGCACAGATATAGAGTTGACCACGGGGAAGGACATAGGCTACTTTTTACCGTAAAATGTTCGATTCCCACGGTCCACGGAATTCCTTCTATACACAGGAGGAGCTGCGCGGATCATCTCGTTGGGGATATGATACAAAGACTGCGCTATTGCTCTGAATAGTTTAATTTTACAACTTTACTAGTATTAGTGTCCCAACACACTAGACTGAATTATGCCGACGTAAATTCCGCCGCGTTTACGCCGCGTTTCAAACCCATACAAAATACGGGCGGAACGCGAGACGCGACACACTATTCCGTCGCGTACGTCGGCGTAATTCAGCCTAGTGTGTTGAGACACTTATTCTAAACTTATTTTATGCTCACAAATTATATTCTATGAGTGTAGTAACTGTATTATTACATTCTAGATTCCCAGAACTAAAGTTTTCGTCTTTGAGCTAAATGTAGATTTTCAATATCACTATTTGAAATTGAATTGCAAGGTCATGCTGTTTTAAAATGTTATATTTCTTTTACAGTCTAACTGCCGCACTCAAAGACATTTAATGATGATTAAATTTAATTTAATGAAAAGTTTGACAGATAATGTACTGGGCTTATGTCAAAATCTTTATTTATTTACAGCTAAGTAATAATTAATATCCAGCTTTGAGTGCGGCAGTTAGTCATCTTCGAAAGAGGATCTTTCGTAGGAGGTCTTTAAGGTGGTCAAGGTTTTATATTATATTTGTCATCATAAAATATGTAAGCTTGTATTATCTCTTTACAGGGGTTAAAAAAAACCAAATATTTGATAATATTATAATATTTATTCTAAAAAACATAATAAAAAATTCGAGTAGTTATTTCACAAAATATTTTATTTCATATCATAACATTTCTTTATTAACTTAAGTATTTTATTTACATTGTTGTTAAAATTTTCTTTCTTCTTCTTCATGATTTCAAAATACCAATTTTAACATCAGCTCGGATTTATATAGAGGTAAGACTGTTATCTTATCTATTATTACATATTATTACATATTAGTATTAGATATATATGATTAATATTTATCTAAATAATTTATCTAAATACAATAAAGATGAGTGCTATTGGAATTTGTATTAAGGGGGCGACTAAGGCAAAATAGATGATCATACAATTAATTTTTTTAATTGATAATATTTTTATAATTGACAGACAGACAGACAGACAGACGGACAGACAACGAAGTCTTAGTAATAGGGTCCCCTTTGGGTACGGAACCCTAAAAACAGGCCAAAAAAATCACGTTTCTTGTATGGGAGTGATATCAAATTACTGAGTATTTGTTACTGAAAATAAAATAAAGTTAATATTTATTAACTTTATTTTATTTTCAGTATTTGTTGTTATAGCGGCAACAGATATACACAATCTGTGAAAATTTCAGAAGTTTATCTATAGCGGATCTTGAGTTACAGCCTGGCGACAGACAGACAGACGGACAGACAATGAGGTCTTAGTAATAGGGTCCCGTTTTTACCCTTTGGGTACGGAACCCTAAAAATGACTTGGCGCTAATTCCGCGTCGTTATTTTTCATCTGGCATATATGAAAGACAGCTTTGAGTGTGAAGAGACAAGCACGATGTTTGATTAACTATAGTCTGTGATTTTTACAACTCTACATCTCTAATCTCTATATTAATATTATAGTTGTTTGTATGTTCAATTGTTCAATAACTGGCGGATCTGATGCAAGTGGCCCTGTGAGCTGTCATGTCCTAGACCTAATTGTGGACTAGTAACCACAGGAAACAATTTAAAAAATGCATAAATTATTAAATAATCAGCCAAGTGCGTGCGAGTCGGACTCGCGCACGAAGGTTCCGTTCGGTTATAAAGCGAAAGTTGGCAAAAAATTGTGTATTTTGTATGGGAGCCCCCCTTTAATAATAATTTTATATTATTTTTGTACTTAATTATTAAAGTACAAATATGATTAAGGATTTTGTGAAAATTTCAAGTGCCTAGCTGTTGTTATTATTGATTACGAGCAAAAAAGGCCAAAAAAATCCCGTTTCTTGTATGGGAATCAACTTTATTAACTTATTTAACTTTAATTAACTTTATTTCGTTTTTAGTATTTGTTGTTATAGCGGCAACAGATATACATAATCTGTGAAAATTTCAGATGTCTAGCTAAAGCGGTTCTTGAGTTACAGCTTGGAGACGGACAGACGAACAGACAGACGGACAGACAGACGGACGGGTCCCGTTTTTACCCTTTGGGTACGGAACCCTAAAAATAAGCGATACACATAATATGTAATCAATTACAATTTTTTTTAATTTTTCATAGAATAATATAATTTTCTTCTTTTCTTCGATCTATCTTCTTGGATCTTCATGTGTTGTTCTCCACACATTTTGCAGGTTTCGTCGACAACGAACCAAATATTGTCACGGCTACATTGTCACGAAACCCGAAGTATGTGCGGTTTCTTCGTACGCTTGTTGTGTCGGCCCACTTGCGCCTTGCGTCTTGGTTTTGCACGTTGTTCTTCTAAGTACCTTGCTTTTAGTATAATTTTATAAGATCAAAGAACGACGCACTAATCAAAGTGAATACAGGCCCTGAAGGCATGCAGATGATTAGTGCAGGTGATAAGTGATTAGGAGAAATTAAAGGACTTGCTCGCTCGTCGCTGTCCACGCTTACTTTCTCCTGATTACTAATCACCTGCACTTATCACTAATCAAAGTGAATACAGGTCTTTATATAAAGTGAATGCAAATTACATATTATATTTTATTTAGTATGTTTCATCTTAAAATATTAGAAAATTTAAAAGAATACTTTTTTAACATCACAAAAACCAATCATATTATAGGCATCATAGAGTGGGAGATAAGAAAAACTCGCATAAATCAGTGCTACACCGCGCTCTATCATAGCTTAGTAATTACACTTACGAAGACGCGTTAAGTGTATTCAGGAATGACCAATTGTTCGCGAACGGGCGCTGAAACTTTTCCCATTTATTCATTGCTCATACCGCATACGTCAAGTGTGGGCGGGCGCGGGGAGGTGCGGGGAGGTGCAGGGAGGCGCGGGGCGCGCGGGGGTGTATCCGGCGCGATAAGGCGGCGGGCTCATTGTCGCGGCGTCGGCGCACGTTTCCTCCGCAGCCGTCGCCGCCGCATTGTTCGCGCCGTAATGAACAAACTTCGCGGCTAACCGGCCTCCCGAATTCGTTCGCGTTATCTGCCCTAATTGTCACGCACTCATTATACGAGGCCCAATTCTGTTTGTTTATTATTGTATGCCCGGGGGCCGCTTGACGAAGGATCCGTCTATTAGCCCGATAGGGTAGATAATAACAGATAATTGAGTACGTGTTATAGTTTCGGAGTGGTTTCTTGCTCTATTTGGGCAAGGTAAGATTAAAAGTATTATAATATTACAAGAAACAAGTAGCAACCTACTTCGAATAGACATTTCAAAACCTACAAATAAAATAATTTCAAGTTAGTTATAAAATAATATATACTGTATTAGATATACTCTTTAAACTAAGTGTTTCAAGCAGGAATATATATTATATATATTATAAGCTTAGAATATAAATTTTAAAAGCTCTTGAATACAAAATACAAGGGCTCTTTGCAAAATATTATATAAAGAGTAGGTACTATAAAATACTACAAACTGCAAATAATTAAGTAGGTGTTAAAATAATGTAAATGTTTTGATAAAAATACATCTATCACAAATCATATTTTACGTTCTCTTCAATACACATTATTCTGACATACAACATGCAGATAGACTAATAAGGTTATTAAAGCACCACGAAATCGATGTATTCGTACTTATAAAATTCCCATTCTTCAAAGTACATTTTGTCACCTCTTTGCGTATGAATTCTCCGTGCCTCTTAAATTTCGTATTCATTGGAATACATTCAAAAATTTCTAATAGCAGTAGCGCTTCGTTTTCAATAGAAAAATTTCGAGACGAGCCGGCAATAACTGCGAAGGGAGAAAATCGCATTTCGGTCGAAGGAGGGCAAATCTTTTATGTAATATCAGACTGTCATCGCGATTATTACAGGCAAATAGAATACGCCGGATCAGTAAGTAGGTTATCTTCTTGCTTCCTTTTGGTCGGAATCGCTTTATTGGATGTCGAGAGGTACGCAAAGTACAATCTATTTATTTTTATGCAATGTCATGTTTCGTATTGCTTTAATTTGCAGAGCGTTAGGAATATGTGCGATGCAAATGTTGCTCGTTAAATCCAATTTAGTTGTATTTCTTGTATGATTTAAATAAAATTTCTAGACTACCATGATAGTTCAGTTTACATTAAAATTATTAAGAACACCTCATTCGATATCTATGGTTATATTTATATATTAATGGAGCCATTAAATCACGGAATCAAAAAAGATTACTAAGTTGAAAATTATTGTCTGGTAATTGGTCTTTTTCTCCACGACAATCCCTTTGCCAAACTCTGAATATCTGTAACAAAACAAAATTTTATAATTAATTCATCCGAAAAAATAAAATTTACTTTCTCTAAAAACCTGAATATCTATTTTTAGTAAAGCAAGCATATCGATTCTTTCGCAAACAATAGCTAGAAAAAGTTATACTTTTACCTTATGTTTCATAAAAAGTCGTGTTCTATTTCGCAACAAAATATGAATCAAAACTTTTCTCTCGCGAGGGGTGACGTCAATTTGTTCGGAATGCCTCGGTAACTCAAATTACTAACAAACAAATATCTTTCATGTACTTGTTAGCTCAACTTACGAAAACTGCGTGTTACTTCATGTTACACGTTACTTGTGAAGCGATTTAGTTTTTGTTGTCGAATGAAGTTGTCATACATTAAAATCTTTACGGTCTTACCACGAAAGATTTAAAAAAGTCTGATTTCGTGACGTGACTGTGACTGGACAGTGGACACGCGGAATGGATTGGATAATTAAAATACTGTATGTAGGTAGTGAAATTAATTTGTAGGCAGATCGTCGACTTATAATTTGTTTGACTAACATTATTAAACCAAGCTGAAAAAAATTAACTTACATAATTCGACCAAATAACGTAGGTCCCCAATCTGTATATGAATCAATTTCTCTGATGGTACAATATCACGGTATTATATTCACGTCTAATCTGGACGCACCTAGAGACGTTGCTACAAACTGCAAGCGAGCCTCAGTCGTTGACCACATGACGTCACAACTTGAACTTGCCACCACAAAAGTGTCAGTTGGTAAACTAGTTGCAACCCCTTGGAGACGTTACCTTTCATGTTTGATAGTATAAGGAATTTAATCTTAAGTTTAGTCGTCTTTGCAGTTAGTCTAAGTTTAGTACTTTTTTCTTCGTGAACGTTTGAGGCAGAAAGTTAGCAACGTTTATGACACACCGCACAAATTAAGAGTTACCTAACATTTAGTATGAGCCAGTTAAAAACGATAAAATATTATGTAAATTTAAATTATGATCTTTTATCATGTACGAATCTTATCTCACAACCATAAAGTTAATATACCTAGCGGAATAGAGAAACAAAGGCCTGAGCAAGGAGATGTCACTATCAGTAACACTGCGTGGTACAAATAGACGTGTGATGTAACATGACAGCAGAACTCTTTTTTTGACGTCCAGTCGGCACGTATCGGCACCTTGACAATTTTATCTCAAAGAAATCAAGTTCAATCATCATATTTAACTTTATGGTCACAACACTTACAATACAGGATCTTATGCGTTAGTTTATAGACAAATTGAACCCTAATTAGAGTGGCTGTAGCGAGTAGCGAGACATCTCCAGGTAATAATTTAACGAAGTGAGCCGTGCATAAGTTGCAGATTGCGACGCACGCTGCGGAGCAAGGCCGGGTTCAGATGCGCGGAAAAATCGCACATTATTAGCAGTTGCCGTCGCAACGACATATTCATATTTAAATGTCACCTCGTGAATGCAGCCAGTTAGCTCGTGTGTATTCTAAATAGGCAGCGGTGCAAGCCGACAGTAATAACGCGCATTACACATTCGTGCGACATACGATTTAACAGAATCGGATTATACATTTTTACAAGTACCTAATCATACACTTGTACAGGTTACGTGCTTCTTTCAGAAATAATCCTGCAATCCCGAACATCATTTGAGAAACTGGCGCAACACTCCGCTTTAAATTCTGATATGCTTTTGTCAGGGCGAGCGAAGCGAGCCTTATTATATCCCACAATCTGTACATTTTGTGGTACACTTTACGGAAAAACTATCACGCCAATTGATTTGTGCTTTAGCATAGTAATTTTTATTTATATGTAGAATGTAGATGTGTTATCATCAGTCAGTCAAGGTGTGACGACGCGAGCCCTCACAAAGCTCGGCTTTTAGCTAGTCAATAATAATTAATTGATCACAGTTGATTTTGACCAATATGACGTAAACTTGACCTTTTAATTCAAAGCTATTTTGTTTTGTAAAAGTAGGACACTTTTTTGATGTGTATACGTTTACATCAATAAGGACGAGTAAAGACGACGGATCTATAGGAGTATGAGTTCCCCTCTACTGTCTATACAAGGTATGCTTCAGTACATCGCAAGTCTGTAATTACTAGGAGTTCATAATATTAACTAGCTTTAGCTAGTAATTACGGCTTGCATAAAACGACGGAATAAATATTTAGAATAGCTGTATAGTGTATATTTATTTGAGTAGCTGCCGGTTTAGTTGATGCAAAGTGTAGATAAAAAGAAAACTCCAAATATGTAAATAATGTTATTTTCACACGTAAATGTACTGGCAAATTTAATTTCGTTTAAGGGGAGCGCTTCGATTTGCTCGTTATAGTGGGTAATATTTCTAAAGAAAATACAGAGTTCCCCACTATCATTTATATTTACATACTGGTAGTTTATGTTTGAATTCGGTAAAAACGCTCTACCGAAATGCGAGCATAACAGTATATACCTAGTTAAATTACAGTTTTAGAATAATTATATTATTAAAAAAAAAAATTACAAGTTGTCTGCACAGTGTTAACCAGTAGAATTAAAATATCAATAAAACATGAATTAATAATGTATGTATGTATTTGAAATAGGACAAAATAATTATCCTACGAGTAGTTGTCCCGGCGAACTTCGTGTTACTTAAAAACCTTGCCTGGACTTCAAGGATTATTTTAAGACTAAAATTAGCAGAATCGGTCCAGCCATTATCGAGTTATAGCGTTACTAACACAATTGGAAATCCATTTTTATATATAAGAAGATTTGAATCTTCGGATTTATTTAGATCGAGACTAATATTATAATACGGTCCCTTAAGGACGTCCCAATGAAATAAAATATAATCGTAATCACAACACTGAATTACCTACATTAAACGTTTTCGGAACAGAGTATCGGTAAACAACTTAAACGAATAATAATTTGCAAAAGACTAAAGAGATTTTTTCCCAAACATCTCAACTACAAAGGGATAAAAATGTTTCTTGCAATTTTGCGGCGAGTCGCCGACTCAATCCAGCGTCGCTTCGGGGAGCTAAACTAAATTTATGGTTTGAAAATTAAACTCAAATTGGATATTGCGGCGATATTTTTAAGAGTTTGCATCTCGTAATTAATAACGTTGTAACGTCATTTGTGACAGCGTGGCGAGAATTTTTAAATATGGAATTGGATGTAATGACCGTTTAGAATAATTTCACGGACGTTACACTGTGCAATAGATGATAATAATATAATAATTTTATTATGATACCAAGGTCTAAATGGTAGTAGTAGAGCTTATCTGCTACTCTATTACCGAAGGTAGTCGTTAATATAATAATAATGATTATTGCACTATAATCTTAGAAAATCTAAGAATGATCTGACGACGTAATAAAAGGCAAAAATAATTATCACACTAGCAAAAAACAATTAATTTTCCTTTTCAGAAAAACAACGTCGTATTACGTTTTGATTCGTATAATAAGGGCGTATTCATGGCCGCTTCTAATAGGATATTCTCGTTCTCGAAGGCGAGAAGAGGAAAAGTGTTAAGATTACTTTTTTGTAAAACGTGTTGACATTGAAAGCTTTTATCACCTTTCTTCAGAGGGTGAAATTTCTTAAGTACATTTAAATAAGCATACAAAAAGCCCGTCCGTATTGTTGCCGGCAGATCAAAGGTTTTTATTGTGTTACTATGTTAATTTTATATACTAGCGATTCCTCAACAATTTGTTGCTTATTTATATTTATTGAAATAAAATTTATAAAAGTGACAATACAATAATTAATGTTATTAGGTACTTATCGTAAACATTATTTAAAATTTGAAACGGAACCTTCTACAAAATTATAATAGATGTTAACCACCAGGTCGGGAACAAAATATATTATCTATACTTAAGTATCTTAATCTAAATAAGAATCTATAAGTCACCACACTTACACTTGGTACTACTAACGAATGAAGTATGCTATAAGAAATATAATCGTATTGAGAAAAATTACGAATCCCGAATATCAATTTCATGTGAAAAAGGACGATGCCTATTTGAACATGACACACCCGAAACAATCATCTCACTTCCTACATGTAACAGGATCGCAGAAATATATGACATGACGTCATATTTTGATATCGAAGACACTGACTCCCTCTACACATGGGGCTCCCATACAACAACGTGATTTTTTGGCTTTTTTTTGCTCGATCTATCAATAATGGCAACAGGTAGGAAGTTGAAATTTTCAAAAAAAGCCTTAGATATAATAATTGTACTTTAATTGTGTAAATTAAATAACATAAAAATTTAGGGGGAGCTCTTATCTTATACAAAAAACACAATTTTTGGCCTATTTTTGCTCTGTAACAGTACGGATTCCTTCATGCGTGAGCCCGACTCGCACTTGGCCGATTTTTTCTTTTGATGCTTTAAAATATTTCAATACAAAGGATATTTATATCGCATCGACTGCTGCAGATAAAGTTGAACATGGTGGAACTATACTAGACAAAATAATGGTGCGATTAAAATATGTTTAACATCGAATGCGTATAATGTGAATGCGAATATTGATTGAACGACTTCTTTGGGTATAGTACTTTTTTCTTTGTACCTAAACACTATCTCTTCTATCCGTTCCTATAAATAATTATTGTTTTTTGATTTATCATTTACACAATTCATAACACTTATATCACAGGTGTATTAACCACTTTTGAAATGAAGCTCGCTGCAGTAAAACTCAAACGGAAATACCTAATAAACTAAATCCCACCTGTATTAATTGTTGAATGGGAAACGATAAAAATAAATGTTCCAATATTGTATGATAGCGAACAATAGACTGGGCTGCGAATTTTAAATTCAATTAATTGAAATCATGTTTATTGTTTAGGCTTTTGTTTTTTTTGTACCGAGTAACAACATAGCTGTACTTTTCAGTTTTCATTATAATTGTAATAATTTTACATAGCAACTTTAAAGTTGCCATGCCTTGCCATTACCATGAAGGATTCATTGTAAAAAAAATGGTCTATTAAGTGCTATAGCAAAAAAGCTGATAGTTTACGTATTGCATATCTCTAATGGGCCGTATTGTGCAGCGTCCAGACGTTAACGCATTGTCGTCTCTATAATGAAAGAGCTCCTCTAAGTACGAGCTCATGCGAGCGGTCAGCAGTGGGAATTTCTGTAATTGTGTCCGGCTTATAGCTTTTGTTATTCACAGAGGTCTCGGTGAGCGATGCAAATTGTCGTGATGCGGACTTTGACTGCACCCTGTCATGAGACACTATAATAGTGGGTGTAAATTAAGGTACCTATTATGGTAGGAACTGGTGTATGGTATTAATGATCTTAAAGCACTTCTCTATTCAGTTTACTCGAGACAGGCTATCTGATTATTATGAGCATAATAATATTATATTCCGATGTATGATTAATATTTAAATTAGCGAACATTGATAGTTTCATACGCGACGCGACTGTCGCTGTCTTAACCTGAGTGGTCCCCTTATCCTCATTTTATTTAGTTTATAGGGTTCCGTATCCAAAGGGTAAAAACGGGACCCTATTACTGAGACTTCGACGTCTGTCCGTCTGTCTGTCTCCAGGCTGTAACTCAAGAACGGTAATAGCTAGAGATTTGAAATTTTCACAGATTATGTATATCTAAAAATAAAATTAATATTTAAGGGGGGCTCCCATACAGCAAACGTGATTTTTTTGGCCTTTTTTGCTCTATATGAATAATGAAAACAGATAGATACTTGAATTTTTCACAAAATACTTAATAATTATATGTGTACTTTAATATTTATTAATAATATTATTGAAATAAAATAAAAAATTAAGGGAGCTCCCATAAAAAAACACAATTTATGGCCTAATTTTGCTCTATAATGGTACGGAACCCTTCGTGCGCGAGTCGGACTCGCACTTGGCCGATTATTAAGATACATTTGTTTACGCTCTTTTTTCTGTATCATCTGCTTTTATTTTGTTTTCTATTGAATTGTAATTTTATGTTGTTTTAATAATATGGATGTGTAATATTTCTAAAATTGGAATAAAGTGATTATTTTTATTTATTTAAAAGCTGTTGCTAAGACTACTGTATTGCTCAGGTATCATTATAGAGTGAACCTACATTATTTTGTCAGGCTATGCGCTATTACTGTCTATTATAGACTTATGATATTTTGTCGACTTGGTTTTATTAAATCTAACCGAATTATTTAGATCCGCTATCAGTAGGTAAATAAATATATTTCTTGATAGTGCTTTCCTGAAATACAGAGTTTTCGAATGTAAGTCTTAGATAACTTAGTTGTAAGAGCCCAGAGGTGCATTTCCCGTGTACGCCCGAGGTATAAAAGTTTTCCCTCAGGCGAAATGCCCTGACCGCCGCCGTCAAACTTGACAACACTTTAATTAGTACTCCGCCCATAATAAGTCAAGTGCTAAGTACGTCACTAAATGGATACAACTTAAATTGAATGTTCGTTGTTTTTATTGAAATTCTTCGGCGAAACAATGCGAAGAATTTCTCAATTTTCATTTCATAATAAGGAATTGTTAATTAACAAAAGGTTAGATTATAAAGGATTTAAAATTTCGTGCGCTAATGTTCCGGCTTCCGGATGATGTTACATACTTACTGTTGTGTTTATAGGTTTAAATCATAATTATTGCAACAAGTAACAACACTTTACACACTTATATCTACCTACCTTCTTTTCTACCTTCTTACTACTTACCATTGACCTAGATGGTAAGTAGTAAGAAGGTAGGATAGTAAAAAGATATATTTAATAAATTATAAAAATATTTGCTATCTACAATTCTACAAATCCATAATTAACAATGTTGCGCATACGACGCACGCTGCAGACTAAACTGCAAACTCCCAAATAAACACGTATTCACCACAAACAAAATGAAAATGATAAAAACGATATTAAACATATTAGTGTTAGAATCTACAAGCTATTCTGGATATCCCTAAGCCGTTCTCAATAGATGGCAGACTGTAATAAGCTCACGGCTGGGCTATTACGTTTTCATATCCAGCCTAAGGGATATCGTGCAACTTTTATGGTGAGCGCGGGCAATTGTACCTCCGAGCCGGTTACAATCAAAATCGATTAGATATAGTCTGTGCAGATATAGTCCGTTTAGTCCGTAGTCTGTGGATATAGTCTATACTCTCATATAGCCCTGGCACTATAGCGTCCTGTCTGCAAATTACGACAATTGTTGCGCCTCACATTGCTCTCTAAATCCGGCAATTTCGGTAAATGCCACTATTCTATTTTAGCACGATGCTCATGATATTTTTTTTAAAGTTTTCTTATTAATTTTGTTGCACCAAATATAATGAGTGTAATAATATTTGTCGTAGAAGTATCTAATTCTGGTGATTCTGCGTTAGGAGCTACCTTAATAAACTAGCAGCAGTGCAGCTGCACATAGGTATTTTATAATAACTCGCAATTTGGATAACTATGAATTTTTGAATCAAATGAAATAATTTTTATTCAGTCTTAATTTTTTAATTTTTCTTTCTGTATTTTTTCTTTGCTGAATATACTAAAAATCAATGTTTTCTCAAACAAAGTACATAATATACACCTAGAAAGTAGAAGATTTTCCAGATCATTTTCTCGCTAACACTCTGCTCTGATCCAATTCTTAAAAAACAATTGTTTTTATAGACACGAGGTCACTAAAGTGTTTTAGTTGGAGCCGATAAGTAAACACATTTGTTACATTTATTTCTGTCCATTGGGAAGTTTCAGAAAGGCTTTTCAAAATAGATTATGGAAGGAATGTAAAAATAAAAGTATTTTAAAATACCTGCGTGTTGCGGGGCTATTTTAGAGCGTGGACTGGTTTTTGTGTCGAGTTTCAATTAGCGATGTTCAGTAAATTAATTCGTTACGATTGTTTGTCGATGACGCGGGAGATGCGGTCTGTTATATAATTCCGCGCTCTCTATTAATCAACACCGAACATTGTTACTGATATAGGCCCCGGAAATTCTAACGCTGGGAGCATCTGGTTGACAGGTCGATTAGAACTTTTGTGTCTTATAAATTATTATCACTAGATTATCGTTTCCCCTTGCTATTTGGTACCATAATCTAATATCACTAGATTATGGTACCAAATAGCAAGGGGAAACGATAGTGATGATTAAAAAGATTGTAACTGTTTCTAAACGTTAAATGGAGTTAATAAAATCGAGCAATGTCAGAGTTGACAACGCGTTAACTGAAAATGAGCTTGCTGAGATTGTTATAATGTCGCTTAATTTAATTGAATAAAGCTCGTTTACATTTTACGAGACTACGAGGTCAAAACCACGGCGTTAATCTCTTAGCTAAAATCAATTACCAAAAATTATATTCCGGACGGGCCGGATTCGCAATATTGAATCTTACGCGAACGGGTTAAGAGACTGATTCGTGTGGGACGACGACGAGTCATATTAAAGTATATTATTTCCTCCTTTCCCGTTTATAAATGTACGCATCTCTGGCTGGTTTCGCGGTCGCTAATGTGTTTTATTTAGTTTCCCAAAGGTTTATTTTGGCGTGACAACAAAAGGAGCAGTGTTTTATTGGTAAATTTATAGAGCGGCGTTTAAAGAGCAGCGCGGCGTCGGCGGCGGCGGCGGCAGCGGCGCGCTGAAGACATCCCTGTCCTTTATTGCTCGCTCGAAATTAATGTCTCGACCTAACAGCGTAGGTTTTTCTACTTTGTGGAAACGTTTATATAGGATTTTATTACATGAATATTTTATGACAAAATGAAACGGTTAGTGCTCACGATAATATTGAATATGAGCACTGAACACAACATTAAGTAATGGTTTGCTCGTTTTCATTATTATTAAGCGCTTTCATGTATTATTATTTTGTGGCTCTTTTTTATGCGGTCCCCGAAGTGAAGCTTTGTATTTTCACATCATTCAAATATTATGTTTTGACTATCCTCCTAGCTTTGAGTCACTTCAAATCACACAAAGATGCTCACATCCACTGTGCACGGCTCATTGGCGCGTTTAAAATTGCCTCGCAAAGTATGTAACTAGTAAACCTTGACAAACAGCCCCCGTTTGTTAGTGTTACGTCCAGTTTGCCGCTTCGTGAGCGCACCGAGGCGGGAGGGGGTGACCGAAGGGGAGGAGGGAAACCGAAGAGGGAAGGGGGGCATGTAATTTTCAGATTAGTTTGTTCAGCAGCCAGCCGGGCGCGCCGCCTGGTCGCAAATATGCGACCAATGATAGTTGCGATACTGCACGCTGCATTCTTCGAGCCCACGAATACTTTGAACGCCGACACCTCATTATGCTTACCGCACTATTTCAAAACTTGCAACCAACAAAATTAATGTGTAATTTTTTGAGTTGTAATTTTTAAACAAGAAACGAAAAAAGTTTTCACTTTTCATCGATATGGTAGTAAATTACAAGTAGGTACTATTTTAACAGCTAATAGTAACCAGAAGAACGCGCCACATATTTCGTAAAGGAAATACCAACTTTGTAGTTACAAACACGCAAAATAAGACTACTAACTAGTGCTAGTATAAGCTGGTTGAGTTATAAAATGCTCAATAAAATATTAATTGTCATCTCGGGTGATAAAATCAGCGGCAGCCAGATGTTTATTATCGGGCGCTCGCAATAAATAAAGTATTATATTCTCGAGCGGACGATCTTCGTCTATAAATCATTTTCATTGTGGTGTCGAAGGGTCGACCTAAATTGGACCGACTCCCGTAAGTAATACGTCACTTATTGAGCTCCGTTTGGTGCAGTGGCCCATGCATATAAGGCTTCAGTGATTTTAACTTTTTTTTAATTATAAAGGGCAAAGAAAAACCGTAGTGGACTTTAAAGGGTATTTGAAATATTTTATAAGATTATAACGTCCTGAATTAAAAAATCTTACTAATAGCAAATTAATACAATTATAAAATTTTTATTATTCTCATTCATACAATCATTTACAATCTATAAATAAAAATACAAAGCTAAACTGTTCTATAAATAAATACTAATATACATACACTATAATTTGCGTGTCTTAAATAACTGTGAAAGAATATAGTGCAAGAATCGAGAGCTTGTAGTTGATTTTTAATATTATTTAAACAGTAAACTAGGTAGGTAATTAAAGACGCTCCCATTTGACGGTTAATCTTTAATTTATTAGAGTATAATTCTATGCTTGGTAATTTTCTGCATTATCTTTACCCGCCAAGATGAGACAGTTTTTTATTTATATTTTTACAAAAGCGTTCTAAGTAAGCGGCTTCTATCCACTAAAAATATATCGTTTGAATTTTAATTTTCAATTTGTTTAATTTTCAATTCAATTAAAAAAGTATTTTTTTAATGAATATTGAGATTTAATGCCGATTTATTTGAATATATTCTATTAGTTAAATTAGTTTTAAACAATGAATTTGGCATTTCAGTATCTAATCAAAGTCCGTGATGGCAGCTAATTGGAGGCAAAACCGCAGATTTGCCCCCCCCCACCCCCTAACGCACGCGTGACGCCATGTTTATTATTTAGTAAATGGATGTGGTCGAAAAACGGGCACAAAATACATTACATTTCAAATAATATATTATGAATATTGAATATATATTATTATGAAGCATGTCAAGCTTGATGTAAATAATTTTAAAATAAACCTTTTGAAAAATATTTTTGTACCAAAAAAAGAATTTAAATATCTCCAAAAAATGTATGCCTTGTGTGACGCTTACCGTTTTTCGAACACGTATTGTCCCGTATGTAAAATTGCCACCGCCGGAAGCAGACTCAAAAAGCGTTCCATAGTTAAAAGAAGCGATTGTCTCTGGTCCATTAGTTCGGTTCAATTAAAACGGAGGAGCACGGGGACATTACTTCCGGCCGTTGCGCGCACACGCCGAACTCCTTAACAATGTTAGCAACGTAAATGTTTGTTATGGCCATTAAATACAACATTGTCGGCCCGCTGTAAAACACTGCTTCAATTGCTCGGAAAATATTTCAATCATTTATGAGGTGTTCGAATAGGGCTTAAAGTTAGTATGTGAGAGTTTAATAATAGAATGAAAACATGATTCAATAATAATTTATGCTTAAATCTTTTTGATGAATTTAGCTGTATTATAGTTTAATTACGGTGAATTGCACCAGAAGCTCAGTTAAAGTTAAGGTTAAGGTTATCGTCAAATACGGCGACTTTTGCTAGGGATTTGACAGTTCATTTCACATTTTGTTATGGTTAAAGTTAAAGTTATGTTAAAGTAAGCCGGTGCAACTCACTCTTATAATGTTTATTTAAAGATTTCACAGAAATAAATTTAGACCTATATCGCGGTACAAGATGCGGAGCACAGAGTGCCAATCACAAAAAAAAATATCTGTCGTTCACAGACTCAACAGACTGAGTATAACAAAAAAAATAACACATAGAAAAAGATGGCGTTTTATTTCAGCACTTTTTTCATTTTGGTAGGCTTTGGTATATTATAGCCTGAGGGGCTAAAATGGTCACAATTAGCAATTCCTCTCAATCAATTCAGCAAATGAATTGTCAAAACTGTCAGACTGACAAAATATGTCAAATCAGTACAAAAATACAGAAATGAATTGCAAGCAGTGTTGCATTTTGCGATTTTAAAAATATGAATCATATTATGATTCATCTCATGATTCAACAAAGCGACCATTTTATCCCCGCTGCTTGTTCTTATTTTTCGTAGTTCCAAATAATTGTCTACACTTGTATGCTACGGCGGTGCTACGGCGTAGCAGCTGCTACGAGGATCAACAATTACTATGATGCTGGCAGCTGAAGCACGCAGTTTGCAGCAAATACAATATGTTTTATTTATATATTGTAGCAAAATAATAGTGTTATATTATGATGTCATAACAGCTGTAACGTCCATACCTCTACAAACACACTAAAAATAAAGTTGGAATAAAATTATTCAAGTTGTTAAATCTAACAGTCGTAATATTTTTGCAATGTTAAAATGTATTATAATCTCGCAACAAAATTCAGCATCGGCAGGAAAGTACGTGACCCAAGTTGGTAAGATATTATCTTAAGAAAAATGCAATACGACAATAACAAGGATTGAAGAATCATTCCGTCTGTAATAAACACAGTATTACGGTCCTGCTCTCGAAGGATCGAGAATAAACAAGTGTGTCTGACTCCAATAAGCGCGCCTTATAAATTCTATTATAAAAGAAGTTTATTTGATTTCTCAACAGCGAATCTTGTATTGTGTTTGGAACAGTACCTGTCAAATATTTCAACACAAGTTCCTTCAATAAGTTTAATTATATTATTAAGGCGGACTTGCGTAGATCTGGGTTAGAGTTAACTCTGAGTTAAACATCATGTCATCTCTATCACTCACTTGGTGGTGTTTAACTCAGAGTTAACTTTAACTCAGATCTGCGCAAGTGGGCCTTAGACGTCTTATTTATAAAAAGTCGGCAAAGCATTTAAGATTTGTCAGATGTTAAGCGCATCACATAAGTACGGTGAAAATATTACATTTTTTGACAGATTCTCCATACTTTATCTATCAAGTTAAGTGGTGGATAGCCTATCCCGCACTTATCAGAAAGTGGTGAAACAGGTCCTAAGTCTCTATATTATTTAATATTAACGTGCGTAAAGTGCGTAATTAAAATATACGTTACTGAAGAAAATTCATGTATTAACGAAATGTACAGAGATTTTATCATAAGATAGTCACTTTCGATCGGTTGATCCGTTTGAGCGTTCGTATTCCATAACAACTAAATAGAGACTTAAAAATAAAATAAAAAGGGTTATTATAAATCGTAAAACGGTGTTAAGCTACGTTTGATTTTTTAAATTAAGAATTAAGTATTTTTAGTATATTAGATGATCCGTGAACTTCGTATCACTCCTCTATACTTCTACAAATATTTCAAGATTAAAATTATCCAAATCGGTTCATTCATTCTCGAGTTATAGCGAGACTAACAAAATTGAAAAACATTTTTTTTATAATTATAGATTTATAGATTTCATTCGATTCTTACTTGAAGTATCTCATAAACGGGTTCTACCTAGTTCTATATTTACTAATGGAATACATGCACAATCTTCGTTTAAGCCTGTTGTATTGCGTCTTAGGATCCAGCACAATACGATATACGTATTGTGCTGGATCCTAAGTACTTATAGTACGTATATGTCTACGCAGGACAGACACATAAAACTCCTATTGCACTTTAGTTCTACTCATAAAATGCTTCGGCAAAGTGAAAAGTGTAGACATACTCGGATAGTGCATATTCACAATCTAAGTGGTAAAGATAAATTGCAGGAACGAATACAGATTTATAACTGTACAAAGTTTTTGCATAGCTATATAATTTAGTTTATCCTATATTATACAATATAATATAAATTTTGCCTGATATATAGTATACATATATGTCACTCTAAAGTAATGTTATTCTTTGTATTGTATAATATAGCATTAAAATATTAAAATAGTATATACGTGAAACCCCTACTAAACAGTGTCAGTAGTAAAAAAATCCCGAAAACAGACATACAAACATAAACAACTGAAAAACGTCTTTATAATTATTATACTTTTCTTGTAAATTGATGATGAATTTTTCGAAACCGGTCGTGTATATTATAATTCTGTAATAAATCTATTAATATAAGGTGGAATAAGTGCAAGGAAAGTGTATAATTATTTGATTTTCTTGTAACGTCTTCTTAAATGTTGAAAATCTTATTGATATTATATTTTTGTATTTTAATTCAAGGTGCAAATAAAGAATATCTATCTGCCTAGGTAATTATTTTGACAAATATAAATATTGTATTACATGCACGTAGCCGCAGTGTAAACGCGCTAGTACAGGAATGTAGAATAGTTGATAGATTACCAAGAGGTGTTTGAATATTTGAACTCGGGTCTGGGTTAGAAAGTGGTAAGACTGTTTGGATAATCCCGGCAAGTGGCAGGACTGTTGCACAAAGGCGTGCTCGTTACTGTAACAGACTTACTCACCTGGTGAAATGAGGAGACACTTCATATTACCAATTTATTATTCATTTACTGTTATCTGCTTCTTAGGCCTCAGCCTCGAATTTTGCGGGCAGCGGGGCGGGAGCCATCTAGTACGCCGCGCGCCGCTCGACGCGCCGCTGCCTTCCAGGCCAGTTCCATTTATAAATCTATACATTGGAACGCTCCGCTCCCACGCCGCCGCCGCCACCGCCCCACTGCCCGCTTATTTCGAGGCAGAGGTCTTAGAATTGAACGGATTTGGAACAAAAATATACCTACGGTTGCTAGTTCAATGGTTTGTCTAGGTTATTGGCTCTCGCTTGGGGGTCGAGGATTCGTTTCCCATGTAGGATATTTTTCTGTCCCATAGTTATTAGAGTAAAGTAACAAAATATTAGAGTTGTATTGCGTACACACTTCGTGACAATAAAAATGACTCCTTCGTCGCTAGCTTCAACGGGCTACCGATACCAAATTCGCTATAGAAGATATTAGAATGTTGTACCCTAGATAAGTAGGTAAAAAAGTCTTTAATTTTATATATCTCAAATGGAAATAGAGACTCGGCTCTAAATAACTTTTATAATACGATATAAAAAATTGAAAGCTTATTTTAAACATTCAATAGTAGACAATTGCACAAACTAGGTATTTAATTAGTACATTGAAAATAACCACAAATAAAACTTTATCGTCCGCTTAATGAACAAAAGGTTAACGTTGGGTTTATTAATAAAAGCGACGTTATAGAATTAAAAGCAATACCAATAACTGAACGCACAATTACCTTTATCGAGGGGATTAAAGCGTAACACGGCGGGATGGTCCATTGGTCGGGGACGGGTAAAAATCTCGATATACCCGCTCTTAATAAGCCTCAGGTGATTGTGGCAGACTTACAAAGTTAAGCAGTCGCGGTAAGCCCCAATCGTTATTTTGTCTGCGGACTTTAGAATGGTCCTGAAACCTTCAAACTAAACGTGTGGTTACATTTCATAATATTATAATGATTAAGGAGTTATTTATATTGACACAAGGTTTTCTTAATATGAAAATGTTGACTCCATTAATAAGTTTTAAATAATGTATTATACGTACTACTTGAGTAGACTTTATTATCAGCTAGATTTTGGCAGCAACTACTTTGCGCCTAAATTCCATGTTATATTGCGTGGAACAATACATTGTCCTAAGAGGAAAACTATACTTTATCCTTTTCCGAAACACAAAGTAATATTATTTCATCAAAAATATTAAAATTTTACCTCACTAAAATGATCCGAATCTTAATTGCGCATGTTAACATAACTAAGAACCTTATTCAAATTTGCAAAACCACACCAGGCCGAAGTGGTATAAAATGACAGAGCTATCAAATGTGCCGGCGTAGGAGCGGAGCGGCCGTCTATTCACGTCAACGGGCATACGTGTCCACAATACTCATTCACAAGTCGGTTAAATTCAGCCAGAGCCCAGACTACATTATGCTATTGCGTCGAGTGACGTCACGTCGATCGCTCTTTGTGATGTTATCTCGGAGCGCCTTCATTTTGCAGTTCCGAAACATTCAAATGTTTGTGTTTCGCGAGATAAAATTGAAGGCTCATGATAACTTTAATCTTGAACTAGCTATTTTAGTCTTTTTGCTTTCACTTTGCAGGTCATGGGGGTAGTAAGTCGTTTTCACGAACGGTATTTAGAAAAAAATATGTACAACGCACTGTTAATGGTGCATAAGGATATATTTTCAAATTAATCCTGAAACTGTAATAAATATATCAGAAAACAAATGAAATACATCATTTTTATCTGTTCTGTAAAATACAGCTTTACATTAAACAATATTTTAAATTTCCTGCGCAGTGTGATTTAAGCGAGCCACCCCCCGCCCCGCTCCCCGCGCTCTCGCCGGCAAACAAAAAGTTTTATTGGTTTCAAATCACACCGAGTTCAAATCCTTGGAACTCATTAAAAGTAAACAGAAAATGTCGAAACACAAATCAAATATGGTTAATATTATCTTTGCTTTTTAACTTTTGCAATATTTATTTTTATTACGCTCGACGGCGGATGTAGGTCTGATGAAATTTGTTTAGCCAAAACGTCGCGGTAAGATTAATAAATCGTTAACTGAGAAAAATAAAAAAAAAACATAAATAATTAAATGTTTCGTTAGATCTAATAAATTCTATTTAACAATCAATATAATATTTTCGTATAGGCTATAATAATTTGATTAAGTACACCTAGCCTCATTAAAGCTATTAATAAAACTTGAAAAAGTTGAAGCCCTACGGAAATAAAGGCCTTATTTTTTGTACGTAATGACACGCTGGTACTGGTGGTCAGTGAGTGTGTACAATGATGGCTGTAGTGGCGTCGAGTGCCGCATTACCAGATGGCTGGTCCGCTGCGTAGCCTTTGTTTAACAAACAAAACTCTACAGCTATATTATGTAGCATTTAAAGTCTTTTGTGCCATCTTGTTTTTTCAAGTTTGTTTATAATTTACGAATCAAATTACTAGCAGGTAAATTAGGCTACTTATTATAAATCGAAACAATCGGTCGCAAATTAGTGACGTAAGTTTAGCATTAGGGACCACTTCATACCAGTTTATTTGAGATGGATTGAAGAAATACATAATTGTATACAATATACAGAAATTGAATATTGAAATACAATAAAATACCTCCTAAATACTTAAGTGCAATACTTTAATGCGTTGCTTTTAGAACAATCGATGTTTATTTCATCTCAATATTCATAAAATAAAGTACCATACAGGTACATACTTATTCTGACAAACATTTCGTCGATATCGAAACGGCTAATATGCGATATCGTTTGCGTGTAAAACTTTAACTTCCGATATCATGTTATGGTCAATTTGCTGAAAGTTTCACGTTCAAAATCGACGGTAGAGTTTGAAAGTAACTTTGTTGCTCTATTGGCGACGTATTCATCGTTGTAATAATGTTTAGTTTAAAGTTCAATGCATTACGAACCTATTATATTAGTAGTGTTTTAGTAAAGAATAATTATCATCTTTTATTTTATAATAATATTATGGTTTATGTTTGGGCCGTGTTTAATTCCGATTTCAATTGAGTTGATCAATTTTTTTAATTTATTACATTACTGCCTAATTCATTTTTAATATTGGAGAGCATAATATCACATAGGTACAATTCAAATAGGTAAATTGATTTCAGTTCGCACCTATGAGTACAACTTAAAAAAACGACATGCGTTGGCCCGTAATTGAGCAATAGTAGCAATAATTACAAACGTGTACAGGAGCATTTATCTATTTATGTATAATGTATCCCACCAAAAACATTCTGTAAAAAACTAGCCAAGTCTCAATGGAGCTGCTTATTATCTCTAAAAAGTAATAAGATCTAGACAAAGTCATGCCAAGCCTATAAAGGTTTACTGCGATTTCTTTATTATTACAGTTAATGCTGTGTGACTTGGTCATCCAATAAAGGATGGTACGGCGGTGTTTGCTTCGCGCTTGGCTTGGCGGGGGCACTGCCGTGCCCCTAGATATTATATAGGACTAGCTGTCCCGGCAAACGTTGTTTTGCCATATAAAGTATTTCGCCCATATTATTTTATTGAAGTAACTAAATAAGTATGTCACAATGGTAACGTCTATCGCTATCCCGTCGCACAAACAATGGTCGCCGTCGGTCTCGAGTTGTAATAATTTCCTATTATTTATTTAACAAATGCACTAATCAATATAAAAAGTGGATGTTGCCCGATTCTCAACCCTAGCCGATATGCTCGCTAAGATTCACGAAAATCGGTCGAGCCGTTTCAGAAGAGTTCAATTACGCACACCGCGAGACACGAGAATTTTATGTATTAGATTTAACATTGTCATTCTTTCATAGACAGTACATAACTGTTGAATATAGCTTCTAATTAGTACACGTTATGTTATTCATATGTATAATGTACATATGTGCCAGTTTTCTAGCAAGTGCACGTGTCAGTAACACGAGCAGGTTCACGTGAGATCATTATATTATATACACTATACAGCCTCTAATTATGTCGTGACGTAATCGATACCCAATACATTGTGTAACTACTGTTTCAACATAATAATAGCCTTTGTTTTTCTTTGTTGAAATAGGGAGTATTAAAAAGCGTCGGACAGCTTTAAGGGCTTGCACCAAGAAAAATTCTATTATTCGGTGTTAGAATAATATTATGGCTTCTGTGTCAAAAGGTGACATTTTCAAGAGTGTTGTTATAGCTGAAAATTAGTATTATAATATAGATGATGAAATTGGTTGTTACGTTCTTATTATATTCTGTTACATTCTATTCTTTTATTAATTCCTTAAATTCTTTTTTTAATTTAGTCTGAAAATGTAGTATTCTGCAAGAATTTTAAAAATCTTTTGATTGCTTGGAATGTAGAAATTACTGTAGATGTAGAAATAATACAAGATGCATGTTTCCAAAATACGTTGGTTCCGTTCCCGGTGAAAACAGTTATTATTATTGAAAAACTTACGATGTTTTATTTTTTTTAATATCGCTCACACTGTTTCAATCATGTTAGCTTTCAACTATATATTCAGTAATAAGTTCAAGAATTCGGCATCTAATTAAAAAAACTTAACCTTTATAATAACGGTTTCTAATTATGTTACATTTCGTATATATGTGAACTTTCGTAATAAAAACATTACTTCACTGCATCTAGGAATAACCTTTTGAATCTACGATTTAATTTATCCAATTTAATAGGAGTCTAGTATAATGCGGTGCGCTGCGGTTATTAGCAAACTTTTATCTGAATGTGTAGAACTGCACGCAGTCGTTGAGTTTTACGGTTATGTTGCGGAACTACTGTTACCTACTCTGTTATATTCTGCGCGTAAATATTATCTATTCTTTACTTAACTTGTTAACCAGGCAATAGTATTATATTATACAAGCTTTTGCCCGCGGCTTCGCTCGCGTTAAGAAGTATTATTATATACAAACTTTCATCCCCTATTTGAACCCATTGGGGTGTGAATTTATCAAAATCCTTTCTTAGGGATGCCTAAGTCTTAACATCTACCTGCATGCCAAATTTCAGCCCGATCCGTCCAGTGGTTTGGGCTGTGCGTTGATAGATCACCATGTAAGTTGACCTTTGAGTTTTATATATATAGATACAGTGTGTAACAAAACTAAGAGATAATGCTTTAGGGAGTGTGCGTGTTCCTTATAGGAAATCCAGCTCTGAAAGACCAAATTTTTTATTCACTTTTGTATTCGCAAGCGTCCCAGCGTCTCGAGTTTCTCCATACAAAAGTAAAAAAAAGGTCTTTCAGCGCTGCTACTTTCACAGTGAACTGTCTACAAGGAACACGTACACACCCTAAAGTATTAATATCAGTTAGTTTTGTTACACCCTGTATAATGTACTAGATGAAGGCCGCAGCTCCGTTGTGCCAAAATTCGTTTATCTCGCGGGAACCATTTTTCCGGGATGATTTTCCTATGTCCTTTCTCAAGACTCAAGGTATCTCCATACCAAATCAGTAAAATCAGTTCATCGGTTTGGGCGACGGGCGTGAAGAGGTAACAGACAGACAGATAGACAGAATATAAAAATGACTTTTTAATTTTGTTAGTCTCACTAAAACTCGTCAATGTCTGAACCGATTTGGTTAAGTTTATACTTGAAATATTCTTAGAAGTCAAGAGAAGGTTTGTATTAGGCAGGAATTGCACAGTTCACCGGATCATTTAGTATTTTTTTATATTATTTATTAATTTGTGAATGTTAAGCATCTGCATTCTGCAGGCTTAGCACGGCCACAGTAGAAATGCGAAAGAATAGACGCTAATAGTTTTTGCGGACAAAGTGACAGATTTCCTTTGTTGACCCATCACTTTGTCTGCTTTACCGTAAGAATAAACCTTTCTATTGTGGCCATGCTAAGCCTGCTGCGCCATCCAAACGTCTACAAATTTTTTTCAAATCCAGCTGTTTAGGAGCAGTTTTTTTTAAATATATAAATTTATAGTTATTGGATTATTTGAATATTTATTGATAGAAAAGAACAACAAAATTACATATACATACCAGAAATATTACTAACTTCTTCAATCAATCAATTAAATCAGCCTTTATTCGTCCGCTGCTGAGCATAGGCCTCTCTCAATGAGCGCTAAGACTACTTAACTACTTAATTATTATCTAATCACAGTAAGGCACCGGTAGCTACAAAAGCTCGGCTACCAAAATACTCTATTATATTTTTTGTTCATGTACATTTTTGTTTATTGACCAAATAATCCATCGCGTTACAATTGTTGTAAACACGTAACGAAACAATAATATAAATGACAATCATTTATAATAAATGATCAAACGAACTTACCAAGTGAAGTTCGATCATTATTATATGAGTCGCTTCATTCAAAGATATATTAACCAAGTAGTCCTTTGTCTATCTGCTAGGCAATCGCGTTTTTTAAAGACGTATGTAGGTAGTTGAAAAAATAACTTCCCATCCCGGCCACTCGCTCCTAGACACGCCTCATTATGTTTAGAGAGAGGTAATGCAAAAAATCTTTCTTTCTTTCTTTGGGTACTGCAGCAAACATAGTTTCTTGCAGACTGGGTGGGAGGGAGATTATATCTTTGAATGAAGCGACTCATATAATAATGATCGAACTTCACTTGGTAAGTTCGTTTGATCATTTATTATATTTCTTCGCTTCATTCTTCGATATATTAACCAAGTAGATTTTCAGAGTAACGAAAGAAAGATTTTTTACAAAATACTTAGAATTTATATATACTTATATTATACATTATGAATAGTAATCATTATATTCGAGATTTTTTTTTTTTTTTAACATTATGCCCATAAATAATAATAATAGTCGAAACAAAACTTAAGAGACCTCTATGGTTTTGTGATTCAAATGATAACGTACTGGGATCATGGTGATTAAGATTATATAACTGATTCAGCGAAACTTTGTTCGTCGATAAAATTATGGCTTAGGAAAATAGCGAAAGTATTGGAGTCACTAGTTCTGCCTGTCAACTGTCGTCTTACTAATAGGTCCAGTATCAATCCCCGTGTCGGCGCTCGACGTGTCGACGCCGCGCCGCTCTCGCACAGCACCTGCTTTATCCAGCGGCTATTACCGAATGGGAGGTGGCTGTTCTGTGCAGAGCGTTAAACCCGTACTGTAGCATTATCCTATTTAGTATAATCTTGAATAACCATCGCAGGGCGTAATAACTTAAATATTATAACTTCTTCTTCTTTTTTTTTTTTTTTATAAAAGAGTTACATAATTTAAGAACATCCGATCACGCTCAGGAGTTTGTCTTTGTAATATAAATTTCGAATAATTTAAAAGTTAAAACCGTATTTTTTATTTTGCCGAGTTTTATTATTAGGCAGAAAGTTTTAAGTCAATGATCAGTATTCAGTAGGTACAGAGTGCAAGAAAAAACAAATAATTTATAAGTGGATCCTGGGTACTACACTAGGTACTCAGGTATGGGCTAGGAATTAGAATGTTTACCGGAAAGCTTCTTTCAAAAGACACTTTAAACATTCATCTAAGCCAATGTCACCATCCAATAATATCAACATTGTTCATAAACAATGACAGTGCACAGTGACATGGCTGTAGAAGATATCGTTTTACAGCCATTGTCAAATTGTTTGGCAAGGTTCTGATAAAGCAGACGAAGATCTCTGTAATAAGTCTATTAACTAATGAGATTGAAGAGAGTATTTACCTAAAATCTAAGTCGAAGTAGAGCATTTTAGAATAAATTTTAAGGCGTCTACTGTTATAACTCATAACTGTGTCCGGCCCTGTGGTCGTCGACTCGTCGATAGTGTGATTATTGCATATTACAAATTACAATTACAATATGATTGAAATTAGAGAATATTGTGTTCTCGGTCCAGCAGGATAAATATTTATACTTACACTTATATTATTCAAGATTAAGTGTCATTATGTTATCGTATTTATCATTGCATTTATTTAGCATTAATAATTTTAATCGCTGAAAACCAGTTGCATTCCGCGACGGGGGTCAGAAATCAGGTGTCAGAACACCTATCAGTTGAGGTAGCTCACGAATAGTACACTGATTTAACTGTTCTATATTATTTCGTTTTTAATAGGCTTATATTATTATTATATAATATATCTAATATGTAGGTACATAAAATTCTCGTATCACGGTGTGCGTAGTTGAACTCCTCTGAAACGGCTCGACCGATTTTCGTGAATCTTAGCGAGCATATCGGCTAGGGTTGAGAATCCGACAACGTCTAATTATTTTTATATTGATGAGTGTATTTTTGAATAAATAATAGTAAAATGTTACAACTCGAGACTGACGGCGACCATTGTTTGTACGATGGGATAGCAATCATAGCCGTCATGGTGACATACTTACTAAGTCACTTCAATAAAATAATATGGGCAAAATACTTTATATGGTAAAACAACATTTGCCGAGACATCTAGTTATGTTATAATAATATGTATTGTAAGCGTTAAGACTTAAATATTTACATATTTGTTGTGGATTTAATACACCCATGGCACTATTAACAATAAAACTTAAACAAAAAAGGGGCGCCTGAGGCTGCGCCTAGAACACTGGTATTGTGAAAGCGTGGTAAGGCTAGTAGTGATAAAGCCTTCTACGCCTGATCTGGTTTCCTTCTTTATATTTTTTGTGAGAATAAATGTAAGCGCACTGCGCATCTGATAGTCTGTACGTCAAGACTTGAGGCTTTAGGGCGGGAATAGACGTCCGATTTTTTCATCCGATTGTCTGATCCGGTTGTCTGATCAGACTATCTGAAGGCACTCTTGCCATACATTTATTTGAATACACAATACACGTCCGATCCGGTTACCGGATCGGACGTCAGAATCGGAAACAGCGTCAAAGCATTTCCGATTTTACTGCCGTTCCGATTGTCTGAAGGTGCAGTCTACATACATTTGTACGGAGACACAATAGACGTCCGATTATTTCTTCCGATTTGCCAGTTTAAGGCCGTCACAGACTTAGCTATAATATATTATATTAATATACCGTACTAATAAATAAATAAATAAATAAATAAATAAATAAATAAATAAACACACTGAGACCAGAAATATAATATATTATAGCTGAGTGTGTGGTCACGCGAAAATTGTATAGATAATATAATATATTACTATGCCTAGCTATAAACATAATATTATTAATCTATACATATAATAAAACTGTAGAAATGTGAATTCTGTACATTAAAGATATTAAAAAAATAATAAGCGGGGTGTGTCACTAGATCGCTATAGAAGCCAAAAATGTGGTTAGTTTTTTGTCTGTCTGTCTGTCTGTCTGTATGTTTGTTCCACTATCACACGAAAACTACTGATCCGATTTGAATGCGGTTTTCGCAGATATATTTGTCTTCTTCCAAATCAACATCTGGTGTATAAAAATCCCCCCCCCCCTCTTAGGGAACCAAAGAGGGAGTCATATTTTGTATGAAACATTTTTCTTTAATGGACTTACTTCCTATTATTTAGTGTATTCTTCGTGTATAAAATTGCCTCCCCCAAACAAAAGAGGGGGTAAGATTTTGTATCAACTGATGAAGTAGGAATACTTTATATGGCAAAACAATGTTTGCCGGGAAAGCTAGTATAATATATTATAGCTAAGTCTGTGACGGCCTTTATTCTCTAGCATGAATCATGATACTGAACGAACGTCTCGCATGGTTGTTGTTCGGACTGCCTTTTACTATTGTAAACATCAAAAACCGGCCAAGTGCGTGTCGGGCCACGCGCAATATAGGGTTCCGTAGTACCGCTAGTATTTGAAAATTTTTGTATGGTCAATGAATGTACATTAATTATTATATCATGTTTTACACCACTAACAACATCATCTCAGTTACTTTCTAAGGAATTTGAACGAAATGTTCCTTTATACTTCGCCGAATACATTTGTTTTAAGTTGATCGACTATTACTCAATAACTTGTTGTCTTATAGTCTCTGAGCAAAACCGCGGACAGACAGACAGACGGACAGACGGATGGACAGACCGAAACTATAAGGGTTCCTTGTTGACTACGGAACCCTAAAAATAAACGAAATCATGTAGGGTGAATCTTGTCTTTCTGCTCCGTGCAAGCTCACAGATAGCTCGAGAGCGACTGAGTTCAGAAAAAATCGGACGCAAAAATCGGACGTGTATTGAGTGAATCCGATCCGGTTGTCTGATCAGACAACCGGAAGCAAAATCGGACGTCTATTCCCGCCCTAAGGGCGGGAATAGACGTCCGATTTTGCTTTTATTCCCGCCCTAAGGGCGGGAATAGACGTCCGATTTTGCTTCCGGTTGTCTGATCAGACAACCGGATCGGATTCACTCAATACACGTCCGATTTTTGCGTCCGATTTTTTCTGAACTCAGTCGCTTATAGTTTCCCTTATAGTTTCGGTCTGTCCATCCGTCTGTCCGTCTGTCTGTCTGTCCGCGGTTTTGCTCAGAGACTATAAGACAACAAGTTATTGAGTAATAGTCGATCAACTTAAAACAAATGTATTCGGCGAAGTATAAAGGAACTTTTCGTTCAAATTCCTTAGAAAGTAACTGAGATGATGTTGTTAGTGGTGTAAAACATGATATAATAATTAATATACATTCATTGACCATACAAAAATTTTCAAATACTAGCGGTACTACGGAACCCTATATTGCGCGTGGCCCGAATTTTACAAGTAAAAGGCAGTCCGAACAACAACCACGCGAGACGTTCGTTCAGTATCATGCTAGAGAATAAAGGCCGTCACAGACTTAGCTATAATATATTATACTAGCTTTCCCGGCAAACATTGTTTTGCCATATAAAGTATTCCTACTTCATCAGTTGATACAAAATCTTACCCCCTCTTTTGTTTGGGGGAGGCAATTTTATACACGAAGAATACACTAAATAATAGGAAGTAAGTCCATTAAAGAAAAATGTTTCATACAAAATATGACTCCCTCTTTGGTTCCCTAAGGGGGGGGGGGGGGATTTTTATACACCAGATGTTGATTTGGAAGAATACAAATATATCTGCGAAAACCGCATTCAAATCGGATCAGTAGTTTTCGTGTGATAGTGGAACAAACATACAGACAGACAGACAGACAGACAAAAAACTAACCACATTTTTGGCTTCTATAGCGATCTAGTGACACCCCCCGCTTATTATTTTTTTAATATCTTTAATGTACAGAATTCACATTTCTACAGTTTTATTATATGTATAGATTAATAATATTATGTTTATAGCTAGGCATAGTAATATATATTTTCTATACAATTTTCGCGTGACCACACACTCAGCTATAATATATTATATTTCTGGTCTCAGTGTGTTTATTTATTTATTTATTTATTTATTTATTTATTAGTACGGTATATTAATATAATATATTATAGCTAAGTCTGTGACGGCCTTAAACTGGCAAATCGGAAGAAATAATCGGACGTCTATTGTGTCTCCGTACAAATGTATGCAGACTGCACCTTCAGACAATCGGAACGGCAGTAAAATCGGAAATGCTTTGACGCTGTTTCCGATTCTGACGTCCGATCCGGTAACCGGATCGGACGTGTATTGTGTATTCAAATAAATGTATGGCAAGAGTGCCTTCAGATAGTCTGATCAGACAACCGGATCAGACAATCGGATGAAAAAATCGGACGTCTATTCCCGCCCAATCGAATAGTGAGTTAATAGGAACCAACAAGTAGCTGGCTTTTAAATCTATTTTTGACAGATATCCACTTTTGGATATTGCCTTGAAAGCCATACGGTAATTTTCCAAATTAACATGTAAAATAATTATTTAGAAATAAACTTACGAAGTGGATTCAAATTGAAAATAATTTTTAAAAAATTGTATTTAAAATATAATACAATATTTAATAGTTTGAAGAAAGGAAAATCTTTGAAATAAGGTAATCTTCGGTGGAGTTACACGAAGATATAGTTTTAAATTCTAATAATAATTTATTGATGTCATGATGTATAATACATTAAGCCAGTGGCCCCCAACCTGTTGTTGTTTTTGGAACGAAGTTCCCTATTTATTTATTTTTTAAGCGGGCCACAAACTTGTTTTGGTCTTGGTGTCGTGGGCCGCAACAAACATTTTTAGGTTTAAAAATAACGTTCAAAATCAACGATTTACTAGTGAACAAAAATAATTTACGAGTTACGACTTTCACGATTACTGCTGGTGGGCGTGAATTTCAAAATGCTTTAACATCACGCGGGCCACAAATAAAGTTCCGGTGGGCCGCAGGTTGGGAATAATAATTATAATAGTAACATCTATAAAATATGTATAAAAATGACTGTTAGCTGCACTACGGCTGCGGTGTTGAGCATTTGTTCGTCTCAACGTTCTTCGAACTCGAAGGGGGTTGATTGTAGCGTTACAATACTAGTGGCGCCAGCCGACGGTTACCCTTACCACAGTCCACATCTCTCCCCCCCCCCTCCTTGACGGGTAACGGGAAGGGTTTGTCAGAGCCCGAAAAGTACCCGATTGATGATGGAATGTACTAATTTGTCTCTGAGAACAAATACTGGAATTATCCAGCGAAACCATAATAATCTCGGTCTGATATAACAAGGCTTATAATCTTGTCTTGTCTGATAGTATATTATCTGATAAGTCTGATAATAATTAATATCGAGATAAGTTAGATACTGGCGATAACTGATAGGTCTTATAATTTCGAGACATTGTCAGGTGAAATCTATAATGATAATAATCGATCGAAATAGAATCGAGCTGCAACACTTATTAGCAGGAATGTTTTATAAGCAATAGCTTATCTTAATCGTCTTTGTGATCCTTTAAAATCATAATCTGGCGAACCCAACAAGGGTTCACCTAACGTCAGTAGAAGCTCTGGATCTATCCGGATCTGGTCCGGTGCCGGTGGGTCAGAATCGACCGTTGGCACCTGGTTTAGGAGTGGGAAAACTTCTGGTTTATTCGTAACCTGATCGACCCATATATCGGTCACTTCTAATTATATTTCCCCGATAGTCTGGTCTTAGTGACCTAAAAAAATTATTGGGGTAGTTATATTGTTCGTTATAATCGACTTATTTGTCATATAAATTAATATTATGTTACAAAAAATATTGAGGGTAGTAACTATCACGTTACGAAGATATTAAATAAGTTTCGTTATACACTCGCGGTGTATCCCGAATCCCAACATTGGTGCAAAATTTATTTAATAATAATAGTTACATACCGTCAGACATAATAAATTATAATCGTAGTTCTATATTTAGAACAAAAGGTGTGCGGGACGCGCATTGGTTGTTAACTGATAAGACTCGCAGTCAATGTAGTTATTAGCTCGAAATATTTTTGTATAAAATGGTAAAGATAATATTATAATAATTATGTAGTTCTATTTATAGAACAAAGAGCGCGGGGGAACGCGCGGTAGTTGCTCATTTTTATTTTTAAACATTGTCGGAGACTCCCAGTTAATCCATACTTTATGTTGATTTAAAGTATAACAATATATTTTAAATTTAACTAGTAATTAACTCGCAGTTAATCATCTCAAACCAGCCAACATATATTATAGTTCTATTTTTAGATATAACATCGTCAGAGACTCGCAGTCAATTCCGATGCATAAGAATTGCGTTTAGAGACTCGCAGTCAATCCACACATTATGGCGGTTTATAAAATAACTCGCAGTTGATTCAGACAAACCGGCCAATATATAGCTATTTTTATAGAAAAGCTGAAAAAAAAAAACATCGTCAGAGACTCGCAGTCAATTCCGATGCATATAAATTGTGTTTAGAGACTCGCAGTCAATCCACACATTATGGCAGTTTATAAAATAACTTAATATAATTAAGTACTTGCAGTAATTAACTTGCACTTATTTCCCCCAATCGGACAAACGTATAGTTCTATTTATAGAATAGGTAAAACATCGTCAGAGACTCGCAGTCAATTCCGATGCATATAGATATAGATTGTGTAAAAGGACTCGCGGTCCAAACACACTGTACTTATTGACTCACAGTCGCAGTACATGCCGGTTAATTAAATAATTGCAGATGTTTCCCCCAATCCGGCAAACATATAGTTCTATAATAATTATTATATTTATAGCACAGATGAAGCATACATAATATTATAGATTGTGTATAAAGACTCTCAGTCCAAACACATTGTACGTTTATTGACTCGCGGTCGCAGTACATGCCGGTTAGTATTGAATATAATTGGCTCGTCTTGGCCTCGGTAGTGCCTGCCGTTTATTTAAGTATTTAATAGTACTTACATGTATTTTCTTGTTACACGATAAAATAACACTGATTTTAATTACAACACTGACTCAATCATCTTAAAAAAATAACCAATTTTCGTCTGAGCGCTGCGCTTTGGCATGGTTACTTAGTATACGTGCACGCGTTGCCTCGCGTTAACAAAGAATGGGGCGTGTCTAGGAGCGAGTGGCCGGGATGGGAAGTTATTTTTTCAACTACCTACATACGTCTTTAAAAAACGCGATTGCCTAGCAGATAGACAAAGGACTACTTGGTTAATATATCGAAGAATGAAGCGAAGAAATATAATTTATATTATTGTTTCGTTACAAGAACGGTTTTCGTAAATAAATTGAATTTTCGATTCGAAACGAACGATTGTCCGATTATAAAATAATAGTACGAAATTTTGCAACAAGTATATTGTAAAGCAATCGTTTTTGCATTAAAGAAATTTGATTTTAAGTAACAATACAAATATAAATTCATATCGTTTCAAAAAAGGATCGATTCGACGTGTATGTATACTATAATATTTCCAGAACTGCCCAGTTTTTGTATAATATTATGTTAGTCTATTTCAGTGTCTGAACAAATGCACCAAAGGGGATGTATTGTGTGTTTTTATGTTTGTGTTCGCATATCTCCAGAACTGCAAGTCTAATTTAAGTAATTCTTTCTTGTTGTACTAGGTATTGTTCAACTTAGGGAATACTACAAGTTTTATCAAAATCGGGTCAGTAGTTTTTGATAGTAGATAAGGCAATTTTAATTCTCATTTACGTACGATTTTGAAGTCGGTTTCATCTTTTTAAAATACTGTTATTTTAAATATCGTTAATAAAATGAACATTTTAAATACCGTAAAATTATTATAATTAAAAAAAATCATACATTTTTGTTATGAACAAAAATTATTATAAATATGAGTTTTTTATAAGTATTATTTTACTAATGGTTGTTACCTAATTAAAATTGTCTTAGTATTTCTAAATTTTCCCGCAAGTTCCTAAGCTTTGAAAGCTTATTTAACGACTTATAAAAGAAAGAGAGAAAATTATTTTAAGAACAGATTTATCCAAGTCAGTTTTTCTCGAATTTCAGAAATACATTCGAAATGCAATATATTTTAAAATTAAACCTATTTTCAAGTAGTCAACATGCATTATTATGAAATCGTTAGTTTAAAACAGTGCTTAAGAAACTATAAAGTTATTTATACGTACCGTAAACTTTGAGATCGGAACTGCACCTGTGTAATCTCACCTACCTCTAGTCGTTGCGATTTAAACTCCCAGTTGTCGATCGCGGGTTTATCTCGACTTCTTCTCAGAGATTGCTTTCTAATTGAATAAAATTTTCACTTACCCTTAGGCGAGCTCGGGCGTGCGGCGGGCGGGCGCGAGGCACTACCGTTCGGTTCAACCCTGCGACCACAACTGATTTTCCACCGCGAAAACTTCCCTCGCTGGCGTCATCGCTCACCCCCTTATCCGGCTGACCAATCGGCGCCCTCGGAGGCCGCCGGAGCCGACCGACTCGGACCGAGCAGACCCGAGTGCCTGGGGTGGCGATTGGATCATTTAATCTGAAACGTAAATGCATACAAAAAGAAAATAAGTGAGCCGTAAGCTTCCGAGCGTTGGATGTAGGCCGTAGCGCCGGTGCAACAGGTAATGCTTTCTCACTCGATTTACTGGATTCGAATGTCATCATTTTACGTTTAGTTTAGTTTAGTTTTCTCAGTATTTTTATTCATTCGCTAGTAGAGAGGGTAATCTTCTCGGTGCGAAATCAGATTTAGCAATAAAAGAGAATTATCTACGTAGTAAATTTATGAATCAGCCAATTTGCAATTCAAACGGTTTGTTTATAAGAGTCGGCCTGGGTTTCAGTGTTAATTTATTCTTGGGACAAAATTTTGGGTAATTAGCCGGCCGGATATGAATTCCGGGTGGATACTTATCTCAATCGGAATATACTTTATTTTAATCGAAATTATGATTTTATATTTACCTACTATAGAGTCTGAGGCATTCCTTGATACTGACACGATATATTTATCTTTAATTTAAAGGTTCAATTGCACTGACGTTGATTTTTGTGAAAGACGAAAGTGATAAGATATAAATCATTTTATTGCGAATATTTTAAAAATGTTTTAGATTATTTTACTTACTTTTATTAATAAAATATTCTAAATTGAAACTTTTAGTTATAAACTTAGATGTGAGCAAATCATAAAAACGTCCCAATACAAAGGAAAACGTATAATGCGTCTTCCAGTTAAGCTTAATAATGGTTAACAAAACATGACACTCTTTCATCATATTATTATGTAGTAATTATTCGTTATTCATCCTTCATTTTCTCTACATTCACTTTATAGGTATATTTTATTTTAACACTAAACTCCGTAATCCCTCGATTACGTACACCGCAGAGTTGTGTAATTGAAAACCGTAACCCTTACGCGTGCCCCATTAGATTACTTAATTCTTGACCACGACGGCGGCGGGGGGTTAATCTAAGTTGTAAACTAAATCTTGGGCCGTCTCACATATCCCGTAAGCCTGTGCTCGAATGCTCCTCGGCCACGAATTAGTATGCGCGCCCCATTCGACGCCCCAATGGATCCCACGTGCTTATTCTAGATCTGCATATAATTTGCTTTTGATTCTTGTGTTCGTTTTACTTTGTGTAGATAAGTTTGAATTTCTGGACTCGATATCTATATATATAAAACTCAAAGGTGACTGACTGACATGGTGATCTATCAACGCACAGCCTAAGCCGCTGGACGGATCGGGCTGAAATTTGGCATGAAGGTAGATGTTATGACGTAGGCGTCCGCTAAGAAAGGATTTTGATAAATTCCCACCCCAAGGGGTTCAAATAGGGGAAGAAAGTTTGTATATAATAATACTTCTTAACGCGAGCGAAGCCGCGGGCAAAAGCTCGTTTTTCATAATAATAAATAAAGCATAGTAGCCTATTAATAGCAACTCTCACATTTACTTACATTTAGGAGAGATTTTTGAAATGATGACATCTGCAGTAAATTTTTAACTTTGTGGCCATTAATTACAGTGACCTAATATTTACTTTATTCTCTAGTTCACAGCTTTCCTATAAAGTTATCTATCGTATATTCAAAAGAAGACCTTATCTGTTAATTGAAAAAGAAAATGAATATTAACATTAGATTTTCAACGTTATATTAGATTATTGGTCAATTCTTCTCAGATAGAATCTCGTCTTTTCTAAAAAACTGCACGCACGCTATCCCTTTATTCCCTACATTGCAAATTTAACAACTCCGATTTTGAGTACCCTTATTTTATTTCTATCGGGCAGCTGGTTTTCCGCATTCGATATTTGAGTGCTCATAAAAATATGATTTCCATCTCAAATGACGTACCCATTGAAGGCTCTAATTAAAATATTCCGGAATAGTCTCCTGGCGCGGCTCAATTTGTGCGCGGGATCTTGGGATACGTTCATTTCGTGTAGAGCCGGCTCCAGTCTCCGGACACAATTATGTAAATATGGATTCAAATATGTATTTGTTTGGACAAACATCGCTTCGGTTTCACGACTGACCAACTCGTCTAAGTTGACAATATTTAGATACTCGTAGTATTTGTGTGATTATAAAAGTCGTCTATTTATGTTTCGGTACAAGGCTAAGTAAAATTCGTTGTTGTCTATTAATTTAGTTAGGGTTAATATTTTTTCGTAAATAACTGTTATTTGATATTGAAAATAGCTTTTTAAATAACAAACTTATAAAATTATAGTTTTAAGGAAAATAACTGTATAGGAATATTTGAACAGATTTAAAATTATCCACCAAAAATAATTTATTAAAAGTATGTACAATAATTATTATAAGAATTTCAATACCTTTTAACCCACATTGTAAAAACGCTAATCGCCAAATCGAGTGAACTTATCAGAGAGTCCCCCCTTCTTACACTCTATGCTTCTGGCACTTTGATTAGAATATTTATGAAGGGAGTGAATCTTCAGTTTAGACACAAAATTTTGGCTGATCTTCCTTAAAATGCTTATAGATTATACAGCATGACTGGTGAGTCAATACCGATATTTAAGGAGAGTATTCAGTACTCGATTCTCATTATAAATATGTAATAAAATTAGGTTCTTAATTTTTTTTGAATTTCCCAAAAATTTATGAATCATGGATACCAAGTAAATTACGCGGCTAGGCAAGTAGGCATACTATGCGGCCGGTGCAGAGGCGTGCGCTACCAAAGAAACACCACACAACTACCCCTCCCGTTCGGGGTGTCCATGCGTTGGGTAAATAATTATTTAACTTTAAGCTACATTTACTCAGTGATCAATTGATATTATTTTTTTATATTATTTTTTTCCAACTAACATAATAGCCAAATATCACGTCCTCAAGTATTGAACATGTCTCACCAGTCACGCAGTATAATTTAGATAACTATCATAACTAGCATGATTCAAGAGTTTAAGCCAATCTTTAAAAAAAGGCAGCTATTATATAAAATCTTAAAACCAACCCCCCAAACATATTATATTTGGGGGGTTTGTTTTAAGATTTTTAATTTAATCTTTGTTTTTTAATTTAAAATTACAAAACTTTTCTTGAAAATTTCGTTTTATAATTAAACAATATTGGTTTACATACAGTAAAATATGTAATTGTTATTTAAGTGTCCGAATTCATTACTTTGTACAGCGCGGCGTCTACGCCGCACTTGGTAGGCCGGAGTGCCGTAGGCCGTAGCACCTCTACGCGCTACGCGCTACGAGGCTACGAGACTCGACAGCATTTAAAACAAATGTTTTCTTTTTTTTGTTTTTTATAGGTGGGCTAGGTATAACGTAAAAATAAATGTATGTTTTTATTCAAATTAAAACTATTGATGCAAAGTTTATTTAATTTTTGCAAATATTCTTGAAACCCTTTTGAAAAACTACACTGAACCGGTTTTCCTACTGAGGTTGGTCACCTAAAATATTATTAAGCGTCTTATAAATCAAAATTAATCTCAAACAAATGTAGTTTATCTTTTAATCCCCGAAATCCTTCTGTCCTGTCTAAACATCGCTATTGTGTGGTTCGTTACCTCGTGCAGGGGACGAGTCGAGGGGCTCGAGGAGACTTGATTGGAATCGGAGACCCTATTACATATTTATTATGGACCTATTTCGTTGTACTTACAGACAACTGTCGACACCATATATTTTTACAGTCAGTTTAACTTAAAAATCTAGATTTAGTGAAAAATATTAATGTTCAATGAAATTTTAAATTATTTATTGCATTCAAAGATTTTTTAATTTGCTGTTTTACAAATCTGCATTTATTTGACTAAGTAATTTTATATATTTTAAGTAGGTTTTTGAGTAAATGGCAAACAAACTTCATCTAAACATGCTTATTGCTCTATTGAAAATAATGAATATACACATAAATTATTTTTCTAGTTAAGGTTTGTTAGAAAAAATAAAACAACACCTAAATAGAAGTGCACGTAATATAATAATATAATGTTTCTCGACACGGGGGATTTTCAGAAAACACTTAATGTGAAGTCGAAAGTCTATCAACAGGCGAGCAGCATGACTTTAAGGCGGCCGAGACTTGTGCTGCCTTTACATTTAAATTTTAATACTGGTTTTCCTTGGGTAACAAAAAAATATATACTAAAAGTAAATCCATTTATTTCTCTGCTATAAACCCAAAATATTTATAAAAATAAAATAATTCTTTTATATTGTGGTATTCTATTCTTTTATAATATATTCATTTTTTTCTCTTCACTTAGTTAAGTAAAGAGAAAAAAACACAAGCAAACACTGATCACCTATCAATTATTTTATTATTCAATAATTGTAGACGAGTACAGCGGACGAGTAAGTGGGAGAGTAAGCGGGCGTGTACAGCGGGCGAGTACAGTGGGAGAGTAAGCGGGCGAGTACAGCGGGCCAGTACAGCAGGCGAGTGCTGCAGGCGAGTAAGCGGGCGAGTTCCGCTGGCGCATACAGCGAACGTGTAAACGGGAGAGTAAGCGGGCGAGTACAGAGGGCGGGTACAGCGAGCGAGAAAGTGGGCGGGTACAGCGGGCGAGTAAGCGGGAGAGTAAGCGAACGAGTACAGCGGGCGAGAAAGTCGGCGAGTACAGCGGGCGTGTAAGCGGTTCACTGGCCGGAAGCGTTGTTAAAGGCATTATTATCCGGACGGTCGCGCGGCAAATAAATCGTCTACCGGCGGCCGCTCTTTCGATTATCCTCAAATCTTCATTACCCCGACATATGCTCTTACACCTCATACCCACTTTATTTATGAGTTTGCTTTTTAAATACTACTGTTTTTGTTTGAGGGTTCCTTTTTATTTTGATTTGGCTTTTGATTTTATATATTATATTTAGGATTTTTGAGGTTATTTTACTCGTCTAGTAAGAAGGTAGCTCATCAAAAGAAATTATACGTTTTACAATTAAAAATTATAGTAAGTAGCTGTAACTAGCCATTCATTTTAATGTTATAGATTAATTTTATTACTATGTACAAAATAACGATTACAATATTCCATTTCAATAGTAAACATAACATTTAAATGAAAATTGAGCATCTATACCGTTACCTAAAAATGAAATTCAATACACATTTTGTCCAATTAATGTTTATGAATGAATATTGTAAAATAATTTAATGATAATGTTCGGAAGTTTGCCACAATTTGCGATTTCGTAAAGAAATTAAGTCGATGTACTGCGGAACAACCCGCTATCTCCGAGTTAAACTTTTAATGAATCAACGACGGATTACAACTCTGTTCCTTCGTGAATATTTATTTATAGTTTATCTTCCATCTTCGCTGAATAATAAATATTATTTAATATAACGATAATACATAAATTATATTTATGTTTATATAAGTCACTTTGTAAAATTTTATCTCAACGTTTATTGCTTGGTTAATAGGTGAATTTTTTGTGGCGTTTAAAGTCACACAAACAGACCTTTCGTTTAAATTTTGATTAACTGATGGCGGAGTACAGTTTGTCTGCATTTAGCTCAGGTTTCATGCATGTTCCTCATTTAAAAAGGCCACCTAGAGGCAGAACCTCATTAGCATATCTGTGGTAATAACATTTGTGGCAGTGCAAGTGCAGGACAAAGTTGTAATCATGGAAATAGTGCAGGTAGTTTTAGGGTCATCTCAGACCGCAACGAGACGCGTAGATGCATTTAAAAATTTGTATTGAATTGACATATTTGCGTGACGCCTGCGCCTCATGCAATTGAAGTCTGTCAATTCAATACAAAAGAAATGCATCTACGTGTCGCCAGAGTAAACTGAACCGCAAAGAGAATCTAAACTACTTACTACGTAACACTGAACCGAGTAGACTGACTCAGAAGACATCTCGAAAATACGTTTGACTTAGTATGTCATATCGGCCGGCGCGCGCTGTACTTATGCGTTATAGTTGGGGAGGGGAAGAGGGGATTTCGGGATTAGCACGAGCGTGTCAGATTAAGCTTGTATAGGCTTCCGACATGTGTCTAGTTATTATGGTATAGGAATCAGATTTCTCACGTGGTGGGTTAATTTTTTTTTTAAATATTGAAATGTCACCCATGTTTTGTATACCCCAAAGAAGCTTCCATATAAAGCACTGACGATTCAAAGGTTAGGTAAGACTGTAGGGACATTTTAAAATATAAAAAAATAAAGCTTCATATTTTCCTAACTAAGCTTCGCAGATATATTATTTTGCACTAAACTAAAGGATTTAGTCCTTGTTGTTTAAAATATATTCAAAATTTACCTAAATGAGCAATTTTCTGAATATATTATTTTCTTTTTCAAAACTTTAAAATGGCTGCAGTTTCTGAACCCACCGCTAAAATAAAAAACGCTCTTATTGTTTTTTTATCAGTTTTACCTAATGTAAAATACCTACTAGGTCTTCATAACGCTCGAGTGACTACACAAATAGCACCTTCCCCTCCCCTACTATTACTCAGCATTATGAAACATGTCGCAAGTAGTACTCGCGCCCAACTCGCGTAGATAGGCCCATTTGTTTGAAGTCGAGGTACTCCTTAGTTCTGTCTACTCTGGTGTCGCGTTGCGGTCTGTGTTGGCCCTTACTGAGTCAGGCGCGGCCAGCGGATATTGATTTACACAGCCCACGGAGCTTCCGCCGCAGCCTCGCTATATTGTGTCGCTAATTAAACGAGGCCACATTATGTAAAGTAAATTTTACTAGATGATGCCTGCAACTCCATTGCGCACAAAATTAGTTTATCGCGGGGGAACTGTACATTTTTTTGGGATAAAAAGTATCCTATGTCGTTTCCCGGGACTCAAGGTATCTCCATGCCAAATTTCAGCAAAATCGGTTTAGTGGTTTGGGCATGAAGAGGTAACAGACAGATACACTTTGGCATTTATAATATTAGTATGGATAGCACTATGGACTAGTGTGGAAATATGGATATGGATTATAAACATACTTTTACATTTCATGTTCATTCATAATATGTGAAGGCACGAGTTATAGTTCCTAAAAATTGCATTGTTTATACTTACGGCCGCTCTCAGAGGCATTGATTACTCGAAAAAGTAGTGAACGTTCACATTTACTTCTTACATATTCTGTCCAAAGCATGAATAAAAAAATGAATGTCTTGCGAAGCGAAGCGTCTATTTGCAAGCAACTAATATTTAAATGTATCTGATAGCAGCTGCTAATATTTATCTTGTAGGTATGTCTATCTGCCTGCCATCTCTTTACTCTTAGGGCCTGTTTCACCACTTCCTGATAAGTGCCGAATAGGCTATCCACCAATTAACTTGACAGATTGAGTATGGAGAATCTGTCAAAAAAGTTGTGAATAGCCTATTCGGCACTTTATCAGGAAGTGGTAAAACAGGCTCTTATACTACTAAACCGATCTAGATGTAAAGCAAAGCTAATATTCAACGTAAAGTAGAATAAACACGTATAAATAAAAGCATATTCGATGACCCGGAGCTAATGAGCCTAAAGCTGTTTTCACATTTTCCATACCATTCATCGTGGGACAGAAAGGGGATTATCGACAAATCGGTGATCACGGGCGACACGGGCTATAGCCCGTTTGTCTATAGACAAAATCAGTGTAATGCTTCTAAACGTTTGATACTGTATGAATAACATCTGAGGGGCGTTACAAATGAATGCACCACACACGCCGCGGATCGCGCGCCTACGTGGAGGTGATATGTTTATAACGCATTTTATTGGCGGCATATTTTTATTATTTAAATCTATATGCATTGGCTATTATACTGGTCGAGTGGTGTTATACAATATACAGTGTCTGCAATACTCTACTCATTAATAACTAACGGTCGAATTCAGAGACATGATTAACTTTCATTTCATTAATGTTTAATTTAATTTTGACAGAAGATGTATATGTATGTATATTAAGTAACAATCATTAAGGGTCTATGTCAGCACTTCCTGATAAGTGCCAAATAGGCTATCCACAACTAATCTGACAGATATTCCATACTCAATCTGTCAGTGGTGTGATAAGTCGTGGATAGCCTATCTGGCACTTATAAGGAAGTAGTAGAACAGCCCCTAAATCTCATTGAGTGCACGATAAAAATGACGACTATCGCTAACGTCATTTAAAAATTATTATAGTTATTTATTTGTTTTAAGGTGGTTCGTTTTCCATACAAAAAAACAATCGACATTAATTAGCTAATTTCATACTATTACTACATAAATTTATATGCACATCTATTTATTTTGCAATACCATTCCCGCGAAATATATTTGAAATACTTTATTTCACACAGAAGTCACATTTTTATTGATTTTTTTATAAAAAGTGACATTTGTGGCTTATAAAATATGTCACTTTTATAAAAAAATCAAATAGTATGATAATAATATAAGCTAATTAATGACGATTGTTTTTTTGTATGGAAAACGAACCACCTTAACAGCTGTTGCTTATCGGAAACTCTACTATTTCTATTGTATCGCTTCACATTTTCAAATTACTAGAAAATTTCTCCGTCATTTCAAACTAGATAATTTTTTAAGTAAATAAAAATGAAAAATATCTCCAGCTCCTTATGACATCCACACATGAACACGGATTTATAGAGCGGGGTTGATCAGTGGGAACCGGGTCGGGGGGCGGCGTGCGGGGGGCGGGGGGCGATTCTCTCACTCGAGAGATCACCTGAAAGTGTACCACTTAATAACACACGGCGCCGGTTCACTGGGCATCGCTGGATCGTCACATCTCTAAATATGACCAGCAGAGCGTGCCACCGCGGATTAAGCCTACGTTATAAAGTATTAATTAACGCCGACCGCTCTACATCAGTTCTCGTAAGGGATTATCCAGTTGTCCACTTGAGGCTTGAAATAGGAGAGGGGTTTGACAACAAAGGTAGTCTTAAACCTAACTATGTATTACCAAAAGGGAGAGGGGGTTTAAAACGCTAAATGGAACAACACTTGGCTTCCAAAAGGAAAAACTACGGAACCCTAAAAACTATAATTATTTAAAACCTATGAATTGGTAGCCTCACATTTTTGATGAGAGTCATTAATTTAGTTTTATACATTTATTTTATTAAGCTATATGTAGCATTAGAAATTGAAGTCACAGCTTGGCACAACACATTTAACCATCATTATATTTAGCTTCATGTAAGTTCATGATTGCCTAGCTCGATATAGGTCAGTATAATTATCTCCGTTTGTAGTCACAAATCTAATTACCTTAGATATATGATCCCCAACAACAATACGCGATATTAGTAGATCTAGATGTACAAACACATGGACGTTTCTAATTAACTGAATATCCAATGTGATACAATAATATATTTTAATTTGACAACAAAATACGTAGGAAAATACAATCATGCCTCCTACACCAGTATTGGTTGCAGTAACTGGTTTCATTGAAACCCGGTTGATTTATTTTACTGTGAACAAGTGTGTGCGCAGTACACAAGAGCATGCTTCCAACGCGGTAAGAATCAATCAAAAATCGCCGAGTCAAAACCTACGCTTTTTTACAGCGGAGCGATGCATTAAACAACTAATCCGAAATATGTGACGCCAACGTTAATCCTGATTATTTTAATCAAAAGACTAGCAGCATCTATCTGTTTATTATTATTTATTATTATTTTATCATTATGAACTCTAAAGTTAATCACGTTACACTTTAACATTTATTTACCGATCACTATTTAAATAAGTTTATCGGCGCCGGCGTCTCATGTAAAGTATAATGAGCAGTTTTCCCTGGGAGCAGTGTGCACTATGTTTCGCTAACGAGGGGCAGGTAGTCGGAACTATTGAAGAGTTTAATAATATTCATTGGGTTCTGGCAATTTTCCGGGCGGGCGGCGCGAGGACGGCGTCTTTGATCGCCATCTGCCGAGAAGTCAAATTGACGTACAGTTGATAAGTCTTTTATACTTGTTGCTTGTTTTCCGGTTGTTGACAAATAAGTTTTCTACGATTTACAGTTTCTAGATAACCTTACACTCATTTGTACTTAAATTGTGACTTAAAAAGTTGAATTTGCTGCCATTTTTTGGTTGAAACTCAGATAGGGCGAGATCTTTGTTATAAACTCAATATCTGATATTATGCTTCTAATGTAAACTGAATAAGTTGATGAGCCCTGATTTTATCACATAAACAAAAAACAATAGCCGGTAACCATATTTGATTTTTGAGTAAAATAAATAAGATTTTATTTATCAATTCACATTTGGTGGCAGCTTTTAGAAACGATTTATTCAATCAATTACCCCATGTGAGAATTTTGGTCACCCTCACGACCAAGGAGAGAACAAATAAAATTCTAGGAAGGAAATTAACGTAACAAACAAATAACGCGTGATTGTTGTAACGTAATTTTTTGTGAATTTAGCAAATGGGGAACCTGGAGACTAGAGAAATATTATATGTGTTTTAGGCTGTTTTATTTACGAAATTACTTTAATTTCATAAGCGAAGTTTAGACTTTACAAATATTATAAAATACGCAGTATATTTTCGGTTTTTTAACTACTACAAAATATTCTTCTTTCTACAACACAAAACACTTCTTTTACGAAAGAAATTTTCGCATTTCTATCGAACAAAGCTCACCTACCTTCTTTCGCGTTACAGCGTATTTCCGTTTATATTATGTTGACGCACCTATCACAACATGATGTAATTAAAGAACAATCGTCGAAACAGTGATTAGCCACTTACCTCCGAGCACGAGAACAAAGACAGGAATTGCCTTTTCACGTCACTCCACGAGGGTTCACGAGGAGCTTCACTTGTGTAAACCAACACTAATACTTTTCATCACACAGTCTTTTCAAACAGCAAATACGATGTGATTTTGATGCCAATCTAGCGATTTTTCGAAAGTATTAGTTTTTTCGTGTTATGTAAGTTATTTGACATTTTTTTGTGTGTGTTTTTTACTTGCGCGTGCGCAGCATGCGGAAGTCTATGCGCGTGTGTCACGGGTCGCAGGGACGTCCGTCGCGCCCTTCCGGCCTGGGCGGCCACCGTGACCGTGTACGCTCTGATAAATAGAAATAGTCACATATTGTTAACAAAAATTACATTATTGTATGCTCATGAACATTGTGTTTAACGTTGTCCGATTTGGGAACATTTTAGTTGGTAATTTTCATTGTTCAGCAGTACATTATGTTACTAAATAAACATAGCAGGCAAAACACTTATGGCATGATATGTCCAAGATTTTCAATCATGTTCCCCGTTCTACTGGTAGATCTTGTCTTATATGGAACCGTTACGTTAACAAAAATTTTTGTATTCATTTTTTTCGTGTGATTACTAATGTGATTAACTGATTACTAATGAGTACCTAATGACCATAACACACACACATTCATTTCAAAATCATTAAGCACGAGGATATAGATACTAAACAGGATTTCCTAACTGCAATTTCTCCTTACGCCTTTGTCATTTCCAACGGATATTAACATTGTTGGAAAGAACATTACTTTGCTACTTGTATGTTGTATTTTAAATATTACTTTGATAAAAAATATGATACATCTATATTCTATGTTATTACTGTTGGGGCTATGCTAGGCGAGAAAATCAGAAATTTTCAGTGGAACACCCAAAACACAATATTATCCATCCATCGCTACAACGGATATTCAATGTTTTTATTACTCTTTTTTAAACTCTTTTATCGATGACCAATAATTTATATATTGTATATTCAGTATTTTTACAGTACACGATAATTATAGCATATACTTACAACATAGTTATTGTGTAAATTCAATTTTATAAACGGTTATTAAAACGACATAAAATGTGAAAACACTACGGAAAAACAGTATTTTGTATTCAAAAATAGTCTTGGACTACAAAAATTCATCAGAGAATGGATTTAATAATGCAATTATTACTGGTATACTGGTTGTAAAAAACAGAAAGATATTAATTTAATAGTGTCAGGCTGATGGAGGTGGCCACCTGAGATATGCTTTAAAATGTTTCGCAAAATAAATTTGTGTCGTGGTCATATTTTGATGGAAAATATTTTATGTGAAGGGCCCTCGGTATCGGTTCGATATTGAGTGGTTTCCATTAATCCTATTATAATGTTAGGCAACATATTGTCATTATTATGGAATGTTGCTGCTTACTGTTATATTTCTCATATCAATTTCGCAAAAAGAGATATTTTAAAAGTTCTATTAGCTTTGAATTTTGATACAGATTTAGTCCTAGTTTCACAAACCGCTGTCAGAGAAAATAGTTCGTCAAAATATTAAAAATAATCTCTACTCATATGAATCCCAAAGTATCCCAAAATATTAGTTAAGATCCCAATTGCATAATATTAATGGTTACCTTTAACAAGAGTTGGCGATACTGTCACTAAGACTGGGTTAGCCCATAAGAATTGGATTTAAATAAAGGAGAATATTGTTAATGAAAAATCACAAAACTCAGAATGTCTCCTAATTATTGTGGTGAAGTATGTCAATTAGAATATCTCAGTATATTCTAATACTATGCTATAATACATTATATCATAGTATTAGTACAGCTTAATTATTATAGCATTAAGTATCTATGTTACTAACTATAAAGAGGTACATAATACATATTACCCAATTTGTCCCCCGAATTGTGTGGCGTAAGTTCCTAATTATTGTACCATCCAGTAGCATGAGCTTCTTAATAATAATTGTATCTCGGATTTTAAGATTAATAAAGATGCATCGGAAGAGACCAGACGTTTAATTTTAAATCTCTGAAAGTCCAAACTCTTCAAGGCGACTCTTATTGTTGCACAACAATGAGTTTTTCGAGCGATCTGTGTAAGAAAATCTTAAATCATGAGGTTGTGGAATTTTGGTTTAATAATATGTGTATTAGGATCAATTGACGTGTTTAAGTTGTGACTTGTGAGCGGTGATGGTTTTGTAGAGAAGGTCGGAAGCAATTAGATGACAGTGACATTGAGCAACCGACCGCAGATCCGCGGTGCCGCTGATACAATGACAATTTTTAGGGTTCCGAAGGCGAAGTCGAAAATCAGCTTTGTTTTAGTTAGAACTCAGAAGTGGTTTTTGATGACCTCTGTGGCTCAGTTGATGAGCACGTTGGCAGCTCAAGCCGGGGGTTGCGGGTTCGAATCCCGCCGACGTAACAATAAGTTTACAACCCCTCTAAGGGGGCAAAAGAGGGGTCAGATTTTGTATCAAACTTTTTTCTTTAACACGAAAACTACTGATCCGATTTGCATACGGTTTTCACAGATATATTTTTCTTCTTCCAACCCAACATCTGGTGTATAAAATCCCTCCCCCCCCACCCCTCGTATTTTCCAACAGGTGTACACAATTTTTCCCCCACCCCTCTTAGGGGACAAAAGAGGGGGTAAGATTTTGTATCAACTGATGAAGTAGAAATACTTTAAAATGGCAAAACAACGTTTGCCGGGTCACCTAGTGATATAATAAAATTCTTAAAAAAAAATGTATAATATAAAAGTATTAAATATATTTCCGTTGTCTGGTACCTGTAACACAAGTCCTTCAGGTACTTAGCACCAGAGTCCAGACTGACGCGGTGTGAAGCGTCCATAGATATTTATTATTTTTTCTAATCTAGGAAAAAAAGGAATTTATCGTATAACAACAATGCTGTTATTAGTTTACTAGTAAAAAGTACAAATATAATTATTAAGGATCTGGTGAAAATTTCAATTGCCTAGTTGTTACCATTATTGATTACGAGCAAAAAATCTATACATACATAATATAATAAAACTGTAGAAATGTGAATTCTGTACATTAAAGATATTCAAAAATTAATAAGCAGGGGGTGTCACTAGATCGCTATAGAAGCGAAACATGTGGTTAGTTTTTTGTCTGTCTGTCTGTCTGCCTGTATGTTTGTTCCACTATCACACGAAAACTACTGATCCGATTTGAAAGCGGTTTTCGCAGATATATTTATCTTCTTCCAACTTAACATCTGGTGTATAAAAAAAATTCCCCCCACCCCTCTAAGGGGACAAAAGAGGGGTCAGATTTTGTATCAAACTTTTTTCTTTAACACGAAAACTACTGATCCGATTTGCAAAAGGTTTTCGCAGATATATTTGTCTTCTTCCAACTCAACTAACCTAAATGGCAAAACAATGTTTGCCGGGTCAACTAGTAGCAAAATAATCCCTTTTGTTGTATGGGAGCCCCCTTAAATATTTTTTTTTTTGTTTTTAGTATTTGTTGTTATAGCGCGAGCGGCAACAGACACACATTCTGTGACAATTTCAGAAGTCTAGCTATAGTGGTTCTTGAGTTACAACCTGGAGACACACAGGCAGACGGACAGACGGACAGACATCGAAGTCTTAGTAATAGGGTCCCGTTTTTACCCTTTAGGTACGGAACCCTAAAAATGATACCGCAAAATACCATTTTTTTGCTTAAAATAAGCAGAAAAGAAAGTTTATATTTTCAAAAACAATTAAAACTCCGATTACTCAAAACTAGGTCGATGTGGGATATTACACGAATGTTTAACAGCGTCCAATAATTATATACCGTTCACAAAATCTGCTATTAGATTCCACTAATTTACCAGTACATTCCATTCCCAGTAGATTTTGCCGTAATCATAAGGTGCATGCTTTTTCTTAAAGTTATACTTAACATTTCTGTGAAAACTTTATTCAGTTCAGCAGCATTGAGTTTATTTACTTTTGTTTTAGTTTACTTTTGTTGTTTACTTGTTTAAATTTGATGAAACCTACTGTGTGTAACAAAAATAAGCAAGTTTCTTTAGGGTGTGTACGTGTTCCTTGTAGAGAGTTCACTGTGAAAGTAGCAGCGCTGAAAGACGAAAAAAAATTTTCACTTTTGTATGGGCAAGGGCCCGAGCGTCACAAGTTTCCCCATACAAAAGTGAAAAAGAGGTATTATCACATATTTTTGTTACATCCTGTATATACTTCCGGAATTCGATCCGGTCCATCGTTTGATTTTCCGTATAAACTGTATGGCGACATGGCTGCACGGCTGAGGTTGTAACTAGTTTGTATCCCGCTAAGTGCGTCCGCCCGGACTACGGAGTACTTAACCTAATATTCTGTAATTGTGTTATGGCGCAGAATTAATCAACTGCCTCTTAGTGGTCCGGCTAAGACATGTGCTATAGCCGGCTAATACCAAAGCGCTGAGCGTTACTTAGTAATAAATAATAATAATTTTTAACTTAGGCTAATAACTCCATAAACTATAAAAGGCTAAAAAACCAAAAAATTTGAACATTTTATTTTCATTATACGTAATTTGGTCGCGTTACGTCAAACCCAGTCGACAGATCACAATTAACATGATCCAACCAAATGGCGTTGATCTGTCAACCTAAAGGGCACGATGTTAAGTAACTCCAGGCAGATCTCGTTGTCTGTCTGTCTGTCTGTCCGTCCGTCCGTCCGTCCGTCCGTCCGTCCGTCCGTCCGTCCGTCCGTCCGTCCGTCCGTCCGTCCGTCCGTCCGTCCGTCCGTCCGTCCGTCCGTCCGTCCGTCCGTCCGTCCGTCCGTCCGTCCGTCCGTCTGTCTGTCTGTCTGACAATGCCTACATTTCGGGATGTTTCAGTAAGGGGGAACAAAATTTTGGTTATTTTTTCAATTGGATGCACCGTTTCCGAGATACGAGCCAATTTTGAAAAAAAAAAATAAATTTTTAAAGTTTTGGTTTTTTGGCCTTTTATAGTTTATGGAGGTATATTCCTAAAGCAAGATACATCATTTTCATTTCGTTTTGAGTTGGATGTACTGATATTTCGAGATACAAACCGATTTCTAAAAAAATGTGCTGGCAGACTGGCAGAGAGACAAATTGGAAACACTGGAAAATGTTGGATGTTAGGTCCATTTTTATATTTTGCTCGAAGGCGCTAATTTTAGGTACTACTGGTTCGATTTAAAAAAATATTATTTTAGTGTTAGATAGCTCATTTATCGAGGAAGGCTACAGTATAATATTATCACGCTAAGACTAATAGGACCGAAGAAATAGAGGAAAATGTGGAAAACCCGGGAAAATTACTAGAAAGGGTTTATCTCTGGAACTACTGGAGCTTTTTCGATATTATTTGGCACCCACTTTTTAACATTTTAAAATGTACGGTTTTCGTAAAATTCTTAATTTACGTGGGCGAAACCGCACGGGACATCTAGTTTATTATATATTGCGTACTTTAGCAATAACAAAACTTAGGACGATAAGAAGTTTATTTAGTATTTACAGAATGACATTTAACAATTTCATATTAATAGACAAAAAACAATAATTAAGGCTTTAAGTACGGGAGACCTAGAACAAATTTTTTTGTGATTACTAACAAGCTAATTTTTTGTGAGTAGCTTCATTTTGAATTTGATAAGACAAACAACATTTTTATTTTCGAAAAATCTCGAAAGTGGTAGCTAACAGACATAGAAAGGATTTCATACTTTGACTTAATGGTCCTAAAATATGGATTGTTTTATTTGTAGGACAAGTTTACTTTTAAATTATATAACAGCTATTAAGCTACCAATATACAAAAAATCAGCTGGTTAGGGTTCAGTTTCAGGGTTTTGTAATCAACAAAACTTGGTTGACTACCGTACCCTAAAACGGAACCCTAACCAGCTGATTTTTTTTTATATTGGTAGGTTAATTACAAAAAAAATTGTTCTATAGCTCCCTCACTAAGAGTTATGAAAAGTTTTATACAAACATCACAAACATGGCCGAAAAATAGGATTATTTATTATTAGCTTAAATTACTCCATAAATATAATAATTAGTATTACTACTTTACTAGTACTACCGTCGAGTCGGTGGCCAAATTATTATATTCACTTGAAAAAAAAAAACATCTTTTGTGTCTATTAAGGTAACATTGTTATCTTTAAAAAAGTTAATATTTTTTTTGCCCTAAGGTAAGGTGGAGAGTTCTGCATAAATTTAGTACAGGTGCCGTCTGGCTACTATTCAGCCATCTGGGGATGGAGATGAGTTTGTACAACTCGCAGGTATTGGACAAGACGCATGGTTCCTACAACCAAATGTAGTCGACCATTCCCCTTTGAGCTAATCTCGCCCCATATCGTAACCGACAAAGAAGTTTGACTCGTTCAACAACACAGCTTTTAACAAAATTTTCATATCGCCTGCGGCGAACAAACTAGGAATTGTCCTGGAGGATCTGAATCAATTGGTTCATATAAAAGGCACGTAACTTAATAATTAAAAAAAAAATACAAATAAAATAACTTGCTTTTCACCTTACAGTATTCCTCAGTCTCATGTTTTAGCAAACGCCAAATGTTTAGCACGCATCGTCTGGGTAAACTTTGGTTTTTCAAAGGACGGCAACAACAGAAGCAATACGAATCTACGTGAGAATCTCACACTGAGTATAATAATTTGGCCACCCGTTGTAAGTCTAAGTGCTTCGTGGATCATCGGTTTTGTTCGGCTATTTCGGTATCCATTCGGCCTGCTATCCCTGCCCTGCCCCTGACAGGATGCGGAAAACGCTATAAGTTTTCATCTTGGACCAATAGATACCTCTACGTGCTTATCACTTAACTTTCCTACATAATATGTACTTATTTTCTTTCTAATAAGGCTACTTTAATCTAATGATGATATATTGTGTTTTCTGAGTCTGTAATAATAAATTATAGCAATAACATACGACGAAAGTAGAAACTAAAATATAAATTAGACATTATAATGATAACTAATTTAAAATAGGCTACTATATTTAAAAAACCTAATGATCCGATCCAGGCTTATAAGCGGCGTCCCACATATCGGCGAAGCAGACGCTCGAGTGGAATCTATAGAACATGATTAGAGGTAGACTGATATGGCCCAGTATCGTCCAGATAGCCTTGCCGTAGTACTCGTATCTCTCGTCCAAGCTCTCCGGGGATTTGTAGGAGAAGGTGTTGAACAGCCACATGGCTACGTTGGCAATGAGGAGGAACATGACCAGCTCCCTGCCGGGTTTTTTCCGCCGGAGTTTCCTGCTGTTGCTGCATCGACGCAACCCGTCTACTAGGAGAGTCGTCTGCACCAGGATTTGTATGGTCTGAAATTTTTTTTATGAAACGTCATGCTCAATACAATACAGTGTTATGTTTTTGCACCTTTAGTTTTAGAGGTGCACAACTCAAAAACTACAAAATTATGTAATAGTTTCTATTTACCTTTGTAGCTTATAGGGTTTAAGTGTGACTGATCACTTGACCTAAGACTATTAACATATCTATATTCTATTGCATATACATTTAGCCAAAACTTTTTCGTTATCGCTTCGTTATAGAAACGCCAACCAATGTGTATGGAAATGACAATATAAGCGTTCGTTGTTATGACGTTGAAATTCGACTCGTCTTATGTCAATTCCATACATTTTGATCGGCGATTTTATAAAGAAGCGATTAAGAAATGATTTTGGCTTTCCCCCAGTTTTGAAAATATTACACACATAATTATGGATCGAATTGATAACCTCTTTTTAAGTCGGTTAAAAGTACTATTTTAAAGTCATAGAAATGAGGAAGTTTCTCTCTCACCATCAGAAGTGCGTCTATGGTCTTAATAACGTTCAGTATGCTGATGGTAGCCACCATAGAGAACACGGTCTCCATGAAGAAAGCGGGCAGACAGATGAAGAGCAGGATATCGTCCAGCAGCGATACAGGATGTTCGTTGATATCCAGCTGCCGGGTCTGGTTGTACGCAAACACTGCGGCAAATAACAGCACCACGTGCATCACCAGTTTCGTTATGTCGTTCAGCTCGTAGCCCGTTTCTAGGAAATCTCTGAAAAAGAAAAACGTTTATGGTCTTTTTCAATTGGTATATTCAGTATATATTAGTGTAGAAGTATTAGAATCCTTTGTAGAGGTACACAACTGTTGATGAACTAGGAATGAATTCAATGTAAATAGCACTATTAAGGCACTTTAAAGGCGACTAAAACACTATTATGCTAAACGAAAAACTGGATATAGCCCGTAAAATAGAAAAGATTCAAATTCGACGTATATCTGTACCTATCAAAATTGGTTAAGAGACTCAATCGTGAAGACTCTCTACGATTGAGTCTCTTCACTGTAGATGTAAGAAGACACTTTCGCATTTATTACGTTAGTAAGAATAATATACAAGAAAGTTACCCGCCCACGCTGCTGAAGACAAATCCTATGATGAGCATCCCGGCCACTATGACAGTGAGTATCAACCCCAGGAACAGACCCTTGTTGGAGGCATGGCAATCAGCGTAGATCACAATGTTACTCGTATAATCGTTCTCCTCGTTCGCCGTCGGAATTCTAAAAGAAAAAATTAAAACGCCGCTTAAAAGGCTATCTAGATGGCGCCCGAATAAACTGAACCCTGCTCTCTGGTAATGAAGTTGATATTGCATTGAATATAGATTTAGAGTTTGTGCTGGAAAGCTTTTGAATAGAGTTTGACTAGTGGGATTAGCTATTTATCGCTAACTTGATTTAACTTATATTTTTAACGACTTTCAATTAGGACGAAGTTTATAATGTGACTGCATGTTTTTCGATGTAAGTATGTAATAATTAAAGAAGTCTAAGGGCCACTTTCACCACCTTCGAGTAAAGTGGCAAGTAGACTACTCGGCAGTTAAGGTCACCCATAGCTACATGTGTCAATTTCACGACCCTCAAGTAGCACTAATCTAGTTTTTATTATTCGTAGACTAATCACTAATCATATGATTGAACTGTCAAGTAACTTACTTGCTACTTCATCTGCCAATTAGCGAGTTTACTTGACGGATTTATACAATCACAGATTTTAAACTTTATCTCTTGTCAAAAATCGATTTATTTGATTTAATTGATTACCAATTAGATGAATTGGACTATAACACGTTGCAACGGACATCGATCTTTAAATCCCGTGTTGATTATTTTATGAACTTAGATGAAAGAGATTTTTTGGCTAGATTTTGTCTATCGAAGTGTACAGCGATCCAAGTGCATAACTTAATAAAAAATAAAATAACTCATCAATCCCCAAGCGGCACCCGGCTGTCGCATAACAATTGAAAATCTATTGTGTCTGCGATTCCAAGGTCATTATATTTTTATTATTAAATAATCAATAATGAGTTTACTCAATCAAGTAGGTAATGACTAATGACACAGTATCTAGTACCTATTGGCTACTATTAGTCATTTTTATACTTTAGAAACAAAATAAATTGAATAATAATAATAATCGTTTAATTCAGGCAATAGACCCATAAAATAACAAAATACAAGTTTATAATGATATATACGTTGGGGCCTGTTTCACCACTTCCTGATAAGTGCCGGAGAATCTGTCAAAAAAGTTGTGGAATCCGGCACTTTATCAAGAAGTGGTGAAACAGGCCCAGACTTGTAAGCACTTACTTGCACACCGTCTGATTGTCTTCTAAACTAGACACACCATCCTCGCTGTCCTCGTTATCACAACCGCCCACGTGGTTCCAGATTATGTAATACACGGCCACTGTAATAAATATTTACCATTTTAACCCATCAATCCCAAATTTTTTACAATTATTTATTTATAATTTTTTCGCCCGAACCCCGGAGCTGAGGTGAGAAAAAAATATTTTTTAAAATTATGAGCAAAATATAAGCGTTCAAAGATTTCTAATCACTGATTAGCAAAAATATGAAATTTATTATGGCGCATATTACATGTGTGTGTGTGACATGATGTTACGTTGAACTCCTTATTTGATTTTATATATTTATTTTTCTTTGATTTATTTAATGTAATCATACAAAAAAACTAAGTGAATTCCTCATTGACCTTCTTCGATTCGATTTTTCTCACCTATGAAAATATTAAATTCGACGCTAAAGGGGTATAAATAGGGCGAGAAGTTTTCGACGATGACTGTGATCGCTTCCGGGCCTTGACACCGCTCGTCGTACAGACCACTCACATCCAGCAGTGGCTTGAAATCTGAAATATAAAAGGATTGTACACGTACTTTATTCGGTAGTCCAAAAATTTAATGCGAGTATCGATTCAAAATTTATATACCATAATATTATTTCGAATCGATTTTGATAACTAAAATGGAAAAATACGGTCGCAGTGACTCAAAAATTCGCACGAAAATATCATGAGAATAGAGCGACTGAAGACTTCAGATTCTCGCATTTATAAAAAAAAGTGAAGTATGGATGAAAAATTAGTTCCGCATTTTTTATATCTTGATATTTAGATAATATTATAAGTTGTTTATTTAAATTCTTACCGCCACTCGTAGTCTCGTACTCAGTACCATTAGTCTTATTTCCGTATACTGTGTTGGCGTATATTGTGAGGGCGAGCACCGTTTCCCGTACGATTGTACTGATCCAAAAACACAAGCTGCTTCCTATCATGTGCATGAAACCGAAGTGCGCGAGGCCCTGTGGTTGAAAAAAAATATGTAGTTCACAAAATTTTGTTTAAGTGTAATAATAATATTATCTAATAGAATTTCCAATTAAACTTTAATTGAAAACAAGGATAAAGGAAATAAACTTTTAATAAAATCAAACAAATATTTTTTTTATCTAGAACAAAGCGTAAAAAGTAGACCAAGAGGGGATTTAACGTATATTCATGATAATAGTGTATAATTATACAGGTTGTCACAAAATTAAGTGATAATACTTTAGGGTGTGTAAGCGTCCCGTGTATAATAGAGTTCAATATAAAAGTAGCAGCGCTGAAAAGGAAATATTTTTATTGTTGTATGGGGAAACTCGTGACGCTGGCACTGAGGCGCTGAGGCGCTTGCCCATACAAATCACAAAAAAATATTAAATTGGTCATTCAGCGCTTTTACTTTCACAGTGAACTCTCTACAAGGAACACGTACACACCCTAAAGTATTATCACTTAGTTTTGTTACATTCTGTATATTGTATGCATATTGTATATTACAATATTATATAATGTACAATTATTTTCTATTGTATTGAACGATAATTATGCAGTTTATTGACCCCTGTATCACACAATGCTTTTATAACACTGTTGATAAAATATCAGTTTATGCGTCTATTATTAATGCAGATTGCAGGTCACTTTAAAATGTTTGATATTTTGCAGCAACTAACACTGCAGCAATACATGCGTGGACTACCATGGTAGACCAGGGTCACTTTTTTCAGCGATATTTTTTCATCAAAGCGCGCTAGAAGCTTACCATTTCAGGTAATTCTCGTTTGATAAATTTGACAAAAAATAATAGTTATTTAGGATCAAAAACGCTGGACTACCATGGTAGTCCGCGCGAGTATTGGCGTACTAAATTCAACCAAGTATTATATGGGTTTTTAAAGTATAGATTTATAACGTTTTTTAATTCTTTTATGATTATTTGATAAGAAAATTTACTAAAATTTAATTTTTAATAAGATAATACAGATTGACGTCGTAACCATATTAATGACTAGCCAGAAACATATGAAATCTCACCAAATTGCAAAAAAAAATATTTTAAAATAAATAAAAATTACATATTTATCTAGTGTTATGTATTTTATATTCCATAAATTAACTATTTTTAACCCCCGACCAAAAAGAGGGGTGTTATAAGTTTGACGTGTCTGTCTGTCTGTCTGCCTGTCTGTCGGTGTTGTACGTGACAATACAAGTGAAAAATATTGACCAGTTTTGTAAACCCCAGTCTAGGCTTGTATGAAAATGAGCTAATCCGCTGACTACTAGCTGAAGTTTAGGGTCATTCTTAGAAAAAATGATTAAAATATAAAAATAATTGAGTTTATAAAATAAATTACTAATTTTATGTAGTTATAGTTCAGAATTTTTTCAGAATCCAACAAGATTTAGCCCCACCGATAAGACGTATGGGGCAATGTCGACGCTGCATGTTAGCCTAAAATTGGATCACCAAAAAAGTGGTACCAGATTTGTCATTTCTAGTTTTATTCTGACCTGTAAGTAGGGTTGAATCTCGAATAATATAAAACAAACAAAAGTCTAACTTATTTTAGTTTCACGTAAGGAATGTTTCATTTCATCATTATGATTTTTGACACATTTTCATAGAAATTCACATTGATTTGTTTATAATTTAATAATTTATTATATAGTTTTTGTTTCAAAAGTAAGCAAATTAATTGTATTTTTGATTTTAATTGTTATTTTAATAAAATAATAATTATTATAATGAAAACAATTAAGATTTTTAGATGGCCTACCATGGTAATCCACTCGAGTACTCGTGTAAAAAAAGGGGCGCGTGTAGTGCAGTGCTAAATAATTGAAAATTTTAATTATTTTTAAAAAGTTGAATAATTTTTAACTTTTTTGTTTGGACCCAATGGTCACGTAGGACCTTATGAAAGTTTGTTGATTATGAAATAAAACAATTCTTATTGATATAAACCTAGATGACGTAGATAAAAAGATTTCAGTTTCCACATACCTGAGCACGTAGTATCATTACATTCGAGTATTTGAACATGAAGAAGAGCTGTACAAAGCAGTAGAGAGGGCTGCAGACGTCGAATGCTAACTGCAAGAGATTGACGCACGCGTCGTTGTCGATAGTTTCGTCGTAGTAAAAGCTTATTTGTACAGTGATTAACAAAATTGAGTGAATCAAATGACCGAGCGCAAATCCTGAAAAATTAAACAACAATATTATACGTTTCATGTCACCATTTATTTGCTACTAGCTGTCCCGGCAAACGTTGTTTTGCCATTTAAGGTATTTCTACATCAGTTGATACAAAATCTTACCCCCTCTTTTGTCCCCTGAGAGGGGTGGGGGGAAAAGGTTTATACACCAGATGTTAAGTTGGAAACCACAGTTAATAATATGAAGTAAGTCCATTAATGAAAAAAGTTTCATACAAAATCGGACCCCCTCTTTGGTCCCCTTAGAGGGTGGCGGCCGGGGGGGGAGGATTTTTATACACCAGATGTTGAGTTGGAAGAAGTCAAATATATCAGCGAAAACCGTATCCAAATCCGATCAGTAGTTTTCGTGTTAAAGAAAAGAGTTTGATACAAAATATGACCCCCTCTTTCGTCCCCTTAGAGGGGTGGGGGGGGGGAATTTTTATACACCAGATGTTAAGTTAGAAGAAGACAAATATATCTGCGAAAACCGCATTCAAATCGGATCAGTAGTTTTCGTGTGATAGTGGAACAAACATACAGACAGACAGACAGACAGACAGACAGACAGACAGACAGACAGATAGACAGACAAAAAACTAATTACTTTTTTGGCTTCTATATCGATTTAGTGACACCTCCCGCTTATTATTTTTTGAATATCTTTACAGTACAGAATTCACATTTCTACAGTTTTATTATATGTATAGATATTCGTTTCCCAATACAAATAAATAGCAAGGCTAAACTGTTCCTTTGCGTTGCGACGTTGCAACGGATGAATGCATTGTGTGGCACAATTGCGTTGCCTAGACGCGATAAATAATAAACCACGCTTGTAGCATGCATTACCGCACCAATGTGTTGTGCACATTGTTACAAGGCTCCGACAACGCAAAGTTTCTTCTTTAGAGCCAGTCCACATTGCGCGTTGCATTGCGTTGCGTCGTCGCAACGCAAATATTTTGATGCATAGGCGACCACACGGACACTGCGTCATCGCAGCGTTATTACGAAGCAGTCTTAACGTCAACACCCCCTCCCGCTTCGCCTCGGGGGCTGCTGTCCGTCATGTGTACATTGCAACAACGCAGCGTGCCGTGGTTATTTGTATGTAAAACAACGCAAAAGCAGCGCTGCGTCGACGCAACGCTGACGCAACGCACCGTGTGGACTGGCTCTAATTCGTTGGAAAATCGCGTCCGTGTGTGATTTATCATATGATTTAATGTACATTTGTGTAAAACGGCGGATCATTAACGCTGCGACGATACAAGCAATATTTTGGCTCTGTTGTAATTTGAGTGTATAATATTTTTATACTGTTTAATTTAATTGAATGGATATACATTCTAATAAGAAATCAACTTATTTCATTCACAAAGGATCAATACCAGCGGCTCCCAACTTCAGATAGAAGCTTCCTGAATGTCTGCCATGTGTGAAGCAGTAGTCGTGTTTCAGGGATGCCAGTATGGGGGAGGGGTAAATTTGCGATCTACTGCTTTCAGGTGTGCGGTCACCATTGTTGAATTCTTCCTGAAACATAATATTGTAGAGAGATCACTCATCGAAGCAGCACGGGGCAATAGGCGCATCTGTACCATATTAATTAGCAACAATAATGATGGATAGCATCAGATACGTAGTTAAAGTTAAAGTTATCGTCAAATATGGCGTCCATAATGGATTTGACATTTAGGGATGACATTAGGGATTTGACAGTTCATTTGACTTTTCGCTATGGTTAAAGTCAAAGTTATAGTTAAAGTAAGTTCGTGCAACCCACTCTAAGGGTCAATTCAGACCGCAACGCGACGCGTAGATGCATTTCTAAATTAGTATGGATTTGACAGATTCGCAAGACGTCTCACGCTGACGACATCTGTCAAATCCATACAAATTTAGGTCGCGTCGCGTCGCGCCTCGCCTCGTCGCGTTGCGGTCTGAATTGACCCTTATAGCCGGTTGCACCAAATCTTCATTTTACGAATTCGTAAAAAGTAACGTAAAAAGTAAACGTAAATTGTAAAAAGTTATTGCACCACGCTTTTGCGATACGTTATACCGTTACATTATACGGTTACTTTTTACGGACCTCAAACCCTTCTCATAACGTAAAAGTAATGACATTTTGACAGTTTGTTCATAGTATTTTGCATTATAATCGTGTTTTAGGTGGTTTTAGGTTAATAGTGCGTAGGTTTTGTACTAAGTAGGTAGGTACTTTATAAATATTTTATATTGAGAATAAAATATCACAGTAGCGACAGCAATATGTCTTCTACAAGTAGAGTTATTGTCAAATAATTTCGTTTGAAAGTTACTTTGAAAATAAATAAATAAATAATATTCGCGCGGTCACGACATCACGCCTGAACGGCTAGACCGATTTTGCTGAAATTTGGCATAGAGATACTTTGAGTCCCGAAGACCAACAAAGGATACATTTTGTTCCGAAAAAATGTACGGTTCCCGCACAATAAACTTTTATAATTTTCGCCACCAAAACTATTTAATCTTAGATATATAATATATATTTTATTTATTGATGAAATTTGCCATGGAGATACTAATTTTAATCTATTTTTTTCTTAATTATAACCATTTCGAATTAAATAATTATCGTTAAGACAGGACAACATCTGTCGGGTCAGCTAGTTATTTATAAAATATACAAGTATAAAAGTATTTGGATCAAAACAGAAATCACCACAAAATCACCAGAAAAACACTCTTCTTCTTCTTCTTCAAAGCTACTGACCATTATATAATATTTTTATTAAAATCGCTATGAAAAGTACCAATATAATATGGACATAACGTGATGATATAATAATTGTGGTGTAGTGGGGGCTTATATTGTATCCATAATCCATATACACTAAACAACCATGTGACATTGGTGACCCTGATGTGGTAATGATGACGATGATGATGATGATGAATATAATTTGCATAGTAGCATATGCTTTCAGTTCTTAAAACAGCGCCAAAATCCCCAAACTTGTATCTATAAGGAATCCGGAGTTCTATTAGTATATTCGGAACCATAGTATACCTTGGTGCAAAATCTTGCGTTTTGGTAGCATATGCTTAGGATGCTTCTCATAAAACCAAAATCACCATATGTTTCCATATAAATTTTGAGGAGTTCCCTCGATTATTCGTGGATCCCATCATCAGATCACCACTTTTGTGAACATGGTACCAAATTGGAGTAAAACCTAATAAAACAAAAATTTTGAAAATCGGTTCACAAACGGCGGAATAATCGTTGAACATACACAAATAAAAAAATATATCCACAGCCGAACATAAATAACCTCCTCCTTTTTGGGAGTCGGTTAACAAGAATAGTATGTCTTACCACGTCATATAAAATAAAAACTACCATGGTAGTAAAAATCTACTAAGGTAAAATGGTAGAAATAGCGCATCATACGTATGGCAACCAATTATACGGTTACTTTTACTCGTATTTTTTTGGTGCAACATACATTTACGAATTCGTAATAGTAACGGAATAGTATAAGTAAAACGTAAAACTGAATTTGTAAATACACAGCAATTTTGGTGCAACCGACTGTTAGGGTGAATTGCACCAGAAGCGTAGTTAAAGTTAAGGTTAAGGTTATCGTCAAATATGGCGACTTTTGCTAGGGATTTGACAGTTAATTTCACATTTTGTTATGGTTAAAGTTACAGTTATAGTTAAAGTAGGTTGATGCAACTCACTCTTAATCATTTAATCACGGACTTGTGTTGTACAAAACTACACCTATACTATAATATTTAGTCACTAATACACAATATTTTTAATCTCTTTTTAGCTTCGTAACTACTGGACCGATTATCATGAAAATTTTAATAATATGTAAAGCTGATTTTAGGGAATGAAAATTGTACAGTTTCCGCAAGGTTTCAGGTATGAAGAAGCGACAATAATTAGAAGCTTTTTAAACAGGTATTTAAGGTTGGTAAAATTCTTACCTCTTGTTTCTTATAAAAATCACTGATTTTATTTTCGTAAGCACCCTTTAGTTTTTGGTTTTTTAGCGCCTTTCGCTTGTATCGTGTTATATCTACTAATAGATACACTTGATACAAAAATCCAACGCCCAACAAAACAAGAGAATATATCTGAAAAAAATATTATTAAACTTTCAAAAACGTTGTAGCGAGCAATCTTTTTTCAACGAAATAAAATGTATCTACCGATTCAAGATAATGCTTTTTGCTAAGGTAAAAGCTTGAACATGAAATACGTACATGCGAAGCGTTTCCCAGGATGTTCAAAAAAGGACTTGATAAGTAAATTATTAACCCTAGTGTGACCAGCAGCACGGCGTACATACAACTTAATATTAACGTGAGATATTTCCTGAAACAGAAACTTTATTGAATATTGTTGCTCATTTCATAGTATATTAAACAATATAACTGAAATTAACATTATTACCAATAGACCCCGTAAGCCTAACAGTCAAAATGATTAAACAAAACAGAGGACTGAGCACACTGAGACGGGCCTTGCCGGGGCTCAGCGTGCCGGGGCCCGGGGCTCATCGCATAAATCCGCCGCCATACAATTTGTATGTAGGCGGATGCGCGTATCGCCCACTGTGCCGGCGCGCATCGGCGCGGATTTTTGCTCGGCGGATTTCCGTCAATGCGACGCGGCCCGACAAGACCCGCTGCGCCCCGGCAAGATCCGCTGCGCCCCGGCAAGCGACGCGCGGATACGATGCGATGCGGCCCGGCAAGCCCCGGCCCCCGCCACACCCCGCATCGCCCCGCCGTCACCCGTCGCGCAGAGCATGGCAGAGCGTTCGCTCGCCGACCCGCGCCGACCCGTCCCCGCCCGCCCCGGCACGCTCCGCCTCAATGGGCGTTAAAATCCGGCAAGCGATTATCGTAACACAAAATGTATGGGATTTTACATTAGTATTCGCTAGCGAAGCGATGACTTATGTCAAATCGTATACATTTTGTGGCGTTAGCGTCAGCGTTTACGATAATCGCTTGCCACTTGTCTACTAGGGCTGTTGTTTGATAGAAATTTTGTATACAACATTTTTTTAAACAGAAATTGTGCAACACCTACTGTTGCATAGCGGTTACAATATACATACAGCTCGACAAGGCTTTAAATGAACGGCGAGAAGAGGAACTAACGCTGCTATCATACAAAAACGTAATTTTTGACAGTTCTCCTTTACCAGCAGCGCCCTGTCCACATTCATGGAGCACTTTAATCATTCTGCTGTTTTGTCAGATTTATTTTGATACTCTCACTGAGTGAAAAATACTAGCACCGTAATAGTTGCACAGTAGTGCTACAATGACAATAAAAATATAAACTGTATTTTCCAGTATTCGTAGTTTATTTTCTATATATTTTTGCGCCAAATGCCGGCTTAAAAAGTATCCTATGTCCTTTCTCGGGAATCAAAGTATCTCTATATCATATTTTTGGAAAATTAGTTCCTTGGTTTTGTAAGAGGTAACAGACAGACAGATACACTTTCGAATTTATTATAAATTATGTAATTAAGCGTACTTAGTAAGGCGGGCGTTGTCTTCAGGGCTGGTCGGTGGTGGAGCGTGGGTCTCTACCGACCGAATGGATTGTGCGTCCATTGTGGCTACTGACCGCTTCCTAGGAGTCATCCCGCCGCGGTAACTGCCTGATAGTAAAAGTAAGGGCCTGTTTCACCAATTCCTGAAAAAGTACCGGATAGGCTATCCACAACTTATTTGACAGATACTCCATATACTCATCTCTATCAAGTCAAGGTGTGGATACTGGATAGCCTATCCGACATTTATCAGGAAGTGGTGAAACAGACCTTTAGAGTAGTAATTAACTTGTTCGAATGTTTGTTAGCGCAATGCGATGCATTTTTAAATGGGCTAATAAAAACTGGAACGGATAATCCAACATCGTAGACGGTCCGTCAATTAAATGTATAGGAAATAGTTTTCAGTTTCGGGTGGCTCATTTAGGGTCAAATCAGACCACAACATGACGTGTATATTATTACGCATTTCTAAATTTGCATGGATTTGACAGACTTCAATTGCGTGACTCAGTCGTGCGTGAGACGTCTTGTAAATCTGTCATTTCAATACAAATTTAAAAATACTTACATCTACGCGTCGCGTTGCGGTCTGAATTGACCCTTAAAAATACACTGCAACGCATCATCGCGTCACGCTGAAATATAAACATGTCCTGTATTTCTAGCGTTGTTTAGCAATAAGAAGTATGTAAATGTTGTTATATCTAGATAGGTTCTAGAAACACTACGAGTACATTCATAATTTACTAGTTTCTAAAATCTAGAGTCTAGACTCTAGAGTCTAGACTATCCCAGAAAAGTTTTACTGTTCTAACTTACTGAGAGATTTCAGGTCACCATTTCTGTAGTAGCCCGTGTATGGCGAAGGACTTGGAGTGAGATCTCCTGCAAAATGATATCACAGTAATTATAATATAATATATTTTTTTTCGAAAACATGCACAGAATTAAATTTAAAAATAAAAATAACTGTATTTTAAAAAGATAAAACCGACTTCAAAATTGTACGTAATTGAGAATTAAAACCCCCTATCTCCAAAACTACTGAACCGATTTTGATGAAACTTGCACTTTTCCCTAAGTTGAACAATACCTAGTACAACAAAAAAAGAATTACTGAAATCGTACATACACTTTTGAAATTTGGCACATTTGTTCAGACGCTGATAAAGACTAACATATTATACGAAAATTGGACAGTTCTGGAAATATTACATACATACACGTCGTATTGCAATAGTCTCTTTTTTTAAGTCGGTTAAAAATACGTGTGGCACTCTGGGACCGCCGCGGTAAAGCTATTGCATAGAATTTTTATCAACTTATATGCAATTATAATTCGTCTAGTCGCTCGCACACAATCAGCATGCCAGAGTCTGGCAACACCACCCCGGTCGGAGTGGGCGATGTTAGTTATTTTCGTTACGAAATTTCTTGATTCGGGTGCCGCGCTCAAATCCAGCGATAAAATATTATATGAAGTAGTTTAAAATGTGGACATTGTTTAAACAAACAATATAATATTATGTAGTCTTAATACAATGTCATCTCTTATTCTCTTTGTCTGTGAAGACACTTTTCTAACAATAATCTTAACGTGTATACTGTATTATAAACAGTGTTAATCTTTTTATTAGGAAGGAGGTTTGTATGTTAGCGTTGCTACGACCAAATAATAATATCAATACTGCATAACTTACCGGCAGGTGTTCGAGGTAAAGAATCGTCATCTTTGTATAACCTTGGAATTCGCTCTGTGGAGTTTGGCTGGAATAAAAGTAGACTAATTATTAAGAATGCTCCAACCGGAGAATTAGCAGGTCGGATGTCTGTCAGTACGAATATCGACGTTAATGACATTAAAATAAGATTCATATTAGCGCGCCTTGTACAGTGGCGGTTACGACGCTCGCCGCGTTTTGATATGGCGAAAATGTAAGTATGAAAAAATTTGAGAAATTTTCTTATTTTTCTTATAACTGGAAAAGTTGTTTATTTTTATATAACATTTTTAGCGGACTTTATAGAGGACTAAATAAGCAACAATTTTTTTGTATATTTATTTTCCTCAGTTCAGTGTATTTAGATATTAAGGTACCTAATCAGACCCCATTTTTTCATATTTTGCGATTATTGTGATGGTTAAAACGTATTTTATGTGAAAATTTTGTATGCGGCTATAGAATTTTTATGGTACAGTCGTGGAGAAGAATATATTATCTTTCATTTAAAACCAAAATATCCTCGCAGTTTGACTCCTAATTCTTTAATATGGTACCGGAAAATCGCTGATATTTGTAATAGCGTCCTTAATGTGAAGATAGCAGGCTACAACATGACTGTAATAGTTAAACATTGTAGATGACATTTTTCGCGATTAAATAACATTATCATTAATCTAATAAACGTAATTACCCAAATCGAAATTCAGATATCAGATCATTTCCCTACATATTATCTATTATGTATACGATTTTTCACGTGACATTATTTGCAATATGCGGCTATATCGCAGCATTTAGTGATGGGACGTAAAAATGGACAGCGGGTAACTGGCAAAAATGGACGGTAACTGGTAAAAATGCACAGCGCGGAATCGGATTAATAACTTCATTAGTCGCCTGTTTCTCGATCGACACCGGCCATGTTTCACTTTAATCCCATTACTGTATTCTACATTCTCGGCTCTCGTTTAGGAAAAATACCGAATTGCAGACGGTGAAGTGGCGATGAATTATTGTTTGTTTTACACACTGTTGATTATTATTTGACAAAATCACGTTAACTACACAAATAAAACGCGTATTTTAATTATTATTAATCTTGATATTTTTAACAGAGGTTAGAAATAAGCTTTATAAGTAGAAAAAATAAAGTTTAAAATACATTTAATTATGAAAACAGTTAATCTATCTCAGATTAATGTAGGCTACATTAGTAGAACGTATGTTGTGAATTTTTAACCGACTTCTAAAAAGGGGGAGGATATGTTCGGCTGTAGATATTTTTTGGGAATTGATATTATATATTTAGTTTTTGTTGGTAAATTTCAATCAACTCTTTAAAAATATCACCCATACAATATTTCGGAGTGGATTCATATTCGAAAACTGTAACTGGAGATTTGTTTACACCGACCAACAGCCCTCAATAATAAATAATTTTAATTAATAATTAGTTATTATTATATTATCTTAAGACAATACTTATTGAAAGAATAAAACATAATATACTGTTCTTTCAGAATAAACATCTAGTTTTTGTAAAAAACGGCGGAAATTTATTTGTACACCTTACATAATATTGAAAGTTGCTACTTTGAGATACACGAGCAGTTAGTGTTTCGAAAATGGTTGTTGTGCTAACCACGATCGTATAAATGCAATAACACGGGGCCTAAAATAAAAACTTATTTTTTTAGTGTAACAAATTTCCAAACAGTTTAAAAATAAAGTGATAACCATAAATGACAAAGTTTCAGATATTTATATTTTTATGAAACATTTAAAAATAAATCAACGGTTGAAATAACGATAATCGTTATCTAAACGGCGTGTATGCGGCTCGCCGACGCCTCACGGTGACTATTTATGACGAGAGTTAACAGTCGATGTTGGAAAAAAGAGATTGAATTTTCATTAGGCGAGGCGTTGGGGCGGCACGACGTGTCCGCAGTCGGCATTTACAGAGCGGGGGGGTCGAGGGGGGTCGAGCGGGGTGGCAGGGGGGCAGCTAGTAGGGCGAGGGGGTCGCCGGACTCAAAAGCTTCACAGTTGGGTGCGCGAGAGTGACCCGCCTCACAAACACCGCTCGCTTGACGCTATGGACCTGCACGCAATAATTTGCATTTCATTTAAATTTATATATTTTACTAGCCACATTTTTTTTAAATTTGCGTAAAAGTTGTGGTATACCGTAAAACACAGTACAGAAATGCAACAATACAATCGTGATTCTGTTACTATTATCGAATAATAAGGGTAGGTTGCACCAGAGGCGTTGTTATAGATAAGGTTAAGGTTAAGGTTATCGTCAAATATAATGGCGTCCATTATTGACCTTAACAAGAGATTCCACAGTTTATTTGATATTTTGTTATAGTTTATAAAGTTTAATTAAGATGGTACAAGCCACCCTAAGATGTATAAATCCGCGAACTTACCTTTTAGATACATTTTAATAATATGGGTGAATGTTAGAATCTTGAAAATTCACAAAATATCTAACTCAAAACTCAAATCAAAAAAATAATGTTCTACCTTCTTATCTTGGCGATTCATTAAACTAAACTCTTCTTTAAAAAAAATGTCAGTTTTCTCTCTAAATGCCACACTCAGCGACGAATATTAATTACTTAAAAAATAAATGAACACATAAGCCCCATGCATGATCTGCTGTCAAACACTTCATTAAATTTAAGTTTAATCATCATTAAAATATGTCTCCGAGTGCGGTGGTTAAAATTACTTTTACCTGAGCTTTATTTGATGGATAACCATAACCATTCATAAGAATATAATTATTATTTCTTAACATTATCTATACATATAAAATTACAAGTCCTGACTGACTGACTGATTGACTGACTGACTGACTGATTCATCATCGCAGAGCAAAAACTGTTAAAGTTACAGCCACGAAATTTTGTGAGCAGGGTTGTTTTAATTAGTAGACACCCACTAAGGAAGGAATTTTGGAAATTTTTACCCGAAGGGGGTGAAATAGGGGTTGAAAGTTTGTATGAAAGTCCGTCATTTCTGAAGTTATAAATATGAAACTTTATTTTTGGGTTACTGAATAAAAATAAATGAACACGTATTTAAGCGTTTTTGGAAATTCTACCCCCAAGGGGGTGAAATAGGGGTTAAAACTTTGAATGAAAGTCCGTCATTTCTTAAGTTAGAAACATGAAACTTTATTATTGGGTTACTTATTAAAATTGAATGGATACATGTTTAAGCGTTTTTGAAAATTCTACCCCCAAGAGAGTGAAATTGGGGTTGACAGTTTGTATGAAACTTTCTCAATTTTAAACCGATCGGGCTGAGACTGTGTATACTTAAAGATACTATGACGTAGGCATCCCCTCAGAAAGGAATTTAATAAATTGCATCCCTAAGGGGATGAAATAGGGGATGAAATTTTTTAGAAATTTTCTTAGACTTTCGACTGATTGAACTCAATTTATTAAAGATTTGAGCTTCTATGATGAAGGCTTTAATAGGATTTGGGTTACTGAATAAAATCGTAGGAAAGTCAATTCTGTACATTGAATATTTTTGAAAAATAATATTTGGGACGTGATCTAACTATGCTAACACGGACGAAGTCGCGGGCAACAGCTAGTAATATTATATGTCTAATAAAAAAAACTTGAAAAAAACTAAGCGGTAAAAATATAGGTTGAAATATTAAGTTTATTTATCTAGTGATTATAAATAAGTTTTCTGATGGTCACTTTTACGTCGTATCCACTCAATTCTTTCTGTCAAATCATTACAACTCACTGCGCCCGTATATATACAAATTCACTTGTTTAAACTTCTGGCGGTATTTAAAATATATTTATAGCTTAAAAATACAAAGGGCTGTGATATTACAAACTACTTTTAAAACAGTTTACACTTAGGCATTACCTGAGCAACATCTAAATATATAGGTAAAACTTAAAGGTGACTGACTAACATGGTGATCTATTAACGCACAGCCCAAACCACTGGACGGATCGAGCTGAAATTTGTTATGCAGGTAGATTTTATGACGTAGGCATCCGCTAAGAAAGGATTTTGATCAATTCCACCCCCAAGAGGTTAAAATAGGGGATGAAAATTTGTATATAATAATAGAAGCCGCAGGAAATTCTGGTGGCATGATTTTGTTTTGCTTTCTTATTAAATTATATTTCTGAGAATATTTAATAATATTCCTGAGAATTGCGGTCAGAAAATTGATGAATAAAGGATTATTCTGGGTTATTGCTGATTTTGTATTATACTAGCTGTCCCGGCAAACGTTGTTTTGCCATTGAAAGTATTTCTACTTCATCAGTTGATACAAAATCTTTTGTCCCCTAAGAGGAATTGGGGGGGGGGGGTTATCAACAGATGTTAAGTATGTTAAGTTGGAAACACAGTTAATAATATGAAGTAAGTCCAAGAAAAAAGTTTGATACAAAATCTGACCCCCTCTTTGGTCCCTAAGAGGGGTGGGAGGGGGGATTTTATACACCAGATGTTGAGTTAGAAGAAGACAAATATATCTGCGAAAACCGTATGCAAATCGGAACAGTAGTTTTCGTGTTAAAGAAAAAAGTTTGATACAAAATCTGACCCCTCTTTCGTCCCCTTAGAGGGGTGGGGGGAAAAATTTTTATACACCAGATGTTAAGTTGGAAGAAGACAAATATCTCTGCGAAAACTGCATTCAAATCGGATCAGTAGTTTTCGTGTGATGCTGGAACAAACATACAGACAGACAGACAAAAGACTAACCACATTTTTGTCTTCTATAGCGATGTCGTGACACCCCCGCTTATTATTTTTTAAATATCTTTAATGTACAGAATTTTCATTTCTACAGTTTTATTATATGTATAGATTCCTTTCGTTTATCACTCTATCATCACAATTCACAACCATCTCCATTCATCGCTATAAGCCAATTAATTATTAATATCAATATATTATAAATATTATCAATAATAAATAAAACATTAAGGACCTATTTCACCACTTCCTGATAAAGTGCCGAATAGGCTATTCACAACTTTTTTCAGATTCTCCATACTTGATCAGCTGTCAAGTTAATTTACGGATAAGATAGATAAGTGACGAATAACTTATCAGGAAGTGGTGAAACAGGCCCTTATAATGCGCGAGAACCATACAATTTTCCGCAACAAAAACTATCCTAAAGCTCGACAAGGCTTTAAACGAACGTGGCGGGAAAAGGAACTAACGCGGCTATCATACAAAAACGTCATTTTTGACAGTTCTCCGGTCTATTTAACCGTGCCCCGTCCACGTTAATTTAAAGCCTTGGAGCATTGTGCTTTCCCGGGACGGGAAGTACCTCCATACTACATTTCAGCTAACTTGGTTCAGCGGCTTATGCGTGAAAATTGATGTGAAGTGACAGACAGATACACTTTCGCATTTATAATATTAGTAATGACTAATTTACGACGAATTTATTAACGAAAATTGACTAATAATGACTAAATAGTTAAAATTAGCCTTATGTAACGGTTGGAGTTACTTGAAGTACCTGCCAATGTGTTATGTTAATTTTCTGCAATAAATTCAAGAATTTAAACATGTTTTGATTATAAGTAATTATCAATTTTATGGTAATCAATTAAGCGAAGTTGTATTAATAGATACCTAACAAATGAAGATTAATTAATATCCAAGTTTTACGTACAAGCAAAACCTATTTGGCTTTATACCTAGGTGTGTGTATGAAAAACAAACTTCTGCTGTTTTTAAGCTAATGTTTGAAATTCTAATGAAATCATGATATATTATATTATATGATAGTAAAATCTTTAATTGATAGTAAAAACGATGAAAATAATTTTGATTTTATGAAACACTCACCCTATTTCTTTCTGATAATGCCGGAAATAAAATCTCAGCGTTTCCGTTAATGTATAACGTTTTTCATTTATGTAATACTAGCTGTCCCGGCAAACGTTGTTTTGCCATTTAAAGTATATTTTCTACATCATCAGTTGATACATGTTTTACCCCCTCTTTTGTCCCCTAAGAGGGTGTGGGGGGGAAGGTCATACACCAGATGTTAAGTTGAAAAACACAGTTAATACCTAATATGAAGTAAGTCCACTAAAGAAAAAAGTTGAATACAAAATCTGACCCCTCTTTGGTCCCCAGAGAGGGTTGAGAGGGGAGGGGGGGGGGGGAGGATTTTTATACACCAAATGTTGAGTTGGAAGAAGACAAATATAATATATCTGTGAAAACCGTATGCAAATCTGTGAAAACCGTATGCAAATCGGACCAGTAGTTTTCGTGTTAAAGAAAAAACTTTGATACAAAATCTGACTCCCTCTTTTGTCCCCTTAGAGGGGTGGGGGGAAAAAAATTTATACACCAGATGTTAAGTTGGAAGAAGATAAATATATCTGCGAAAACCACATTCAAATCGGATCAGTATTTTTCGTGTGATGCTGGAACAAACATACAGACAGACAGAAAGAGTGACAGACAGACAGACAGACAAAATACTAACCACATTTTTGGCTTCTATAGCGATGTAGTGACAAAGGTGTAATTTCGGGTGTCATTTCATATCTTTTATGTACAGAATTTTCATTTCTACAACAGAATATTGTCTTCCTCTCGCACGCGCTTTGGTGACGCCCACTATCGTAATATTTTAATTTCGCCATAATTTCAAAACCAAACGTCCAATTTTAATCATTCAAAGACCAAATATTATCTACATAAACTGTACTTAGTAATAAAATAATTTATTTTGATAAGGATTAATAGCGTGAGTAAAATATATCCGTTTCAATGTAGTCCAAAAAAAATTCAGGATTTTTAAATAAATAAATGGTTATTGTGCCTCACTCGACATAGATAGGTATAGTGTGTCGCGGACTTTTTTATAGATATTTATAAGATCTACAATTACTTAGAACATTTTATGGTTCTATCTTTTATGGTTTAGGCAGCGTACGCAAAATAAGTAACTTTTCTAGCTGATTTTTTACACCTTGCGTCCGAAAAACTCATATATCTTACGGAACCCTACTTTTTTCCAAAATAATATGTAGCCTATGTTCAGCAGAAATAATGTAAGATTCCAATAGCAAAAGAATTTTTCAAATCGGTCCAGTAGTTTCGGAGCCTATTCGACTCAAACAAACAAACAAACAAACAAACAAACAAACAAATCTTTCCTCTTTATAATAGTAGTGTAGAAATAGTTTTCAAACCGAGAGGTGCTTTCATATTTATTCAATTAAGAGTTATTATTATCACTTATCACATTGCATTTGATAAGGATTAGTAAAATATGAATCCGCGTGTCACCACTAGTTAAGTGACTCCTAATCCTAATATTCGACGCTATTTTGCTGACGTTTATATTAAATACAATAGATTATTTAATTAATTACATTTATCAGTTAATGACTTACTGATAAACGTCAGATACTCGTTGCAATTTTTTCCAAACTCTGTGTTTTCAAATTTCTTATCTTCATAGCGTTGCCTACTGCCTAATGGTATTAAAATAAAGATTAATTTATAATAAAAGTTTGGGGGGACATTAATGATTTTATTACTATACAATAATAAAGTGCGGAACAATGGAACCTCTAGAACTTAAAAAAAATTCACCAAATTTTATAAAATACTAGCTGTCCCGGTGAACTTCGTGTCACTTCAAAACCTTCCCTGGACTTCTCTACAAATATTTTATGACTAAAATCAGCCCAATCCGTTCAGCCGTTATCGAGTTTTAGCGCGACTTACACATTTGAAAATCCATTTTTATATATAAGATTAGAATTTATCTTCCTATCGAACTTAAATGTTGTCATCTTAAAATTATAGTAGTGGATACTTCTCGTTAAACAAAATATTATGAAGTTATTTTTTTAATTCTAAAAAACAATGAGTAGCTTACATCTATGTTAAAATTAATGCGCAGTAAACTAACTCCATAAAACATTAATATGGTAATCTTAACAGGAAATGGCAAGTATCATAATAATATTATTCTGTACTTATTTATATGCTTTGATAATATTTTTAGATACAATTGCTATAATGTACATTTGCTGTGTCACTAGATTTTTTTTCGGCAACTTCATAAATACGTACAGAGATAACGATTCTAAAGTTTGCTATGAACATTATGATTTTAGGGCTAACTGGCAGATGGCGTCTTTAATTTAGATCAGAGCCTAAGAGATTGCAGCCACTGTCTTGAAGTGTCGGCATAGTTGATGGTTCTGTGTAGGTGGAAACGGTCACCTTTTAGCGATGCGACATCGAATATCAACGTAATCTGGGGTTTCAACGTAGTCTGACACTAACGTCAGAAAGTAAGTCAGTGTCTTACTTAGAGTCTTCTCAGAGAATTGAGTGTCAGCGTAGTTAAGTTGAGGGTTCTGTGTGGGTAGAGACGGTGATCATACTGAATGATAGGCAACTGAGCCCGACACATGCTGCCTCTCCGACTTTGTCACTTACTGTCTTATCAGTGTCAGCGTAGTTGACTGTCCTCTGAGGTCGGCGTCGGGCGGTGCGTGCTGCCGTGGCGGTCAGTAGATTGCCTGAGACCGGGCCAGGCTGGGACATTGTCCGCCGCCGCGATGGATACTCCTCCACTGACGGGGTAGATGGTAGAGCTGTGTTCGACACCTAAAATAATTATAAGGTTTTTACTCATCTAGGTTGCGTATATTTATTGCGTAAAATCACTTAAAAGTATATTTTGTCCCAATGCTCAAGTATTATTCGGAGAATCTTGTAGTAGTAGTGTTAGTTGTGGAATGGTTAAGTTGTGACAGCTTACACTTTACAGTATCTAACAAACTTATTTGCATTTTAAACAAAGTTAAATGTGGATAAACAAACTCTTTATATATTTTGATCTTAACTACGTATAATTAGGTAAAGTAAATTATTATTATAAAAGTACTAGACGTTTCGCGCGGCTTCACCCGCATAAATTTCCTAATTTAATTTCAATTTCTAGGAATCTTATCAGTGTTTCACCATACTTATTGGTGATAGAGTCGTGAATAATAAATAAAAGTTAAAACAGTAAAACTTATTATTATTATGTGCTTAAAATGTTACTTACTCCCGGATCTTTTCCATTGCTGTCAGATACATCATCATCATCCTCATTCTCTCCAAAATGCTGCAGCGAGGTTTCAGAATGGAACTTTTTGTCTCCCATGTTCTTTCTATTCACTATTTCTTTCAACATTTCTTTCCTAGGATCACTATTTTCAGCCATTTTGCCTAATAATTACTATTTTTTACTTTATTTCGCACTTGACTTCTGCAGTAGCATAATCGCTCTTTGTGTAAACAAGTTGCGATTAAATATGGCAAATGAAACGTAAAAATAATTCCAATTATCTTTGATAAGACATTACACATATCTATAATCTATAAAAACGTAATTATCATAGTCTTCACTTCCTTTTGTTTTATGAGTAACAGTCGCAAAATTAGTCCTACTTTTTCTAAACAGATTTTATATTTTAACTAGATGACGCCCGCAACTACATTGCGCCAAAAAATGTTTCCGTACGTAAACCGTACATTTTTTCAGGTTAAAAAGTATCCTTTGTCCTTTCCCGATGGACGCGTCCTTTGACGCGTGAAGTGGTAACAGATAGACAGACAGACACACTTTCGCATTTATAATGTTGGTAAGGATTTTTTATAAAATTTAGAATGTCTTATTGATAAATTTTTAAGTACATACACTACATAATCGTTATACCTACACAAAACCTACCCATCTACACTACTATTATAAAGAGGAAAGATTTGTTTGTTTGTTTGTTTGTTTGTTTGTTTGTTTGTTTGTTTGTTTGAGTCGAATAGGCTCCGAAACTACTGGACCGATTTGAAAAATTCTTTTGCTATTGGAATCTTACATTATTTCTGCTGAACATAGGCTACATATTATTTTGGAAAAAAGTAGGGTTCCGTAAGATATTTGAGTTTTTCGGACGCAAGGTGTAAAAAATCAGCTAGAAAAGTTACTTATTTTGCGTACGCTGCCTAAACCATAAAAGATAGAACCATAAAATGTTCTAAGTAATTGTAGATCTTATAAATATCTATAAAAAAGTCCGCGACACACTATACCTATCTATGTCGAGTGAGGCACAATAACCATTTATTTATTTAAAAATCCTGAATTTTTTTTGGACTACATTGAAACGGATATATTTTACTCACGCTATTAATCCTTATCAAAATAAATTATTTTATCACTAAGTACAGTTTATGTAGATAATATTTGGTCTTTGAATGATTAAAATTGGACGTTTGGTTTTGAAATTATGGCGAAATTAAAATATTACGATAGTGGGCGTCACCAAAGCGCGTGCGAGAGGAAGACAATATTCTGTTGTAGAAATGAAAATTCTGTACATAAAAGATATGAAATGACACCCGAAATTACACCTTTGTCACTACATCGCTATAGAAGCCAAAAATGTGGTTAGTATTTTGTCTGTCTGTCTGTCTGTCACTCTTTCTGTCTGTCTGTATGTTTGTTCCAGCATCACACGAAAAATACTGATCCGATTTGAATGTGGTTTTCGCAGATATATTTATCTTCTTCCAACTTAACATCTGGTGTATAAATTTTTTTCCCCCCACCCCTCTAAGGGGACAAAAGAGGGAGTCAGATTTTGTATCAAACTTTTTTCTTTAACACGAAAACTACTGGTCCGATTTGCATACGGTTTTCACAGATTTGCATACGGTTTTCACAGATATATTATATTTGTCTTCTTCCAACTCAACATCTGGTGTATAAAAATCCTCCCCCCCCCTCCCCTCTCAACCCTCTCTGGGGACCAAAGAGGGGTCAGATTTTGTATTCAACTTTTTTCTTTAGTGGACTTACTTCATATTAGGTATTAACTGTGTTTTTCAACTTAACATCTGGTGTATGACCTTCCCCCCCACACCCTCTTAGGGGACAAAAGAGGGGGTAAAACATGTATCAACTGATGATGTAGAAAATATACTTTAAATGGCAAAACAACGTTTGCCGGGACAGCTAGTAATAAATATTTTTAATTACGTTATCATATTGTAAAGCTTTAGTTTTATTGGAATTAATTTCTTGGAAATTAGTTGTAGAGTATCCTAGACCAGGGGGCCTTTTTTTTTTTTTTTTTTTGTGTTTCCGGAGGGGGAAATGCATTACGCATACCACCCAGGCGCAGGGGGCGACCCGAGCGGTGATGTGGGACTCCCGTAGCTGATGAGACCACGGTATACCCACTAAAACCCCCCCCCCCATCTTCCGCCACGCCGCCTTTTGACGGGGCCACGGGAACGATACACACATCCGCGACCCCGCCAGCGGTCCGAAGACTCCACATGGGCGCACGACACGTGCGCCCTCCTCCTCGGCCCCCACCAGGGCTGTAGCAGACGCCCCCCGAGTCCGCTACTTGGAGGCCATGTGGCAGATCAGGTCTGTGGCTCTGCCACCGACCACACCTCGGCCGCAGAGGATAGGGCAAGCGGCGCACCGCAATACCTACTTGCCTCCTCCTCTGCGGCCCCACCAATACCGTTCAAACGGAACGGCCAGCTCGCAGGGGGGGTAGGGAAAGCGGCAACCTACCACAATGCCTCTCCCCCCCCCGCGATCCGTCCTCGGCCGCAGAGGATAGGGCAAGCGGCGCACCGTAATACCTACTTGCCTCTTCCTCTGCGGCCCCACCTCGGTGCGCATCCGCAGCGGACTCCTCCAGTCCGCTGGGAGCGCCCTCCTCGGGCCAGGCGGCAACACCGGCCGGCCCTGGTTGCCTCTTCGCTTCACCGCGGTTGTCCAAGCCGCGGTTACTGAGCCCCACCGCCACGACAAGGCGAGCAACCTTCGGGGGGAGACCAGGGGGGCCTACCATGAGCTCTTATAGCTTAGCTTAGCGTATTACTTTAAAATTTAATTTCGCATAAACAAACATAGCTATGTTTTTTGTTTGTGCGAAATCTGAAAGTAATATTAAAGTAATACTGTTTTAAGATGTCATGGAAGGGGAGCGGGAACTCTCAATACAATTTACGCCTGTCAATTTATAAAAGTGTTACGTAATAAAACAACAAATAAAATAATAAAAACGTTTATTGAAATATAAAACAATTTTATATCAACTAATGGTACGTACTGGGCTTGTAGACGGAATACCAGATATCAGCGAGGCACACACTGGAGTGGAATCTGTAGAACATCATCAGCGGTAGGGTGACATGTCCGAGGATCGTCCAGAGGACCTTGCCGTAGAACTCGTATCTCTCGTCGACACTCTCCGGTGACTTGAAGGAGAATGTGTTGAAGAGCCACATACACACGTTGGCTATGAGAAGGAACATGACGGCGTCCCGGCCCGGCTTGTACCGCCGTAGTTTCCTCGTGTTGCTGCACCGCCGCATACCGTCTATGAGGAATATCGTTTGGATAATCACTTGTATGACCTGAAATAAATTATAAGTGAATACAATAGAACAACTACAGTGATTGAACTAACTGTTATAGAGCTTGTCTAACTTAAAATGACGTGCCTATCCCTCATAATATTCATAGTACACAAAATTCTTCATTTATATAAACTTTGAAGTGGTGGGGCGCGTCATTTCAAATAAGACAAGCTGTACTAAAAATTTTGACCTATTAAATCAAAGCTAGTAATAATAAAATGACTCTCAATGCGGCCGTTGCTTAGGTACTAACTAAAAAATTGAGTTAATATTTCAACTGTATTCCAAACCTGATAAAATCATAAATTTATATTGTAAATAGCAAAAACAAAAAAAAATATATAAAATATCTAAACTTGGTTTAATAAGAAAATGATAATCAAAAATATAATTTTTTTAAATACAACATCTGAAATGCCGGCTAAGGGCTTGACTACACCTACCGAGTAGGATAGCGACACTATACTTTCGGCTTGTCTTGCCACTCTACTGTGTAATCACATTCAGGCTCTTAGAAACAGTGAAATAATTCTCACCATCAACACTAGATCGATGCATCTCACGATATTCAGTATCGCGATAGTGGCGATTAGGGAAAGCAGGGTTTCCATGAAGAAGGCGGGCAGACAAATGTACAGGAACACGTCATCGAGCATAGAGATAGGGTGGTCGTTCACATCCAGACTCCGTGACTGTTTGTACGCTATTATGACGGCGATTGTCATGAAAAAATGCATCCACAGCTTTGTATGATTCTTCAGAGAGTACCCGTAGCCTGTGAAGTCACTGGAAATAAGTAAAACCAATCATTTACATACATTTTAAATTATATTCTTATTTCCACGCCAATTGTATGCTACAAATACAAACTTATATTTAATGAATCTTCGATATTATTACGTGAATATATTATTGTGTCTTATAAACATGTAGCATATTTTTTCTCGAAGACGTATGTTCATCTTTTTCGCTATTACTCGCTCTACGTACCCGCCAATGTTTCCCAAAACAAATCCAAGTATGACATTAGCTGCCATCAGCACCACAAACACAAGGCCGAAGAACAGACCCTTGCTGGATCCGTGACAGTCGACGTGAACCACTATGTTACCAGTGTTGGACTCATTCTCTGTATCGTGCTCTCTAAAATCACCCAAACGAAAATAAAAATAAAATATAGAGGAAATATAATGTTTAAGCCCAAAGCTATTGAGCTGTTTTTTTTTATTTTTCATAAGGTGGCCCAAAATAGATCAGGCCCACAACAAATCATTTTTCTTGCGATAAAATGTGCCGTACTTGCAGAATTCATTTTTGTTTGAAGAGTATCAAATATCGAATACACAGCATATTATATTTTAACAGTAGATCGTGCTATTGCTAAATTAACCTGCAGTACCCTTCCTAAAGTTGGTTAGCGGAGGCTTTGTTGAGAGTTTTCATTTACGCATACAGTTTTTGGCTGGGCACTGCAAACAAAATTTGCACTTCGATAGCCTAGAACCGTCACATTGATTTTCCAGGTAAAATGTGGAACAAATTGGTTTTTGGCTTCTGAAATTCTCCAACTGCAGAAGCTATTAATAAATAATATAATGATAAGGCTAGATAACACTAGGAGTTCGGCCCATCACTCCGCTGCAGCGCGTTGCCTCAGTGCCATGCCACACGATGCGGTGCGGCGTCTGACCGGTGCCGCTCCGGTTTCCTACATATAAAAATGTATGGTATGGCACACGGCGGCGCCGTCCTGTGCGCTCTGGTGCTGCACCGCACGCGCACTGGAATCGAGACGAGGCGGGGAGGGGTGTGTGTATTGCGACGCCGGAGCAGCACCGCTCAGTTATCTGCGCGGCAGAGAGAAGCGGCATTTTTTTATACAGACTGTCGTCGGAATGCAATGCTGGAGCTCGAGTCCGTCGCTGCTACGGCACCGCAAAACGTTGCGGCGCCGCACACACCGTGTGGTCGGTAGTCCGGGGAGACCGGCGCCGCACCGCCGCCGCACCGCATCATAGTATGGCATGGCTGTCCAAGTGTATTGTTACCTTTATTAATCTAAATCTATATAACTCAAAGGTGACTGACTGATGATGATCTATCAACGCACAGCTCAAACCAATAAAAGGATCGAGCTGAAATTTGGCATGCAGGTAGATGTTATAACGTAGGCATCCGCTATAAGAAAGGATTTTGATCACATCTACCCCCATGGGGATAAAATAGGGTATGAAAGTTTATATAAAACTTTGTAAATTTTAAACCAATCGGGCTGAGACTATTGATACCTAATTAATAATTATAATACTTCTTAACGCGTGCAAAGTCACGGGCAAAAGCTCGTTTTATAATATACCTACTATGTAACTAGTGCCCACTATGTTGAACATAAAATATAAAATATATTTGATGATGATGATCAGAAGGAAAGGCAGCCTAACCAAGTAACTAGTTATAAGTTAAGCCTTTTAAATAGATTTAAAAGTTTCTGTGTCATGCGAGAACTAACATACAAAAATATTAACATTTTCTTTTACTGATATAATAATACTAGATAACGCCCGCAACTCCGTCGCGTTGCGCCAAAATGAAGCGTTTTTTCCGAGATAAAAAGTATCTTATGTCCTTTCTCGGGACTCAAAGTATCTCCATACCAAATTTCAGCAAAATCGGTTCAGCAGTTTGGGCGTGAAGAGGTAACAGACAGACAGATAGACAGACGGACAGAGAGACACACTTTCGCATTTATAATATTAATTAGTATGGATGTAAAAAGCGTATCCTTACATAGAGTGAACGCTCTGATGGTCTGTATGATGTGGGGTGTGCTCCACTTCAATTGGACGACCGATGTGACTCCAGATCACGTAAAAGAAGGCAACTGTAACAACAATATTATTCATATTAATCGATTGTTTCTCTCAGTTAAGTAAAGCTCTAGTTAATCTAATAGTGTACATAATACGTAAGTACTACAGAAAATAACTAAAATTATTCTTGGTAATATTAATTTATATTAGTTTTTATTAGGCTTCTAGTGCCAATAATTGCTTTATATCTGTAAATTTTACTATTCACCGTGAGTTTCAAGTATAGTACCGTATAGGTCTACCAGAATTGATGGCAAATTTTGATAGCAGATTTTCAAAAGATATCCTTGATCATTGGTTAAATTTTTATATTTGCATGTTTAACATACAGAATCAGCCGCTATAAGGGAAAAAAAGGATCAAAATGTTTTATCCAATTACCACGGTATTGCTAGAGTCAATTTACTTTCTCACTTTTTGCCATCAGATTCTGTTAGACCCTCAGGTCCTATAATTCCTTTAATTTTGATTGTTCACTTATTTAGAGATCATGAATTTTAAGGCCATTTTTGTGTGTTCGCATATTATTAAAGTTTAATAACCTGTTAGCAGTTCTAATTTTAAATTATATTATGTCCTTTAGCTTGATATAAAAACATATCTATATAATTCTATACCTATAAGAATGTTGAACTCCACACCAAAAGGAAATAAATACGGAGAAAAATTCTCAAATATCATAATTGCTGCTGGTGAGCCGACACACGTCGCGTCATACAGATTCACCAGGTCTATCAGACCTATCGATTTATCTGAAACATAAATGACTTCATAATAATATGCAGATGGCGGACATGGCGGACCTACGAATTTGGTCGGATTATGTCAAGTCCAGCTGACAAATCGCGGCCAATATTGAAGTTGACAAAATTATCGGTCCTGACTCCTGTGCCACAGTCCTGTGCCTATGAATTTCGCCCATGGTATAACTATATATATATACATTTGCTAATTTGTTGTATACCAGATGGCGCGCGCAACTTCGTTGTGCCAAAAATCGTTTATCGCGCAAAAAATTTGATTTTCCATGGTAAAAATTATCTCGGGACTGAAAGCATATCCATGCCAAATTTCAGCAAAATTGGTTCAGCGGTTTTTACGTAAAGACTGAAGAGGTAACAGACATATACACACACTTTCGCATTTATAATAATATTGTTAAGTATAGAAGTATGAATGTCTCTAAAGTGAAAAGACAACATTATTAGGTATGTTGTCTTGTCTTAACAACCATTAAAATTTACCTACCCACTTTGGTAGAAGAATAGCTGCCAGATTTGTTGCCATATTTGGAATTAGCGTAGATGGTTAGTGATAATAACGTCTCACGGTAAATGGTAGAGATCCAGAAACATAAACTGCTAGCGATCAAATGTGTGAAGCCTAGATTGGCCAGTCTCTGAAACATTTTATTACAACACATTAAAATTTTTTTTTTGAAGCTTACTTCTGTACAGTAACACCGTAAATGTATTATCATAGTCGTATGAAAAAAAAAATACTACTAAAATAATATCTCAAAGATCCTATTCTGCTAAGTGTTTGTGAAATATATATTATATGCACATTGTGCAATGTGCATATAATATATATTATTTTCTTACCGCATATTTCAATATAACAATGTTCGAGTAGTTGAATATGAAATACAGCTCTAGGAAACAAAATAAGGGGTTAAATATTTCGTGTACAATCACCATTAGATTCAAACACCTGTCGTTGTCAAGTTTATCATCCATGTAGAACTGTATCTTAGTGGCAAGTAACAGTACACCGTGGATCAGGTGGCCTATTGCAAAACCTAAAAAATCAATTGTTATAAGTTTCAAATAATATTTTTAAAACTATATTTCTTCTGTACTATCAACGAAATTGATTCAAAGGCAGATGGCAAACTGACGTCATTTGGTCGTGCCCGCGATAGCTTCATAAAAGCGAAAGTTTGTGATAATAGTATTAAATATATTTCCGTTGTCTGGTGCCTGTAACACAAGTCCTTCAGGTACTTAGCATGGGGCCAGACTGACGTGGTGTGAAGCGTCCATAGATATTATTATTATTATTATTATTATTATCTAACATAATCACATGGAAAAGCTACCAAAAAGTACAGTATGTACAGTGTCTTCTTCAGATACTGTGGTAACTAGACTTAGGCCGGTTTTAGTGTCACGCGGGCCGTCGGTACGGATCGCTCCGTATACCGATTTGTATGAAGTTTTCAGGAGTAATGCGGACGAGTCCGTACGGACCCCTCCGCATTACTCTAAAACGCTCCTTATAGCGTAATGCATATTGCTTATATACGGAGCGATCCGTACCGACGGTCCGCGTGACACTAAAACCAGCCTTAAATATTAGTTGTACTGTGAGTCCTAGATTTATATCAAAATATTCTTTTAATTACTCACCTGTAGCACCTAATTTTAGATAGAAGCTACCGGAATGTCGTCCATGTGTGAATTGGTAGCTTTCTTCCAGTGGCGCGACTTTACCTAGCAAGTTAGTTTCGTTGTCGTTTGGATGAGTAGCATTTTTATTTGGAATATTCACTATCTCAATCTAAAATGATACAAAATATTACAATCATTTGAATATTAATGAAAATATAGTAGACACAAAGATTGAATCGAAAGTGAATGGACAAGAAGTAAAAATATCTGTTCAGTGTTAATATTTTTAGTAAGGGACCATTCAATTATCATTCAAAATTATACTCACGTCTTCCTCCTTTTTGGAGTTCAATTTATTTTGTCTATACTTAACAATATTTATGTGTACAATTAAAAATATAAGGTAAACTAATCCGATTACTATTAACACAAATGAGAAGATCTGAAAATAAGAAGTGCTTTATTAACATTTCAAAATAAATGGCAAATAATTATAACATTATTACTGGATAGCAGTGTTGGTCTGCCTATAAATCAGAAAAATTGATGGCGAACCAAAAGCAAGCCAATGTTAGTCGTTAGCTATACCGACTGAGCCTGACAGAACCCGACCAAAATACGTAAGTTTTCTTCTATAGTACTTACAGGAGATATATGAACACTATAGAAGAAGTCGCCTGTATAAATAATGACTCCAAGTGTTATGATGAATAGTGCATAGATGTTACTTAATGTTGACGTCAATGTCTCTCTGAAAATATTCAAATAAAAATCGTAAATAAGTTATTCACTAAGCTTCAACCATATTATTTGGATGACACAAAAGCCTCTGTAATTTATTTAAAATGATAAAACTGTTCCTAAACGCTAAATCTAGTACTACTTAGATGTAAGCCCGTCACTCCGTAGCTTAGGTACATTTTTGAGATAAAACTATTTCATAAATATCTGTGGAGAGGTTTGATGTGAAGATGTAACAAATAAATAGGCAGATTGATGGACCGAATGTCGATGATTATTTTTGGCAATATTTTCTAATTGTTAAAAACGAAAGTCACCAATGAATCCGACATGAGTCGGTTTTTCGCAACTATTAGTTTTGTTGAAAGTTCATAACAAAAGTATACTTGTCTTTGATAATAATAAATACTTACGATGTGAACTTTGACTTATTTTCCGAAGTAGTCGGAGAAGGATCTGAGAATACTGACAGTACTATGGACGAAGTTTCTGGATGTGATGCCATAGAGTCCAGTTGGCTTGAGTCTGAAAAACGGAAGATGGCAAATTGTAATACTCAGATTTTTTGTCTTAGGAGTCGCGGGTAAAAGCAGGTCCATTTATAAATCTTTTATTTGCATATTAAAACACAACATGTACAAAAGGAGAAACCATACAAATTAGAAAATATCTGACCGCCTTGAGTGGTTTTTTCCGGACAAACACTATCAATAAAATTGAAAAAACGACAAGTGCCGTCAACAAGTACCGTTCATCTGTAAGCGCTTTCGTATAACCCGAACGACGAAAGAAATGAGGTGCCTGAAACCGAAATCAACGCCAAAGCTTATAGCTATCTATTTATGTCTACTCCGGACCTTATTTCGTGGGTTCTGGATGGATAGGATTTTGATCGGAGACAGTGGGAAAGTATTCTGTTAACATTACTTAGTAAAGCATAGTAAGTGAATAAAATGAAAAACATTACCTGGTGGTGGAAGTGGCAACGAATATTTATAGGAATCTTCATCATTGAATTTTGGAGTCAATCTATCAACGTATTCCTGTAAGCAATTGAAGGTACACGGTATTGTTTCAGTTTACTGTAGGTACATGGTAGGTACATACATAATATCATACAGTACGAATGTTTTGTTTATACTACTCGACAATATTCGTTTCGTTGTTTAATAATTACCTAAAATTGTAATTATTTAGCGCAATTTGGTAAAAAAATACCTGCATTATTTAGGAGAAAAATTGCTCACCTACCTCCTGAAAATCATTTTCATTTTTTACGTCCTGCTTTGCAAAATCTTCTCGTACGTCATTCATTGTTAAGTATAAATTATATTTTTTGGCACTTAAAACTTAAAAGTATTATCATTCTCGTATGCAGTGCTATAAAACACTAAACATTTATCGACATGGAGTATGAATTTCGTCAATGAATCATATTATGTGATAATGTTAACAGAAAAGATACCTCATATCTTACATGTGATATAATAACTAAAAAAAGTGATATTTTACTAGTGATAGATAAAGATTAAAGATCTTCCGATAGCAATATATGTTACATGTCATAATATTATAACTAAATGACGCCCGCAACTCCGTTGCGCCAAAATTCGTTTAGCGCGGGGAACCGTACATTTTACCGAGATAAAAAAAATCCTATGTCCTTTCTCGGGACTCAAAGTATCTCCATGCCAAATTTCAGCAAAATCGGTTCAGCGGTTTGAGTGTGAAGAGGTAACAGACAGACAGACTGACAGATAGACAGACGGACGGACAGACGGACCGACAAACAGACAGACAAACTTTCGCATTTATAAAATTTTAAGCAATAAACCGATTCATTTTGATACTAAATTCATTGCGGACTTTAAACTTTTTCCTGCTCTTAAAATATTTAAGTTTATTAAAACGGGGTACAAAGACTTTAATTTTTAAAATTTTAATCAATTCCAAATCAGAAATATAAAATAATTTAAAATTAAAATAATTAAAATAATTTCTAAATTTAAAAAATTACAACATACAGATAACAAAATCAAGACAAGAGATTGCTTAGTTCTTTGTTCAGGTCGATCGACAGTTTAGAGGCGAGCATCGCTAGGTCGGACTTCTTCTCAACTTGGACGTAGTCGGATGGTACAGTGTAGGGCAGTTTCTTGCCCCCCTTGTCAACTTCCCGCAAGAAAGGCGGTATACGCAAATCTGTCTTTAACTTCATCCATTTGAGGAATGCTTTCGTTGATCTGGAAACGTATAAAACTATCAACCTTTATCATTTTCATTTTTTAATCATTGATTCGATTTCTATTCTGTATTAACTGTCTTTGTTTATTATTAGTAAAATATAGTTTAACTCTGGTTTCTAACTAAAAACCTTTTGAAACTAAGCCCCTTACTAACAAACGGGTCAAATGTTTGAGTCTTGTTCGAAACGTTAGAAAAGTGGCTTGATAGACAAAGACAAAGCACTGTATAACATCTATTAACACAGTGTAAAACTATTAAGTAGTAGGGTTCCTAAGTGATAAAGCATTTTGAACTAACGTCAAGTGTTGGATTTCACCCCAAACACAAGTCATGGACTTCAAGTCTTCGGGTATTGGCACTGGCCCCCACAGTTCCTTCGTATTATTTTTCGGCGGAAGATGCTTCAGTTTTTGTGGCAGACTTGATGCAAACGCTACAGTATGAGCTGGTTTCGTTTCAGCGTAAATGTCATTAGCTATTTGCTTCTTCAACACTTCGGGGCAGGAAGCCTAAAAACAGAAAATTACGTTTTTCATCCCGCAAAAATGTACGGTTCCCACGCTATAAACGCGAGTTGCGGGGGACATCCATCTATTAACAAATTCATAACTAGCGGAAAGATTTAAAAATCTACCTGTCACCTAGTAGTATTGCGAGATGTATTCTATCATTCCGATTATATAATTTTTATTTTATTTATTATTTATTTATTTATTACATTTAGTCTTATAATATACATACAGGTATACACTTCCTGCAAAACTGCTTACGCAGTTTGACTGCAAGTTACAGTCTCATTAAATATTTAAATACCTATCTATTATATTATAATGTTAACAATTGTTTCGGCTGATAAGATATCGTCTTATCCTAAACACTTATGCATCTGTCTACTGTCAAAGAGCAGTAAATTAGAGCATATAATTATTATCAAAATGTGTACCTTTTTAATTCCAGTGTATTCAGAAATAGATTTTAAAACGCAAGGAATAATTTTGTGATCCAATTTTAACTCTCGAGAAGCATGCTCGTCGAACCAAAGCTACAAATAATATTTAGAGGTTACAATAAAGAAAAAAAATATTTCAAATGTAGTACAGACTATTTAAAAGTACCTGAAACAATTCTTCAATATCTTCGGCACGTTTTATTTCACTTTCGAATTCAAGGCTACCCAGAGATACCCACCAGTCGTAGAAGTCCTTGGCAATCTAAAATTTATTAACATATCATTCAACTGGCAAACTGTAGTATTCCGAAGAACATTAATACTTGGCGGTCCAAGAACCGAGGATGGGAATATGAACCCCCTAAAATATAGGTAACTACTGTATGTAGTAAAATAGGCTTGATGACTATTTTTTTTCTTATTGGTAATTGAAAGACCCTTAAAAAATAGAAACATCACTGAAATAATGACTCTGATAGCTTAAAAATTCACCAACATATGACAATTCAAACATCTCATAAAATAGACCTGCCCAAAACGCTCCATACAAAGTGAGTACGAAAGACTGACGTCACTCTTTCTTAGTTTGTACGTATCGGGAGAGAACTTTGTTCGATAGGTATATTAAATATTGCGTTTATGAAAGTGGTTTCATAACAAAAGTTGCTTTTAATTGCATAAGTTATCGAATGGTATACAAATATTAAGAAATTTAATTGAAAAAAAATTCGACTTGATTATCCAACTTCGAAAGCTCATAACAAAAAAAGTACAAATGCTATCGAGCTGAAATTTTGGGAACACTTATTTTTTACCGTTATTTCTTTATTTTATTAACAAAATTCGCTAATCTTTGACCTTGTCATCATCCTTATTGTGACTTCATATTCTGATAAGTATTAGTTCTAGCCATGTTTAGGCTCGGTTTATATGAGTCCGCGCGGATGGACTGCTATACAACAACATAACAAGCAATAATTGTATGTAAGTAATGATTTATTTTGATTTACATACCATTGCTTGTGAATTAGTTGTGTAGCGGCCAAACCACTCTGTACCACGGAAGCATATTATATGAATCGAGTACGGTATAGGGTGTCTAAGCATGCTACGCAAGACGTGTAACATGTTGTATTCTGAATTCTCACAGTTTTAGTCAAAATTTCAGCTCTTCTGCTATACTCGTCGGAGGCTGACACCTCAAATTTCTTTTGTTTGTATTTGGAATTCCACTTGATCATATCAGTTTCGGATTCGCTGCAGTACAACATGTGATGATGAGGATTGTCAGCTCTTGACTTTTCTTTACTGATACGAAATAAAAATATTAACACATTGTGCCATTAGGTAAATAATAATCCAAACTATAATATTATAAATGCGAAAGTGTGTCTGTCTGTATGTCTGTCTGTTACCTCTTCACACCCTAATTGGTATGGAGATACTTTGAGTCCCGTGAAAGGAGAATAGGATACTTTTTGTAGCGGAATAATGTACGGTTCCCGCGCGATAAATGAGATTAGCGCAACGAGGTTGCGGGCATCAACTAGTAATCAATATAAATCTAGGTACCTCTAATAATAGTCTATATTCAGCTTCATCTAAATTCTAAAGCGTTTGAGTGGTTTATGTATAAAAAATTAACAATGACACAATTAATATTACACAATATATTTTGATTAATTTTATGTACTTATTATGAGTTATAAGTTATAACTTATATATAAATAGACATACTCTTTATTTCTGCTGTGGTGAACGATCAGATCATCAAAATACGAAGACGCTACGTCATCAGATGACGCTTTTTGTTTCCATGATTTTATTGACGACCAGGCTCTATATCTCGATCCTCTCGCTGAACCACTGCGCCCGACGCTCGATCTGCTCCGTATCAAACTAACTCTGTTACTCGGCATATAACATACGGTATCGTATAATTTGGTCGAAATGGACCATCTCTCAGATTCCTCTTCGGCTACTTCTTCTATAGGGTTCTTGTAGAGCGACTCGTCGAAATCTGTCGCGGAGCATGTCGTTGGTAACACAGCCTGAGGAGATTGCGGTAATCCCTTACATTTTTATTTTATTTAAATATAATTATCAATTATTAAAGTACACATATTATAATATATTTAAGGCTTTTGTGAAAATTTCATGTGCCTACCCGTTGCCATTATTGATATCGAGCAAAAAAGGCCGAGAAAATCACGTTTGTTGTATGGCAGCCCCCTTAAATATTAATATTATTTTGTTTTTAGTATTAATTGTTGTTATAGCGGCAACAAATATACACAATCTGTGAAAATTTTAGAAGTCTAGCTTTAGCGGTTCTTGAGATACAGCCTGGCGACAGACAGACAGACAGACAAATAGACACGCTGCAACAGATAAAATATTATAATCTGTGAAAATTTCAACTCTCTAGTTATTACAGTTCTTGAGTTACAGCCTGGAGATAGACATACAGGCAGACAGACAGACGGACAGACAACGAAGTCTTAGTAATAGGGTCCCGTTTTTACCCTTTGGGTACGGAACCCTAAAAAGGAAGAAAGCCATGCAATGTTTGTTTTGATTTAAGCTGTTTAATATGAAGAAGATCTATATTCTTTCTTCTAATATGTATTTTTAAATTCTCGTGTCACAGCGTTTGTGCGCGAACTCCTCTAAAACGGCTCAACCGATTTTAATGAAATTTTGTATGTACATTCGTTAGGCCTGAGAATAGGTTAGAATAAGTCCATAGATATTATTATTATTATTGTAACAGTGGTGTATCTTACCTCCTTCCTCACGTGTGTATGCTGATAAAATTCATGTGAAGCTTGCCTCGACACAATATCAGATTTGGGCTCGTATAAACTGACCCGGGGTGGTAGATTGAAGATCATCTCGAGCCTTTTAAATATTTTCGGTCCAACCAATTCCCTGACTTTGTCAGATTGAGTCTCCCAGAACTGAATATTGAAGAAATACTAATGAAAAATACCTTATCAATCGATTCGAAAGACAATAAGTACTTATTCCCATTATCAAAAATTATTCCCATTGTTAAACTTTTTGAATATTTTATAAGTTGGCTATTGCTATTAGCTGGCGGCTGAGCTTCTAGAATGTGTATGGCTGTTATATTACCTACACAATATCTTAAAGGTGCCGGTTGGCAGCGAGCGACATGAAGCAACAGCAGACGACTTGTCGCAGCGACACTACTGTTTTGTATTATTTCTATGAAATACCCACCGCAGCTAGCGACACGAAGCTAGCTAGCGATACTTATTCATAGAAATACATATAAACCAAACCAAAGACCAAATTTTTTTCACTTTTGTATGGGCAAGCGCCCCTGCGTCACGAGTTTCCCCATTCAAAAGTGAAAAAAAAGGTCACTCAGCGCTGCTACTTTCACAGTGAACTCTCTTCAAGGAACACATACACGCCCCAAAGTATTATCACTTAGTTTTGTTACACCCTGTAGTTTACCTTCTCATCTTTGTATGACAGCTCCAGAGCCTTGATGACATTCCTCCAATGAGTCCTCACAGCTTCTGGGGTCTTCTCGTATTTAGACGGCTTGATGACCTCTATGTTCCGGGGTTTGTCCCATTTCCTTACTAACCTAACATGTTTACCGCAAGACATTTTAATATTTGTGATCAATTTGTGATTTCTTATGAAAAGATTATGAACAATTATGAAAGAAAGAAGAAGATATTTATCTCAGAAAAGTGACAAACATATTTTTTAAATCTATCATTTATTGGTGACAATGTTGGAAATAAAAATTCTGTATAATATACATCTCAATGGTATAATATTTTTATCATGCATCTACATGCATCTATCTAGTATAGTTAGAGTTATAAGATATTAAACATTTCCATACACGTACTTATTTATATTGGTCTCGCTTTACCAAACCTTGACTGCCAATGGTAATTATTGTTTTGTAACAAAAACTACATAGTTTAATTTGTAGCCAAAAATAAGACGCAGGCCCTATTTTATGCCATAAAAAGCCAATTAACTAACCCTTTGATTTCCAACAGGCTCAGCCCTCAGGTAATAAGCACAGTCATGTGGTTTGAACCTTTGTATTAGCTCCGTGGTTTGAACCAAAGCTTTTCAGGTTACCTAAAATTTTGTAAGTATTCAGACATCTAGCGGTTTGCTTTTGAGGTACTTGGTTGTCGCAGTTACCCGAGAATACGTATAGATGGCACTGCAATGTCATGTAACAGACCAAAAATAGGCTTAACACTCTATATATTATAGAGTGTTATTATAGAGAGTTATTATACAAAAATATAAGATGTGACTTACAATCATTTCTTATGTAAAATTTAATATACTCCGTGTTTCGGTTTAAAATTCTATCCTATAATATTAAAAAACACAACTACAGAGACATCTAGTTTTACAAAATTGTACTACTTACCAGACAAGCGTACCACGTAGTTTGTAGAAAATTATCTAGAGTGCCCAAACCGATGCCATAGAGTTATAAATTCCTAATTAAACTATAGACATGGCATGTCAAAAGTTGAGAAGACAAGAAGGCAAGAGAAGCTACGTCGGGGTTTTTTGGGGCACTTTTCAATTTTTTACATGCGGATATATGTCACCCTGTATTTTTTTAGACGCTTTGATAATTTTTGAATTTAATATTTTAATTTAAAAGTTTAATTTTAAGAGATAAATACAATGATTGATAAACATTTACTTGTAGCTCAGATAATTAAGAGTAAATTAGCCGAAAGATTCTGCTTGCTGGGGGCTAGTGATTTTGTATTTAAATTTTATTAAGTGTAGAGCTAATTAGTATCTTTTTGCAAATTGTTAGTAATGAAGTTTATAATTTTGATGTATTTTATGAGGCTGGCATTGTCGGATTCGACACAAGCCTAATAAATAAATAAATTCATTCATTCAAAGTCATTATTAAAACACTATCAAGCGATGATAATACAAAGTAGATATTTTTCAGAATGAGGATCGGCTTAATACCCGGATAGAGGGACTGATTTTCCGGATTAAAAATAATTATTAAGCCTTTTTTCTTAAATTTACTCTTTCTGTTTTTCAGTTCCCATACCATGTTCGCTTTCAAAATTCACCCTGCATAGCAATTTGCTATTGCTTGTTTCTGCTCTTCCACGAGTCAAATCAAAAGGTACACATTTTTTTAAGTTTTATTTGATAAAAGTTACAAAGAACCTTTTTTTTATTTTATATCTTCGGCATCTTCAAAGGTGTCCGGTACTTTTCGTCCCCGAGTCTCCGGCTGCGTGAGCACCAACAAGCCGGCCGTAGTCGCCACTACACCAAACAACATCGACGGCAGGCCCGACCAGTAATCCATCAGCGGGGGAGTGAGCGGAGCGACGATCGACCCGATGCGACCCAGCATCGACGAAAAAGCTATAAAAGAGTGGCGATACCTCGTCGGATACAACTCCAGAGTGTAAAGGTACAGTGACGTGAACACCGTACCTATGCAAAACTTGCCCGTCAAATATAAAATCAACGATAGCACGTAAAAGTCGTTCGGAGTAAATGAAAATGCAATACAGCACAACGCGCAAATCATGTACCCGAAAAATAGAGTCGGCTTGCGGCCAATTCGGTCCAGCAATAAAACGGCAGTCCAATAGCCCGGAATTTCTATTAGAGCTATCAGTACATAATTCAAATATATATTGCCCGATAAGCTCACCGAGTTAATAGATAATCCGTAGTATATGAACGTCGTCGCGATCCAGTACACCGGCGTGGTGCAACATCTGCGCAACATAATCGGAGACCGAATAACTCGACCGAACAGTAAACTACTACTCGGAATTTCGGCTGAATTCGATTTCAGCTTCTCCTGATCGGATATTGCCGTGAGGAGGTAGCTCATTTTTTCCGCAGGTATAATTCTTCCGTTCAACCGGGCGCCTCGCTCCAGCGTGGCCTTGGCTTTGGCGCTCCTGCCTTTGCTGAGTAGCCACCGGTGACTTTCAGTGACAAGCCAGTAGTACGACAGCAGCAGGAACACCGGCGTAAAGGCGGTCAGCGTCAAATGACGCCACGGCTGGACGCCGGCGGCGATCGCGCCGAACAACGCCTGCCCGAGCGCGAAACAGGACGACATCGTGGCGCTAGTCGCCACCCGGTATTTCGCCCCGACGAGCTCCGTAGCTAGAATGTATGCCGCACTGAACATTCCGCCCCCGATCGCCGTTTGCAAGAATTGAAGCGCTATGTACATGTAGTAGTTGACCGAGAATGCCCGCACGACTCCCACTAGAGCGACGTTGAAGGCGAAAAACACTATGGAGACCCGTCTCCCCAGTTGATCCGATACGAGGCCGGCCAGCGGAAGGGCGAACATTCCTCCGACACTGTTCAGCGTGCCGGCTAGGGCTCGCAGCCATTCGTTGCATTCCAGGCCGAAATCGTAGACGACCGTGTTCGTCCGCTCGTACACAAAGCTCTCGCAGCTGACGACGTCGTTTATGTCGAACAATTCTATAGGACAGGTATTGTTTTGAGTCATATCGCTCGAAATATTTGCGTAGCGCGAACAATCGGCGAAGCCGCTGGATGTTTCTGGTATAGCGTTGAGAATCCATTCGGGAGCGTATTCCGGCGATAATCCGTCGCACAAAGGTACGGCGCAGCGGTGCGGCAGCCTCCCCGCCGTGAATATATAATCCGACGCCAAGAATCCGGACACGGTTGTGGGTATCATTAGCAGGAGAATGTTTATTATTTGATATTTTCCGATCTCCCCTAATTCCTCGTTGAGAACCGTTTCGAATTCCATTTTGTTTGCACTATTCATGTCGAATATAATCGCGAGTTTACTGTTTACACGGCATTGAGTGCTATCTCGGATGAGACATTCTTGAAACTGTATATTGTGTGGAGCGCGTGGACGTCTTTTGTACGGCTAAATTGTGTAGGTATAATAAAATTCTATCACATCTTATCTTTATATCGCGACTGAAGGTAGCACACGACGTTGAAGATACATAAAATGTCGGAAGTATATAAACAAAATAATGTGAATTTATTAATTCATATTATAAGTGTGTAAAATTTTGTTTGCCTGTTGTAAATTGGATTTGTTGTATGGGAGCTCCGGCCTTCAATTTTAATTTTATTTTGTTTTTATAGCGTGCTATGTTTTTATAGCGGCAACAGAGATACACAATCTGTCAAGAAGTCTAGCATAGCGGTTCTTCAGATACAGCATGGAGACAGACAGACGGACAGACATCGAAGTTTTAGTAATAGGGTCCCGTTTTTACCCTTTGTAACTTAGCAAGTTTAAACATATTTAATCTATTTTTGTATGGAGTTTGGTACAAAACTTTTTAAAGACATTAATTCTTGAGGCTAGTATATTGTAATATTTTGATATAATGTATTTAAGTAGATAATAATAGTCAAAAGTTTAATGTATAGTTATTGTATTGTAGTGTATAATTAGGGTAAGTTAGGACTCAGGGTAAGTCCGATAATTCAACGTCTTATCGATAAACAAAAGCGATCTTAGCCAACAGCTGGCCTCTAATCGAGCAGCTCGGACAGTCTTCTCCTGATGTGATCGACGGGGGCGGGAGCTTCGGTGAGGGTGAGTCGGGGGAGCTGGTGCTCCACCTCCAGGGTGAGTCGCGCGTCCAGCACCGCCGGGTCGAACATCCCCAGACTCCTGAGGTACGGGGGACGCTTGTGTTCCGGGTGCTCTATCATCCACCGGCAGTACTCTTTCACGCTCCTGTAATAAAGTCAGACACACATGTATTCTTCCTAGATAATCAACCTCAATCCTTAGTAAATAATAGCTTTAAAAAACACGCTTTATTTATTTTTATCTTTCATTAGAATTATTAGAATTCAATTATTGGTTTTATTTTTTTACAAATTATTGTATTGTCATTGGCTATAAATACGTATAAGCAAAGTTTTGAATTAATTAGACTACCTGGAGATACGTAAAAATCGTGCTTAAAGATTCCGTTACAATTTACGTACAGCCCAAGCTTATAAAAACATATTAATAACATGTTAATAATATCCATAATAATGTTTACAATACAACAATATTTTGGATGCACATTGCACTGTGTAATACCGACCTTTGCAACTAAATTGTTTTCTGGCTACCGTCCCATACAGATGTGAGTTCACGTTTAAAAATAAAATAATATTATATTTTGAACTACACGCTCTGTTTGTTTTGTATTAGTATTTCTGTGGTCATAAAACGTTAGGCTCGGTTGTGAAACCAAGATGTCGCATGATGCAACTAGCGCGTTACTAAAACTACTGTACATAATAATATTTTTTTTACAATAAATGTATCCGTTTTATCAAAATCTTTGTTTGATGAAATTTAATTAATCATTAAACCTCTCTGAGTGCGTAAAACGTTTAAAGTTTAACATAATATTGTAATGTAGTGATTTAGCTCAATTAAAAGTACATTCGTTTTCCAACACGAATGACGTCAAACTCAAAATAGATTCTCGAGGTTTTGTTATCCCTCATGGACCTAGAGCCTGCGACGGCCAGACCTTCCTTAGTTTCGTAAATCTGAAAGTTTACTTGTGACCTTTACAGAGGTAATAACGATCAGCAACTACAGAGTTTCGATCGCGGTTACCTTAGGAGGTATCCAGTTCTGAAGGTCTACCTGACCGTCGAAAACTTAGAGAAAAAGTCAAAAATGTCCGCCACAAGAAGATGAGATTCCTGTACTTATCGCGAAGAATATAAGCTATGAAATTGAGCTTTACTCTTATGGTCATAAACAGGTAAACTTTCAGCTTTCCGAAATTGAGGAAGGTCTGGCCGTCGCAGGCTCTTACTATCTTACCTCAAATGAGTAATTCCGTCCCAAACGGTCTTCAGCGTCACCAGGTCACGTGGGACATGCCGTGCCGACCTCCACGAGTCTCTGGTGTCGTTGCGTGGGTTCCTCCACTGGTCTTGCTGCGGCACACTTCTGCCGAACGCCAAAAATAAATCTGGCCGCAATTCCGCCCGAATGTCCTTCGATATTTCCCTCTGAAGAGCGGCCGAGCGAGATTTCTGGAATTATTTTCCGAAATAGAGTCAATATGAGGACGAATATTATGTACATCGTAAAGTTATAAATGGTTTAACAAAACAAACTGTTAACACTTTAGGGTGCGTATGTGTGCCTGATGTAGAGTTTACTATCGTGCAGTGCAGCGCTGAAAGTGTAAATTAATTTTCGTATGGGCAAAATATTATTGACGTTGCGCGTTGGGACATTGCCATACAAACGTAGAAGTTAGAACTCTATAATAATAATATAAGGGACATATACATTATACACACCCTAAAGTATTGTCACTTTATTTTGTTACATCCTGTTAATTATAATTTATATAGAACTTAGATCCTTTTATGAACTAACCTGAAAATTCCCCGTGGCTACTGCGACTTTTTCTTCTACTGTCGGTAGCTCTTTTGGCACAACTTGAAGTCCTCGGGATACGTGTGTATCAAATTCTATCTGTCAATAAATAATAATAATTGTTCTGCACATATTATTCAATTCTCAAATTCCTATAGTCAAATAGACCAAAAACTCGAAATATGAAATGAAAATGGGCCTCTTTACCTACTTTGGCCAAAGTTGAACAAATAGAGGCATTCACGAAGTTTTAATAATAGATACATATCACATAATTATGACATGTATCTATTATATCGACGTCGGTTGTGCTTATTATAGACAGCAGCCGCAAACATGTTTACCAATCATGGGCCAACGTGAAGGGGAGTCTTAATAATGTTACCTGAAAAAGTTCCTTGATAGTTTTGGTGTCAAATAAATGAGACTGTTGATCTCCACCGAGCTGCTTCATGTAGTCACTAAACTCTTTAGCGATCTGTAAAATTAAAGATGATATTTTTCTCATTTTTGAAGTTAACACAAACAAAGTGGTAATAAGAACCTTTCAAATCACTACATCATATTATATCAGAAAACATCTAATTTTATATTTCCCGTCGATCGTGGAAAAACGAGACACAATAGCTTATCTATTGTTCTCGCGGTTGCATGCGACCGCTTGGAGCTTGATGAATTAAAAGAGGCAAAGAATTTTTGGCTTTGATATTAAGGCGAATGGTAAAGCAAGATGCGTTTTTAGACGTCTTTTTGGCGATGGAGATGGCGTCCAAACACGCAAGGTCATTTGCTTTACCATTCTTCTTAAGAATATTGTACAGTAAAGTTAAACAAAAATAATCGGCCAAGTGCGAGTCGGACTCGCGCATGAAAGGTTCCATACCGTTATAGAGCGAAAATAAGGAAAAAATTGTGTTTTGTATGGGAGCCCCCCTTAATTAATAACTTTATTTTGTTTTTGTATTTGTTGCTATAGCGGCACCCGAAATACATAATCTGTGTAAACAGAAGTCTAGCTATAGCGGTTCTTGAGTTACAGCCTGGAGACAGACAGACAGACGGACAGATAGACGGACAGACAACGAAGTCTCAGTAATAGGGTCCCGTTTTTACCCTTTGAGTACGGAACCCTAAAAAAGATGACCACACACGTCGTGACTGAACTACGTTAAGAACGTTGTTTCAGCACGTAAAAATTAGTGCGTATGCGCCAGCAACGGGGCTAAAGCTTTTGACTCATAACTGCCTACCATCGAGAGCCTACTTTGTAGATTACAATTTGGCATACACATTAACAGCTACTACTCGTATGTAAGTCGTAGACTCTGAGTGTTCGAATAATAATGTATTTTTTTAGTTTTATTTTGTTTCTATTATCCATGAAAGTACCTGAAGGACTTGTGTTACGGGTACCAGATAACGGAAATATATTTAATACTTTTATACTATACATATATTTAAGATTTTTATTATATGATAAATATATTTAATACACATCCATGACCCAGGAACTTTGAAAACTTTTTGTTCCGTCAGCGGGATTCGAACCCGCGACCCCCGGCTTAAGCTACCAACGTGCTATCCACTGAGCCACAGAGGTCGACACAGAACTGTGTCTTCAGAGTCGGCCACGCACACATTCTTACGCCTGCCAAATGGTATGGACTAGCGTAAGAATGTGTGCGTGCGGACCGTGTACATGCAGTCAGCCTGGCCGACTCTGAAGACACAGTTCTGTGTATAATACTGTATAATAAGACTCCGTCCGCCTTTTTTTCTACGTTCATGGTATTATCCTACTTTGGTACTAACCCTATCAGTCAAATCATCTGCTCGTCTAATGAGATTTTTCTCGTGCTCTTTCTCGGGTTCCAAGTAATGAGTTGCCCAGGTTATTTGTTCACGTATAGGTTTCTTTAGAAACTGCCTGTGAATATCTTCCTTTATTTCTTCTTCAGTACTAAAAATATGTGTATTAATTTTAATATTGTGTATTTACCATATTTTTCTTTTCATTGCCGCTTATTAATAAAAGATGATTAGTTTTCAATGCCTGTGTTGTAGGTGTTTGAAGTATTAAAATGAAATTTAATTTTTTTAATTTAATTGGCGAGATTAAAATAGTCCATAATTAATTTTTTCACTGTTTGAAAGAAATTGGGCCTAGGTTTTGCTTGTATTTTATCATTTGGTTACTTCTATCAATTTTAATTGCAAATTATTATTAAATGACAACTCATATATACCTAATCATTGCTAACACAGACATCGCCTTATTTTTTATGACACTATTATGATAATTGATAACATTTCTAAACGTTCCTTAATTCCAAGTTCATGCAGTTAGAGATAATATAGATTGTTATTGAAAAACATTTTTATTAAAAAAGTCTTACTCACTCGGATGCAAGTTCTACTTCAGTATCCGACTGCCACTCCCTGTCTATGTGCAGTTGTTTCCTAAACGACAAATATGGCTCCCTTATTATTCTTCTATTCGGTTGTACTAAAAAAGATGACTTTTTACAACTATAGTGATTACTGATTATGCTTATGACTTTGCTAAACCTAATGTCGACTTTATCACTTCAGTTTCTTACTAAAAAAGTAGAAATAATAAGCGCCCTCTAGTGTCTAGAAGTGTTTGATATAAAAATATTCCTAGAATTAAAATATAGCAATGTTGGCTTCAGTAAATTGAATTATTATAGAAATTACAGACAGTTTCTTCGAAAAATGTGGAAATTCGGAAAATGGACGAAAACTATCGTGTTAGTACTATAAAGTATTTAAATACATACTGTTGCTTTTAATAATTTTAGAAGACTTCTCCTCCTTAATTCCAATGCCGAGAATTTCACAGACTCTTTCGCTCAATTCACTGGGCAGCACTTTAGGTATAGGGTTCTCAGTGTTTTTGTCGATCTAAAAAATGGTGATCGTATAACAATTATTTACGGTCTAGTATTTGTTAGCAGCTTCACCCGCGTTATACCACTTCTTTTAGATAATACAAAGCCTTAACTGCAAATTATTTTTTGCTGATTATATTTCAAAAGATTTGTATTTGGAATCGGGCTATGACCACTTCTAATAGGAACATTTGATACAACTTTTTTAGATTTCTCTAATAGTCCATTAACAATAATTGTAATAATATATTTCTTGCATATATTTTTATAAGATTTTGTATGTTTTTATTTTAATAAACTTTTTGGCTATAATAAAAAAAAACTTTTTGCACAGAATATTAAATTGATATTATTATTGTTGGGATATTTCCTTACAAATCTACATACCTGTTCAAAGACCTTACTCCAATACTCCTTGTTGCTATGCAACACCGACGAGCCCTCGTACTTGGAAGGCTTGATATGTTTAAGTTTCCTCGGTTTTTGAGCCATGTGAGAGAAATTTTCAATTTGTAAAACGTAAAATTCACGATACGTGTAAAAATATTTTTGTTTTTCTCTTTATGGAGCCATATAGATTAAATACCCGTGAAAAACGTCGGTTCGGGAATGTTTTGTGAACGCGCCGCCGCCGTTGCTATACGACGAATTGTAAACAGACTACATAAAAGCTCCTTTTCACGTTGGACCAGGATAGATAACCATGATTGCCACTAATATTGCGCACAGTGGCTTAACTATACCATCTGGGACCCGTGGCAAATTGATGGGGCCCTATCAGTAAAAATCGTTCCGTTAATAATAAATCGGGTACAATGTTTAAAAAATTTCTGACCACACGGCCTCTTCGGCCGGGGCTCTTTAGGGTCAGGGGACCGAACCATTTTGCCAGCCCTACCACCCTATACGTTACGCCACTGATTGCACAGCTGTATACAAGACATATTATAATAGTGATAATACTTTAGATTGTGCATCAGTCCCCTGGCCCTGTATAGATTTCACCTGTGGATTTCACCGTGAAAGTTGCAGCGCTGAAAGATTAATTTTTTGTTTACTTTTGTATGAGCAAACTCATGACGCTGGCGTTCTTGCCCATACAAATCACAAAAAAAAATCTCTTTCAGCGCTGCTACTTTCACAGTGAACTCTGTATAATGGATGCATAATATATCATAATATGTAGACGTATTATCACTTTATTTTGTTACATGATTTATAGTACGCACGTTCGACGTCTATCATGGTCAATTTAAGACGAATATGCCCTTCACACGTTCGTTATCGTATTAATTTAGTCGATAATGAGCCAACATGAAGAGACTGCAAACTAAAAGTAAATATTATGTTGTTTACGTTGCTTTACTACTCTACCTTTGTACAACTACTATTACTACTCTGTCTTATAAACTATAATATTATATATTAAGATTTGAAATGACATGTCTCGTTCGTAGATCATGTTACTTTTAATTAATTGTACAAATTGGTATCAATTTGCGCAATGGATACAACCAGTAGATTAGAAGATTAAAAGCTTATAATATTTAAAACAATATCCATAACAACGAATTAGTGTACGTTTGATCAATAAAAATGTGATAGTAAAAACTAAGCAGGCGTTGGTTGAAGTGTATTTACAATCAATGTTATGTTTATTAGAGATTAGTTTAGGAGCATAGATAATCTGTTATTTTTAATCATAGATTTCTGAAAAAACAACCATTACAATCACTTATTTTGCTTTTAACTATGTTTCGAAAAAGGGTGTAGTTTGGGCTGACATATCTTATTTCTGTGGCTGACATCCATACTTCCATACCACAGAAATAAGATCAAGATATATGTCTGTGTCCCATACTATACTTACTATACTATATACTATACTATACTTACTTACTATACTATATACTATATACTATAATATTATAAATGCGAAAGTGTGTCTGTCTGTCTGTCTGGAAAGGACACAGGATAGTTTTTATCTCGGAAAAATGTACAGTTACGGCGCAATAAACAAATTTTGGCGTAACCGAGTTGCGGGCGTCCTCTCGTAAGGAATAAAATATACACCACACTTTTTCAAAGCCTAGTAGTGGCCTCTCGCAAGACCTTCGATATTAATTGCCTTGCTCCCTAAATCCTATTACAGTACTCGAAATTAGGGTAAGTGTTCCAGGATAAAGGGTGTAATACGGAACTCACTATGTAGGCTAGCGGTAACGTAAACATGGTGTAATTACATTCGCCGACATGCACATCTTGAGTAAGAACGTGCGATACATACGCTATGTGGCTCCGTGAAAGTAGGGATAGCACAGCCGACCGTCCCGTACCAAAGGTATGCTCCAAACCACAAGACGAGGCGCAAAACTTCGTAGGCTGGATATTTTTAAACGTGCCTCCCCGCGAACAAGCAGTTTGGCCCCTACACCACGAGATCACAAGCAATTATAGTGTGTAAAAATTTGTGATTTGGAGGCTACATCACCATCGGATGGACGCATATAAGTAGCCATAATTTGTATTTGAAATACATTCTTTAAAAACAGCTTATTAGGGCATTATTAGGCAGGGTTTATTCTTTGTTGTATTTACAAAACTTTCTTAGTACAATTTACGTATTCTATCTCCTAAAAGTTTTGCAACTCACTGGATATTCTAAAATATCACGTGTGACGTGAAGATAACCAATCACTAAAGTAAGATGAATAGACTGGCCACCGTTCGGACGTAGCTATATACAGTTTCTACACAAAATATCTTCTGTGACAGGGATCGAGAACCGCGCCTTGGGAGCCTTATAACTCTTTAGTTCAACAAGTGTTGGTGCTAATGGCTTGTTTCTAAGGGTTTTTTACAGGAATTCATGTATTTAATATGCTTTTGATTAGCCGAAACGATAAAATCCTGTCAAAACACCTCAGAAAGTGGATAAAAGTGTTGTGTGTCTTATTAAAAGTAAAAAAAATGTATTAACACTTTTTGTCTTTTCTGACTGAAAATTGAAAAGGTTTCTGACGCCTGTTGTAGTGCCCGGGCCGCACCTGCGTTTATCGTCACGAAGCTTCGTGCTAATGAGACGATACCATTGGACAATGAAAAAATTGTCCAATGGTAGGTATCGTCTCATAGCACGAAGCTTCGTGACGATAGACGCATGTGCGGCCGCGGCATTAAGACATAGACCTCTGCACAAAGGTAAAACTAGTACTTTACTATAGCGTAAGCGTATGTTCGTTTTAATATCACTGTATATGCAAGCGATGAAAAGTAACATATACAGTGTAACTTATAGCTTAAATTAATAACAACGTAACTTAAGGGGGAAAGTGATGAAAAGATACATTGTTCTCCCGCGCAATTACTTGTAGGTCGCATATTGAATTAACCTATTGTAACATTATTCACTTACAACAATACACAAATTTTGCGTTTACTACGGCGTATAAATTACACCGTTAGCGGAGAATAATGTCGGGACGGGCGCGGGCGTATATCGGGCGTAAAGGTAAATTTACACAAGTCCCTAACAACCTACCTAACTTATTAAGTCATCACACGTCCCGGGTGTTAGTACAGACGCGACTTATGACATTCCACTGTGACTTACGGCTGATTCCGATTAGTGATGTTAAACTTAACATTCGTCGGAAACTTGAAGTCTGTTTGTAATTAAAATATGGAAAGTCTATTCCGATACATTCAAATTTTGGGAATTGTATGTTAATATCCTCGAAATAATTCATACTTTACAATATTATAAATGTGAAAGTGTGTCTGTCTGTCTATCTATTACATCTTCACGCCAAAACTGCTGAACCCGATTTTGCTGGGTATGGAGATACTTTGAGTCCCAGGAAAGTACATAGGATACTTTTTATCAAAAATGTACGGTTTCTGCGAGATAAACGAATTGTGTCCTTATTATTATACGAAAAGATTAACGTAAAATACGTAGATGTTGGTTGCAGGTTTATATTATATCTGATTCAATCTGTCAGTATGTTATCTCTACATAATATTATGTAAGCTGCTGACCCACTTTTTAAAAAAAAGTAGGCATAGATAACTTGAGTCCCGATAAAGGTCAAAGGATAGTTTTCATCCAGGAAATATGTACGGTTTAAAAGAATTTAAGCTCGACTTATTTGTAAGCAACATCTAGAACGCTAACATAAAGTCTACGTTACCATCAAGTTACGTAAATGTGGCTCAGACTTAAATAATGTTATGATAAGTTGACATTTTAACGTTTCATAATATTGTGTTAAGCGCCAGTTCTCGTGAAATCTGTCGCAAATGCTACAAACGGTTTACTCAAACGAATAGTTCACTTCAATTTCGAAGTTTGTTGTCCATATTAAAAGTCACCATCAACTATTATAGGCCAACCAAATTTGTATAAGCTTTAAGGCCGTCACAGACTTAGCTATAATATATATTAATATGTTTATAGCTAGGCATATTAATATATATTTTCTATACAATTTTCGCGTGACCACACACTCAGCTATAATATATATTTCTGGTCTCAGTGTGTTTAGTACCGTATATTAATATATATTATAGCTAAGTCTGTGACGGCCTTTATGTCATTGGTATCTTCTATTTCACGAATCAATTTTATCAATCACTCTAATGTAACGACGTGGTTAGTAATGACTAATGTGTTATAAGCAAGCAACAACAACAAAGAGAATTCATATTCAGAATGCTCTATAGTAAAATAGAGCATTCTGAATATGAAAACAATATTATTTTGATACTTAATACTATTTATATTATAATGTGCTTATGTAGGGAAAATAAAAGAAAATATAAGGATAATTTTTATATTATGTAAGTATAATACAAAAATTAGTATAATTATTTTTGAACGTATCAAAACACAGAAATATTATGTCACAGTTTGCAGTCATGACAGTAATATATACCTACTGAAGAAATAATAACCACACAGAAGTTCTTCATCACAAATATAAAACTAGACTTTACAGTCATAAGACTCGTCAGAAAATAAAATGCTAAATAACTTCGGATTGCTTTTAAGTAGTTTTTTCAACGAAAGTTCTCGTTTTAAAAGTACCTCATGAATTTTACAACCTTTGAAAGTATTGTCACAATTATCGATTTCAGTACACTCGCATAATTTTGTACTATTTTTATGATCAACATTATCTTCACATTGAACCCCTACAGTCCTAAAATCTACCTCTACTTCAGCAAAAGCTATATCACTAAATAAGATATCTTTGATTCTAGTCGAGTCAATCAATTCAGGCTGTTGTTCGCCGAAACCAGATATTAGATTTTCATAATTTTTATCATTGTATTCTAAAAAGGAATTGAAGTCGAAAAAGTCATGGTCTCGATTTAATTTCCCACAGTTATTTGGACATTCCTTTATAGTATTAACTTTTTTTAAATCGGGTCCCATATGAATGGAAGTGCTTTTTGATGAAGTGACTGATGAATCAACTTTTGAATCCAAATATTTTTTCTTATCTTCGGCTTCAAAATTGCTTAAGTGGTTCAATATCGTTTCTACTTCCTTACTTGCGCATTTGTATAAGTTGACACCAAGCAATTCTTTCATTTTCTCAAAACCATGACATTTTGCGTAAATATATTTCCTCTGTACTCTAAAATATGGAAAATCTGCCTCACTCCCTATCGTTTCCCTACTTCCATAGTTAAGGAAAAGTGAAAAAGGAGACTCTAACCTACCGGCTATTTGGAAAGGTGCTTCCTCGCATACAGATTGTGCTGATTGTTGTTCATGAAATTCGAACATGTTATCTTGATCTTCTTTATCAATTAATATTTGAGACGGATTGTGAAATTGTTTTTGAAATTCATTTAGCTGCAACATTACCATTTTTTCAAAGTCCAGTAAAAAAGAGGTCTGTTCAGGTAGTATACTCAGGCTAAAACCTATAAATTTTAGAAACAATCTAAAGATTTCAGCTACTTGATCCTGCCATTTTTTATTTAAAATAGGAAGTATTTCATTTTCTTTGACTAAATAATCCAATAAAATATCTTTTTGCACCAAAATATTCAGATTATTTATAATTTCCTCGTATTGGATATTTTCCAACATAATTTTTTTCACTTTGCACTTTTTTCGCTCAGAGCTCAATACATACATAGTACTTGTTAATCTTTCCGATTCGATTTGTCTATAAAATGATAAAACCGCGTTGTTTCTTTCTTGAATTGCTTTGTTTTTCAATTTAGTATAGTTATACATCTCATTTTTAAGTAGAATGTCGTAATAATTTCTAATTTTGTTCAGTTCAACATTTAACTCTTCATTTAATTTTTTCTCTAGATCTACTGCTTCACATTTTAATCTTTCTTCAATTTTGCTATTAAGTTGGTCTAGCAAACTAGTCTGAAAACTATATGCTATAGTTTTTGCTTCTGATTTTACATGTTCTTCCAATTCGGCTAGTGTTTTTTCATAGAATTTAGTCATTTCTTCCACTAATATGCTTTGTTTATGTTCAAATATCTGTTTGAAAGTTTCCTTTGCTCTTTTGTGTATAGTTTTTATTTCACTTCTTAAAACAAATTTCCAAATGTCGTCATTGTCTTTTAATACTTTCTTAATTGATTTGTGAAACATATCTTTTTCAATTTCCAAATAAGTTTTGCCGATAGATTGAATGCCTATGTGTGCTTTTCCTCTAGCTATTTTGGAAGTAAGAGGCGGTTTTAAATCTACCAGATCAATAATGAGATCGCTAGGGGATGTCCATTCCTCGATTGGTCGACATGTACATGAAGCGTTGTTTGAATCTTGTATTTGTGTATGGCTATCGTTTTCAGGTCCACGGTCAGTATACGATTTTGTTTCGTCTACCTGCAAAACATTAAGTTCGTTGGTGTGTTTCTCCATTTTATATTTGGTTAAAATCTGGATCTATGATTTTTTTGATAAGTACTTCAACTTTGAAACGACTTTGAAAACCACAAAATGAATGTGACACATAACAAAATATATTACAATTTACAACAGATGATAATTTGTCTACCTATTATAGCTCCTGTCACTTTAAATGTTTTTTGAGGTTTATTAGGTTTCCGAAAAAAAAATTGTTTGGATCATTATAAAATCTGCACGAGCACACCGTATCGTACACCCTCATACTTATCATATTGCAAACAAATACATTTATTTTAAAAAAACATTTTGGCAGAATACCTACTAATAGTATTTATTATACTTACTGTATCGGACATCGACAGGACAATCCCTATGCTATAAATTATAATCAGATTTGCTACGTCACTTAATAATTTTATAGCAAAAGTTTTTGTAATATACACAAAACAGTTTGGTATTCGAATAGACGTCGACCCGTGATTAGCAAGGGCAACGTGGAGCGAAATGCCCCGTCGCTTAATTTAATTAAATACTTCCTTGCACCGCCGCCCGCCCACTATTTCACCTCGTACTTATCTCCCTACTGAAGAACATTGTAAATATTCTGTTTCAGTTCCGGAGCAGTATCGCAGGATCGTCGCTTTTGCAAACACCGACCTGCGGCTGGCCGAGCTGATTCGTTTCTTGCCACACGTGACAATAAATCGCCGATATCTCCCGCTCTCATTACGGATGCGGCGATGTCCGCTGGAGTTTTGTCGTAACTCAGCCCCGGTTGAAATTATTTCCGTTGTTTCTGATGAGAAAACTAGAGGTAGGGAAATGTAAGCGTTCGTACAACAAGCCGTGGAGCGGCGTCGGGACATATTTCATTCTTAATGAAGTTAAATTTCCGGGCTGGACCTGTAAGGCGTGCGTAATTCAGATAAAAATGACGGCCAGTTACAACCCGGCTTTTTTAATTGCGCAATGGCTTGCTTAATTGTTTAGCGTAACTTATCCCTCGTTTTTAGGGATATGAAAAATTATAGGGTAATAACTTTGTTCTGTTACAATTGGACTGTTGAAAAGGTTTGTGTAAAAATAAACTCTGACATTCTTAATGCGTGTGATTAAAGGAATGTTTTATTATTCGATGTTATTAATTAACGCCTATTAATTAGTGACGAAATATCGTTTAGAAATAATATTTAACTGTTTCGAGCCGCGTCGCTCTAATTCAGTGAGATTATAAAGACAATAGAGCAAAAATAAAGTTGGTTAAAGTTTCCACGTATATCAGCTTTAACTTGTCCAAAACTCGGTCCGCGTTTCGATATATTCACTATAGAACAACAGCTATAACTCAAGTCGGCAAACAGAATGTTTTATACGTCATATCAACAAATAAATCTCTCGGCCGCTTATCTCACGTCAAACTTAATTCCTATGCATAATTCATTGCGTTGATTCCCCGTAAAGAAAAGTTTGTAACTCCGGCCAACAGCCGTCTTCCTCTGACAGCCATCAATGAGTTCCGAAGAGACCTTTCCGTGAAAAAAATGTCACTTTAATATTGAATGATCCACGCTTCCTAATTTTTATCTACCACATATTCCTTATTCTTTTCCTGTACCTACATTTTGTTATAAATTTAATTCCGAGTTACCGTCACCTACATTAATTTTGATATACACAAAATAAAATTTAGTCATAGTGTTAATAATTATTTTTATATCAAGTTAAGCAGGAGTAAAACTTTGAGTCAGCGAAACTTGGGAGCGACGAAAATGACATGCAATATAATATTTCATGCTTAGAGAAAACAAGTTGCGAGACTTCTCCCGTGGAGGACGGAGCGTGTTACTCGTTGATAAAAACCACTTTCGAGATTTCTCATTCGAACATTTTCTACGACTTTATTTTTGTATTCAGTTGTTTTCCATGCATGTGATAATTAAGTATTCATATTAGGTTGGGGAAAAAGTTTTTTCGCATGTTATATAAAAATTCAAAAGGTTTTCTTTATAAAGTTTATTCACAATTGACTAAAGTATGATATAAGTGCCATTTTGTTCGATAATTTTTTGCCATCTTGTTGGTAGGGATCCCATGATCCCATAGGGATCCCATGGCTATAAAAATTTTGGGGCTTCTGATGAAAAAACTCTGACAAGTGGTTTTGGCAGTCCTCTTGTGATGTCAACACTACCTAAGGAATTCTGCATCCACCGAAACAGGTGAAAATCTGAAGGTGCAAGATCAGGACTATACGGCGGATGCATTAACACCTCCCAACCAAACTCCCTTATTTTTTGCTGAGTGGCTAAAGATGTATGGGGTCTAGCGTTATCATGGTGAAAAACCACATCCCTTCTGTTGATTAATTCCTGCCGCTTTCTCTCAACTTCTTGCTTTAATCTCATCAGTTGTTCGCAGTACAGTTCAGAATCGATAGTCCTGGCTGGCGGTAACAGCTCAAAATGAATAATGCCCACCACACACACAGCATCAACTTGTTGCTAGTGAACCCGGGTTTCGCTACAGTCTGTGAAGCCTGACCGGCCTTTAACCACGATCTTTTTCGCACGTTCTTGTCGTACGTGATCCACTTTTCATCACCAGTTATCAGCTAAATCGTTTTGTGGTCAATCCCTAGTTCTTCAGCTACATCGTAACTACTAATATGCCGATCATGCTCCACTTTTTCAAAAATGGCATCAGTTTTGTCCGTAATAGGGCGACCAGAGTGACGTTCATCTTTGATATCAAAATTTCCGGATTGAAAACGGTTAAACCAAATTTGCGCCTTTATTTGTCAGACAATCAGGTGCTCAGCCTGCATTATCATAACCAAACTTGGAAATAACATGTTTCCAACACGGGAATGAACCCACGACCTCCGAGTCAACAGCGACGCTCTGGACCACTGAACCACAGAGGCGTTAAATAATATTATATTATACTACTACTAAACTGTATAGCATATTTTAGGCAAGCTCGCTTTTTAGATTTTAGTGAAAACGTTAATTTGTAACATACTTATTTACAGGGTATCACATACTTAAATTACTTTTTTAACCCCCGACCAAAAAGAGGGGTGTTATAAGTTTGACGTGTCTGTCTGTCTGTCTGTCTGTCTGTCTGTCTGTCTGTCTGTCTGTCTGTCTGTCTGTGGCATCGTAGCATCCAAACGGGTGGACCGATTTTGATCTAGTTTTTTTTGTTTGAAAGCTGACATGACGGTGAGTGTTCTTAGCTATAGTTCATCATCATCAGCCTGCTCATTGCTGAAATATCACGGTATATCTGGTTCGTGATAGGACGATTAGCAACTTGCAGTCGTTTGATGGGTTTTATATTTTACATCCTGGTTCGAGACACTTATGAATATATACACATTATTGGAAAATTGACCTGGTGATGCAGCATCACCTGGTAATCAATAGGATACCCAACTCCTCACCAACTTAGAGCAGAGGTTTCGTGTTTGGGCTCATTTTAATTGCGACAACCAGTAAGACGTAGATAAACAGTAAATATTTGCATGCTGCTGCTGCAGCATCACCTGGATTCTATAGGAGCCAAGCTCCGTATGAACCTAAAGTGGAGGTTTCATGTTTGGGCTCATATTGATGGCCTCATCCAAGAGGACATATTTTATAGATGGTATTCATTGGGATATGATCCAGTTGATAGGAATTATTCTGCACAAGTTTAAAAAGCATAAAATAAAATTAAATTAAGAAATTTAAAAAACCCCCGCCAAAAAACTTTAAAAAGTAATGAAATAACATTTCCTGACTTTAAGTTTAAATCATTCCTAAGAGTAAAGTAATATTTTAGTCCATAATTGTTGTCAAGGTGTGTCGGGGGACCGCTAATGTAGATGTTTGATTTCACATAACAATATAAACAAAATGCAAAAGTCGCTGTTGTGGTAGTTTACTTAGCGGTCCCCCGACACACCTTGACAACAATTATGGACTAAAATATTACTTTACTCTTAGGAATGATTTAAACTTAAAGTCAGGAAATGTTATTTCATTACTTTTTAAAGTTTTTTGGCGGGGGTTTTTTAAATTTCTTAATTTAATTTTTTTATTTATTATTAGAATACGAAAGAACTAAAACCTGATACAGCAGGCATCAGTGAGTCCGGCTTTATCACTTACAGGCTATATTCGAGTGAAGGCTTACAGGTGTGACGTCACAGCGGACACTAGTGACGTCATCAGCCGGAGTGCCGACGCCACGGGAATCAATTTCGAATAGCACCTGCCTTGCCTCACGCGCTGTCGGCAAACCATCAAATTGCTTTTTGTTTTCAAACTGTTATTGCTATGACACAACCGATTGGACGGTGGTTGATCCCGCAGTTGTTTTTTGGGCTTAGGTGTATTATTTTACTATACACGGCTCTATAAAACGTAGCCGTCACCTACATGCAAAAAAATATTAGAATATTTTTTTTTATGTAAAGAATGTTTTTTTTTTCAAAAAATTAATAAACTCATAGAGATAATAATAATACATATAATTATTTTAAATATCAAGTAATATTAATCACTTTTAAGTAAGTTTATTACGTACACTGTATGTACGATCTATATCTCTACCTATTTAATTTTTTTCGAGTAGTACTCGTCGTTCGGGATAGATAGTAGGTATAGATTAGTGGCTCCCAATCTTTTTTGATGGCGAAACCCTTTTGCAAAGTTAAAAAGTGACTCTATGCTGACAGTTCTAAAAAAGATTCATAATATAACGCTCGTGGAGCCTCCAGGGCTACGCGGAGCATACTTTGAGAATGGCTGGTATAGATATTCTCATCTGACTTCAAAAAGCCTCGATAAAGAACTGATAAGCCTAAAAATCCATCAAATATGTTCACAACGGAACCCAAACAAAACATCGGAAACGAGAAGATGAATAGAATTTTTAATCAATGAAAGAAAATATTTTTTTAAATGTTTGTGTCACAATAGAGTAAACAGCGGGAGAACGGAATGATAAACAAAGCTGGTTAAATAGTCGGACGGAGCCACGCGATTGCATGTGTATGTTCTGTTTGTTTACGAAATTTAAATTCAGTGCGGCAACTTATGGAAGGTGCATTTGTCCGGTGCAGAGCTGCCGCGGAATTGTAAATGCTAAGTTTCCTTAAAAACGCAACGTCCATTCTTTTGTCAACGAAGTGTAGATACGCGCTTAGATAAGTGCACCGAAAATAAACTTTCTTGGCTCTTTTTAAACTATTACGTGGTACACTCGATAGTCGATACCGTTCGCTTTAAATATGTAAAACCTTTAGAATTATGGCTAACCTTCTAAGGACACTATGGCCTACAACTAAGACGTACTCACCAGACTAGATTATTTTTAAAAAATAATTATTATCTATACATATTATAATAAAACTGTAGAAATGAAAATTCTGTACATTAAATATATTTAAAAAATAATAAGCTGGGGGTGTCACTACATCGCTATAGAAGCTAAAAATGTGGTTCGTTTTTTGTCTGTCTGTCTGTCTGTCTGCCTGTCTGTATGTTTGTTCCACTATCACACGAAAACTACTGATCCGATTTGAATGCGGTTTTCGCAGATATATTTTTCTTCTTCTACTTTACATCTGGTGTATAAAAAAATTTCCCCCCCACCCCTCTAAGGGTACGAAAGAGGGGTCAGATTTTGTATCAAACCACGAAAACTACTGATCCGATTTGCACGCGGTTATCACAGATATATTTGTCTTCTTCTAACTCAACATCTGGTGTATAAAAATCCCCCTCCCACCCCTCTAATGGGACCAAAGAGGAGGTCAGATTTTGTATCAAAACTTTTTTCTTGGACTTACTTCATATTTTTAACTATGTTTTCCAACTTAACATCTGTTGATAAAATCCCCCCCACCCCTCTTAGGGGACAAAAGAGAGGGTAAGATTTTGTATCAACTGATGAAGTAGAAATACTTTAAATGGCAAAACAACGTTTGCCAGGACAGCAGTTTAAAATAAGGAGGACAAACGAGCAAACGGGTCTCCCGATAGAAAGCAACTACCGTCACCCATGGACACTCGCAACATCAGAAGAGCTGCAGGCGCGTTGGCAGCCTTTTAAGAGGGAATACGCCCTATTATATATAATAAAATAGCTAAAAAGCTATTATTCTTAGACCAGGGCTTTCCAAACTGTGTGTTGCAATGTGAAGCCAAGGGGATCGGGATGTAATGATGTGAAATGTAGTGAAGTGAGGAACAGAGTGAAATCGTCAACTTCATAATTTAATTGATTTTAAGTATAAGAGTAGGTAAGGTAAGGTTGGGTTAGGCTCTAACCGTTAGATTTAAATCGTTGTAACGCGATGTAGCAATGCTATGCACAAACTTTAATAGTATTTTAAAAAAATTGACAGCAAAATTCTATCTCAGAAATTAGTGAAATGATTTCCGTGGGCACCAGGTTTATCAATTCAATGGGTATCTTCTTTTGTAGAAAACAAATTTCAATTGTAAATGGTTCATTAACAATAAATTTTATATAGTAATAATTAAGGCAATGAATATTTTATTAAACATTACCTTTTATTTTGTTTGTTATGTGTTTTGTATAGTTTGGGTATCACAAGGGTCTTAAAGTTAAAATAAGTTTGGCAAGCCCTGTCTTAACCTATAATTATCTCCCACACAATAGCATTGTGTTAATAAATTGGATTATACAACCATTCAGTTTTAATTGCGGATTATTCAAACATTTTGCCCAAATAAAATTAACCGGAATTCGGTGAAAAATACTTTCGGCATTTCCAGGGTGAAATTAATATTTCCAACGTTTCGTATGACTTATAATTAATGAAAACTATTGAATTTTAATAGCCTTACTATTTTCAAAGCATTCTACGAGATGGGTTATTATAACGTGATATGAATAGCGTGTAGGTATTGTCTATTTCTCTCATGGCATTGTCAAAAATCATCAGCTTAGTTTTTACGTTGATATTGTTAGGGCCTTTATTGATAATTGACGGATAGGCTATCCACAACTTATCTGACATTTACAGTATACTCCATAATCTATCTGCCAGATTTGTGGTGGGTATCCGGTACTTATCAGGATGTAGTGAAACAGGTCCTTAGAATGTTATTGTTGAAAGTATTAAAGAACTATTCCAGTCATTCGTTAGTACCTTAATTCTGCACGTAAGCAGTGCTGACTGCTACTGAGCCCATTCATCAAATGTCACGTGACACGGCATCGAAAGTAATAAAACTCGAAATTTGAATATTCAAAGCGCTCGAGTTGAATCTACATCTAGCTCGAAACGAGCGCAGTCGGCGCCGGCATCCGCCCGGTTATTGCTGACTACGTGTTACTGCCTCCAGACACGATATAAGAAGGTGTTGCTTATAATTTCGCTGGTGTAAGATTGCGCAGTAATGTAGGGTAAGGGCCGCTCGAATTGCTGTATTTCCTTAATAGTCTACGTTTACCCTCGCCGACGATTTGTGACAGCGCCGACTAAATTGTCGCTTAAAGGAAATAAGCTAATTTAATTCTACAGAGTAACCGGAAATGCATTTGCTACGGTCATGCAAGATTTAATGTGGCGCTTAGTTTGTAATGCCTACCTATCACACACATTTTTCTCTATCATACTGGCTATTAGACTTCTAAGTTCTAACTACAATATAATTATAAGAAAACTAGATATTTCCCGCAAATATTCGATGTACCAAAATTAGTAGGTCGAAAGGGAACTGTACATTTTTTAGATAAATTCCATCTAACTTCCTTTAAATTTCCGGAACTCAAAGTTATCCTATATCAAATTTAATCTAGCGTGAAGAGGTAATAGGTATGCAGACACACTTATAAATTATAATATTAGTACGATTACAACCCTATACCTACTTTATATTATGTATATTGCAGTAATTAAAGTTTGACTAAAAAATTGTGCTTTAATAGGATATTTTATTTTTATAATATTATGTAGTTAGACCTGAAATGTATAAGTTAACTCAATCGATTACCAAATATGAGGTGTTGAGCGAGTTGTAAATCACGTACGTGTGATTGAATTGTTCGTGAACCTTCTTCAAGTGACCTGCGTCACGGCGACAGACAGCCGCCCAATAAAATTATCACCGGCTGTCAACGCACCCGACTGTCTGCGTGTTGTTGTGCTTACATGTGTATTCTCTCGTCTATTCCATTGTGGTAAAACACCCAAATACAATGTTCAATTAAATATTTTTAATATACTTTTCTTACACTTTTCCACTTTATTATATTAGATTTCTTATTTCACACGACCGGTTTCGACAAAATCATGATCAGGTACTTTTAATATCATACCAAATATAATATAAAAAATATAATAAATACAAATATAGTATAAAATAATATAAAATAATAAATTATAGATGTTGCCTGCAACCCGCAACCAAAACCGTACTTTTACGGATAAAAACTATCCTTAGCCCGGTCCCGGGACTCAAAGTATTATATTTGGATGCCAAGTTTCATCAAAATCGGTTATGCGGTTTAAGAGTGAAGAGGTAAGAGGCAGATAGACACATTTTCGCGTTTATTATGGATATAATTATGGATTTACTACTTTTACCCACTTTACACTTGATTACTTAACAGTATTTATAATCAAATATAATATCTATAGTGCCAATTGTAGGATAACTCCGAACGATCGGGTAGTTTATACTATTTAAAAATATATATTATTTAAATGACGAAATTGAGAAGATGTACTAAATAATGTTTTTTGAAATATAGGCCGATGAAAATAATATTGCACTATTTCAGTATTTACGCTATTTGTTAATAAATAATAAAATAAAAGTTGGGGTTTATCATCGAAAGTAAAGCGTCTTTAATGATACCCAACGAAGCTGCGAGCCAATCAGCACTGCGGATAACTTGTATCAGTTGTGTTTCGATAATAGCCTTTTACTTTTTACTTTTTGCCAAATTATGACTAACCTATTTAAGGTTCTACGCTAAAGGTACTTAAACTAAGCATCATAATATATTATGCTTATGTTATTGTTGTTTTGATATACCTAATTACAACTAAGTTAAAAATTATTAGTTGCCCAAACAGGCTCTGTAAACTGAAAGTAGTCGATCTTTATGATGAAGTGTCCCTCTTCTTCATAATTTTATGCATCTCTAATCTCTATCATATAAAGAAGACAGACTTCATAATCTCCATACAAAGACAAAAAATAAACCAAACCAAATTTTAGCAAAATCGGTTCAACGATTCGTACTTAAGGAGGTAACAGACAGACAGACACACATTCGAATATTTTATGATATTGGTATGGATGTGTCATACGTATAAAGTATAAACCACAACTTTAAATTAGAGTCTAATATCCATTTAATTCGAATATCAATAGTGATATTGGAATTAAATGTGTAGGTTCAGTGAGCTGGAGCGTCGGAATGCAAGCAAGACGTAATGCGATCTGCGAGCGGGCAACGGCACAGAACATTCCCGGCCCGCATCCCTCCATCACTTAGCACTAGACATTTGCATTATTGTAATTGACTATTAAAATACAACTAAAGATTATGCTACTGCGTGAATTAGGTGTGGTTTTAAGTAAATTGATAAAGTAGATTGTAATTGCCTATTAAAATACAAGTAAAGATTGTGCTTTATATACTTACTGTGTAAATTAGGTGTGGTTTTAAATAGTTTATATTCCGTGATTGGCTATGTAGGAAATGGAAGCCTAGATACAAAAATTTGCAGAGTACCAGACATGTCAAGGCATAAAAAATGGTAAAAAGTGTCCTTAAAAGAGCTTTATTAATTTTTACTCGTAAAGGAAGCGATCATTGCGTGTTGTGAAAACCTTTCGATGGACTAAGACATTCAGAAGTCAGGACATCAACGGAGCCGTTGATTGAAATCTGATAGAAGTAATTTTGCAGTATTTTGAGTGCCTTACTCCAAATAACACCAAATATTACGTCAATAAATCGTAGATACGTATCTCCGAGACGAGGTACGAGCGGCGCGGGCGGACGGCAGCCACGGCGCGATAGTGCTAATGTACCGAATTAATCTTGTCTTTGTCTTCACTATAACATTTTATGACGCGCTCATTAAAATAGCGACGGTATTAAATACGTGACGCTTAAAGAATTCATTATTAAATACCTCCTGCAATCGCCAGAGTTAATGCTAAGTAGGATTTAAGATGCAATACGTGCCCGCTTGTAGGAGGGAATTTACACGTGATTTATTATAGCGCGAGAAAACTTTGCATTAAATAACTGCGATTTTTCGTTCTAACACAAGTCTTGAAATTTGTTTTCTTTGTAGTTTTCATATTTTGTTTTTTTAAAGTTACAAAAATATGTTTGACAATCAAACTGCACCTCTCCTTTAGAACTTTTTGTGCTTTCTTTAACGATAAATCTGACTGAATAGAGGCTAATAAACGTTTTATACCCGTAATGCGATCTATTATATTCTGATGTCTATATCAGCATCCAACTCATCCAAGTTATGTACTATTTATGAAATATTTTTATGTGATGTAAAATCCGTGAGTAACATCCTAATCGAGCCAGCCACACCGCACACGGCTCGACCTCCGTCAAACCACAAAAGAGCATGGCGGACTGTCACCGCTGCTACGAGATAACAGCCGTAACCATGCTCAAATGAGAAAGTGAATTCACATTAATTGTTCACTTTCTCATATGAATATTTTATCATTTTTTGTGCTTTCGATCTATACATGTTTCTAATGTTAATTTAGAGTGTGGAGGTAGAGTACAGTATGAAAGTGTGTAATATTTTAACTTGATTTTTGTAAGCCCACCGTCGCTTCTAATTAAAGTAAGCCATGTTAGCCACTTTTCTTCTAACTATTGTTGGCTGGCTTTCATTAGCTGCCGCAAATTGGTCCAATTTACTGTAGACTCTATATAAATTATTATCGTAAGCTTTCTTGTAGAAGTTCCGGAGACTGCCACGTGAGAAAACTTGACAATGAACTTGCAAGCTGATACTATATAATCTACACGTCCCTTTAATCCGAAGTGAGGAGTAGAGTTCAAAGTTGCCCAACTAATTTGCCATTAGAGCCAACAGATATTTCGAAAATTGCCAACTTCAAATTATTTTTGTACTATTCTCTATAATATTAAATAGAGTGTGGAATAAAACTACAATAATAATATTTCAATCAAATTGTAAGAAGTATAATATTATGACTGTTATTATACTTATAGTATTTTTTAATATCGTTACCTTAAAAGTACTAAAGCGCAAAATCAACAAAGGACCGGAAATAAACGCTCCTAAATCTCTAATTCTATACCAAAATTCCATTCAATATATCGTAGACCGTAAGACAATTGTTTTGAAAGAAATTTATGTTGGCAAGGACAGAGCATCGGGAGTGCTTAAAGTTGGCTCGCCTGCAACATATTTCACTACATAAATCATAACTTTATTTCCTCTCGCTCACCGACTGCCGTCTCGGGGTGTCTTTGGGTTAAGAATACACCACAACAAAGTCATATTAAATTACAACTAGATGGTGCCGAATTTCTCGGTGAATTAAATATGTTGTACTTGAATTTATATTATAAGTGTATTTGTTTTTAACTTCTTATCTTCTTTTTCTTCTTCTTTCAGTGTGTCCGTTACGCTCAATCCGATCAATTCAAGAATATTAAAAAAAAAATTGGTAGAATTATATGAGTCTTTATAAAGAACAAAGTAGGTCTACGGCTACCATGTGAGACACTGGCGCAACAAGGATGCTGTAAATATCTAATTATTATTATTGACATAGAGAATTAGTCCATGTTATTGATTAAAATTTTAAGTGAATCTTGAATCATTTTACAATATTTCAATAATCTACCTAATTATTTAGAATTGTGAATAGGTAAAAATATTAAGACGGCATCAAAAATGGCATTAAACATGAACGTTTAACGGAACAATGTAACAATTTAATGCCTCCAATGATTGCAGTGACGAAGTAACTTTACCTCATTTAAACGGTCCTTCCTGATAATTAGCGCCTTAAACAAAGGCGGTGGAAGGTTCATGAATTTATTGTTAGCTCCGCACTCGCAGGCGTGGCCACGAAGCAGCAGTGGCAGCGGCAAGTGGAGCGAAACTTCAGTGGTATTTAGCAGCGCCCATGAGGCCTTATTTTCAATGTTATATGACTCATTAGGGGATGCCTATGTTCAGTAGTGGACGGCAACAGGCTGATCATAATGATAATGATGTCTAGGATTTGACAGCTTTTATGCGCGATGGCCAGCCCGCGCCGCGCCTATTGTTCACCACCGTGCGATATGTTTTCGAAGGCGTATCGAAAAGGAATAATTATTGTGAATGAAATTTGGTTTCTTGGACAGCATATTTTATTTCGAAGGTCCAGGCCAGTATTTATACCCGATAGGACTTGTAAGTTCTAATAAAGCCACTGGACAAACAGCATTTCGCAGGCTAATTTGCTGCCAATACACGTAGGAGGTTATTCCTGCGGTAAAGTTTAATATTATGATGTCAATGACATCATAATATTAAACGCGTGCATCCATTGATTATGCACCCAGTTACCCTCAGTCAGTAGTAATCAGGATCCACTCCAGACACATACAATTGTTTCAATGCGTAATCATGGCAATTTCAAATTTTGATGACCAAAAACAGGTAGAGCAAAGCTGTAAACAAAGAACTATTTAAAACTGCGCAAAAAGCAACCCCTAGAAACGGACGGGCATTTCTATGCGTTGCTCGATAGTCGCTGCTTTAGTCGCCCGTTTTCTTGGCATTCCGGTAAGTTACTTAAGTGGTGAGACGGAGGTTCACGTGAGACGCGCCTGCAGTCTTACACTATTTATCATGAATCTTTAATTAAACTTTAGCTGTCAGCTCGCTGAGCATTGCTTGGTATGCTTCATCTTGACTGAGACGATATTCGCGACTCGGTAACCGTTAGGAGAAGCTTAGATATTACGTACGTGAAGTATATTATTATTTCTTCATTACGCGTGTCAATGATTATAATCATATTATTATAATAATATGTATTTGCACTGGAAATTTATGGTAAATATAATATAATGATTTCACGTACTGCTTTTAATCACGTGTCAAGTTTGAAAATCCAAAATGCAAATTTTAATTATTAAAGCATACGCTTGCTGATTATTATGATTACCGTCTGAATAAATGTTTTAATACAAGCTGGTAAATTTATAAGGTATTAAAAGCGTTTATAGCTCTCGTAATCCGCGGTTTTAATAAAAAAGACGTAACAATGGCTATAGTTTCTAAATTACAAAAGTTATTACTAGCTGTAATTGTAATAATATACCTGATTTACAAGTGGATGTTGTCCGTGGCTTCTTCTATGTCTCTGTGGCGATGACATAGTTGCAGTAAGCAGAATGCTGACGCGAATGTAAGGCGATGTGGCGTGGGGCTACGGCCCGCAGTTGCGTGCGAGCTGGGCAGTAGGGAACACGGTAGTCTTAATTACCAGAATATATAAAGTGCAAGACGTACTCTTTCTTTAATTTATCTCCAAATTAGGTCTAGGGACAGTACAATACCACAGGACACCTAAATCTCTCTTCGTTTATCAACATTCTTCGTATTATCAAGACGATAAATGTAATCAATAAATTTTACCTAAATAATTACATGTTTAATAATTTGTAATGTAAGTTATACATGGGATGGTGACACCACCATTAAAACTAATTGATAATATAAATTAGTTAGTGTTGGCCAGTGCAGTAATATTTTGATAAAATATTTTTTTCAAAGGAGAGAAGCTTTCTTCATTTACATCGTAAGAAAAGGACTCAGGGTCCTTAACTTACACTTAACAAAGAGTAATATTATACCTAACTAAATTTTTGTTTCTCGGTTTTCATGATGTTCTTCATACTGTGTTTTAAATAATAATTAGAAAATACATAAATTAACTTATCAAAATACTCCGTGAAAGACGCGATTCACATACAAATGTGGTTTACCTTTGTTTCGGTTTGCAGAGTCGTATTTTAAATAAATTTAATGATGAAGTTTCAAAGTTATTGTCAGTTCGTTATAATACAATTAAGTGGTTGTGACGGTTTGTTGGGCGATTCAATTAAAAACTTTCTAAATATTTTATACGCAGAGAAACTGACTACGTAATTATATCAAAAATATTGTATTCCTGGAAAATTCTTCAAAGTTCTCATTGTGAGGACGGACGTTGAGTAGCAAATTTTCGGTTTGGTAGCCGTAATTTCCTAGCACTTTCACCGATTCTTTATATATATATATATATATATATATATATATATATATATATATATATATATATATATATATATATATATATATATATATATATATATATATATATATATATATATATATATATATATATATATATATATATATATATATATATATATATATATTTTTAATTTTACATTCGTGAAACAGTGAATACATTGCCTATTTATATTCTTAAAGGCTTTCGTTAGCGTTAAAGCTGTTTTAAAATGAGGGCTGGTACAGTTATTTTAATAATTGGTGGTGAAAATTTTTTTACTATCGATGCCTCAGAATCAATTAATATAATTTTGTAAATACTATATTAAAATTCAAGACAGTAAACCTTAAAAAAAATAATTGCGGTAAACCTGCCTTAGTTTTCATTTATTTTTGTTTAAAAAAATGAGCATGGAACATAATAATAATATTTTGATTGTAGCGTGAAGTTTGTAGTAGTTTTTAAAGGATTTTATAAAAGAAATCAGTCATGCATTCAATAATGGTAATACAATAAAAATCTATGCCAGTCACAATCAGCTCATATATTTATCATCACTATGGTATATAATTATAATACGATATATTTACAACAATATTATCAACAATTTATAATTCATGTTTGATCATTTTTTACAACAAGAGTATACGTATACAATATACATATACTTAACCATAATAAAACATTTACGTAGGTACATTTTAAAATATGATATGGACAAATTATATTTTGTGGATGTAAATAAAATCTGGTCTTTACAACATAAGTCAAGTTTAGTGATTGTATGGCTTAAAGTAAGTTTCTAAAAGCGTCTAAAGCTAAATACATGGAAAAATACTATTTCCTACCCACAGTATAAAAAGTGAAAATACATAAATGACTATGTGTTTTCACGTTTGGGTAAAAATTAATGAGAACATAAAGTAGGCTTTTCGTTCACACAAGTGCGGCGCGGCTCGCTTGTAAAACAACCACTCGAAATCAACGCCACAGACAAACAACCATTTTAAACAAATATTATTAATTATTATAATACAACATGATATAACAATTTACCTAATTGACATTTCTGTACATGTAGATTGTAGATATCTAAAAGAGGACTAAATAACGGTTCAATAGTTAATGAAAGACTAAAATATAAACAGGAAACTATAAGCGTAGTAACTATTTGATAGATACAATAATTATAACAGTTTTAATTTAAAAGTTTCTACGTAAATGAAATACAGAATTCTAATGTTTATACTATCACAACATCGCATACATATTACTAACATACAATATACACTCTAAATACACCGCAAGAGAAAGTTCAGCCAATAGTTATCCTAATTTGCGACTTCAAAAGGCACTAGTTATTAATTACATTACTTGATACGTTTTTAAAGTCGTTGTAATTCGTTATAATTTTTTTAACTTGTGAAATCTCTTAAAATTGCAGCACAAAAAAATTGGACCAGCTCCAAATTGGACGAAATGCTAGTGGACCGAACGCATAATTTAATAAATAATTAATTTACTGCCTTAATCTTTATAAAGAAAAAGCTAAAGTTTGGATCGTCTCGCGAGACTTAGTAATAAACAATGCAAAACGTATATAAAAGACTTTCAGTAGCTACTTAATAAAATGCAAGTTAATTTTCCTTGGATTTTAATAATGTTTTATCTTTTAAGAGTATTGCACAAAATACTAGAGGTTATAATATTATGATATAATATGAATAATTAAACAAAATCAATATTAATAAATTATTAATCTTACTGAATAGTTGCATAATATAAAGTTTCTTTGCTATAATCATCTAATGTTTTATACGATAGTTATATATTTTTTGCTACATAAGATTTGTTGTATTTGTAAAAATATATAGAGCTTTGAAATGGAAGTAATTAAAAGGTATTTGAAATATCATCATTAATTGGTATAACCAGATGCAACATTATAGAATATTAAATAACTTTGTAGATTTCTACAGCTACTATTAAATTCTAATAGATGAAGAAATGAAGGAGACAATAATTGTAACAACAATAATAATTTATTGTAGTGTTCTGTTTTAAGAAAACGATATGTTATTTACATTATACCATACATATCGTTCAATCTATATACTAATAAAAGAAATTATAGATAAGCGTATAACATTAAAGTCCTAAGAAAATAACCAGGTTATTACGTTTTCTTACACATTTTAAAATAAGCAGAACGCCAAATATTTAATTTAGAAATGTTCATTCTTCTCCGGACAGATCGAGGTCCATTAAAAGAATAATTATATCTTGAAATTGTACCCGGAGGAAAAAGAAATAGAAAAATCAAAGGCATAGACTAAAGTACCTATAATTTTACGCACTGATACCATAGATATCATCGACATATGAGACTCTCTTCCCTGGCCGCACAGACACCATGCGACGGGGCGAGGAACAGCTTGCCGTTAGCACACGCACATAGCTGGTAGATGTTCTGATGGTGGGGTCCGTGGGGCGCCGAAGGTGGCAACGGTAGCGCTGACTTCAACTTCGGCATGTATATACTTGATGCATCTAGACGTATCTGAAAGGACGTGGTTATGTGTATATTATCTTTAATGGTATTTTTTCAAATATTAGCTACCCTACTACCTGAATTGGTAAAAATACGGAATTTGCAGCTATGCATATTATAATTATAATTGCATTCCGTTAGCGTTCATTATAAAGTAAAGACACGTAGATTCTAAAATCATTGCTACACTAAATGTTCAATATCTAAAATATGGCAACACGACAAAAAATTATGGGTGTCTGTATCGCATTAGAAAAAAAGAAATATAAGGCATGTGCCGCAAATGTGAGGGATGGATCCCACGGTCAGCACTCACCGCGCCGCCAAAATAGATATAAAAGGAAATATGCAACATTTGGTATGGTATCCCCATGATCAGCCTAAGAAAAAACGTTTTGATATATAAGCTATTTCAGTTAACTGGAATGATATCAAGGGTTGATACATGGATTGTTGATTGTTGTCTAGAAATATTTTTAAGTTGTTATTTTTTTATTTCATCCAAAGGTTGCGTACCACTGTTGACGTTTTTTATTTCGTGCATTTTCTTTAAAAAAAAAACTCACCGCGCCGGCGACGGATCGCAGTCGGAAGGTGGTGAGGCAGCTGGCTGTGATGTCCCCCGCCCGGGACTCCAGACTGACGCTCTGCGCCGCGTGCACCTCCAGTGACCGCGTCGGGGACTCCAGCCTATATTTTAAAATTTTTATTACAATGCATGGACCAAAACCTAAACGGCTAAAATTTCTTCAATTAAGATTCATACACGTCTTGTTTGCTTACAAATGCTTACAATTTGGTTTTGGAGATTTTTCAAAGTTTTTAAAAGATATTAAAACAGTTTTACCTTAGGAGTTCTGAACTCATAAGGCTCGTTAAAATTTGCCTAACAACGCCAACTCAGTTTTCATTTTAGACAGCGTTTTAAGGTTAGTGATTTTGCTTTTTTTAGTTTGATCAGGATAAAAGGTTTTCACGTTCGAACTCAAAGCCTTAACATGATTAAAAATGCCATGGCAATTTCCATCGCCATAGATCAAGTGGCATCGATCGGACACAGATCGAAAGTAATTTTAGACGTGCACAAAATTGAATTCAGATTTCAGACTTCTCGATTTCTGAGTTGGACGCTTAAAAATTCAGCCGTGTCTGCGCTCTGTAAGAGGCTTATCTGCTGAATGTGCTTGTCTCGTGCTGCACTAATATATTAAACTAAAACAGACGGCACAATATACCCATACACTGTTTTATTTATTTAAATCTAAACAAAACCTTAAAATGTGTATCTTACGCGGCTTTTAAATTAATCAGCCCATACTTAACTTTTTTAATATTGAGAATAAAAATAATTAAAACAGTATCTAGTATTTCTTTAACTGACTTTCCTGTTGCTATAATCTGAAGATGAAACTTTCAGACTGCCTATGCGTCGCCTACTGTGATCACATCACTCTGCGGCCACCTCGAACTTTCAACACATGACTACTCTGCATGTATCAACTATAGTAATTATAAAGGGGAGACATACATGAGTTGCTTCGACGGCGGTGCCTTGACCATGGTGGTCTGCACGGCAGTGCGGAAGACGGCGCCGGCGGGGCTGGCCACGACCACATTGTCGGCGCCCACCGTGAGCGCGCCACGACGCGCGCCCAGCAGTAGCGCCCCCCGCGCGTCCCGCACCTCTAGCTCGCCCACGCTCATCTCCAAACGGTCGTGGCCTACAGTACATTGAACTTCTTAATAATTTATATAATATATAGAGTGTAACAAAACAAAGTGATAATACTTTAGGGTGTGTGTATCTCTGATATAGAGGTCACTATGAACGTAGCAGCGCTGAAGGAGTTAGGCTTCTTACAGACGGCACGCGTCGATGGCAGCCGTCGACAGTTGACGGCTGCCGTCGACTACCGTTTGACATGTGCCGTTCGTCTGTAAGAAGCCTAACTTTATTTTTATTTTTGTAAGGCTTTACAGGGTGGTTTGTGGGTGACCCTATAAAGCCTTTATTTACAGACCACCATATTGTTTAACGTATCAATAGCAATTGAAGTTATTGGGTGTTTATACGGTCACTGAGTCTTATAACATAGGCCTTATACTTATCCTTTATCTATTTGAGGTCTTCTCATCTTTAGGATTTTTAAGAGCAAAATATTTATCTTTTAGAATACCAAAATGGTTTGCTTGTAAAGGTCAGTTCCAGCAAAACAGTTTTAGATTCGGTAAAAATTGAAGGAATACGACTTTTAAAAGCCTGGAGCTGTCACGTTTAGCACGGAATATGAAATCGCTTACCTAAAAATAGTCTGCTCTGGACTAATCCGAGTCCATCACGAGTGGTGACCGAAAAATTTCTGGACGATTCGATCGATATTGGTTGTCCGCGGCGAGACTTAATGCTGGAAGCATACAGGGAGTCCAACACGAGAGTCTGTCCCAGTAATTGTAGCCCGCCGGGCACAATCCGGAGCTGCCCCATTCCCTCCTATAAAACAACGATCTAATTTATTCCCTAAATAAAGTTACTAGTCGAGCGAATTCTCCATCCATGACTGGACCATACTAGTTCGGCAAATCGTGTTTTATCTGCGACCGTTTTATTTTCATTATTATTAAGTCATTCCATTTTATTATTTAAGCGGTACAATTATGTGGTAACATCCAATTCGGTAATTCACTTATCACCCGATTATTTTAACTATTTAAATTACAGTACCTAATTGGTATTGAATGTTTAAACGTAGCTCGTTTTTAACGCAGACGCAGAGTTTTAAAATTTAAACAAGTTGATGCATTTACAATTAGGATGCCCAACTAAACTATAATAAGAACTTTTAAGTTACAAATAAAAATCTTCCCCAACGTATATCATCATTAAAAGTCAAGTGAGAATAAACTCGTATTTACCGAGTTGAAATCCAACACTTTGAGCACCCACAGCGTGAGCGCGAGGTTCACTATCATCATCAACATGAGCGCCATAACGAGGATGTAGAGGCACTTTTTCCGCCAACCGTAGATGCCGACTTTGAATTGGCTGTTGTAACTGTTCCTGATCGAGTCCGCCTTTGTGTCCCGCCCGCCATTGTTGTTCAGGATCGGTTCCGGGGTGATCTTGTCGGCGTACGGAATCCTGCAACAAAATATCACTTCAAACTTCACATTGTCCTTTTGCAGTCGATCGGAAACGGATATTGAGCTGTTTATTTGTTCGGTAAACGTATTGTAATATTGCTAGCGGTGAACTTAATTAAAGTTAGTTGTTACCTGAGTATTAGTCATATTCACTAGTGAAAATATATTTAAAGTATATTATAATTTTGTAACTTAATGAACTGTTGTTAATTTAGTATATTTATACTACATAGCCTACAAGTCTATAGTTAGGCTTTTACACTGAAGGGTTGTCTGAAGTTAGTTTATCAGTAACAACAATAATTTATTACATTGAAAAAAGACGTCTCGCAATAATGCCTAGTACCTGAGTCACGAACTAATCTGACGCCTGCCTTAAGGACCCTATTACAAATATCAGCGATTTTCCGGTACCCTATTAAAGAATTAGGAGTCAAACTGCGAGGATATTTTGGTTTCAAATGAAAGATAATAATCTCCACGACTGTACCATAAAAATTCTATAGCCGCATACAAAATTTTCACATAAAATACGTTTTAACCATCACAATAATCGCAAAATATGAGTTGCTTATTTAGTTATCTATAAAGTCCGCTAAAAATTTTATATAAAAATAAACAAATTTTCCAGTTATAAGAAAAATCAGAAAATTTCTCAAATTTTTTCATACATTTTCGCCATATCAAGAACGCGGCGAGCGTCGTAACCGCCACTGTACAAGGCGCGCTAATATGAATCTTATTTTAATGTTATTAACGTCGATATTCGTACTGACAGACATCCGACCTGCTAATTCTCCGGTTGGAGCATTCTTAACAAGCGTCGATTGGCGTCGTAACTAAATCATCAAAAATTTCACGAAAAATTCGCGTATATAGAAGATATTACCGCCGCCGTAGCTATTAAAAACCCTTCGAGCAGTCGATGTAAGGAAATTCGACGTACTTGTGCTGAGGTCTGAGTGCGGCGGCGGGGGGCAGGCGCGGGGGCGGGGAAGGTTGTTTGAAACACATTTCACTTGCATAAATCATAACTTTATTTCCTTTAGCCCTTCTGATCGTGCCGAATACGGCTTTATGTAACCAACGCGGATTCATCTTGGGTGTTGTACTTATTCGTGAAATATGTCGCATGTAATTTATTTTTACTACAATATCTTTTTCAATATTGCGCGATGCTCGGGAATTTTATCCCGCAAATGTTAAATTGAAAATAAAAATAGGTTTTAAAAACAATATACTCTTTGTGTACATTCGACTCTCGGTAAATTAAACAGTGAAAATAAACGGAAGAATTTTTAAATAAATCCAGATAATTGAATTATTTTAGCTCTGGGACTAATATAGTCACAGTATAGTTCTATTTATATATTTTGAAGTGAAACAAATATTAAGTAGCACTTTATTTTACAGAAATAATAATATTCAAGACGTAAGTGCAAGCTGTAAACGTTTTTAAAGAAGTCCTAAGTTGGCGGTAGTCATGAAAGTAATTTAATTAGGAGCTTAATGTTCTCTTTAGCACATTAAAAATTTAATGGAAAAGGGTAACGACAGAATATTTTGTATTCCACCCATAGTGCTGTTAATCAAGAAGTTTTGTTTGGAAACAATATCGAGTTGGTAGTTCGGTCACGCTATATCACGCTATATGTGCTAGCCGCTTCCATTAGTTTCGGTTCTAATGGTTTCTATAGATTATAGATATTCATTTGAAAAGATACAAATGGATCAACTTTTATTTTTACCAACTTCTAATTTATCTTTTTTTTTGTAGGTAAATCTCTGTCACATTATCATTGTTCCCACCATGGTATGTTTATAAATAAGTAGAAGTTAATTAAACAGAACTAGTTTAAAAATATGACGTATCCAAAGCTTTCATTAAAATAGTTGACTCGAGCAATGTTGGTAATATCGATCTATTATGATGCGACGTAATGAGCGTCTTTGTCGAGTCGGAGCATTATACTCTCGGGGACAAACAGAAGTGAACGATTGCAATCCGAGTCGAATTATGGGCATTAAAATATCTTGTTTGCTCCGGGAACGAACGAGTGCGCTTTCATATTCACGAATTGACTTTATAGACTCGTTAAATCAGAATTTTAACGCGTCCTTTATTTGTATAGCTTTTATTAGCGTGGCGTAAAAATACATATTGATGGAAACGGACGTGTAAAATATTCTATGAAATTTTGAAAGCCCGTTACACGTACGAGAGCAGTTGGACTGAGTATAGGTCATAAATTTGAAAGGATTTGCGCAGGACACCGGAGTTTTAGAGTGAAAAATTCGAACGCGGTCTTACCGCGTGACAGTACCTTGTCCCCTTCACAGTAAACATGCCCTAATTCTTATGAAATTTCTATGTTGGAAATATATTTTATTTGAATCAAAAATTATCTTTTTGAAAATTGTTTGCCTGTGTCATTGTATAGGTAAAATTTTCCAGTGATATGTGATAGCTGATACAAACTTATCGTGTGTGTAGTCAGTAAAATATAAATAAAATCGGCCAAGTGCGAGTCAGACTCGCGCACGAACGGTTTCGTTCCGTTATAGAGCAAAAATTGGCCAAAAATTGTGTTTTTTGTATGGGAGCCCCCCTTAAGTTTTTATTTTATTTAAATATTATTATTAAAGTACACATATATTTAAGGTCTCTGTGAAAATTTCAAGTGCCTACATGTTGCCATTATTGATATCGAGCAAAAAAGGCTGAAAAAATTACGTTTATTGTATGGCAGCCCCCCTTAAATATTAATATTATTTTGTTTTTAGTATTTGTTGTTGCAGCGGCAACAGATATACACAATCTGTGAAAATTTCAGTAGTCTAGCTACAGCGGTTCTTCAGATACAGCCTGGCGACAGACAGACAGACAGACGGACAGATGGACAGACAACGAAGTCTTAGTAATAGGGTCCCGTTTTTACCCTTTTGGGTACGGGACCCTAAAAAAGCAAGAATGAGTTTATAAATTCAAACAGACTTTTGTGGCTCAATTTTATGTTAATTTAAGTAATTACACTAGTTTTAGCATTATCACACTCGAATTAGACCTTTTATTTTAATTGCAGTAAAACGGTAAATGACCGTAGCCATGTTCTGTAGTACTTAACGGATTTGAATTCTAATTTCTGCAGCGAGGACAATGTTCTAACACAACACTGCAATAATACAAGCGTCTGCGAGTCGAGGCTTAGCACAGATTTGCCAGAGACGTCAAACAGATTCTGGGAACTAACACAGGTACAGTCCCAGGTATTCATAAATATAGAGTATTGATCATTATCTGCTAGAAGCTTAGAGATGGGGCTAATTATTATTAGAGATAATAAGGTTCATTTTGTATTATATTGTTATTTTTTGTTAAACTCTTCATTAAGGTACGTTAAAATATAAATTGTGTTTCAAACTTTTCATAATCAAAATTAAATGATAAAGTTAAACCAATCTGCAAGCCAGAAACCTTTTTCAATACATGTTTTGTACCCACAATAGGCATGACGAATATTTTTTTGTTGTTAGTAAGTAAAGGACTATTAAAAAATAGAAGAAGATTTTGTTCGATAGCTATGTTAAATATTGCGTGTATGAAAGTGAAGAAAAATGTTATAAATTGCATAAATTATCGAATGGTACTTATACAAAAATTAAGAAATTTTCTTAAAAAAATTCGAATTGACCTTCCAACTTTGAAGTCAAAATACATAAGTTATGAAGCTGAAATTTTGGGAATATGAACTTATTTTTTATCGCTATGCCTTTATTTTATTTAAAACATCAGCTAATCTTTGAATCAAATATTAGCTGATTTAGATATTCTTAAAATAATATTATAATAATAATATTATAATCCCTACATATCCAGGATACGTTAAAAAATGATTGAATTTCAGATAACAAAATCACTCAAACAATAATTAAATCTCCGTTTAATGTTATTGAATATTAACTGTAGTTTAATTAAGATGAGTTCCGTGTGAGGACACCGGGCACCGCCGAATCTGTGAATACCTCTGTGCAGTCTGTTCATTTCCACCGAATCTAAGTACATTAAGCTGCTTTCGTAAAATACTCGAAGCTTCTAAAGCCATATTTCAACTGAAATATTATCCATTACATTCCGGCCATAACATAAACTTTATATTGCCGGATGTACCGCTACTGTGCTTGGGTAAAATACGTCTTAGTAACAACTAGATTTTTTAACAATTATTATCTTACCGTGTAATATTGAGAGTCAAAATGATGATACTTTTATAAAGCTATTTTAACAAAATTTATCTGAAATCACTTTATAATTACATGTCAATATTAAAAGTACAATAACATTGACGATGTTATTGCTTTATTTGTTATATTATTTAATAATTGAATAGTATATAGATATAACCGATTTCCTTAAAATCATTTTTAGTTGCCATGTGTAACATATTACAATTATATAATTATATGTACCTTCTATTTTTAGACACAAATAGTATAACAAAGCTCAAAGCCTCGCAATTAACACCATAAGGAAAATATGCTAAGCCGCTAAATGTTTTTTACATATTGGTTTAGGAACATCTGAGAGGAAAAAGCGCGAGGAGGACGGGCCACTTTATCTCTCCGTCCACTCGCGCAACACGTTTGGGGGGTTTAGCGGCATTAGAAACCAATTACACAATAAAAGCGCCTCCACACTATCCCCGATTTCCAATTTCTTCAATAAATATCAACTTCCTGAAGGTATTTTGGCCAATTCCAGTAAGATTACGAAGGTATTCTGTTAGCTTGTACCGCTTATTGTATTTTTAGTAGAATCTTTTTAAGATATTATTATTATTATAATCTTCAATCTATCCGTCTGCCATTTTATTTTCTAAGATTTGTGATAACATGAGAATGTAGCACAATCGTAGTATTGTATGTATTAATTTATAACATTCTAAAATAATATGCAGTTCTATGAAATAAAAATATGAGTAATAACTTGTTTCTTTAACATTACATTATAAATATGTAATTTATTTAATTTTTAATATATTATGATCTTTGAATATATTTTGTGCTTGTTTTATTTTTAAGGTAATTAATTCATCAAGCCCCAAGCGGTCGCATGCAACCGCGATAACAATAGATAAGCTATTGTGTCTCGTTTTTCCACGATCGACAATTAATAAAATCATATTGATCAAGCAGAACCTGCGAACCGCACCTCAACACCGCGACGACCCGACACAGCGACGTGCCGTTCGTTTCACGTAATTAACGTGTAATTATTATAAAAAATAATTTATTGCATCTCCTCTTTAAAATATTATGTATTGATTTAAAACCGATTTTTTGTTTGATTGCGTTCATTTAATTTGTTTATGCAATTGTAGAGTCGTGTAAATAAAGTAATAAAACCCAAATACTCATTACAATATCTGATTTAATTACAAAAATCCTGACATACATTTAAATGTCATCTAATTTTTTTTTCGATAAAATTAAAACTAGCAATGAAAGCCTTGTTTACGAGGTAGGCTTGTAATAAGTTGTCGTTTAAGTGCGTAATGAAGATAAAAGGCGTATAAATAAGACTGAACGCCATAAATTTTCTGAGCGGAAGCGTAAACGATATACGTAGTGGCACGTAGATGACGCCGCGCCTCCCTCGTAACGAAGCTACGTATCTCGTAGCCTCGTAGCACTGTAGCTACGAAGCTCGTAGTTCCGTAGCTACTTATCTCGCAGCCTTGTAGCACTTTAGCTACGAATCTCGCAGCTACGAAGCTCGTAGCACCGTAGCTACAAAGCTCGTAGCACCATAGCTACAAAAATATCTCATAGCACCGTAGCTACGAAGCTCGTAGCATCGTAGCTACGAAGCTCGTAGCATCGTAGCCACGAAGCTCGTAGCATCGTAATTACGACGCTCGTAGTACCCTAGCTACGAAGCTCGTAGCATCGTAGCTACGACGCTCGTAGTACCGTAGCTACGAAGCTCGTAGCATTTTAGCTACGACGCTCGTAGCATCGTAGCCACGAAGCTCGTAGCATCGTAGCTACGACGCTCGTAGTACCGTAGCTACGAAGCTCGTAGCATTTTAGCTACGTAGCTCGTAGCACCGTAGCGACCTGTAGCGGCGCGTGCCGCAAATGAGGCATATTAATCATCTCAATCATGCCAACTTGACTGCGGCGCTTCCTTCACTCCGAGATACGCTTAACAGGGACCTTCTTTTCTTCAAATTATTTTCATATTTTTTCTCTAAGATTGTTACGAGCGGGAAAATACGTCTTTGTATTTATTTGGAGCAATTCATACTGAATTAAGTGACGCCTGCAACTCCGTTGCGCCAAAATTCGTTTATCGTGCGGGAGCCGTACATTTTTTTCGGAATAAAAAGTATCTTATGTCCTTTCCCGAGACTCAAAGTATCTCCATACCAAATTTCAGCAAAATCTGTTCAGTGATTTGTGCGTGAAGAGGTAACAGATAAACAGACAGACATACACACTTTTTATATTACATTAGTATGGATAGTATGGATTAGTATGGATATGGGAGTATGGATGTTCAGAGCACCAATGTACATGATATACGTAATTATACCTGTAAAAGCAAATTAACTATTTCAAACATTTTATTTTTGTACAAAAAAAAAATAAACTAACAAGAAGCTTAACAATACTATAAAATCAATCGGACGTTTGATTCGTATAATCGGTCTGTTAGTTTCGAATTTACATGAAAGTTTAACATCAATGTCGTTCAGCGCTGTTTCGCTTTATCACTCGCATTGCGAGGAATTACTGTTTTATGAACGCTGCGACGTGTATGTGTGTCCACTCACACATGCACACACACACACGTGTTTCTCGTCGTCACGCACGCGTTAACACACGCGCTCACACACGCACAATCGCTAATTGAGCGTTTCACCGCGGAATGCGCGGCCGCTGCACATTCGTTAGCAATATTCCACTAACGAACCAAACTAATAGCCATTAACTTGAATAATGTAGCACTTTACGCCATGAATACTATGACATGATGCCTGATTGTGCGTACTTATTTGTTTCGGTGCTCTTTTATTTGACTATTACGTATTTGACTTCCATTCACGTTTGTTGTTTGTGACGTATTCCAATATGGAATATGTTCACTTTAGTATTCGACATTTACAAAGGTAATTTATAAAGGCAAGGAAGTGCGTTTGCATCGCATAAGTAAATATTTATTTTTATTATATTATTTGAAACAGTTCACATACCATAATATTCTAACAAAATACCACAAAATAATAACTCTCAGAAGTCAAAATTCAATACAAACAGAATTAAACAAAAAAAGGTCTAGTTTAAAACGCAAAAACATTCCACGATTAGCGTTGTCCGTTGAACGCGATGGAATACTAAAAAATATTTGAGTTCAAACGGAACAGCATATTCCATTTTTAAATAAATTCATAGAAGTCTATTCAGAGTCCTCGAATGAAGTGAAACCTGTCTGACGCTGAGACCTTTGAGGATCCCCATTACAATTATTAGTTTCATCTAAATACGTGTATTTCAACTTTAATTTCAATGAATTTTATATAAATTGAATGATATCAAAAACGAAATTACGATTTACGGCTTTCGGTATCTGCCATTTCAAGTATTTCTACTTCATCAGTTGATACAAAATATTACCCCCTCTTTTGTCCACTAAGAGGGGTGGGGGGAAATTTATTATCAACAGATGTTAAGTTATAAAACACAGTTAATAATATTATGAAGTAAGTCCAAAAAAAGTTTGATACAAAATCTGACCCCCTCTTTGGTCCCCTTAGAAGGGCGGGACGGGGGATTTTTATACACCAGATTTTGAGTTGGAAGAAGACAAATATATCTGCGAAAACCGTATGCAAAACGGATCAGTAGTTTTCGTGTTAAAAAAAAAAGTTTGATACAAAATCTGACCCCCTCTTTCGTCCCCTTTGAGGGGTGGGGAGAAAAATTTTTATACACCAGATATTAAGTTAGAAGAAGACAAATATACCTGCGAAAACCGCATTCAAATCGGATCAGTAGTTTTTGTGTGATACTCGAACAAACATACAGACAGACAGACAGACAGACAAAAAACTAACTACATTTTTGGCTTCTATATCAATGTAGTGACACCCCCCGCTTATTATTTTTTTAATATCTTTAATGTACAGAATTTTCATTTCTACAGTTTTATTATAATATGTATAGATTTTCTGCATTGCAGGACAGCACAAGACATCATCCTATTAAAAAGGTAACAGAATTTTTAATTTTTTTCATTGAGCACCAGTGTATGTGTAGTATTTCAATTAAGTTTCTCATAACACGTGTATGACACAGGGCAGGCTGTACAGAGAGATAGCAGTGAGCGCACAGCGTCGTGACCGGCTAATACCTGGGAGACACGTCGCCCGTCGCCCGGCTCAGCGAAACGTCAAAGGCAAATTGAAAATTAATTTATGCTCGCAAAATTTCATAACGCTCTTACAGATTGTAAGTCACGGATTTTTAGCGTGTAGTGCGGTTTTGTAGTTGTACTTGGAATGAGTTTTGTTTTTGTGTTATAAATGTGTTAAATTAGAACAAACTTGGTATACAGTACGCTTACAAAGTTGAGATATGATTTTAATGCAATTCAGGGTCGCACTCACAGGCATTCAATAATAATAATATAATAATATATATGGACGCTTCACACCACGTCAGTCTGGCCTTGTGGTAAGTACCTGATGGACTTGTGTTACAGGTACCAGACAACGGAAATATATTTAATACTTTTATACTATACATATTATATTTAAGATTTTTATTATATTATACACATATTTATTTAATACACATCCATGACCCAGGAACTTTGAAAACTATTTGTTCCGTCAGCGGGATTCAAACCCGCGACTCCCGGCTTGAGCTACCAACAGCCCAACAACTGAGCAACAGAGGTCGTCAATTCAATTATGACCATAAACTTCAATGTAATGAAAAGTTTAACAGATAATGTATGGGTATTATGTCAAAATCTTCATTAATTAATTACAATCCAGTAATTAATATTCGGCTCTGAGTTTGGCAGTTAGTCTGGCAGATTAAAGATTTTTTTTTCCAAAATATATTATTATAGTCCGGGTTTCCTAGAACATTTTTTTTTATTACTATCAAGCTAACTTTTCGTGAGTAGCTTTATTTTGATAATACTACAATTTCCTCTGCGAAAATTCTCGAAAGTGATAGGTCACATAGAAAGGATTTAATATTTTGATTTGGTGGTCCTAAAATATTATGGATTGTTCTATTTGTAGGACAATGTTACTCTTAAATTAAATAACTATTAAACTATCAATATACAAAAAATCTGCTGATTAGGGTTTCGTTTTTAGGGTTCCATAGTTGCAACCATGTATTGTTGAATAAGCTAATTTTTCGTGAGTAGCTGTGAAGCTACTCACGAAAAATTATATTGGTAGTAATTAAAAAAATTGTTCTTGGGAACCCTGACTATTAGGTTTGGTGCAGCTTCCAATAAATTTAAAACTAACGAAAAATTAAGTAAAAAGTATCTTTATACTTTTTATATACTTACTCACTATGTGAGATTTAACATTTTTAGAATATTAATAAAATCTTGAGTATCGACTGAACTTTACATAATATATTTTTGTAGGTAATTTAGAGGCGAGTGAATTTATATCTAAAATGCAAATACATGCGGAACATAATATATCGGGTATGTAGATTCACCGGCCACCCGCTAGTGAAATTGATTGCTCGTAACGAATGGCGCGCGAAACAAAAACATTTCCAGAGACTGTGCGAACATTCGAATGTGATAACTCTGATTGAAAACGATATAAGTGAACTTCCCGATTCCCGCGGGTTCAGGAAAGAGTCGTAAATACTCCTTACGCCTGTTACTTATAAATTGGCGTCATAAACCGGCTGGAAGTTTGTCGGCGTCACGGCGGCCATAAACGCTCGGGGAGACTTCGGCGTGCTCGTCCCGCGGCGCCTCTACAATTTGTATACATGTCATAACTTACGTGCATAATGTTAGGTAAAACACCCAATTATTGGCATTTCAAGAGTTTATACCACAGAAAGTGTCAAAAACTAAAATCTAAGGAAAAAACACATATTAAGTTCATAGCATAATTATTATAGTATATCTAGCGATATACGAATTTTGGTGCAAACCTTGTTGCTGGCAACAATTAGTGCTTCCTTACACTATGTACCACATAATATATATGCTATTTTATAAGACATCGTTAAAATCACAACGAAATACATAAATGTTAATATATTGCAGAATATTTATAGCTGTGTAGTCCCGGTATGAATTATGAACACGAAATAATGTTGTTAAAAGGAGTAATGGTATTTCATTAATTTAGTTCCGTCGATGAAACATGCAGCTGCTAATTGGCGTCGGTGTGAGGCGATAATACAATATCAGCTATTCACAAATACTGCTGTTCATTTTGGACTGAACAACTTCGTTTTTCATTATACCTACTCTTAGGTTTCATTTATATGAGTCCGTGCAATTAGGTAAATCTTTACATGCAACAGGGATGACGACAAGTTAAAGATTAGCTGATGTTTTAAATAAAATACAAAGCTATAATGATATTCCCAAAATTTCAGCTTAATAGCAATTTTTTTTTGTTATGAGCTTTTTTTTTTTTGTTATGAGCCTTCAAAGATAGTCAATTCGATTTATTTAAATAAAATTTCTTAATTTTTGTATACCATTCGATAAGTTATGCAATTTACATCAATTTTTCTTATGAGATCACTTACATAAACATTAAACACCTTATATTTTAACATAGCTTTCGAACAAAATCTTCCCGCGATGCATACAAACTAGCTAGGCGTGACGTCATATACTCATAGTTAGCTGACATTTTATGGAGCGTTTTGGGAAGGTCTATTTTATGTGAGTTTTGAATTGTGATATCTTGGAGAGTTATTAAGTTATCAAAGTATTTTTTTCTCCGATATTTCTTTTTTTAATGGTCCTTTCTTATCAACGAGGAAAAAATATTCGTCATCCCTATTGCTTGTGATCTAGAGGGACTCGGACGCTTGGTTGCGCGCGCGCATTTAAATTGAGCCAAATGGCATAATATCACACTTGTGAAACCTCGACCGATAATTGTAATAATCGGATATCATTGGACTTTCATAATATTATATTTGCGACTTATTTTTTATACGTTTGCACTACTGCCTATATAATTATAGTATGTTCTATTTTCCTCCTACAAAAAATTAGTGCGCTATTCTACTCTCATATTGATCAAGTAAGCTATAAGCAAAAGACAGTCTAGACTCCAGTCCTCTTAGTTATTAAGTAAATTAAAATAAAATAAATTTAAAATATTTACTGCACAGTTCTTATTTTCTAATGCTCATCTACAATACTGCTGTCTTTGTCTGGTACGTTGGAAAATCCACTTAGTACACAATAACAGCAACAGGCCAACAGCAACAGTCAACGGAAGCATGAAATATTTTTAGTATGATGAATGATTTGATGATTAATAGTCAAAGATGCTGCTGCAATATTTTGCAAGCTTAATAGAAAGATGTTTTTTTAATTGGGACTGGCAAGTCGAATGGTTAACCTAACCGGAGACGGGTCCGTCCGTCCGGACTGGATCCGTCTCGTGCACCGTAACCGTCAAAATATCTGGGAAATCCATCATTCCAACATTATGTTTTCAAAAAGTTCCTATTTTTTATAAAGTTAGATACCTAATTCTCTAACAATGCATTTACATAATAGTTCTATCACTACATCTTGGTACGAACTTAGTCAAGTTTGTTCCACTTGGAAGTTGGGGGACTCCTTGAGACTTATTTCAACAGTATGACGGGATAGTCACGCTCGCTTATGGTTTTATTGGGACAGTTAGCAGTTAAACTGATCGTGGTGAGATCGCGAAATCGACTGGAAGTAATTCGCGCGGAGTTCGACAGACTCTTTACTTAGTTGGGAGCGAGTTCGCTTGTCTCTCGTAATGTCACTACGACAACTTACTCCGAACTTTATTCAAGCGTTTTTAACTAAGCTAGTTGTTACTAGCTTCTTCGGGTGGAACTAAAATTTGTATATGTTAGATACTTTGTTATTCCTAGTAGTAGTTGGCAAAGGTTTGTTCTACCAATAATTTCTTAGAGATTGACAAAACCAAACAGAAATACATTTTCATGCCAATTTTTGGACTGTCGGTAAAGGTTACCAGTAAACCCTGGTTATGAGTCAGGATAAGCCCTTATTTAAAACACTCATGAGTCCTAGCAAAATACTCCCTGTAATTCTATCCGCAATAAGTAGGCCTACTACGAAGTTTCATGGTACAAGGCCTGATTATAGGATGAGTTTACAGTTCTTATATAAACATCGATATTCATATTTTAACGTTCCCGTCTCAAATATTCAATAGCGCAAAAATAACCTGCTCATCTTGCAGCTGCATCAAGATCTGTGAATTATTCAGCCGCTCTCTAAGGATTTGTACGGAAGCGTCTGTGATTGCCGCCAATAAATCCATTACCTGTTCCTCGTGTTGTTATTTTGATGATGTTCAATTAGACACGGCACGTCGTGAAATGGATACTCGTTGTGCATCACAGTAATTACTAATTAATAAATAACGCACAATCATGTAAACAGTAAATGTAAATCATTAATGTTCAGTAAAATAATTACTGGTAATGTTATATTCTTGTATATAATCAAAGTATTCTTGTTAGGTTTTGAATTTAATTACAATCAGGTTTTGAATTTAATTATTGTTTCCACGTCATACTTGCTTTCTAAAAATTATACTACGGCCTGTAAGTAACTACAAGTACCTAGTATAGTGGCGAGACAGTGCCATCGGTCAAGCACTCGGCGTACTTTGTATGGATGTGCTCGGACGAGGGCAAGCTGTCTCGACGATCTTTTATTCCTTGATTACACCTACCGAGGCATAAAACATAAAACCGGTTTAAACTTCCTGTTTGACAAAATTATAGACCCGATCACAGACTCGATCTGTAACTAATGAAGGAGTTAACCCTCAAACATATGCGGTTGTTTTTAAAGCCTGCGGCATGACAGCGCACAATGCACATTGTCCGGCAACCCGCGGTCGCGCCGTACGTGCCGAGCAACACAATTCCTCCGCGCCCGGTATAATTTTATTATTACTCTATTGACAGCACACGGGGATTTTACCCGGTATTTTGGGCTCAATAATTCCAATTCCAACGGAAGTTTTTCGCACACTTCCTCGTCCTGTTTTTATAGTTTTTAATATTTAAAAACCGAATTCCAGTTTATATTAATCAAATATTGGCGGAAATATTATTTTTTACGTCTTATCCTTTGTTTGACGTATGCACTATGCATAGCATATTATTATTACAGAATGAATTAAAATAAAAACATCTTACATAATATTATATTAATTAAAACATTGTAATCTTCAAAGTTAATACCTAATCATATCATAGAACTACTAAATAGGTGATGGTTTCAATAGTGGAGATGATCCTTACGGACATTCTATCTGTAGTTTGAGTTTCTTTGTTACACATATTTCTTACATAGAGCGTAGATCAAGGGAAAGAGTCTATGCTACTTTATATAATTTCAATTTTAGTAGCATGGACTCTTTCCTCTTCTTCTTCTTAAAATATAATTACAATATAATTTCTATGGACGTTTCACACCACGTCAGTCTGGTCCCGTGCTAGGTACCTGAAGGCCTTTTGTTACAACGGAAATATATTTAATACTTTTATACTATACATATTTAAGATTTTTATTAGATCATACACATAATATTTAATACACATCCATGACTTTTTGTTCTGTCGGCGGTATTTCAACTCGCGACCCCCGGCTTGAGCTGCCACACACTCTTAACCATTGAGCCACAGAGGTCGTCAAAAGTTCTATATTTAATTTTACGGGACATACACGGCGGAGTCACGGGCCAAACCTTTTGTATAAATAAAGTGGCTTGATTATTATACTCGCTTATTTATTACTGTTTATTATAATTCTGCACATAATTACGACGTGCAAACAGAGAGCATAAAACCCAAATCATAAGCCATGTCTTGTGGAGCGTTCCAAATAATTTAATTAATTGCGCTCGCAATGATTCCGCCGATCCAAATATTTTAATTGACAAACAGAAATGTGACGTGAAAATAGCGCTTAAATTGTGCTTGCATTTGCCGAATGTTAATGCAATCAATAATATAATGTACCCGTCAATATTTAAATTAACACGTACTTCAAATGCGCCGTTTTACTGTTAACTTTTTATTTTGCTTTACGTATAATTGATTTATATTGTGACCGCTTACGTACTTAAATGTTATCTTAATAATAATAATTAAAGCCATCCATTTTGTTCCTATAAGAGTACAAGTTGTATAAATACTTGCTGCATGTTTTTATTTTAGATTTTATTTGTGTAACAGATAAATGTCAAGGTTTAACCAAGATTAACAAAACAACGTGCTTAGCTTTAAGTATATGACAAAGCGTTGTTTGCGTTATACATATAAGCTATATATTATAGCGTAATATTGGTATTATTACATAAAGGGTAAAGTCAAACTTTTTGTGGACGAGTGTGATTATTACGAACCTATTTATTTACATGTGATACTATTTTGAACACCTACCTACTAATGTAATCTACTAGGATTCATAATTATTATCTATTACGTAGTTAGTAACATCTAGCTACTTTAACTACCTCAAGGCCGTCACAGACTTAGCTATAATATATATTAATATACCGTACTAAACACACTGAGAGCAGAAATATATATTATAGCTAAGTGTGTGGTCACGCGAAAATTGTATAGAAAATATTATAATATATTAATATGCCTAGCTATAAATATATTAATATATATTATTATAGCTAGGTCTGTGACGGCCTTAACTGACTGGATATATTGACTTAGTATAATTTTATATATTAAGAAAGGAAAAGTTGAATGATATTAAACTTAAAATGTTTATAAAATTATTTTAATTTAACATTTATTTGCAAGAATTTAAATATCTGTAATATATTGTTTCATTTTCGATACATATTCCTACAAGGGTTTTAAGGTATTAAAAAGTCGACTGATAATTCGCGTGACACCGAGCAATTATTGTGAAATGTTCACCTTCCACAAAAGCTTTCAATTCAGATTTAACCAAATTGTTAGCTGTAAATTGTAATAAACTTTTATTGTATTGCTAGAAAATTGCCATTCAATATATTTTTTTTAATTTATGATATGATAATTTAACTAATAGAAAAGGACATAAAATTTAAATATTCTTAAGATAAAATCCGAATTTACTAATTTTAATGCTACAAAAGTATATTAGTCTTCTTACCTCTTCGCCTTAATTACTGAATCAATTTAGAAGAAATTTGGTACGAAAATACATTGAGTTCCAGGAAGGAGAAAGGATAGTTTTTGTGGAAGCATAATATTCGGTTCACTTGAACGAAAGAGCGAGCAACACTGTAAATTACATTAATTAGTTTAATTAAAATGAGTGACAATAAAGAATTTTCGACATTTATTTCGATGATTTTTTTTTGTTTTTGTTATAAGTACAATAAAAAAAACTCAACTCACTACAAAAACATAAGACGATTACGACCAAACTGTAATAACATCGATCGATACTCACAATTCTCTAACAAAGAATTGACGATACATATAATATTATAATGTAGCAATATATATCTGGAACATAAAATTTCCATACAAGTTGTGCGAGGTGGCGGGGTGCTCCGTAAATCTCGTACGAGGATATCTGTTCGTGAAGTAGTTTTTATTTCCGCTGTATCTGTATGTGCTCCGGCGCAACTCTTAACTTCAATAAATCAATTTGTACTCTTACTTATTCAGCGAGGACGTGTTTCGACGCGACGCAAAATAGCTTTTGCTTTTACCTGGAATTCTTTTTGCCGTAGCGATGCTTTGAAGTTTGGAAAGGTTTTGAGTTAGGTTTATTTTACATTTGACTTGACATTTTGAGTTACTTAAAAAGTTGCAGTTGTTATTTTTTAAATTATTATATCGGAAGAAACGAACCTTTTAGTAATTCACCTGCTATGAATAAAGTAATAGTAATTAATTTATGTATTTAAAGTATACGTTACTTGACTAAGGACTTGTTTCACCACTACTTGATAAGTGCCGAATAGGCTATCCACCACTTAACTTGTCAGATGAAGTATGGAGAATCTGTCAAAAAAGCTATGAATAGCCTATTCGGTACTTTATCAGAAAGTGGTGAAACAGGCCCTATGTCTTACTTATATTGTACTAGATGACGCCCGCAACTCCGTTGCGCCAGAATTCGTTTATCGCGCGGGAACCGTACTTATTCCGGGATAAAAATTATCCTATGTTTTGCTGAGACTCAAAGTTTCTTCATACCAAACATCAGCAAAATCGATTCAGCGGTTTGGGCGTGAAGATCTTACAGACAGACATACAGACACATTTTCGCTTTTATAATAATATATTGGTAAGTATGGATGGCTATGATTACTTCATGGTAATAAAATATTACGTGTTGTATTGTGTATAATAATGTTAATTTTTTATTTAAAATAATATAATTTAACTAACCTGTGTCCTGTACTCGGCGAAACATGGCGGTAGCAGTCATTGACTCCCTGTCAAAAACTTGATAAGTTATTTTCTAATACAAACCGCGATTGACAATGAACTGTCAGATGTTGTCAAATGTCAATCGTGGCTTTGTATAGAAAATGACAAATTTTTGACAGGGACACCGCCATGTTTCACCGAGTACAGTTTACGAACAATTTTTATTTTTCTGTAAAACCATGCCTGGGAATCCAGGGCATTCCAGGGACTTTGAATTGAAGAGCATTTTAGGGATTTTTGAAAATCAATCTGAATTCCAAAATTTCAGAAGTCTAGCTATAGCGGTTCTTGAGTTACAGCCTGGAGACAGACAGACAGACGGACGGATGGACAGACGGACAGACAACGAAGACTTAGTAATAGGGTCCCGTTTTTACCCTTTGGGTACGGAACCCTAAAAATATGTAGTCGTATTGCAATAAAGTTGCGCAACATGTAGTACAATTTTTAGGCACATTTTATTGGTTTGTACCATAGACTTATAATATACTGACGTTGTACCGTAGAAATAGTACATTCATATTACTATTTATTTGTATAAAAGCTAACGTATGTTGTGTGCTCTCTCGGATTTAAAGTATCTACATACCAAATTGCACCCCAATCGGTTAAGCGGCTTTAACGTTAAGAGGTGACAGACACTTTTGTTTTTTATAATGTTTTTAAATTTATTATAAAGTATTTTTGGATACTTTTAATATTATTACATCGAAAAAAATATTATGTTTTTAAATTTATTATAAAGTATTTTGGGATACTATTAATATTATTACATCGAAAAAAAAATATTATTATTAATAATGTGAATATACAAAAAAAGTATGTTGCCTTTTTATACTTGAGCCATGGAACCGGTTTTGAAGAAAAGTGTGGTTATAGTTTGGGTCCAGCGAATGGAAATAGGATAGTTTTTAAACTATAACATGTACAGATCCTATACGTCTTTTTAATGTCACGAGTAGTTAGTAGAGAGTGCAATATTAGTACAAAAATAGCTCCGATGACTTTCATTGATAAAGGTGGCCATTTGAACTCTATACTAGACAGTTATAGAAAATAAATCAACTTCTACAGTTTACAGGACACTGTTAGGACAAAATTTTAACGTTCCATAATAGGAGATAATATTTCACAAATCATAGCACAAAACAAAACTCGAACACTATTAGGAAATTAAAGCACAACACCACATTTATTTGGCGCATCCATTTTGAATCACGAAGTTAGATGAGCCCGGTCCATTTTAAACACGATAACGCCAACTTCGTCGTCCTCGAAATGTGAATACCTTGTCGCGAAAATGTGACTACCGGAACTGTACAAGTGTACAAGTTCGGTGTCCACCCGCCGCTTGCCGCTCACACTCACACACACCACCCCACAGACCATTTCTATTCAAATTTCCTTATAATCTACGAGAGTTTTTACTCACAGGTGAGACGCAATATGAGAGTTACTCGAGTGATAGTTCACGCGAAATTGCCTTAGTTCTATTTAAATTTTATCCTACATTCATATTTAAAGAACTCTTTCGGCTTTTAATGTGATTTCACGACGGTGAAGTTTCATCGTTTTATTGAAGTAGTTAAATCATAACATAACTTTCTTTTTCATTGTTTACTTCTATTTTTTTAAACCTATTTTCATAAAAGTTAGCTGATGGCAGGTAGAAAGTTTTCTCAACTAGGTATGTGCTATAATTAGTTTAGAAGACTATGTATTAAAATACCACTAGTCTTGCACCTCTCATAAAAATGTGAATTTTACAGCCCGACCCGCGTCATCTCGCAGTTAATTTAAAGTTTTATACACGAAGTAAATTTTGTCATTCCATACATTTTGCTCCGAAAAAAATTACCCCTAGTTAAGTCACCGAGTTGAAAACGTTCCACTTTGCTATATTTTATATAAAAGTATTCTTAATTCGCTGTCGTGCTCATAAATCGCCTTAAAAATTTAATTTGCCTCGTCCTAGATAATTCAACAGGTATTTAACGTTACGAATAAATGACGTTAATGAGAACCGCCGGACGATTTACTGTGGAGCGAGAACGAAACATCGCAGCGAACTTTCCGTTAAAATTAATGAAGATTACTAAATTCACGGCCATTGAGTTCCAGTTTCAGAGTTCAACTTCAGCTTGTTCGACTAAATCGAGAGTAATAATAGCGGCCATTCGTTCGCTTTAGAGGCTGCTCGTTTAATTAATTGCAATACTCACTTTCGGCCCTTCTGATCGGTGTAGACGATGTGATTCCTCGGCGCGGGCAGCTGGCGCACGCGGCCCAGCGAGCTGGACTCCATGGCTGCGGTGACCGGCGGAACCCGGCGGAGCCCCGCTCACATGTGTTGCGGCCGGAAGTCGGGAGCTGTCCGGCCGGCGCCCGCCAGTGACCGCGCTCACAGAATTATGTGCCCGCCGTTAAGCCGCGCTCGACAACTTCTGATGGTCTGCTTGTTAGAGCTTGTGGGAGTTCCGAGTTGGAGCTGCAAAGTTTTATACGATACTCATTTCAGTTAAAACTTTGTTAATATATTATTTAACGTATATTCAGTGATGGATGCAGAAACTTGTAGGTATGTAGGAGCACCGAAGTTTGTGTATTAAAAACTTGTTCTACATTATAACATCGTATGCGTTTATTTTTAATGAGTAAGTACATATCGTGTTTGGAGTACGAATGTCAAAAGAAACGTGAAAATAATTTCTCACTGAAACAAAATAATGTGTATCACGTCGGGCGAGCAAACGTAGAAATGTAAGGACCGATACGGTATCGGGTCTCGATCCCGCACGAGTAATTTTTGTCGAGTTCCAAAGTAAATATATGTACGCATCGATACATAAGTATTATTTACCTTTCGAGTGAAGGCGGGGCAAAGGATCGAGGCGGTCTTATGTGATATCGATAAGGAGGTGGGGTTACAAATATTTATTTATAGTGAAGGTCTAGCCGATATTATTATATTACATTTTATTAAAGACATTTTTGATATGCTCGCGATATACCTATCAGTTGCAGGATTCGGAGAATGTGAACCGATATATTAACTCTAATAACGATCGTTTCGTTTTCAATATACGCCGTAATTTATACTCGGTAATAAATGTGACTAATAAATAAATTTACTGTGTGATTTAAGAGGAATTTGTACGGTATCGCAAACATGCCAAAGCCGGCTGATATTTTCGGGATCCGTCGCGCTTCAAATGACAATTTATATTTCGTCGAATTGTAATTTAATATAATAATATTACGTTTCAATGATTAAAAGTATCATATTTTCATGTTTATTACGAGAACGAGTTATTAAATTATAAATCTAAAGTTGTATTTTTAAAATAAACATGTTCGTACAAAATTATTTTACAATACCTGTTTTGAATCTACATCCGATCACTGCTGAATTATTTATATTACAATTTTTCTAATGTTTGAACACTTGAACTGAGCGAGTCGTAGAGCCGCTACGAAATAAGTTGCGTAGCGCGGCCGCTACGAGAGCCCGCGACAGGACGAGTTCTCTCGCTGCCGAGGCTCGCCACCGACTGACTACTCTGCTCCTGCTCTCGATAATCCTGCCTACTCCCTGTAATCTAAAGTGCACCTTAAAACCCAGGTAGTAGGGTACAAAATGCACCAATCCGAGCAAATTTAAAAATAAAAAAGAGCCTCGTATTATCCGAGTACCGCTTTAACCATTTTTAATCCTCCTGCTCGAACATAATGACTGATTTAGAACAGGAGGACACGTCACACTCTAAACTTTTGTCAATGACGAATCTACGTTTAATACACTTTGCGCTCAGCTCGGAAGGTTCAATTTTCAGATAATGTTTGTACAAGAGAGGCGGTCGTAAGGTTTAGGGGTGGTGCGAGTGGGCGCGCATGCGTTCGTCGCTTCGAAATTTCTTAAACTTTTTCTTAGAATGTTCGAAGTGCTCCGACATAATTATATTCACCTCGGAATTTTTAATAAGTAAAATATTCAGCTACCGTTTACATTCCTATAATTAAACGTGTCTTAATGTGTAACTTGTGTCATTATTCTGAAGTGGATCGTCGTATTTAATTAAAATAATACTAAGTTGTTTAGTTTTGTAGAGTTAACAGGTATTTTACTATCTGTAAAAGTTTTATTGATACTAATATTATAAAATATCGAAAATTCAGTCTAATTATAAAATAAACAGTCTATGGGTCTGTTTATTTCCTTTTTACATTGGAACCGCTGAAGCATATTAATTATGAAATCTCCGAAAAATTTTGAGATTTTTATTTAATAAGAAAACTGAATTTACTATGTTTAATGGGGAATAATATTCCAAAGTTGTAGGTACATTCCCATTGTTTTGAAGGAAAATGTAAATTGGATATCTATTTATCAATTTTACATTTCCGGTACAAAACTATTGTAAATGAAACCTTGTACGCACCTTTTTGGTTTTCATTTCCTCTGATCACCGCATGCATTGTATATAAAACGCTTAAACCCGGCGAAGTGCGAGTGGGATTCGCGAAACCGTACCAATATTAGTGAAATTACTAAACACATCTCATAATTTTCTCTAAGATTACGAGTAAATAAACTCTCTCTTACACTTTAAGCCCTATTGTTTTTCTAATTAAATATCTTTTCATTAATAATACCTACTATTATTATTTATGTCCAAATTTTTTGAAAAGTTGAAATATGCACATTTTTAAGGACAGGGTAAACTGTAAAGTAATATTTTTTATGTTTTAACCTGTTTGTTTTTCTATAATTTTCTCACCAAGACGTACAAAGCCCGTTGAGCCCGTTAAAATTCCCACTCACAAGAGGTAATTGTTGCTATATATAACCTTTTAAGATATTGTAATGAAGTTCTTCGGAGATAAGCCATGAACACTAAAGTGACGCGCAACATTGTCTGTTCTTAAATCCCCATGTCGTGTGACGTACTTAATGGATAGTCATCAAATCCCCATGTCGTGTGACGTACTTAATGGATAGTCATCAAATCCCCATGTCGTGTGACGTACTTAATGGATAGTCATCAAATCCCCATGTCGTGTGACGTACTTAATGGATGACTATCCATTAAGTACGTCACACGACATGGGGATTTGATGACTATCCATTGATTATCCCCATACATGGGGATTTTAGAACCTTTCCTTCCTTGTCACAGACTTTCAGATTTTCCCTCCCTAGTGTGACATCACAAATTTGCAATTTTACTTCTAAAAATCGAAACCACCATATCATCGTATTAAAAATTCTGCTATTCAATATAATAATATATGAAATAATATATAATATTATTTGTGACATCACATTTAAAATGTGATGTCACAAAACTTAGGAACCCATCTCCCCCCTTGTCACACCATGTCACACTTCGCCGATCCCCTCACCCCCTTTAGGTGTGACATACTTTATGGATGACCCCTGAGTTAATTTGAATAGATCTTTTTTTAGTGTCTGTCACTAAAAGTTTTAAATAAGGTTAACAAAACAACAATGATTTTTATTGCCTCTTGTTTGAACTAAAAGATTAGCTGACGTCATAATATTATTATCAACCCATTGCGAAACAACAATTTTTGTGTTTTTAGTTTGTAATATGATAAAAATATATTTTGTAATTCTAATTGACTTTTGGATGACGGTGCCTAAAAAAGGAAATGAATTAATAGGTGCTAGTTTCATACAGATTTTGCATACTTATGATCCCTATGAAAAAAAACCCTATGATTTTTTGCTATTGGATTTAAACATAATTTATACTGCGTAACTGGTGAGACATGTTCAATACTCGAGGACGTGATATTTGGCTATTATATTGGTTGGAAAAAAATAATATCAAAAAATAATATCAATTGATCACTGAGTAAATATAGCTTAAAGTTAAATAATTATTTACCCAACGCATGGACACCGCGAGCGGGAGGGGTAGTTGTGTGGTGTTTCTTTGGTAGCGCACGCCTCTGCACCGGCCGCATAGTATGCCTACTTGCCTAGCCGCGTAATTTACTTAGTATCCATGATTCATTTATTTTTGGAAAATTCGGAAAAAATTAAGAACCTAATTTTATTACATAATTATAATGAGAATCGAGTACAGAGTACTCTCCATAAGTATCGGCAATGTCTCACCAGTCATGTTGTATAATTACCGCTTTATCTTGAATAATCCGGTAAATGATTATAAAGATAATTAAAAATTCTATTACCTTTCCTTGTATTAAAGAATCAATTATCGATTTTTCATGGAAAATGAGACGATAAAGTATCTATTGACATCTGAATATCATAGCAGAAAAAACACTTTAAACTTTGCAGAGAATGACTTACAAATTGATGAAAGTTTGCACAATAGTGATGTTCACACATCGGAACACGTATTTATCGATAAACGAGTCGATGCCGGCGCGCCTGTTCTACAATGTAACTTTCAATATGAGCTTTGTTACCGCTTTGTTCCGTCATTTCTTGTGTCACTGCATTGAATCTATCGACTGCTTTCCTTTGTGCACGGAATATTGCTCGTCTTTTGTCGAAATGAACGTTACCTCGCGAGTTGTTTCAGCGAAGAATTCCGCGATTGCAAAGTAATATTTCCTCTCAGGAATTTTGATGTGTTTCTTTTATATTGGAAATGAGTTTACTTTGAATAATATTGCGAGAGCTTAATCCAAACTCGATGGCGACTGATCATTTCTGCTTTTCACTTTTACAGTTTTAGATTTATTTTAAAAGTAATGTACTTGAATTGAAGATTGAAATTTTACTGAGTTCAAAAATTTACTGTAAATTGTTAAGACTAAAAAACAAATTATTTTATATTTTTTTAGGTTTGTAAAGAAAAAATAAAATTTATTTAATAAAAAGCTATAATAAAATTTAGCAAAATATGAATTAAGTTAGGCTTTTCTCGGGATTTTTTGATTTTTATGTCACAATCTGACAGCCTCAGCTGTCAACTGTTACCGATTTCATTTGGATGGATATTCAATACGTTACTCGAATTATTTGTCCATCGAACAAAAGTGTAGCTTAAAATTGAGCATATAAAATTATGCTTTAATGACATGCCAGTCACTAAAAAGTAGAATGCAATCTTAGGTCTATTTGCATAGGTAGATACTGATAAATTAGCTTATAATCAAGAACTTAAAATTTCATTATACGTATTTATGAAATAAATAATGTAATTAGTCCAGTGTTAACTTTAACCCAAATCTGTGTAGGCGAGCCTCGATCACTGTACAGCCAAGACCTTTTTTCTCCATTTAAATCTCGTTTCTTCATATAGCGTATCTAGAAGAAAATGTACTGGTCTACATTGTTAGGTGAGGCATTAGCAGTAATTACGCGCAGCTTACGTTTCAACTTCAATAGTCTTCTGGCCACTAATTAACTGAATTAGCGCTGGCTTTGTCGCGTATCGTCTACCTGTTACTGTCTGCGCTCGTTAGGGACTCGCGAATTCTGTAGGACACTAAACCTTAATAAACATCCTTATTTTTTATACAACATTATGGAGAGTACTCTGTACTCGATTCTCATTATAATTATGTAATAAAATTAGGTTCTTAATGTTTTTCCGAATTTCCCAAAAATAAATGAATCATGGATACTAAGTAAATTACGCGGCTAGGCAAGTAGGCATACTATGCGGCCGGTACCAAAGAAACACCATACAACTACCCCTCCCGCTCGCGGTGTCCATGCTTTGGGTAAATAATTATTTAACTTTAAGCTACATTTACTCAGTGATCAATTGATATTATTTATTTATATTATTTTTTTCCAACTAATATAATAGCCAAGTATCACGTCTTCGAGTATTGAATATGTCTCACCAGTCACGCAGTATATTTATTTACTTTCACAAAAATATACAAATATTCACCCTCCATAAACCACTAAGGTTTATCTTGAGTGTAATGTTTAACAATACTATAGTTACATAATATAATTTTTAATAATACTAGTTTGACGAAAGTAACAATTTACTATAATATTTAGGTTATTATTCTCGCAGATGTATCTTTAAAACACATAACGATTATTATTGAATAATAGATCTTTAAAAATATAATCACATACATTCAGAATGTTATTTAGATGAAATGCTTTTTATTTATATTTAATATTTTTTTACCAATTTTTAAACAATTCTTTGGTCGAGACTGTTAACAATTAAGGGAGGTACAATATATTATTCCGTTGTTCTCTCCTCAGATATTTGCTGTCCGTGATATAATTAATATATACCTTTTAGTAGCGTAAAACAGTCATGGTAATTTTAAAAATATATGTATAATGTATATTATATTTTAAAGTAAATAAAATAAAATAAATTAACAAAAAATCTGTTTATTTCAAGTAACAAAAGCCGAACATTACTTATACAAAAACTTATGATGGTAATCTCATGTGAGATTTTACACAATATAAGTAAGGAGTTGCTTATTATTTAAAATAGTAGTTTTTACGTGTATAAATAAATAAATACGTTAATTCATTTTCTTTTTACCGAAAGAAAATATTTCTACCAAATAATACATATTACGTTTCTATATACCGTAAAATACGTTTGTTAAAATTTATTATATCACAGTAAAAACTTAAAGTTCGACGAAATTTAAAGCAAATCAAAGTAGTTCCATTGTTCGGGATCCTTTTATATGTAAATGAATGAAAGGCAACGTTACCATAGTAATTCTCGGGTAATATAGATAATTATGAATTCTCACAACACGCGCGGTAACAAGTTGATAAAGGCGGTCGTGTGCGGCACACGCCACACAATGGGGACCCCAAATCGACATAGAGCGCGGAGTTTGGCGAACACAATCTCGCACGCCCGCAGTTCCACTTCCCCAACTAAATTTCCTCGTACGTGATGTTTAAAAAACGTACCCGAAGTAATTCACTTTAAATTTCAGTCTGTTTTTGATACGGTTTCGACACGAGAAAAAGTTATGTGAATAATTGATTCTGTTTTTCTGATTTCTCTTGTCTTTCATCGCAGTTTTAAAACTTGTTACTCAACAACGAATCACCCCAACGCGTTTAACATTTAACATTTTTGGTACAATTAGCAATACAAAAACGTAAATAATAAATAATATGTTCTCCGACGGCACTGACAGTGTGTATCGTCGACCCAGTACTAATTAACGCCGGATTACTGAACGAACTGTGTCCACCTATTTGCTGTTTACAGCCCAACTCCTAGACAAAGCAAGCAGACCACCGACTCCGTTTCAATAACTGCAAATAGACACCGGGCCGCGCTAATTGGCATGATTTCGTGCTACAGCTCTTTATATGCATTATTTCGATTTCTGTCAATGTTATTTCCGTTTAAGTGTTTTAATAAACTCATTTATAAAGTGACTTCAATTTATTTAATGAGGAATGTATCTTATTTACATGAAGTGTCATATTATGTACGCTGATCGCAACCGTACGCGCGCCGTACGCGTCGAACGCACCGGATACTCATAGTACACGGAATGCGTCGCGTAAGGTGCGCACGAATGTGCGAGGTTTCTCGTACAACAAAATCTGAAAAGCAGCGCGGTCGGCGCGTCCTTGCTAAGAACTGTGCGATCTTCTTATTTAGAAGATTAATATTTAAGAATTTGTACGTTAAGTAGAAAATATAACTTTACATACATAAAAATAACATAAATATAAATAAAAAACAAATCGACTCTGTTCACACTATACGTGATACATTCGCAATCGAATACTCTAAGGTCAACGTATTAAGCTTGAATCTAGTTGTATATTCTGAGCATAGGCGAGCCCCCGAACAACAGAAAGAGCAAGTCCTCGGGGCATTTAGCTTTTCAATTTCCCTTTCGAAATTATTCGTGCTAATCGAACACGACCGCCGGGCCTCGGGACGATCGAGATGATTCATTCATGAGACTAATGTGCTCCGGACGGCACGACATTAGCTTTTTCCCACAATTTAATGAATACTTAAACATTTTTTACGGCAGGTGATAGACTGAATTGAAGCGAGTGGATGATGTGGGTAAGTAACGATTTGAATGTGGTTTTTTTTTCATGAATGGAGTCTTTAGGATCTGGATAATTATTTGAAATCTAAAAAATGTGTATTCTATGTTTAGCTATATACAGGATGAAACAAAACTAAGTGATATTACTTTAGGGTGTGAATGGGTCCCCTGTATAGAGTTCGCTGTAAAAGTTGCAGCGTTGAAAGAGCAAAAATTTTTTTCACCTTTGTATGCAAAAATTTTGCTCTTTCAGCGTTGCTTCTTTCACAGGGGACACATAATATTATACTCCCTACAGTATTATCACTTAGTTTTGTTTTTTTGTTAGTATTATCACTCAGTATTATCACTTAATCTTGTATATTAGCTAGAGTCTAGACGATGAAATATGTCAGTTGCAAGGTTGGTTTAATTTAGAGGGGAAAAAATTGGCAATTGCTTTGATGTTGTAAAATTTTGTTACCCACTTTATCAACTCATGCCTTCAATTGTGCGGTCAAATATTTGTACGCCATTAGCCCGAAATTGTTTACTCCCGGTAAAGTTTGTGTGTACAAGTCGATTAGGTTTTGTTAACTTATTAATAACACGTTCGTCGTTCCCGTATTCTAATGTTAATGAAAATGTCGTTGCAAGCTATACTTAGATCGAGAGCAGGCTATATTTTTTTATATTTGAAAATTACATTTTATTGAATTTTGAAAATATTATTATTTTAAATATTGTAATATAATTGTTCCCATACTACTACTATATTATTTTATTGAAATGATTATAATAACTAGAGATCGCCCAATGGTCGAAATTCGACCTTAGTTTCAACGACATTAGGACTACTACATATATTTTGTAAAAAAATATTGACTTTATCATATTTTTTCAACTCTCGTCTCTGGGACTCAGCTGATCTCAGAATATGGCCGTGTAAGCATTGTCTAATAGTATCTAAGATTGAATAAAAAAAAACTATAATCCATTTTCAATTTGTCAACTCGTTGTCAACAGACTTCAACCGTAAATAAAAGAGTGTAATTCGTATGTATAGGCTTGTCACTCAAAAATCTGTCATCTCCTATGTGTGTGTGTTGTAGTGTGTGTAACGTTTTATTTGTTAAAAAAAATTATGATAAAAGCATAATTTCAAAATAATATTAGCTCGATGCACTCCTTCACCATATAAACTATAACTGTGCAAAATTTCATTCACCTGCATTTCCCCATTTTTCGTCAAAAGGGATCCAAAGTTTCTCGCTCGCGTATTAAGGACGCTATTACAAATATCAGCGATTTTCCGGTACCCTATTAAAGAATTAGGAGTCAAACTGCGAGGATATTTTGGTTTCAAATGAGAGATAATATATTTATCTCCACGACTGTACCATAAAAATTCTAGAGCCGCATACAAAATTTTCACATAAAATACGTTTTAACCATCACAATAATCGCAAAATATAAAAAAATGGGGTCTGATTAGGTACCTTAATATCTAAATATACTGAACTGAGGAAAATAAATTAATATACAAAAAAATTGTTGCTTATTTAGTCCTCTATAAAGTCCGCTAAAAATTTTATATAAAAATAAACAAATTTTCCAGTTATAAGAAAAATAAGAAAATTTCTCAAATTTTTTCATACATTTTCGCCATATCAAGAACGCGGTGAGCATCGTAACCGCCACTGTACAAGGCGCGCTAATATGAATCTTATTTTAATGTCATTAACGTCGATATTCGTACTGACAGACATCCGACCTGCTAATTCTCCGGTTGGAGCATTCTTAATATATTGATAATATTATTGATATCACGGAAATTGACAGCACTTTGTATCACCGTAGAGTTTCGTAGCCAATGCTACGAAATCACCGGCTACGACGTAGCAGTCTACGCCAGAACGATTCCTGCAGTTAGGTCTAGGACGTCATGACCACACCATGACTGTTTTATTTGAGTTTCATAATTTACTATATTTATGAAAATATTTACAAACTCATTAATGTACACAAAATATAAAAATGAATTTTTGTTAAAGTCTCTAAAACTCGAAAACGGCTAAACTGATTTGGCTACTTTTAGTTTTAAAATATTTGAGAAAGTCCAGGGAAGGTTTTCATTAGGAGAGAAATGATGACAGTGCTTCAAAGAGGACGGGCCCGCTATTGATACGCGGGCGAACGATTGTCGAGCCACGGAGTAGAGCTCACGCGTTCTCGCGACTCGGCAACGGGAAGACGAAGAGTACCGACGGGTTTTAGTGGGTAGGGCTGCGGTCACTTACCATCCTTACGGCCGCAGCGAGACCCACATACTCGTGGGGGAGTCCCCAATTCCCCCGGGATGCCTCAATGCATTTCCCGTCGCAAAAAAAAGGAGGGAAATGTTACGAGGCTTACCGGGTCAGCTAATAACTCGATTATAGTATTATTTATCGCTCAAGATTTCTTTTACTATTATTAAAGTATGTTATGCAAACTAATATCAATTTTTTTTAAAGAATTTCCAAAGTGATGTAAATTACATGAAAGCGTAACCGAAATAATGAAGTAGGTCGAAACTGAAGCGCATATTCGGAAATGACTTACCGAATATCCGCCATGCACGGTGCATGGGCATTAATTATTTCGCGCCGTCTGCGCGTGCACGTAATGAAGTTATCGCATTTAACAACGTGCCAGCGAAGATCGACGTTTACTATTTAAATGAATTAATACGATCAATCGTCGTTTAAAACGTGTATGAATGAATAAATAAAGAATATTAATTCACTCATATTTTAATTTTGGAACGTAAAATTCGTACAAAAAGTATAATAATATGTACTAACAAAAAGCTGAAATATTAGCAAAAATATTGTATCCGTAATGAAATAAAACGTTTCATTTAAACCTGTAGATAAAACAATTTTTAACCTTAAAAATAAACAGATAAAAGCATAATCAAATTAAATATTTTCGTGAACTATTATAATCAATCAAACATACAGGGTGCTCTAATTAAAAAGCATAACCCCATTAAGAGGTATATAGGACGCGTTTTGTTTAGCGGTCGATGGCGGTGTGGCGCGCGGTGACGGCGCGAGGTATTGTCGCGCCATTAATGAGCTCGGGCGAGCGGACAGCGCGGAAGAGGAAAATTAAACTCCTGGGCCCCGGGCTTGTGTTCATTACTCCACACCCGATTATTCCCGCGCCGCGCCACGCGGTAAAATATCACGAGAATTAGAAGCATTGTTAACAGTGCTCGGTGTATTGAACCGACGAATAGAATGGACACGGTAAAATAAGTTTTTACGTATCGGCTTACAATGTAATTAATTTTAAACAAAGTAAAAAAAAAACATTTGTATTGATTTTTTTATTCGTAGAAAAATTTATTCTGGAAAAGCAAAAAATAATGCTGCTCAAAAAATTAAATTAATAAAAGTGACAATAAAAAACATTAAATACCACCCTATATACACACATTTTAAATTACTTCGTAAAACAAATATACTTACGTATTGGTTTGTTTTTCAATTCACACCGCATTCAGGTTATAGAAATATAGTCCGTAGAGCATTGGTAAGATTTCAATTTCCTTTCCGGAATTACTTGTACTCTAATCGAACACGCGTCAGGGGACACACGGGCGCAGGGCGGAGGGGAGGGGGAGTTCGGAACCGCAAATTACTTCGCCTCCGTACGAATGCTTAAAATGTATAATTTAGCAACATTCTTACCGTAAATATTGAGTGCATATAAATTATTCGTGAACGTAAAGGTATTTATCCGTACAATTTCGCCGTTTAACGCGAGTGTTTTGGTTGGTGCTGATTAATTACTTGGAAATCTTTGATTCAATTGCTGGGTTTAATGCTGCTTTCGTGGATTATGTGGCACATTTTATCATTTAAACTAAAGTCTTTCCGGTTTTTGCTTTTGGTGTATATTTGTATTTTGGCTTGCACTATAATATAGTGTGGAAGTGAAAAAGAAAACTGGGCATCAAATAGGCAGAGTGAATGATTATATTACTACTTATTTTAACAGTTCATTGTTCAATTACCAACTTATTTCTTCTCCCATAGTCCGAAAATTCACCCACAAAGGACGTTTAGTTCACGAGCATGTAATAGTGGAAATAAGTTGTCATGCATGGAAAAGTCAGTAAGTTATGTCGGGAGTCATGCGACTGCTGATTGTAAAGCGCTCGCACACGGAGCCTATTCGATTTCACGGCTCACCGCGCGCGATATTTATTGTCATCGGTACATTTGTACGACACGGCGCCTACTGAACCGCGCTGAAAAATCACCAGCCTAAATCGGACGAAAACAGGTACAACTAAAATGATGTCCACGAGAATAATCTTCGGTGTGCTTCTTCATTTTTATGAATTAATGATTTGATATACTGCAAATAGATGGCACTGAGTGAAAGTAAATCGCGCTACCGTTTTTTCGACTAATACCATCAGGATAAATTAAAAAACGTTGAATACAGGAGCCGATCGACTTGTCGTGCTAGAAAAGAACGCTTTTGTCGTGCAGGCTGCAGAGCCCTACTCATTAATCAACAATTCATGCTACACAATATACATACTGATAAAAAGATGTCGTTTGTATACTATTATACTGTACCTAGTGTCGCTTCCTCGTTACGTTTTATCAAAACCCGAAAGAAAACAAAATTCCAAAGGAATAATCACTACAAAAATCTTAGTCGCTGACAGCTGCCGCTTATCACAATGTTAGCTGCATGACACCTTGTCTCGTTAGTCGACGTAATGGCGGGTTACGATTTATCACGCACGTGACGTCACGACCCGCGAGATATCTGACTACATCAAGTGAGGTGGTGAAATATTTGTTTAATTCCCGAGGACGTATGCGTCAGTTAATCATAAGTAACCTTCGCCATGGTATCATGGTATCATCTTCTCTTTAGCCAATTATTGTACCCTTATTTCCTTTCTTAGGTGATATTCGTGATATACGGCTCTAGTGGTGTCGTATGAAGAGAAACTCTAAATTTTATTAGACCATAATAAAAGGTATTTTTGCAGCTTTCGATCATGGTAGACCGACTATAATTAGCGTGCTAAATATATCGACCCAATTTATTTCGACAAAAGTAATAAAGATTGCATTGCTTATTCAAAATACATATTATATCTTATCATTTAAATATAATTATTATTATCATCTAATATGAATTCTCAATAGAAATTGGACCATTAGTACAGTCGATTGCAGGAGTAGCGTAAATCGTCCAGACTCCAGTGTGTAACTTAACACCGTCCCGACTATAATTGGTGAGCTGCCAACTGGAAGATTCTCCATTTAATTCTGCGATATCTTTATACGAATATAAGTAGCGATATTTGTCTGAAAAGGAAGAATTTATTACCTTCGAGCCTTCACGTGACAAAGAAGATGCTTTCCAGAATTTCCAATTTGTTGCATCTTGAAATGAAATGCCAATTTAATAATATTTTGCTTTCATAGCAAAATATTAACTGTTTCTATCTCTAATAATATTACTTAATATAGCAATCATAGTATGTGTAGTGACGTGTATAAGTTTGCGCGTTACGTTCCAAGCCGTTTAACGAGCAAAAAACCTTATATTGGCAGTAGTAATTATATAAGCAGATAACTAATATTTTATAACATAATGGAAAATACAAATTTTTCCCTTATAATTTGAACTAACCTTTTAACTTACCTACTTCATCATCTGGCTAATATACCTGGCTATAATATATATATTAAATTCACATTTTTTTATTCCGAATCATTTCCCGGTCCTCAGGCCTCCATTTACGCAAAAAAAATTAAATTTTCAAATTGTTAGTTACCTACTTCGTTCACTCACGCCTTCAATTTTATTTTGACAGAAAGCCTACTACTATATAAGGCAGGATGGCAGGAGGCAGGCAGAGGTCGAGAGCGACAAAAAATCCATTCCCACATAGCTCTTAAGTAACTAGAAGGACAACGAAACTTATATACTTAAATGCACGTCTCTCGTAGTTTTTAACTGACTTCAACAAAAGGAGATTATTAATTCGACCCGTGTGTATGTAATATTTAAAGAACTGCCCAGTTTTCGTTTATGTTAAGTCTATAATTATAAGCGTCAGACAAATATGCCAAATTTAAAAAATGTACGTACGAGTATTAACTGAAAAGTTCTATGTAATAATTCCTTTTTTGTTATACTAGGTATTGTTTAACTTAGGGAATACTGTAAGTTTCATCAAAGTTGGTCCAGTAGTTTTTGAGATGAGAAATTTTAAATTCCTAATTACGTACATTTTGAAGTCGGTTTTATCTTTTTTAAATACTATTATGACAAGTAACCAAAACAAAAGTATATAACGGTCAATTGACATGACGTATACTGTAGAGTATAGTATACTGCAACCACGGCAGACATCAGTGACAACGTGCCCGGGTCGTGTATTGACTCTGGAGAAATCTGTTTATGTGATTACCGACCGGTTTACTTAGGTTAATCATTCCCTTTATCTCCACTGTGCATAAATGATATGCACAGTGTACATTAGCGGTTAGCCGATATCGACGGTTTAAAGCTTACACAGTTTTAGATTAGCTACGACCGAATAAGAAACTTGTTGTAAGCCAGCCAATCAATTACTCCAATTTTTCATAATCTAAGAAATGTAAAATTTATCATATTATGACTCTAATATTAACGGGCTATTAAAATTATTCAGTAGTCACTTATTATAAGCACTATTATGTGGAGGAAATAAGTATACAGTAGGTATTTCAATTCTGTCTTTATTTCACAAACATAAATAAGTACGGCCCCCGAACAAGTTTCAAATCATCGAGAAAGAATTACTTAAAGCTAACTTTGCAATGATAATTTAATCACAGAGTAAGTGGAGGATTCTCGTTGCGTTTCCTCGAAATGGTCGTAAAATGACTGCCACCATTATGTAGCATAAAATGTTATAGGCCCAGTAATTTATTACCCTCAATTTAATCAAAATTAATTGAAAATCTCATAATAAAACATTGTAAATCCAAGACGTTACGAGAAACATAGAATAAAGCGGAACTTTAATTATTATTAATTACCGCTTTACACCTTCCTTCAGCTTCCCGAAATTCACCGAAAAATTGTGTGGTGTATAATGCATCTATACTATATTATAGCTTATACTTATATCATACAACAGAAAATTATTATGTTGTTAATTTCTTTAACGTTTGTTCCCGCATCACGACAAAACTACTGGACCTATTTGAATTTTTTCACCAACCTTCAATATTCCCATATCAAATAAGATATTTTTTATCTTCATTATCGCTACCAGCTATAATAATTCAAGACGTGAGTGGAAGAATAAGGTAAGTAACATGAAAAAACTTCCCGTTTTTTTTGCTTTAATTGAGGCTTTAGGGCCGTAAAAAATATTTGAAATAGAAAAACTACGGATTATATGTGTAGCCAGATATATTAGCTAGGTTATGAAGTAGATAAGTTACAAGTTTTATTAAAATAACTAGGGAAAAAATGAGTTATTTTCCGTATGTTACGAAATGTTACTTGTTCGATTCTTCCACTCACGTCTTCAATTATTTTTCAGCTTTAAAGCCCAACGAAATGTATAAGAGGCAGTCGGTCAACTCCTAATAAATTATTATTAGGAGTTGACCGACTCATTTAACATTTACTTTTCACATACATGTAAAATATCGTTTTATAATGTTGTGTTTACAGACACAATATTATGTTTAAATCATTACGACGGAGAAATATACTTTAGAAACCCAATTAAATTATTTAATATTTTTAAAAATGAAATAAAAAGCCGGAATGTGCGGACTTCATAACATTTAATAACCAAATTAGTATTTAACGAAAGTAACCGTCCTTCCCGCCGGCCCGTGGACTGTACATATAAATTGTTTTATTATTAATGCCGGCGCAAATGATGTTGCAAGCTTCCGAGATTACGAACTAATAACGTTACAAAACAGACTCTTTGCTGGTAAATTATGCATGCACTCTCGGATCATTACCACGGCCCCTTTAATTTTCGACTAAATATACTAACAACTATAAAATGCAAATGATGGCAATATTTTATAAGGCTTTTGTTTTCAACGCTCAGTTTTGTACCGCGAAGAATACGTTTTTCAAGTTTTATGTTGTTAACTTTTCCTAAGAAACTTATACCTCAAAGTATTTATGAAATAAATTAAAAAATTGTCTTTACTTTACTATACTATTAAGTTCTAGTTATAACTAAACAAGGTGTTATCTAAAACGTTGTTTGCGCAGAAATTCAGATATCACGTGGTATTTGTGCCGCTGCAGTCAAAACTATTTTACTATAATATGTTCTTTTCTGGTTAAAGACAATGAGAATATTATCTCACTATTATATTAGTATAGATAACAATAATAAGACTTTCAGTATTGCATTACTAGTGTCACTTTTTGCGTCTTTCTGGAACAAACAAATATAGTTATATGCTTTATACTTCCATGGTACTGTTAAATTTTATCCATCACCAAACACCTGCCAAGAATTCTCAAGTAAATTCGATACAACGAAACACGTAACAATAAAAATCCATGTAAGAAGACAAGTTCACCGGGGGCTCCGGGATTAGCGGGATCCGGTCAGAATTGAGGCCAAACATCCCCTGGGAGGTCGCAAGGTGCCCGCTATTTGTTACTGGGATGTATTTAGACGACATACGTATCGGTTTTGTTGTACTGATAGACTCTGTCCAGCTTTAGTTAACACAAATCTTTATTTTGAAAACTTTTTGGAAAATTCTATCAAGCGTGTCCTTTAGAGAGGTAATAATAGATCTATAGGTCAATATACTGTGAATTGTGATATTTAATGCTTGCACAAGCGTGCTTTGCTATCGGATTAATCTGTTCATAAGATGTTATATTTCTAGTGACATGGCGTAAATAATATCTCTAATAAAGTATGTACTATATGTAACCACTCTCGATGATTTGTCTCTAACTCAGTAAAACAACTTTATAAAGTAACTCCTTTATAAACTTTGAGTGTGATACACGAACGTAGAAAAAAAGGCGGACGGAGTCTTATTATATTACACAGAACTGTCAACAGCTGTGTCTTCAGAGTCGGCCAGGCTGACTGCATGTACACGGTCCGCACGCACACATTCTTACGCTAGTCCATACCATTTGACAGGCGTAAGAATGTGTGCGTGGCCGACTCTGAAGATACTGTTAAGTTTATAATAAGACTCCGTCCACCTTTTTTTCTACGTTCATGGTGTGATACAGAAAACGTTGTAGTCGCAAGATAGATTGTGTTAAGATAAATACACTAAAATTTCGAATAACGCAGATGGAGTAACGTTCGAGGTACCATGGGTATTATCCATAACAATACAGAGCTGTTTTAAATTCTCCACGATAAACTTAAAGTAAGACAGGAGAGACAAATTGAGAATGTAACATTTGAAGAATGAAATATGTAAGTATAGTGTCTGCGGTAGCGCACAAAGACAATAATAAATATTATGTAAGTGGTCAGTACTATGAATACCTCTTCCGTTCTAATATTGTAATGCGATATCTGTCTGTCTCTCTGTTACGTCTTCACGCTAAATTGGTTGAACCGATTAAGATGGGTATGGATCCATACCATCAAAGTATCTCGAGATACTTTGATGATGACGAGAGAAGGTTTTTGTTACAGAAAAATTTTCGAATCCTGTGCGATAAACGGATTTCGGCGCAAAGAAAGCTTGCGTCATCTAGTATGAAATATTTTCCCATGATGGACGATTTCAGATTATTCTCAACACGGTGTGAAGTGGCATATTAAGACTTCTTCTGGCTTTGTCTTTGATTACCCAACGACGATTACGCTTACGCTAGACAGCTACATAATAAAGATGGTTATTATGGTTGCTTACTAGGGCCCAACGCGAGAAGGGACCTTCAGATCATAATCTAAAATGTTTAGAATAGTTGAGATATATCAGATATTATATCATTTGACTGTGATGTGGTAAAAGTAATAAAAACTCCGAGTGCCTCGGAATACGGAATAAACGTAACATATTCGGTATTCTGTAAAATTTATACGACGTAGAATCGTTTCATATTTGCATCAAAATTCATGGAATTACCAGCGCAGTTTGTCACCAACGATGTGTTTTTACCGAAAGTAAGTACATTAACTAAAAAGGTAATGCCCAAAGCATAAAACGTTTATACATGGGCTTTGGTGCCGATTGCGTGTAAACTGAAATTGAAGTGTCTCGGTCGAAATGCATGCGGCAAAAGGCGTCAAAGGCTTTATTCACATTCATCGACACGTAAAGTAACGTAACACCGTCACCCGAGGTCGTAAAATGTTAAAGGGGCATGAACACACGTGAGTATGTGACGATATAATAAGTCCAGTAAAACTTTTCCAGACTGTTCTGGTTCGTAAAAAAGTTGATTAATTTTTTTTAGAAATAGGACATACAAAACCCAACGTGAGTGTGTACTATTTTATAGGCTAGTTCTCTCGTACCTTAAATAGTGGAAATTGTGACACGTTTACTTTATTTATTGTTTGTCTACTCGCTGATGTCTCGTGAAGCTTAGATGAGTACTTAATTAAGTATTGAAGTTCTGTAATTAGGTCTGAGATTCTCCCATTCCTTTATTGAAATTTATAACTCAAAGTTGGGACACCGCGAATCGCGCCGTCCTGAATGAAAGCTTAAAGTTTCATTGAGGCAGTTACGCTCCCCTTTTAGGCGATCAACGTAAATTATTCCCCTAGAAGAAATCTCTAAGGGCCGAATGACGGATAAGGGACGGAGGTTTTATTGCTCGAACCGGCCGAATTTAGCGAACGCTTTAAAAAGACATCCAGAATATTAATCGGATGATAATATTATTCAAAAGTCAATACCGAACAAATTATCCGTAATTTAATCAATGCCCGCTTTTATTTGACGTGGATCTGGTGATCTAATTAGCTCGCTTTAAAAATCGGTTTCGTGCGAAATATTTTTATAATAATAGTTTTCCGGGAATTCACTACAAATACTTTTTGCGTGTATCGAGTTCAATTATTACTCTTTTTTTTTGTTGTATAAATCTATTAGCGCTTTTTATATTGTATGATACTGCATAAACAGTTTCAAAATATATTGATAAAATAAAACTTCTCAACGGCATCATAGTCCCGAACTCCTTAAAAAATTTAGTATCAGTGTCCCATCAGCATCACTTAGACGTCATCAACTTCTGTACGTTCCCCCAGTATCAACAAACTATCGTCGAAACTCCTATGTTTTTAGATCCAGTAGAGCGTACAATGAGGTGACTCGGAGCACAGAACTAGACTTATTCTGTACCAGTATTGGTAGACTGAAGAAAAGCCTTAAGGGTCCCACACATTAACAGTCGGCATGCAGGCTTTGGTCGGCAGGTTTCCTGACAGTCATTAACCGTCGATACAAAATCTACAAAATCGTCAGGAGAACTGTGAGTCTGTGGTCTTTCCCGATGAACTGCCAGGCGGCGGCCTGCCGGCAAACTGTTAATTTGTGGGGCCCTTTAGCGACCCATTTTTTAAATAAATTAAAATTATATAATATAAATATGTAATATTATGTACTTGTAAATCTGTTAATGTTCTATTCTTTGTTTGCTGTTTGTTTCTTTGTTTAACTCTTCTAGTGTATGTTATGTGTGTGAAAACTTGTAATTGGCCTTCCTGTGTTATTCTAAAACTATTTGTTAATCTAGCTGTAACTTTTCCTAAATAAATAAAATAAAAAAATTAAATAACATATTTTGAATTATTGTACTGCAATAAAAAATAAACAAAACTGTTTGAGCCCGGCTTTGGCAGAGCACGTGTTCACCCAGCTGACGTTTCCTGCAGGAGTCTACGCTGCTTCTTGCGAAACAACAGCCTCGAAATTATTTTAGGTACATCGGATTCAGTTTTACTTATACTTAAAATTGTATTAGCAACGTAATCGACACGGATTTTTCACGTATATTTCTTTCACTCACAAATCCAATTTAATTAAGGCAGGGAACTCGCGGTTAAAATCCTATTTAAGCCGTTTTTATTACCGCCCGACGGGTAAAGACGGTTCGCCACTGCGCTCGAAGAATTTGAGCGTTAGTGGGGATTTCCCCCATTTTAATCTTAGTAGTCTGGAGGATGATAAGCGATCTGCATGTTAATTTTGTCTAAGCTTTAAAATACGTGCAGAAAATGATCAGGACACTGTCCACTCATGAATCAATAGCGAAATCATAACGAACGACGTGAGTTATATTTCGGTTATTCCAAAGTATAACCCAGTATACTGGTCAGTACTCATGACGTCTAGAATCCACGTCATACCGTTGATTTGTTCCGAAATATACAGTGCATTAACGTAATATACAATTTGTTGACTGATGTCATATACTTATGTGTGACGTGTCATATATTTATGACCTTGTCTCACCAGTGACACGTCAGCACAATATGACGTCAGATATATGATGTTTGAAGCACTGTTCAATATACTGGCTTTATTTTGGAACCTAGGCGTTATATGACGCATAAACTACCGTCATACCAAGATACAATATGCTAACATAAATACATGATTGATTGTATCTCTAAAGTCACCTTCGATGATGCGATCCCACTGACCGAACATTCCGTTTTTATGATCCCACCATAAAGGAGAGTGCAGTGGTCAGTGCAGGCGTTAACTCCTGTTTACGGTGAATCGATTTTAGTAGTCCCTTGAAAGCTGAAACCATTCACCGCCAGGTCCATCTGATTGAATTTGCCATACCACGTTAGTTTCCATATGCGAAATATTTGATGTTATTATTTAGATATTTGTATAATTGTACATTAATTGAATATTTGTAGTTCTTTTTGTTTGAATATTTACATTTTGTGTCTGTAAAATGGCAGATCCTGCCTGTTTTTCTCTTTCGACAGCTGTTATAGTCCCTGAGACGGCCCATACGTCAAGGCATAAAAATACTTCGAGACTTTATACATTTTAACAATGACGAAAACATTCCGTCTATAATTTATTATTAATTTGGACTCAAATTCCAACCCTCTCGTAGTCATCGAGCTGGAAAATAACGGATGTACTTAGAAGAATAAGACGGTGTTTTGAAGAGGGCAAAAAAATAATTAATCATTTTTCTTTTATGGATACAAAGGTTGAACAACACAATCGCCTCTGTAGGGGTTATTTTGCGAAATACCGCCGGGGAAGTGAGTATTTATATCGAATTGTTTTAATCTTAGCTTAGTCCCGTGTTACGGAAATTTCAGAAGCTCCGGAGCGACCGTCTGCGTTTAGATAATACCTCTAAATAATGGACGCCGCGATGCGCATTAATATTGAGGTAAATCTTATTAGGACCGCCTAAATTCTGAGATAACATCATATTGTTTCGAAACTCACCATCCGCGTTACGTCGCTCATGCTCCGGAGACTCCTGAGGGACGACCCCCGCCTTTGAATATTCATAATAAAATCAAAAATGACTTTAGGTTAATTGTAAATAGGACGCCGAAATATACGGCCTAAGTATTTGCGAAATATATTTTTTTTAATTTTTATTTGCAATGTTGTATCAATGATTGTAGCGTGCAAATTGTCTGCTCCTTAAGCTTCGAGCTTTATTTTTGGATTATGCAATAATGCGAATAATGCTAATACCTTTGTTGAGCTTCAGTTCAACTATAAAAAATTGAAATAACATAATAATATGCCTAAAGAAAAGGAATGTGTAATTTAATCTGCTGCGTTCTAGTAATTATAAAAATCTTAAGAGACGCAGAATGAATGAATATTACAATAGCACATTCCAATTAAGACTTTCGATTGTTATCGAATACAGAATTTGAAATGTAATTGTTGTTCTGATTTCCCTGGCGAATAACAAGTTTGCCGGTAGCCTTAAGCAAAAGCAATATTATACTGCTACTAAAATATAAACAGCTATTGTTTAGAAAAACAACTGACGTGAAAGCTGGGTAATAAAAAATATTATATTTTATTGTATTTCAAGATCGTAGACCTTGCAAAATGATGTAAAGATGTAAGATAGAGTTTTTTAATAAATTAAATAATGTTACGAAGTTAGCGTGAAAGGACATTTCACACGTTAGAAGAGAAAATATATAATTTTGCCTCAAATTAAATCAATATAATTGATTTAAATAACGTAGAATTATTTTTATTTGCACCAGAAAAAATACTTGTTTTTGTTAGCACCAGGAACATATTTTCAGCATTTGTATCGTCCACTCAAATCGATACGAAACATCATAAATCGCGTCTATAAATACCATAAACACATTTTTCACGTCAAAATGTTGTAAAGTGATGTTAATTTACCTAATATCCATAACGCGGCCCTCCGCTAGTCGAAATAAAGTTGATTGATAGCCGTCATTCAACCCGGGGCTTATCGAATAGGTCATAAAGTTTCTTCCGGTTATATTTTAAACATTCAACTCGGCGTGTGAAAAATTATTTTATCATCAGTAATTATTTTTACTCCCTTAATATATAGTTCCGTTTATTGTTAAATATTAGAAAATATTGTAGAAAATATCCGAACATGCCTATCTATCTATTTGTTGAGGTAATAGACAGAATATAGACAATATGCTTATAGTTTTGCATATTTTTTAATCAATCGTGAAAAAGTAATAGGTCCAGTACCTATCATATTATCAGAAAAGTACAATTTGAATATTTCGCATAAACTCAATTTCATATTAACAATTTTTAAAACCTACCTAGCCATCCAGGGTTTCGGTTCTCTAAAGTCTAGACTCTACAGCAAACATTTTTTTATATAATCATTGACTTCTAAGAAACGGATATTAAATATTACAAAAGTGTTAAGAAAAATGTTGTTTGCGCGCGGGCCAACGCGGGCCGGGCGCGGGAGTTTGACAAATTATTTGAGAACGTGTGCAAGGGGACGCACCTATTGTACCCGTGATTGATCGCCAGGACCTCGCGACTAACGCGCCTCACTTACATAATATTTTAAATATCTACATCCCCGTCGAAATATCTTGAGTCTCGATTTGATGATCGTGTTATCGGATACCAGCCGCGTTTCAAAATATTTTCACTGGATTGTACAGTGAAACAATAATCGACTAAGAACCAGTTTACACGGCGCGTTGCGTCAGCGTTGCGTCGACGCAGCGATACCAAGCAGTCTTAATGTCAACATCCCTTTCCGCTTCGTCTCGGGGGTTGATTTCTGCCTTGTGTGCGTTTCGATGACGCAGCGCATCGTGTGAACACCTTGGTTATTTGAATGTAAAACAACGCAACGGCAGCGCTGCGTCGACGCAACGCTCCGTGTGGTCTGGCTCTAAGGAAAGTCAATTCTATGCAAAAAAAAGAGAAATCTTGAATGGCAAGGACAGGCATGTAAATTGTAAAAACTGCCGAAAGACATTGAGATTACATTCGTGGTATCAAAATAACGTAGGGTACAAAAATACTGTTCACATTACACAATACTAGCTATTTGACCGAGCTGTGCTCGGTATTCGATAAAACACGAATAAAATGACATTTTCTAAAAATGATTCCTAGTTAGATCGATTTATCGCACCCGAAACCCCCTATATACTAAATTTCATGAAAATCGTTTTGCCGATTCCGAGATTCCAATTATATATTATATACAAGAATTGCTCGTTTAAAGATATAAGCTAAGATAACTATATTTTAAAGTTTCATTGTTATAAAACTAAAATTGCAAAATAATCGCTAAGTCAACCAGATCGCAAACTAAAAAATGTGGTTGTATCATAATATTCTCTACTCTGACCACTTAAAGCGTGACTCTCGTAGCATACTCAAAGCATACATTTAATATGCTACGAGGATCGCGCCTAAACTGGTTGACTTTAGTCATTATAGAGATCAGATTAGGTATAATTTATAAACAACTCAGGAAGATTTGTTTAGATAGTGGTAAAAAGTATCAGATGGACAGTTGTAGGATTCAATTGCTATCATACAGATAGAATAAACTAGCGCGTTCTCGTATATTGTATACGTAGATCAAATGCGCGTTAGCACGAAACCATTACACTTTGTTGACACCGACGTATGCCCTTTTATATATTCACCCCGAACATTCAAAGATTGAGCCGTGAAATTGAAAATGGTTTCTATGACCAAAAATTTATTCCATCCACGTTTGCTGCATACCGCTACTACAAGACTACATTGTCGTATGTCTAGTAAATCTCAGCCTGAACTAGAAACAGACTAAATTCATTTTTGAAAACATTTATTATGAAATGCAACTTTTGCATCCAACATTTTTTGTCTTCTTGCTGCTTGAATAATCTCATCTATGTTATGCAGTTGTTTGCTTGTTTGCGACCTATCGCAAGTTATTTACGCCTTACGGTCACCAATTTGGTATACCAATAGCTATTCTGTTATTTCATGAGTGTCATTAATTTCTGAGCGTCTATCGGGCGAAGGCGGAACTGTTTACCTTGAAAGCATTGCGAAAAGATCGAACTTAATCCCAGCGGATGCGCGCAGCACCGGGCTCGATAGATACTGAAAATTGCATAAAATCCATCAACACGACCACTTTATGCTCCCTAATATTAGGTATGTGATAATAATCACATTCTGCGCTACGATAAAAACCCCTATTGAGAGAAGCTTAGCGGGGCATATTTTCAATTAATTTTTGCACAGGTTGTGCGGTAAAGTTTTAATAGACGCTAGATGTTGATCGCAACTACGTTGCGCAGCATTTCGTTGTTTACCACGCAGGAAACGTTGATTATACAGCAATAAATTCTTTTAATGCCTTATCTTATTATATTAGAGGTAGTCTGGATATTATTATGTCTATATTTCTTCGATTCAAATGTAATTCAGAGAAAGACTACGAGAAATACCTGTGTGAAATTGCTAGATGTTGGTTCGTAGTGACACGTGACGTGGTGCGAGTGTAATGAAGCGCAATCCGTCACGGCGGGCGCCACATCCGGCCGAGATTAACACGACACAGGTTTATCGTTTAACGTTACTTTTACGTGACGCATCTAAATATTCATTCAATACAATCCTAGAAAATCACTCTTAAAAGATCGCTAAGAGAATTAAAAAATGTGGTGGTTTTAATTTTGTGTGTTTATTATGTAATAATTAGATACGATAATAAGTTTTATCAAATCGGAAGTAAAATAGTAAAGACTTACTGTATACTTAATTTACTTTCAATTTAAAACTAAACTAATACTACTAAAGTTATGTACCAGCTGTTTCTCCGAACAACAAAATATCTAGTAAAAGAAAGCGAGTGATTTATTTTTACAATAATTAAAGTTGATGGTACAGTTTGTTGGTTAGAATGTTATAAAAGTTTATCATAACCGTTTTGTCACGGCGACATTTTGCATTAGCTGCAGTCCCTGATCACAAGCGCGCCGCGCTGGTGTAGCTGCGCTATAACTAAATAACACCAAAAGTTCAGCTAGATAAATCTACGAGGGTTTACCTAGAATTAAATCCGCTTATTAAATGTCTCCCATGGGAACCGCTATTGTTTATTAATAAATGTACGAGCTTTGTTAATCTTACCTAGAAACTCTTCGGGGAGTATAATAATAATTATTAGCGAGCACCGCTCATTGTTTAAATATTATGTAGGCTTTGGGTAGAGGCAGATATAGTACCTATAACATTTTAACCCTTTTTCAGTTTGAAGTGTTTTGTTTGCTTTTAGCTCTATGTATATGAAGAGCATTTTTTATGTTAATATGTCAATAAATTGTTTTGGTAAATTATCTTAAATTGTATTCCCAGATAGTAAAGAATATTAACGACGTAATTCATAATAATGCAAACTTATATCGCTGAAGGTTTACTTGTAACAACGATAATATCATCGTTGAAAGTGTTATTGTTACAAGTTGCTATTGTGTCGTTGCTACTTTTACAAGTTGTTATTCAACTTAAGAACTATTTTACGAACAATCAAAATGTGCAAGCGTCCTGCTACTTTAAAATATTAGTAAAGATGGTGAAAAGTTGTTTTATTTGTAGGCTGCTTCTAGTCATTTTTCATGTTAGGCCCTTGAATATAAAATGTTATGTAATAATATAATAATAATAGCTCCCACACCGGTTTCGGTGACGGTGGCCGGTTTCATTGAAACCAGGCCAGCTACGCAGGAGTATTTTTAACCGACTTAAAAAAAAGTAGGTTATTATAGTGCCCAAGTGTGCGTGTGCGCAGTACACAAGAGCACTCTCTATTCCTTTACTCTCATAACCCAGTGGGACGGCAGACCGACACGACCGGCGAGAGATCAGGCGCAGGACCGACTTTTTTACATGCCCATCCGACGCATGGATCATCTTACTTGTCAGACAATCAGGTGATCAGCCTAATAGTGATAATAATATATTGAGATAATAAATACTATATTAAATTTGCCGTGTATGACGCTCTTAATAAGTTTTAACTTAGATTAGAACTTGAAGAAAGTCCTTAAAAATGTGAAAAGTTACTCGGAAGTAACTCGAAAGAGCAGACCTTGTATATTCGTCTTGAACGAACTATTCGGGAAGGCTCGCAATTAAGTTACACGTGATCGATAACCTCAAACTTGATAGCCTCTGTGTAGGCTTTGACGCCGCACATGATGGATAACGGTTTAACAATATTTAAAGTCTATGTTTGCACTGTTAAAACATAACAAATATAGATTTAATGGCCTATCGAGTCACTCGTTTTAAAAGTGATAACTTATTACCTACATGGTAGAAATACACACAATACACAATATAATATTTACAAATACGTAGATACTGCATCTTCAAATAAAATATATAAATTAATTAACGGAACTGAAACGATTTAAAATACTTTCAACACTGATCGCCGTGCATGTGAAAGATTCTCATAAATATTCCAAATGATGGGACGCGATGTCACAGATATGCCCAAAGATTGAAATCGCAATTCGGCGCAACAAAAATATTCAAACAAATTGACCGGATACGTGCCCCAGCCGCGCCGCCCCGCGCCGGCCAGTTGACGGATGGAACATATTACATCCTCCGCCCGCGACATAAGATTCATGCCGCAATCCCTTTAATATGAATATCTAATGAAACAAAAATTGCAAATGTCGCACCGTTTCTCAAACGTTCTCATGAATACTAAAGACGCAATTCGTAGATCGCGGCGGTATATTCGCTCCTAATGCTTACGACGTCGTCCGGGCAATCATTATCACGCTACTCGTTCCTCTCTTACGATTCGCGGAATCTGATTTAAAAGAATGATACATGACGTCAGAAAACAATTGGGCGGACGTGAGCGGGGCGATAATGTCGCCGATCGCGCCGCCCGCCCCAATGCATACTAAGTTGTAACGAGAGTTTCAATTTTACCTTACTATATGGCTTCCTTACGTAGTTTTAAGCTCCGATTTAAACTCGATTTAGACCAACGAGAATTATATAATATTTGACTGCAGTTTTGAAATTAAAATTTCATTTTTCTTTATTAAATCCTGAATCTGTATTGCGATGCCCGAAAATCTGGTAAACAGAATGTCAGCTGACACCTAACGTTCAGTTAAATAATTCACAGTAGCACGAAAAAGTCTAAATCCAGCTTTAATTTGATTCATGTCAAATGATTTTAAAATACAATAAAATGGAACGATTAAATTAAAGTGGCTTCAAACCATGACGTGCGTCGTGCGGCGCGGCGTCGGCACTTAGTATTCAACATATGCAAATTACAGACGTGCTATGCAATAAATGCTGACACACGGATCACAATTCGACAATTATCATTTATCTATCCTCGTTTAGTTCTATGTTCATTACCCGCTATCTGATTTTTCACTCCATTAATTAAATGTGGCATTCAGCTGACAATTAATGAAAACAGACCTTAATGGTCTTCCACACAAAACTGCGAATTTGCATCGCATCGCATCGCAATGTCATTTTTAGTATGAGTTTTGTTGCAGATTTTTGCGATGCGACGCGAATTCGCAGTTTTGTGTGGGAACCCCAAAAATTATTTTGTGCAAACGGGTGATACTGCCACTCACCAGCGTAATAATAATTTCTAACTTAATCACAGACATTGTAATGTTGAATTGATAACAATAATAATAATAAGCTATGGACGCTTTATACTATGTTCGTCTGGGCCCGAGCCGAAAGACTACAAGTCCTTAATCTTGCAGTAATACTTTCGTTCTTTCATATTATTATTTTACTAAAAATGTAGTAAGAGACAACCCAAAATACCACACTTATGTTAATTAGCATACAGCCTACTGAGCATGTCGGACTACGATAGAGGAGATCGGGCAAATCGGTGCGAAATCGTCCGGCTGACGGTCTTAAGCCGACCGTTATGTGACCAGACCACTTTAACCATTGCACTTTACTGTTCTGTACACACATACATACAGACCATCCAGTCCAAATACGACTACTACAAGTTTGCGACACGAACAGAATGGAATTCTGTGTTCCTTAAATGGTAAGTTTCGTTTGGAAGCAGAGTGGATCTCACAGAAGTGTTAAATATTACTATCGATTTTAGAGCTCTTATGAAGAAACCAAAAATTTTGGGATATAGACTAAAGACTAATTTGTACAGTATTTATTTACTTATAAATGTACCCCTTACTAATAAAATATAATTACAATGGATATACTCTACAATATTTTTCCTTGCCTAACAAATGCCTTCTTTAATATAACAAGACTTCATCCTTCTAGTCTTACCTATATTATAAAGTATAATAATATGTGGTTTAAATATTTTTAATTATTAATTATTGTGACTCTTACAATATAGATCATATCTACAATGAAACTCTCGTTCTGTATTCCAGCAATCTATCAAAAGAAAAATAAGCTTAAAAGCTAAAACTTCGATTGCATTTGAAACAAATAAAAAGTCAACTGCGTCTATTAATATCAGTTGAGCCCGAGGACAAAAATCCTCTTTTCGATATTGCAGGGACAAGGAAAGAAATTAATTTCTTTATCATTTTTCTTTTAAATATGCTTAAAAGCATAAAATCGGAAAATATTTACATTGAAATATGACAAACGTTTTTACACCTTTTTTTTTCCGGAGGGGGAAATGCATTACGCATACCACCCAGGCGCAGGGGGCGACCCGAGCGGTGATGTGGGACTCCCGTAGCTAATCTAATGAGACCACGGTATACCCACTAAACCCCCCCCCCCCCCCATCTTCCGCCACGCCGCCTTTTGACGGGGCCACGGGAACGATACACACATCCGCGACCCCACCAGCGGTCCGAAGACTCCACGATGGGCGCACAACACGTGCGCCCTCCTCCTCGGCCCCCACCAGGGCTGTAGCAGACGCCCCCCGAGTCTGCTACTTGGAGGCCATGTGGCAGATCAGGTCTGTGGCTCTGCCACCGACCACACCTCGGCCGCAGAGGATAGGGCTAGCGGTGCACCGCAATACCTACTTGCCTCTTCCTCTGCGGCCCCACCTCGGTGCGCATCCGCAGCGGACTCCTCCAGTACGCTGGGAGCGCCCTCCTCGGGCCAGGCGGCGACACCGGCCGGCCCTGGTTGCCTCTTCGCTTCACCGCGGTTGTCCAAGCCGCGGTTACTAGAGCCCCACCGCCACGACAAGGCGAGCAACCATCGGGGGGAAACGTTTTTACACCTACACTAATATTATGTAATTTTGGTTAGTTGATTTTAGTTTGTAACACGTATTAAACATATTGTTAGTTATAATAATATAGCGTAGCGTATTTTGCTGCATAATTAAAACACATTTTCTCATTTTACACCTCTAATGTAAGGATGCAAACCTTTACGGCTGGTGTAAACAGTACACCTTAAAAATAATAGCTGGGAATAGTCGGGGGAGAATGGTTGGCATTAGTCCCGTGCCAAACTATGCTTGCAGGGATAATGTAATTGTTTGTTGAGACGTCTAATGCACTACTAACAAGTGAAAATTGCGAAGGCATTGCCACAAAATTGTAACAATTTCATTAAAATAATTTAGCAATTGAGCATTATTTGTAATCGCAAAGATTACAATAAGGGCCTGTTTCACCACTTCCTGATAAAGCACCGAATAGGCTATTCACAACTTTTTTGACAGATTCTCCATACTTCATCTGTCAAGTTAAGTGGTGGATAGTCTATTCGGCACTTATCAGGAAGTGGTGAAACAGGCCCTAAGTATACAGATAGATATCTTGCAAGTTGCAGTAGGAATTTGAGAGTTTAGGGTAATTAATTACTTTGATTTGAATTTTAGCTTCTGTAGAAAAACTGTGTCTTGATTGATTTTAGGTCCGTGAAAGTTTACTTATGAAGAAAATAAAAACTATCCGAATCCCAATTATTATTAGCTCCAATACCTTAATTTAGAAATCTAACATCAGGGACAAACAACAGGGACAAACAACGGAGGGCCCACCTTATCCATAACTCATAAAAATGAACGAGCCGAACCGGAGTGGAACAAACACGCCGCGACAAACAAGCGCGGATCAATTGTACCCATTGCACCCTATGTCGCACTGGGGTTGTAAATAGAGGTGACTTTTTCATTACAATTATTATTTTATACTGTATGTTTTTTGTAAGCAATTTGTAGTATTTTTTTTTAATTTACATTAATTACATGTTGTGTAAAATATTTTTTTTGCATCAAAAATTGTATTCGTTAAATTAATGATATTTGTTTTAATGATCCATTGCATTTCACTATTTTACTTTATACGGAAAACTTCTGCAGTTTTTTTGTAATAGGTAGGTACCAATAACGTATAAGGCTAAAACTAGACCAGGGATACTTAAAACGCGATATTTAAAACGCAGAAACTTTGTGAAACTGGTATTTTCATAAGATTTGCAACACAAAGAAAAACTTGATAAAATTTAACTGAAGAATTTCTAATTAGGGGATTTACCTCTTCACGACATAGCAATATTTCAAGCCCGTAGAGGTATTTCCAATAAAGGACTTTGCCAAGTCATAATTCTTCAAAGTAACGTGTAATGAGTTGAGGATATTACATTCTTAAAACATCTCTACTTAGTTTTATTCAACGACCGCTTATATACTTTTCTTCACTTATGACGTCTTAGGTAGAGAAAATCTCGACAGTATTTTTCTATTACAAAACTTAGGTTTAAATACAAAAAAAAAACAATTTTATATCATAATATATAATGTGTATTATTTTAAATTGTAAATGAAAGACAAAAATGTTATCTTTAGGAAGTTCAAAAATAAACTACTGCATCATGGACGAAAATATGTAAACCCAAAGGGTTTTGTTGTTTTTGGAGATAACGCTCGAATTCGAAAAATAATCATTATTTTGTAATAAGCTTTCAAAGTAGTATAATGCAATAAAGCAGATTCAATGTAAACTGGTACCGAGCAACCCAAGAAACACCATATTTTAATTTAAACTATTCCACAGCTATTTGTGAGATATATTCTTAGCGCGCTCAAAGCTGTATTAAATATAGTGAAAGTTGGGACCTAATTCAAATGTAGAGAGAAACGGTGCGGCAAATGGCACATAAATTTTGCTTTGAGAACAAGTCGAGGGCATTAAGAATGCATACTCTTAGTTTACAAACACAAGAACATTTCAGATTGCGAGTATTTAAAATACTTTTTTATGCAGCCACAAGGTTGGGAATACAGTCATCGTTATACAAGGGCACTTGGTTAATTACTATTTAATCTTGTTGATACTATTTTAAGTAATATAATAACGAGGGTAGCAAAAAAACTTCATCATCATCATCATATCAGCCTATGTTCGTCCACATAGCAAAAAAACTTAGATAAGCGAATTTGGTTTCTTGTGTTTAAACGTTTTATTTTTTTTTTATTTTAGTAGTAACCTATAAGTTATAACTTATAGATACAGCGTATCATGTTAAGAAAGTTTAAACACCATAAAAATTGCATCGACATGAAATTGCCAATACAGTTGAGCGAAAACAATCTATATTGAAGTCTCTTTCCAGTCGTCTTCCTACTGTCCAGCACTAAGACTGTCGAGGTAAGAGGATCAAAACAGTTGCAATACTACTGTAAGTACTATGAAGTCTCAAGTATTGGAAGATTATAGTTAGTTTCCAGCTATTAAGTTCACGTTTAGTACCAAATACCACAGCACGTATAACTTTCCAAGGCTTAGGTGCTTGGTTTTGTAGTAGTACTTTGTTTGTAATTTACACGTGAGTGCTGAATAAAATAATAGAAGCTTTATCGCTGTTTGGATAACATTTTCAATAGTTTTATTTTTATATCGTTCTACATATCTTTCAATTCCGTTCTCAGAAGGAAAAGCAACAAAGTAATTTTCCTAACTGGAAAAAGCCGGTTAAAACTTACCAAAAGTCAAAAGCAATATCAGGTGAAATTGCGTCACAAGAATTCACATTTCGAAAGTGGTCACGTAAAATTTTACGTTTGCGCTCGGCATCAGTGCTTCGACAGCTCTTCGGAGGTAATCCAATCATGGGCGATGGCGACGCGAGTATCAAATTCGTGCATCGCGCTATCATATCATAAGCCGAACCATTTTATTTCTAGTTTAATTATTTTTACCGCGCTTAGATTTACGACGGCCGGCAATCGGGCCACGTGGAGTCTACGTAAACGAGGCTGGAAGGTTTAATACTTATTATTTACGGTCCTTAATAACCGGGTGTAAGGAGCCCTACCTGAGGAACGTCGCTGCCGCCTGCTTTGGACTCGCCCGGAATATTTAACGCTCGTTGCTCAATAATTCTCCAACAATTTAAACAAATTGCCTAAATAGCACGTAACTTATACTCGCTATTCACGCCGTAAGTTAGGGCTCTAGGCCGTAGTTGGAGCATTTACTACGTCAAAAGCTAAATATAATTCAAACAAAATATTGTGGCTTTTTTAAATTATGACTTTTACAGTTTTTAGGGTTCCGTAGCCAAAATGGCAAAAAAGGAACCCTTATAGATTCGTCATGTCTGTCTGTCTGTCTGTCTGTCTGTCTGTCTGTCTGTCTGTCTGTCTGTCTGTCTGTCTGTCTGTCTGTCTGTCCGTCCGTCCGTATGTCACAGCCACTTTTCTCCGAAACTATTAGAGCTATACTATTGAAACTTGGTAAGTAGATGTAATCTGTGAACCGCATTAAGAATTTGATGCGAAAATTAAAAAAATATTAAAAATTTTAGGGGTCCCCATAGGTACAACTGAAACAAAAAAAATTTTTTTTTTTCATCTAACCTATGCGTGTGGGGTATCTATGGATAGGTCTCCAAAAATCATATTATTGAGGTTTCTCATATCATTTTTTTCTAACCTGGGCCTTTAGACAATGTATTCTTTAGTTAAAAACGATGACGAAATTCGTTATCAAAATGTATGCGATTTGACATAAGTCATCGCTAAATGACATTTCGCTTGCGAAGACTAATGTCAAATCCCATACATTTTGATAACGAATTTCGTCATCGTTTTTAACGAAAGGGACTTTGTCTACGGCCCCTGAATAGTTTGCGAGTGAGACTCTTCCAAAGTGGTAAAATGTGTGTCCCCCCCCCCCCTCTAATTTCTAAAGTAGGGGCATGATAATTCTAAAAAAAATATATGATGTAGATTACTATAAAAACTACCAACGAAAATTGGTTGGAACGAGATCTAGCCAGTAGTTATTTTTATACGTCATAAATGGTAAACCTTAATCTAAATTTCATTAAATCGACTGAAATATAAAAAAAAATAAAAAAACCTTTTAATATCATAAAAATAAACCTTATTGCTGCTGCGGAACCCTTCATGGGCGAGTCTAACTCGCACTTGGCCGGTTTTTTTATTCAAATCTCAATTACGAAGCTTATAAAGTCATAATTAAATTGATAGTAACAAATCTTTATGGTGCAGCTAATTCATATTATTATCCTTATTTAAAAGACACCTAAAACAAAAGTAATAACAAAGTCTAAGCGAATAAAACAGATATTACGACGAAATTAATACAAACGACAACTTCGAAGCGATTGTTTAAATTGTGATATAACAAATCCTAAATGAAACAGTCGTAAAAAGGCTCGCTCAAATGATCAGGTTTTGAGGAGGCAGTTAAGCGATTTGAGCGCGTATTAATAAAACGATTAAAAGCTCGCCACGGTAATCTGGGAGCGGCGCGGCGGGCGGCGACGGGCGGCGGCGGCGGCAGGGCGGGCGGCACAGATGGCCACAATTCTCAAACTTTAATGATCAACGCCTGCATCTCTTCAATGAAAATCAACGAGTGGATGTAATTAAAAAGAAATGTTACAAATGTTCATTTTATAATGTATGTAACGAAATGTTTTGTTTGAAGTTTGAATTTTGCACTGTCCACGAGCTTTTCAAATGCATGTAGGAAATACATAAGATATATATTTGTGTTGAAGTAATTCTATGTGAAAAATTATGTATTTTTATATTTCATACCTTAACATAACAGTCCAACTTTTGTTAGACTCATAAATAGCTAAGTGTAGAAAAACACATTTTATCTTCCAAGGAAACAAGTTTTCTCAATCCGCAACTTGTACGAACCTACTCCATAATGTCAACATACAATAAAATTATCACCAACATGTTACCCATTAAAATAAAATTTGTGGGAATATCCACCCCGACTAATATCCGTGTATTAGTAACGGCGGGCGAGTGTTTGGTTAACCGCGGCCTTAGTTAAATACGGTTACCCGGTGTTTGTATCAAGTGGGTGTTTTTATTCGACTCCCGTGGTTTGCGGGACCCGATATAATAATTAATTAGTTTTATTTACTGTAATGTTGAAGACGTAAGTGGATGAGGTAGGTTACAAAAAAATTGAATGTTTCTTTTTGCATAAATGGAGGAATGTTTTTTCCCGGACCAATGATAAAGTAAATAAATTACAAGGTTTATTCAGACTTTAAATTATAAAAAAACGAATAATTGGCCGTGTTTTATAAATTGTTAGTTTTCCACTTTATATGCTTACGTTTTCAATTTTGTTTGTTTGAGTTTTCTGAGATGATTTAGTTGTTGATTATAAAATATGGTTAGTTTTATCAAAATGAGGTAATCATGTGATTAATTTGTTTGAGTTATAACCACAATCTTTTGCGTCATTTACCATACAATATGTTGAAGCACTTGAATAGCGACACTATATATCTGAGTTAATAAGGAAACAATAAAATTGACAAAATATTACGAATATGTTCATTTTAAGTGTCCTAGACGTTGCCCGCAACTTCGCTGCGCTGAAATTCATTCCCGAGAGTAGAAGTATATCCAAACCAAATTTCATCAATATCGGTTCAGCCGTTTAAACGTTAAGAGATCACAAAAGCCAGATTAACAATCAGAATTTCGCATTTGTAATACCAGGTGCAAACAGCTTTTACGTAAATTCAACACTGTTCAAAAATACTTCCTGATTGACTGGAATTTGGGAGGAAGCTAATGACCGACATACCTGCCGGCGTCCGTCGTTTGATGACTCGTCAAAATTGCTTCCTATGTTATTAAGTGCAGGAAATTGTCACTCCTACATCGACACGCCAATCAAACGGGAGCTGCTTTTACATCAGCTGTTCTAATGTATTTAAGTATTGGGTTACAAGTTATAAATAACTTTTTACTTATATACTTAATGTAGATGTAGGTTTCAAAATCTAAAATTTAGACAAGACATTGCATCGCATCGAAGTGAGGTACTGATGATGAAGATTTAAGATGATTTTGATCACATCAGTGTCGAACGAAAAATTATCAAAAGTTGTTTTGGCGCAACGAACCCACCCAGGGACTAAACGAAAATTGTGACTAATTATTGTCGATGATAATGATCTATTTACAGTACGAGTGACTTAGATTTTTTCTACAATGCTGCAATTAAACGAAACGTTAACGAAAATGATGGTGCTTTAAGCTTGAGGCATATCAGCCAAGCTGGCCAGTGGTGGTGCAGGAGAGAGCACAATGGAAGACCTTAGGGAGTCTTTTACGAATGCATTAGCATTACCAGAAAGTTCTTGTTATCCAGACAGTCACAAAGTTCGAAACCGACATCCATACTTCCATACTAAAATTATAAACACGAAAGTGTGTTTGTCTATCTATATGTCTGTTACCTCTTCACACTCAAACCTCTGAACCGATTTTGCTGAAGTAGATAGTTTGAGTTTGAGGTGAGGATACTTTTTATGCCGAAAAATGTATAGTTCGAAAGCAATATAAACGAATTTTGGCGTAACGGAGTTGCGGGCGCCAACTAGTTTCATATAAAGTTTAGTGCCTCGTCTCGTGTTTGGGCTATAGAAACAGATGTAAATCCGCGCAATATCGCGGGGACGGCAGCTGCGAAGTAATGGCGGCGACACTTACGATGCGATTACGGCCACCTAAACATTCATTACGAGTAATGTCCGTCATTTATCCCTCCTAATCACGGCGTAAAAAATAACAGATGGAGTGAGCGCAGCGTGATGTACCTGTATCGAAAGTGAGAATTTTTTTATTTTTGTATCATCATTAAATACTCTCTGATCCGAGTAATATTATTTTGCTATAAACGTTGTGAGAATAATATGCTTTTAAGCAAAAAAAAGATCAGCTGTCGACCGAGCAAGTAGTTGACGAGCATTTATGACATTGCACTGTGTGCTTATGGGTGGACTAATACGATAATACACAAAAAACTATTGGAAACCGACTGATTCGTAAGAAGTAACAGATAAATACTAATATTATAAATGCGAAAGTCTGTCTGTCTGTCTGACCGTCTGCCTGTCTGTTTGTCTGTCTGTCACATCTTCGCGCCCGCAGCTGAACCGATTTTGCTGAAATTTGTTATGGAGATACTTTGAGTCCCGAAATAAAACATAGAATTCTTTTTATCCCGAAAAAATTTACGGTTTGGCACAACGGAGTTGCGGGCTTCATCTGGTTTTCTTATATATTGTACATCAGGGGTGGCCAACCGGTCGATCGCGATCGACCGGTCGATCGCGACTGTTAGCCCAGTCGATCGCGGCCAGGCAAAAAATATAAATAATTAGACTAGACTACCAGACCAATAAGCTAAACTATGCTGTTTCATTTAAGATTTCGAGAAGTATGAACTTGGTAGATCGCACAGGGTTTCGTTAGTAAACAGTAGATCTTAGGTATAATAATCAAGTTGGCCACCCCTGTTGTACATGAATTTCAAATCTGAGGGTGAGATTATAAACTTTAAATTATTTTAAAGACATCATAAATATGGAAAACAATTAAGACTTCATTGATATAAAGACCAACCGATTCAAACGTTCACAAAGTATGCATATTGCATAAGTTACATGTTTTGTTCAGCGAATTCGTTATTTTTCACCAGAAGAATTTATCGCATTACCCTCGTTTACACAAAACCCCGAAATACAAATTACGGCAGAATGAATTTATCAGGCGGCTCTAATAGATTGTTAAGTCGGAATTCAATGTTATAAGACTGGTGGCGTGCGGCAAGGGAGGGGAGGGGGGGGTGCTAAATGTTTCACGGTTTAATCAAGCCCAAACGATCGCGCAAGACAAATAGTTGGCTCATCTGCATCTATACGAGCAGGAGTTACCGCTATACACATTAGTATTTTACCTTTGCCTCGGAATTTAGTTACTGCGAACTGCTGAAATATCATGGTTTACTGACAGTAAGACAGTAAAGCAGCAATTCTTGAAGCTCGTACGTCGTAACACGTTTCGTTCCTGAATATACAGGAAGATTTTATCGATACTGATATTATAAATTCGTAAAAGTGTCTGTCTCTCTGTCTACCTCTCTATTAAGGATAATACTAATTTACGTAACTATAGGACGCCACACCTTTTACTTTTTAACAAAAAACGCTCTCCGAAACTGAAAGAGACAATATTAGGTGTATACTGTATGTCCAGTACGATATAATATGTACCAAAAACGTATACACCCTACACAATACAAAAACAAAATATACACTAATACCGACCGTCTGGTTACTTCTCGTCTCACTAAAAAAACCTTAAAATCAAACACACTTTCCCCTACATGTTTTCTATATTAAAAATAACGTCTTTTTTGAAGTAATGCTATAGGACCCTCAGAAATGTTAAAAATCTGGTAATGAGATATACATAATATCTTCAGAGCCTTATCTAGGTTTGAGAAGAACCAGAAACACGATTAATGTATTTTGCCTCGATACATTTAATTTTCGAAATTACCTCTTAAAAATACGAAATTTAAAGATAATTTTTAAACGAGAATAGATGTATTGTAGGAAATTAGTCTAATTAATAGACACCTTTGCAACCGAAAATCGTATAGAAGCATTTTGCTTAAATGCTCCTAGTTATTTTTTAAATAAACAAAATTACGTTTTTTCGCATGTTTTCCGAGCGAGCCGATAGCTTCTGGCCGCAGCGTATTCACAACTTTATAGTCATACAAATTAAGTATAAAATTGCCCTTGCGGTAAAATTACTTTCAATATAGCGCCTTAAAAGGTTGTAACAAAATATCACATCATGTTCAATTATATTTACTAATCTTTAAAACATGATGAGTTCTAAGAGATTTGTAATAAAACTTTTTTTGGCGGTCAATACGAATGTTAAAATACCTACTTTAAAAATAAGTCCACAGATATCCAGGTAACTTAGTCTTGAATTTGTACTCGAACTTAGCCTAAGCTACGAGCTTACACTACGACAGCCGCGCTTACGACGTAACCACACGTAGACTCACGTAGACCCGCTACGAAAAATACTACGTGGCGATCGTGCTACGGCTTTCCGTTTTTAATCGTGTTAATTTAATTTTTACTGCAACTGTTGTATAAAACAGAACCTATATGGCTTTAATGTTTTTATTAATCCACTGTCGTGCCATTTTCACAAAATAAAACGGTTTCAACATGGTTACTACAAAACAACAAAATAGAAGCTAACCATCTGGACGTCCGAACGCATGTGCACTCATTTGGTTTACCTATCTAACCAGTTTAAATAAAAATACCAGTTCTTATAAAACGTTTTGCATTTTACCTGCACCCAAAAAGTATAGGAAACAAATTAATCTGGGTGTATTGTGGCTACGCTTGATATTGTCGGTAAATATCCGGCTCGCGCTAAACTCGCCGCCCACTATTTGAAAAGAATTTTCTGAAAGTGCGAGTGCAGTAAAACAACTTTTGAGCCTTATTTTCTCGTTCCGAAATTGCAGTGGCTTAAGCGAGATTTCATTTGTATAGAAGTCGGTATAATCTGGAATAATACCGCAGTAGCGGCGCGGGTCTCAAAGACGCCACTCGTCCGCGCCGCATTTGCCGCCTGTAATGAGTTTTTTTTTTAAATGCGCAACACACTCACACACCCCGAGCCCTGGATTAAACGAGGTGCACTCCAAAGCCGTGTTAATGAACAAAACGCTTCAATGGATATTTTATTCATTAAAAAAATTAAGATCACACACATTCTAGTGATCTCGGTTTATCTGGCACGCTCGGCTGCTCGGCAAACGTAAGAAATGAAATCCGACTGAAGCCGTCTTGATTACTACGACCCGTGCGGTACTCGATTCAAAATTGGGTGGATTATGAGGAATTTAAAATGCGATGACGATTTCGCTCGAGCGTCGAATACCCCTTTTGATTCGCCCCGCATGAGACTCATTCTTCGCGTCTTTTATTAAGGACCCTTTATGACTGCCATCTACATGAATCAACGTGTAATTTAAAAAGGTTACACTGTCTAAAATTATATAAAGGAAATGTTTTAATCTTCTTTATGCGTAAAGAAGATTCATCCTGCAATATTTTGTTTGTGTATCTGGGATTTTTTCATACTTGTAGTTTACAATAATATAAAACTCGAGTTTAAAAATAATATAAAAGATAAACAAACAATTACATTATACATATGAATCTCTCTCTCTCTCTTCCTATTTTCAGTTTCTTCATCCAAATTCATGCCAAAACAGCCTCATACATGAAGACATAGAAAACCCTCCCATAAGTACTAAGTCTAAAAAACTAACAAAAATCGTCGAAATCTTAAAAAATCCTTAGTAACTATCCCAAAAATTTCAGCTTAAAGTTTTTAAAATTTTAAAAATTCTGCACTTCCTTGTCGTACTTTACTGGAACTAACAAGAAAGCCTGTCCATCGTCATCCGTGCTTAAAAATTTGCAATACTATTTTCACATTTCTTGTTTCTTACCATAGTAGTAGGAATACAAAAAAGTTTTGCCAGTGCTAGTATTTTCCGTTAGAATCTGCGCAACGAAACGCGGCGCGGCGCGGCGAGCGGAAGGAAGTGTTGCTAATTACGCGCCGCCCGCAGTAAAGCCGCTGCTGCGTCTTCACTGTATGACGAGCATTCCCTTTGTTTCTCCTTAACAAAGCTCTATTTAAATATCTGGTAGTTAGTGTAAATTTTTAATGAGTGTAAGCCGCATTAAAGATGCTGCAACTTATTCTAGTTACTTATTTACACTCTATAAATTTTGTAGGAAATACTTAATAGCATGTGTGTTACGATTTTTGCTTTTTAAAATTGGGAAACTATAAACTTAAATTAAACATGATGCAAATAATGAGTTAATAGTATGAGGCATATATATACTTACGTACGGTAAAAATCTGTAGTCCCCGTACTTTCATGAATGTAAAATATGGATCGTTAATTAAAATGTGTAACTTGTATTTTCGGTTTGCAAATTTTGAAGAAGCACGATCATAAAAGCTGCTCGACGGAGCGCCGCGGGGCTGCGGGGCGAGCCATTCATAATATTGTAATAACGGCTCCTACGGCAGTTATTCCGTGCTTAAACGTTTTACTGCGGTCATTATCTACCGTTGAAAGGATATGCAGGCGATAAATCGTGCAGCCTTACCGTACATAGACTTATCATTGAATCTCACAGCCGACTTATTGCGGAAATAAATTATCAGCCGCATTTCATTTTCGCAACCACCGATTAATTTGACTACTGTTTGCATTTTCTTTTATTTGTTTTAATATTTTATCTTTTTCTTTAAATTATCTTATGATATGTCTTGATTACAATGTAGGTATAAAGTGCGTAATTATTATAGGATATTGTGGAAGGTTGGGGCCTAAAATAAATTATAAATATACCACTTATATTCAATATGTTCACCAGCAAAGTAAGAATAGACTTTATAAATTAAAGTTAACCCAAGCACTTTGCCTTATGTTAAATTCTATACATTTTATCACTTAAAATTGTCTAATGTTAGTATAGTATCTACTCATATAGTACTATGGTGACCCATTGACGAAGACGGCTAGATGCTACAATGTAGATGCTATTCTTTATGTCAGACAACTCTAGCTTAGGGTATATTTAAAATAAGTAGCGATTCAGATAGCATTCCGTTTCTAATCATATTAATTGCTTAATATCTTGGATTTCATCAGTTCGGCAGATATCAGAAGATATAAAGTGAGCGCGCCTTTCCTTTGGCTATAAAGAGGCTATTTAATCGGGCTTATCTGCCGGAAGCATTCATTAGATGATTGCGCCATTACTACGGCCGATGCCACTCCTCCCACTTGTCACAATATCTATTTTCACTATATTTTTACTTACTTCTTAAGATTGGTTCTTTTTTAGGCGTCTGAAAACTCAGGGTTGTGTGTCGTCAGAAAATTATTTAAATGGTTTAAAAAATATTATATGTTTCTAACTTTCATCCCTACTGGTTTTTTTAGAATAAGTAATTTAAATAAATTTGTTTTATTACTATATTATTTTGTTAAGTTTTAATTAATTAAAACAGAACATTTGTAACGAAAAATGCAACGTTGTAAATTACTATAATAACTAATACAATAATCATAGTTCCATAATAATTGTGTGTTACGTATGTGGTAAAACCATCAGAGAGAACTCCTTGTCCTAAAACAACACACGTCGAGCTAATAGCAAAGAGATATAAAAACACGGATTACTTAGTTTCGGTAGAAATTTTATTATTTTTGTGTGGTATAATGGTTGTGAAAGCTAAAAACTATATTTTTGAATCATTTTGTAGTTATAAACTAAAATTCCGTCAATGTGTGTGCACAGTATAACATTCAGTACAAATACTAATGAATTAATGATCATAGAAAAAAAATATCTTACAAGCATTTCAACAGCGTCATTTACTTACGCACAAGCGATACCCAATTACACATTACACACACTACTACATTAAGTCGTAATCAATACGTCGAAAATAGTTTGAACAAGGTGTATTCAGAACAGTTGCAGCGGTTCGCGGCAGGTGCCTCAAATTACCGCATTTGTTACACGCTTACACGAAACTGTATCAATATTTCACGTGGATTTACACCAACTATCGCGTTTGCATTCTGCTGTCCCAAAAATTATATCCCAGCACTTTCCGAGGCGTAATTATTTCAATTTAGATTTGAAATGCGCCGATTGTTTCGTTTTGTTTCGCGAAGTTTTCAATCTTATTAGCGGACGCTTACTTGCGTCGATGGACCGATTATGGTGATTGTTGATCTAATTTTCCAAAATATATAAATGATTTTATTCGCGTATGCAAATTTTTTGAATGCGAAAGTACTTTTTCATGTTTTTGTTTGTTAAGCGTAAAGAGATAGATGACCCGGCTTGCTATTTATTACCTATATATTTGAACTTCCCTGTTTTAGTTTACTAACTCCCTTACTAAAAGAAATGTTCACAGAGTATACAGACGTAAGGCGTTTAGTTATGAGACTTATGAGGCTAATGCATTGGTCAAGACACTTCAATAGTCTGTTGTAAATATGTAAGTGTAGGTTTTAACTTTTAAAATCATAAAAGATCTGTTTAAAGTAGGTACGGAGTTTATAGTCTAAGGGCCTGTTTCACAACTTCCTGATAAAGTGCCGGATAGGCTATCTACAACTTATTTAACAGATTCGCCATACTTTATCCAGCTTTATCTGTCAAGTTAAGTTGTGGATAGACTATCCGGCACTTATCAGGAAGTGGTAAAACAGGCCCTAAGTAAACTAAAAGGGATAATGAAAGGTTTTTACAATTAGTGCGTTTTGCCGCCGGCTGTATGCGATAGGATTGGGGGAACCGATCCCCTTCGATTGTAATCATACCACCCTGTCAGTAATTATTTTGTGAATATTTCATTCTCATTTCTTTTTATAACAAAAACGAACAAAGAGCTAAGATTACTGAAAAAAGCGCGCTAGACAGATTATTATAATATCACAATGTATGATAACAATATATTATGAATTCCAAACTGGAGGTCCAAACTTTGTCATGTGTTTAACTTTTATCTCAATTCGCCAAGCTGTCTATAAGCTGACAAAGTGAAAGTAGCTGCACTAGAAGTATTTTATGAAATACTACCTGGCGTACACAAGGCACTTCTAATTAAAATATTATGAACCCCTACTATTATCAACGAAATAATAAAATCATAAATCGAATCTAAAGCAGTATAATGTTTCACGCGATATCGTAATGTGTGCAATAAAAAAATTTCGGAACCGTACATTAATTGCCATGGCCGTAACCAGTAATTCAAGTTTTTCTTCGTACTTTAAAATTAACAGTAAGTCAACTTTCTTTTAGAGTCTGCAATACAATTAAATATTTCATCTACATAAGTGCAGATGACGGAATAATAAAATTCATTCCAAACTTTGCATCAAAACTTACAAGTGCAATGTAATTGAAATGAGGAGCCGGAAGTCGCATATTTTATTCCCTCTTAATCGCAGTCAATTTAAACGTTCGCTGGAAAGTATACTTGTGGTTATTCTCTATTAGTCGGATGCCCAAAGTATTATTCCAGCGAGCGGGGAATCCCCACAATGACAACTCGCTCAGACGTGAACACCAACTATTTCCATAAGAAAGGCATTGCGAAAGTTTTTCAATTTTCAAGTGACGCAGGTATGATGGAACTTTGGCTTCGGACGCACTATTGCCTTTCTGTTTAGTGCCTCTAAATTGTACTTGTATACTTAGCAATAAAAAGAAATTGAATTGAATAAGTAATAGTTAAAAAAACTAAAAACACGCTTTTTATATAAAGCGTCGGTTACAAACAAACATACAAATTGAAAAATTGAATAATTATAATATCAAATTAGTGTATTGTCATCGGTCCTCGATAAATCTACAAAGTTTGAACGAAATCTGGCCGTTTAAAGTGGGTCAAAATCGCGCCCAAAGAAGTCGGTTACAAACACAGTTACAAACAAATATACAGGTGAAGCTAATAAAAAGCGTATAAAAAGAAATTAAATATGATAGTAAAATATTACATTTAAAGAAAATCTTGTTTTATCGCAAGTCATGTGAATAAAATATTATTCTTCGTAAAATATTTAGTCTAGTTGCTAAGATGTCATACTCATACAAGATCTTGTCTTAGTAGGACAAGTTTCCAATATAAATTATGGGTTATCAAAATATTGACCTTCTAGATATTCTAAGGCATTCTGAAATCGAAGCAGTCGCAAATCCCGCATATGGCATAAAACATGTGATTGTTGTTTTGTCGTTAGTGTGTTGGCGCGGCCGAGGGCTCGGGGACACTGGGGACATTATGCAGCAGCACGCGGGGATCACGGGGATTGTTTCCTAAAACAGGATCGAGTGGCAACAGTGCCTGAATTAAGCGAGAAACACACTCCGCTCGCTGTTATCGGGTAACGTCTCTCCGAACGTTCACGGATTTTATTTCATTTTCCCAGAGAAAACCTTATATACAGGGTGCAATTAGGAGAGTCCATTTGACAAAAAAAATTGGGTGTTTAATTTTTTTTATGACATATTTTATCCCATTTAAAATCGTTGCAGAACGGTCAATCGCAGCGGGGGGTATAATCGGGGACTCGGGAGGAGACGCGCGCGCGGGAGCACGCGAACGCGCGGGCGACGAGTATCGATTGTCCATTAATTGTAGTGTTTTTTAGGATAACTTTCGGAAGCTATTTCTCAACATTTTAGTACTGAGGGATTATAAAAGAAAAAATACGTGTATTTTTATTTTTAACAAGGATTAATATATAAAAATTTAGCAGGAAGGTTTAATTGCACCCTGTATATTAGTTGCACGTTATCTTATATTTATATCGTTCAAGACATATTTTAATTTTATACTGTAGTTTTAACTTTTATACTAAAGGCGGAGTACTATTATATATTCTGTGCTAAAGGTTTATTACGGTACGCTGATTATTATTATTATCATTGTAATAACGTGTTTTATTGCAGAAAGCATTGTTTTTATATATTTCCTAATACGATACTTGAATTATATACAATTCCTAGGAATCGTACACATTTCCTAGGACATATTTTATGTATTAAATAGTTTTTAAAACAATATTTTATACATTTCCTAAATAGTTTCGGAATTGTATAAATTTCCTAGGATTTGTGTATAATTCCTAGATTTCATACATTTCCGGTAACATACACACAATACTCTAAAATTGTAATCTTCAAACATAAAATGATGAATAAACCCTCATTGGAAGAAACAATGAAAGGTGTAATGAAAGAGAAAATGTATTTCATCGATCGAACGAACAAGTTTTTATCTGCATGAAAGATAGAAAAATCTACAAGTCCAACCCGAACAAACAAAAAACCGGCGAAATGACCTAAGTCTACTATAATTTTTTACACTTAATTATAATATTCAAATTACAGCGTGTCGGAGCTGGAAATAACTTCATTATTCATTCACGAAGAAGAGGCAAGTGCGATATTGTGTTAGTTGGTTTGCACTGTCTATTAGTGAACATTTATAATGACAACTTCAGCTTGAAAACCACTCACCAAAATTATTTCAATTTTAAATTCGGTTTCATAAAAACAAAAACTTTAAGCTGGGCTATGAAATACGAATACTGGTCAAGTGCGAGTGGTGTTCATGCAAAATGGGTGCCGCATAATATAACGACCAGAAAAAGAGTAGCTCTACAAAATAATATTATTTATTTTATGTTATTAGAATTTATGAGCTTTTTTATCGCTAATAATCAAGATTGTTGTTTCTGCTCGTTAATTTATCTGAAAGCATAATATTTACAAGTTTATGATAATATTATGCTCGTAAACTATTCCTGAAATTTTGGCCCTTTTAATAGTGAGAAAATTTCTCACTAATTACTAAAATTTTCTGCCTGTGAATTTATTTCACAGGCAGAAAATAATTATTGGGAATCAATTAACTAAATAATTTATAACTAATTATTGGGTGGCACTATACTGGTGAAAAAAGCTAGGTGAATCTACTATAAATATTCATCTCTAAACTAAACAATAGTGATGCTTATAATAAACGCAATAACATAAAGCTCATTTCATACCGCGATATAAGTTTAAATACATGCAAAGTTGTATTTTAAGAGAACAAGCCAGGTCAACAATGACAGTGAAATTCAACGAACAAAATATTTTCAGTCCGCATTAAACACGCGCCAACGTCAGCTGTTAATAGGCGTGACATAAAACTACTTAAATCATATATGCATGAGGTTTTAATTTAGTAGATCGCGATTATTTCCCGCGCAGCGATGCGGCCGACGCGAGTTTTATAAGAAAAATCTCGCCTCGAGTGATGATAATTAAAAATGCAACAAAGTTTCTTAAAAAGTTTGTTTACTTGAAAGCGAAGAATAAAACGCATAATTGGTTAGAACATTTTATTTAAGTATCTCCAATTCTTACACTTACAATAAGTTAACCACAAAACGTGTAGAAAGGATAATGTTATTGACCTATCGCCATTGTATCTTCCAGACATACGTGAAAATCTCGCTTTTGCGGTCCTGTCCATTGCCTGCTTTGTTAGCGAAAGACCAAGCTAGCATCAAAGACACAATATTAATATTATTTATTTAAAAATGCTTCTGAAATTTCCTATATCTACAAATATAACCATTATCTAGGCAGATAGTAATCATATTTTGCAGAGATGATTAAAATTATTAGTCTCGTTGTAGAGCGGCTAGCCTTTCAGTCTCGTCCTAGGTCAATGTCGGTCAGCGGAGCGTGACGCGCCCCTATTATTATTTATTAATGGATTACCCAGGTGTCAGCTAACGATAGCGTTAACTGGAATTCATAATACAGGGACACAGCTGTATCTGGAGCACATCCGAGTTATGTCCCGCGCGAGACAGGCGCTTGATTAAAAATGCACCACTCGAAAACGAGGTACGTTTAGACTCCAGCCTGTGGCGCCCGACGCCCGACGCTAGCGCAGCCAGTCGCACTCCTAACCCCGCGAGGGCCGCAAGTCGCGCCCGCGTCAAATGTTCACAGATTTTTATTTAAAAACGCCCGCACGCTTTTATTTCTATACAAAATTGAAACGAAGGCGTCGAGAGCACTTCGTTAAAATTATTTTTTCCTAATTAAACCGCATAATTCGAAGTCTCCTATGTCGGGCCGAGGACCTCGGTTTTCGAGCGTCGAAGAGCCGAATCGATGGACTATATATATAACAGTTCGGAAGATATTCGGGCCGGTGTTTTATTGACGTGAAAAGCGCAGCGATATCCGCTCCGATTCTATTTTAGCGTTACGCTAGGAAGGCCGGCGGAGGGCAGGAGCGAGTAGCGCGGGAGTGCGCGGCGCGCGGCGCTCCAGGCCGCCTGATATTATATTCTGAAGCACGCCCGGCCCGCCTTACCTCGCTCCACGTCAGATATTTCAGTGATACTTTAAGCACCTATGAATTTATCTAGTCTCCGTCACGGGGGTCGTCCGGTGCAGCCGCCTGCACGCCGGCCGTGACGCGCCGTCCGAGCCGCGACATACGCCGCTAATTGGGTTAAAAGCTGCCGACGACATTCGACGTTTACACATTTATTTTGTTCTGTTTTTAAATGAAACGGTGAGTATTTTAGTTTTTAACTTTGTAGTAATTGTTCCTTGGTTAAGAGTAATGAGTACCTACGCATGTTTATATTATAGTAATTATCTAATTACCATTAAATATTTCAGGGACGATATTGAAAACAAAGACAAAGGAATTATTGTTCAAATTTTAAGAAAAACTATGGTTATTCACCTGTGAAGCACGAGCTATTGTATTGGTGTGAAGAGGTTCAGCGACAAAGGGCTGCAACAGACACGCCGCTATAAAGGTACCTGCTTCATATATTATAAAGTTTACATGTACAGATATTGTATATTTTCTATCATTATCGTCAACAACAATTATTATAAAAATCGGCAAGTGCGAGTCGGACTCACGCATCACGCACGAAGGGTTCCGTACCGCAATAGAGCAAAAATAGACTGAAAATTGTGTTTTTGTATGGGAGCCCCCTTTAAATATTTAATTTATTTTGTTTTTAGTATTTGTTGTTATAGCGGCAACAGAATATATACACAATCTGAGAAAATGTCAAAAGTCTAGCTATAGGGTTCTTGAGTTACAGCCTGAAGACATACAGACAGACGGACAGACGGACAGACATCGAAGTTTTAGTAATAGGGTCCAGTTTTTACCCTTTGGGTACGGAATCCTAAAAAGACTAGATGTTTCACAAAACTTCATTTATCATACGGGAATGTTACATTTTTCGTGACAGACTATCCTATGTCCTTTCCTGAGACTAGAAGGTATCTTCAATCTTCAAAACTCTCATCCAAATCGGTTAAGTAGTGTTAGCACGAAGAGGTCACAAACAGACAAACATTCGTATTTATAATCTATCTATCTAAATATATAAAACTCAAAGGTGACTGACTGACATGGTGATCTATCAACGCACACTGCACAGCCCAAACCACTGGACGGATCGGGCTGAAATTTGGCATGCAGGTAGATGTTATGACGTAGGCATACGCTAAGAAAGGATTTTGATCAATGCCACCCCCAAGGGGTTAAAATAGGGGATGAAAGTTTGTATATAATAAATAATAATACTTCTTAACGCAAGTGAAGCCGCGGGCAATAGCTCGTTTATTCATATGAATTCTATGGAAGTAAAAATTTTACATAATTTAGCGTATCTTTACTGCCGTAAGAACTTTATATCATCCACGGCATCATCTTTACCACTAGCTATATATTAACCGACTATTTGCTAATTTACCTTCCTATTTCCCTTCCCTAACGGTGGATGGAATCCGTAATTCGTCCGTATTTTGTAACTAACCTAACCTAATAACCTGTTAGCCCTTTTTTTTCTTTCACAAATTTAAAAAAAAATTCAACAATTTGAAAACTTCGTTTACCGGATACTTAGTTCGCTTATGGATGTTTTTTCGAAAGTAATAAAAAGTCATATAATTTAATATGATGATCTGAAAGTAGGAACAATCCAAAAATATAAATTAGGTCATTTAAGATTTATCATAATCACCTTGAGAAGAGATTTATATCAAATTCGACCATTTAAAATTAATTTGATATAAATATGAACAAAGCGCAGTGTGATACTGATAATAGTAATTGACACATGACTTAATCGAATCATAGTTTTTTGTTTACAAATAAAAATTAATTTAACCAAAGTAACTTTAAATATCGTAGAGACTATAACAAGAATAAAGATAATCTTGGTATCTCTATTTTTACTTTCTTTCTTAACATTGTAATAAGTTTTACGAATTCTCCTTTTGTATTTGTAACATGTAGAAACTAGAACCATCAATATAATTATTGTATTACAGGAGGTGAGTTTAGGAGGCTCAGTTTGGTAATTTGTCTTGTCTTGTATAATAAAACGCTCGTTTCTATCACATCTGATGAATGAATGTCTATAATTTCATAACAAATTCAGACTCAAAATGTATAATATTATTACAACCATGCATAAATGTGCGACCATATTTATAAACATCTATGATTTTTTATAGCGTTAAATAAAACCTGAGCACATGAAATAACAATAAAAGTTATAAAATATAATGCATCTCAATAAAGCACAAAGCATTCATCACTGTTCTACAGAAAGATCTAAAATAAATCTCACCAAAAACATACCTGTTAAAACGGGGCCAAGTTCCTATTCACTAATTGTTCGCCTTAAAAAAGAGTTGAAATCCAATTCAATGCCAAGTTTAGATGCACTTCCAAATCGATCATAATCATCTTCATCAACAGCCTGATCCTAAATACTTCTAAATTTGAACTTGGCAGGTTAATTTAATCACATAGATATCTCATATTTAAATTTAAAAATTATACATTATCAAGTGCTACTAGCATGAATACCTGCCAAGTTCAAATTTAGAAGTATTTAGGATCAGGCTGTTGATGAAGATGATTATGATCGATTTGGAAGTGCATCTAAACTTGGCATTGAATTGGATTTCAACTCTTTTTTAAGGCGAACAATTAGTGAATAGGAACTTGGCCCCGTTTTAACAGGTATGTTTTTGGTGAGATTTCAATACTTTTTTTAAGGAATCATACCAATTTGTTTCTTTCCTCCTCATCTTATTTCAGTGTATTTACTTGTACATATTAATTTTTATCTCAAATTCATAGATGAGCCGACTCACGCTTGACCAATTTCTCAAATTTCTTAATTTTTTGTTAATCTACATATAACAAACAACCTGTGTGCCAAATTTCATAACGCTACGACAACTGGAAGTGGCCTAGAGGTTTTGATTACCGATTTTTATCTCAAATTCATAGATGAGCCGACTCACGCTTGACCAATTTCTCAAATTTCTTAATTTTTTGTTAATCTACATATAACAAACAACCTGTGTGCCAAATTTCATAACGCTACGACAACTGGAAGTGGCCTAGAGGTTTTGATTACCGATTTTTATCTCAAATTCATAGATGAGCCGACTCACGCTTGACCAATTTCTCAAATTTCTTAATTTTTTGTTAATCTACATATAACAAACAACCTGTGTGCCAAATTTCATAACGCTACGACAACTGGAAGTGGCCTAGAGGTTTTGATTACCGATTTTTATCTCAAATTCATAGATGAGCCGACTCACGCTTGACCAATTTCTCGAATTTCTTAATTTTTTGTTAATCTACATATAACAAACAACCTGTGTGCCAAATTTCATAACGCTACGACAACTGGAAGTGGCCTAGAGGTTTTGAAGCCGACTCACGCTTGACCAATTTCTCAAATTTCTTAATTTTTTGTTAATCTACATATAACAAACAACCTGTGTGCCAAATTTCATAACGCTACGATAACTGGAAGTGGCCTAGAGGTTTTGATTACCGATTTTTATCTCAAATTCATAGATGAGCCGGCTCACGCTTGACCAATTTCTCGAATTTCTTAATTTTTTGTTAATCTACATATAACAAACAACCTGTGTGCCAAATTTCATAACGCTACGACAACTGGAAGTGGCCTAGAGGTTTTGAAGCCGACTCACGCTTGACCAATTTCTCAAATTTCTTAATTTTTTGTTAATCTACATATAACAAACAACCTGTGTGCCAAATTTCATAACGCTACGACAACTGGAAGTGGCCTAGAGGTTTTGATTACCGATTTTTATCTCAAATTCATAGATGAGCCGACTCACGCTTGACCAATTTCTCAAATTTCTTAATTTTTTGTTAATCTACATAATATAACAAACAACCTGTGTGCCAAATTTCATAACGCTACGACAACTGGAAGTGGCCTAGGAATTTTGATTACCGGTCAGTGAGTCAGTGCCAAAATTAGCTATTTTTACAAGGAAATATTTCAGGATCTAACAAATCTATATGTATGAAATTTGGTATATTGCGTAAGTACTAGTATATAATTAGGTAGGTAAAATTTTATCTTTGCTCTCGCAATAGGCACTGAGATACAAGGGGGTCAAAAGTGCGTCGAAACCGTTCGTGTAAATAGTGCACGGCATGCGCGCGGCCTGCTGGAACTTGGCCGCGCACTCCGTGCGCTTTGAAAATGAATTGACATTGTGTAGTATAAAAAATATTGCTGGATATGTGAAATTCATATTTTGAAGTACATTTTACTCGCGTCATGACAGTTGTCACGGTGCTCTATTTCCAAGCGAAGGTCAGGGTTGCTTTGCTGACTTCTATTTAATTCAATTTACAATGTAGGATATAATTTCGCGTATTCCAATTAAAAATAATTGAGGCTTTGATTATAACTGGAAATCTAGGAGACCTACGGGTTAGTTGGTAGAGACGTCGATATCTCCTTTACCATGCTCCTTTGTTCAATATATATTTTGCATATTATTACTGTGTTCATTTCCAAGCAGGAAAATCGAAACCTCAGCTTAATTTAATGAAAAATGGAATTTAAAAAATCGTTGACCTGCATCGTTTTGTCCTAATTTCTACTTTAATTACACAAAAGCAAAGAACAAATCCGATTATTATCGTCTAGTTAGCAGCAAGTGAACTACGAAACTCCAAGTTTTCAAATGGTACAGGTAAAGAGTTCTCCGACTGCTACGGCATTATAAACGGCACTCGGACTATTTAAGGGGCGTTTTTCGAAAAGTCCGTGTTACTCATTAGTCGGGGTTTGCCTCTGTTCATTAGTGATTGTTGATTCTTTGTTTTTGTGTGACAAGACTTGAGGTTGTATGTGAGTTTGTTCTTGCACTTTTCCGCTTCTGTTAAATAGAATCTCATTAAACTCGCCGCCTAAATGCTTCGCTGAAACGACTCTCTCGTGTGTTATGCATACCAAAGCGAGTGCTGAGATTTCTTTTTCATTTGCAAAAGAACTGAGTACAGTCTCTATGTTCATTAACACGAAAAGTTAAGGTTGGGCTCTGCAACATTTGCTTATTGGTATTTACAAGAATTTATTCAAAATCCCTTGATTGATATTGAGTAAAAAGGGAAAAGCGTTCGAAATTCAGGTGTCCTACACATCATATGCAAAAAGTCTGCCCCGCGGCGGATCTTGCGACGACGGTCGTATTAGTCATTTATCCTCCGCTTTGAGAAGCGAAGGAAAAGGAGAGTACAGCTCTTGAGACAAGTCCCAAGCCGCATGAACCGGCTTAGTCCTCGTCGTTCTTAAACGCTTTGACGCCATAAAGAGCACCCAATTTTTAAGGTTTTAAGGCGTAAATGATACTAATATAGACAAAATTTTGTCTTTCACGCAAAAACTACCAAACAAATTTTGATGCCATTTGGCTTATTCGTAAGTAAAGCTCGGTATTACCACAAACTTACTGTTTATTTGGAAAAGTACAGTATTTTGTGTGATATCGTAATAAATAATATTATACAGTAAGGCATATACATACTGCATGTAAGAAATTGAAAAGACTACGTTGCTTAAAATAATAAATTATCTTAAAATAATCCGCCAAAGATTTCACCTGCATATTTCCCAATACCATTTTAAATCAAGTGGTACTTAGCATTTGTCAGCTGCATACAAAATGTAGATATTTCAGCAAATAATACGTTCTGTTTATGCCGGCGCGGCCGAGTCTCCAGACACTACAGGTTCACGGCTTCAGCGCTCCGGCTATCGATTTTGCATAAGTTACTATTTGTGGTCTAGTCAGCCTTACACAAGCTGCACAATTTTTGCTGGACTTAACTTAAATTAACATGAACACAGGGAAATAAAAACTTTTGTACGTTTTGCGTTTTCGCCAGGCGCCAAATAATGCGATCATTATTTATGAGAATAGTTTTGTTTTGTTTCAAGCTTCATTATAAAACGGATTCACTATTTTAAAGCTCAAGCTCTGGTTAAAAGCTTTTTGGGTATGAATATCTAGATACTTTAAATTTGTTTTATTACTATATTATAATATTATATTATTAAAGATATTACAAAAAGACAAAACTACTAATGTATCTCCTACTTATTTCTTAAAAGCAACATTTGTTTCAGGGTATTTTTATAGGCGCGAAAAATTAGGCACTGCAATGAAAGTGGAGGACACGGCCATGGACAAAGTGCACGGATGGGGTTGCACCCCCACAGAGGAAACCCCTGCTGCACCCCCCTCTACAGCAAACACCTGTCTTCCGCCGTGGGTCACCAGGGGTTGGAGGAGAAATACCCTCTACTGTATATTAGTGTTTCTTATGATCTTAGTATTCTTAAATATAGCGTTGACACTTTGGATAATAAGTACATTACGACTTACAAGAGTAAGTATTTTTTTATATATTTTTAGCCAAAATTAAAATAAACACTGGTCAAAAACTTTGCATTTTCACAGAAAAAGTTACAAAGTTATTACAATTATACAATGTATTGTTTTAAGAAATTAACGTAAAGATTTATTTTTACTGACGCACACACATTTTTTTTATTATTTTCCTTAATAAACTCAATTTTCAAATTATTCAAATTAAACTTGTAGCATTAACCATTTTCAGGACGGAATAGGGCCCGTGACGATAATAAAACAGGGCATCCGGCTGTCGGGTCAGGCGTGGGTGGAGGACGGTCTGGTCGCGTCCGCTATCGCCTCGCCGCCCGCTCTGCCCATCACCATGCACGCGCACCGCAACTTTACCGTGCTCGTGAACGACCCCGAACACAGCGAACACGCCAAACTCCTCATTAGTAAGCTATTGACTGTTACAATTTAGCCCTTACTCTAAATTTTGATAGAAATAAGCAGAACGAAAAAATACTGTTTTAAGGTTTTTGTGCTCTAAATAAACTTTACTTTTTCATTTAAAAATGATTAGTGTAGAATTTGTTATTCAGAGCTTGTCACTAGATTATTTAGTAACGACGTGAAAACGCATATCGCCTAAATAAATTGCAACTTTTTCACCGGTTATTATTCATAACGACGCGACAGGCGTACGGCGCTTTTTTGTAGTTATACGATTATTTTTTACATGCAAACTGATCTTGAATTTTTTATGTTCAATTCCAGGGAGGGACGCTATAGAATGCAGCGGACGGACATTCGAGGTGCGCGACGCGGCGGGCGGGCGCGTGTTCCAAGCGGCGAGCGACGAGGTGCGTGTGTTCGCGGACGCGCTAGCGGTGGACGGAGTGGGCGGCGTCAACGTGCGGAACTCGCTACAAGCGCCGCTCGTACGCGCACCGCCCGGCTCCGATTTGCAGTAAGATTTATCGAGAATATTAGATACATAATAATATATTTAAATATTTTTGACTTTGCTTAAACTCATGTTAAGTCACAATGTCTTTCTAGAGTAGTGAAATAGTTTATGAAACAACTGCAAAAAGCACATGAGATCAATTGAAATCTTTCGATAATAAAAAAGACTTTGATCAACTGATTAGCAGGCAAAACATTATCAAAATCTGACCAGTCACCAGCTGCAGCAGTATTGAAGAAGTTTCACAACAAACACCGCAACACGGATTTTTTTAAATAAGATTGGCGGACTGAGCAAAATTATTTTAAGTACCATCGAGGAAATTGATTCCTAGGCAGTAATTGACGGACCTACGCGACGTCATGTGGTCGGCTTATCTCAATTTCAATGTTAGCTGTGATCGGTCGGATGAGTTTGACTTAACGCGACCAAGTAACTTAGGTCCGCCAACTGCCTAGGAATCAATTTCCTCGATGGTACATTCGGTCTTCAGCGTCATCAATATCAGCGCAGCCGTTTTGAAGGACTTTAGCATTAAACACCGCAAATCGCAATACGCGAATTTTATAGAGATTATACAGCATGACTGGTGAGACAATACCGATAATTAAGGAGAGTATTCAGTACTCGATTCTCATTATAATTATGTAATAAAATTAGGTACTTAATTTTTAACCAAATTTCCCTTTAAACAAATGAATAATGGACACTTAGTAAATTACTATGCGGCCGGGCGCGGCCCACCCCGCCCCGCGCGCCGCGCGCTACTCCCGCGCGCGGTGTCCATGCGTTGGGTAAATAATTATTTAACTTTAAGCTACATTTACTCAGTGACCAATTGATATTATTTTTTTTTCAACTAATATATTAGCCAAATATCACGTCCTCGAATATTGTACATGTCTCACCAGTCGTGCTGTAGAATTTATTTCTAACTGTAATAGTGAGGGACAACCTTAGCCTTAGAACAAATTTTTAGTCAACCAAGTTTTGATGATTACAAAACCCTAAAACGGAACCCTAACCAGCTGATTTTTGTATATTGGTAGGTTAATAGTTGTATAATTTAAGAGTAACCTTGTCCTACAAATAAAACAATCCATATTTTAGGACCATCAAGTCAAAGTATGAAATCCTATCTATCTCTGTTAGGTACAACTTTCGAGATTTTTCGAAAATAAAAATGTTGTTCGTCTTATCAAAATGTAGCTACTCACAAAAAATTAGCTTGTTAGTAATCACAAAAAAAATTGTTCTAGGGCTCCCGTACTATAATGGAAACTAATAGTCGCTACGTTTATTTCAGATTGGAATCACTAACTCGGATGCTAGATTTGAGAGCACCGCAGTCGATATACTTTGAAAGCAGAGCCGGGAACATCGACATAGCGTCTCATAATAACATCAAGCTGGATTCCGTTGTTGGAGCTGTAAGCATAATATTGTTTTTGTAACAACCAGCGCTTACATCACCGCCACGCCACGCGCGGAGTGCACAAAGACCGTTCAGTTTACAGAAAGTTACACGTTCAATCTAATTGGGGCAAACTTATAAGTGTGTGTTGGAAACGGTGCTGTAATATTATGTATTTTTTCATAAGAAGAATCCAAGATTATACAAGTTTTACTTAAAAGATATAAAAAGGTGTTGTGTTGGTGTCCTCCTACACGCTTTTTTTATAGACTTCAGTTTAGTTGGCCAAAACTTTTTATGTAGACAATAAAACCAAAGTTCCTGTCGATTTTACTCCAACTTATACCAACATTAACACGTTTAATTTTTTCAGATCAAAATTGACGCTCCAAACATTATTATAAGTAACCTGAAAGAGGCAGCCACAATAGATAAACCGCAGAAGAATATCAGAGGGAAGAAAGTGTACCAGATGTGCGCGTGCGCCTCCGGAAAATTGTTCCTGGCCGCGCCCGACGCGCTCTGTGCCATGCAAGACAGCGACACTGAGCTCTGTCGATGATAGACCATTCCAGACGTACGGTACACACAACCATACGATCGCTGGGAGAAACTGGACGAGGCAATTGGTGCATTTCTACAAAATCTACCTATAGCATACAATTATAGCTACCAAGATGCCTCCCCCACCCCTTCTGTCTTTGCCAAGCGATCGTAAAGGTGTGCGCGAGTTACACATACAGGGCAAAACTACACCATCGTTGTCACTCCATAAATTATTGGCACCCTAAATAAGCAAGGTATGCCACCACCAAGATTTTCTGTAGTCTTCAATTTTAAAGTGACAACGTTTGGGTGGCTCACCCTAATTAGTACCTATTTAAAAATATAATATCTCATTAGTACAACGAAGTTCTACCGCACAATGCACCAAAATATTTTGTGATAGTAGCAGAGTGACTGAATTTTATTATAGCAATATTTATATTAAACTTAATGTTATTTTAAATCAATAAAAGAGTTATATAACGTATTTACTGCTTCACTGTTCTGCGATGAAATCCGATTTTTAATTGAGCCATTCCAGATTTACGGTATGACAACACAAAACATCGTTTTCAGTTTGTCGTACATTCAATGAAAAAATGTTGGAATGCCAGCAGAGGCAGTGTTGAGATCTTACACATCGACACTTGTCAGAAAAATATTTTATTGATTCATATAAAAACTATATCTATCATACTACAATAATAGTACGGGTGCCCTAGAACAAATTTTTTTGTGATTACTAACAAGCAAATTTTTTGCGAGTAGCTACATTTTGATAAGACGAACAACATTTTTATTTTCGAAAAATCTTGAAAGTGGTAGCTTACAGAGATAGAAAGGATTTCATACTTTGATTTGATGGTCCTAAAATATGGATTGTTTTATTTGTCGGACAAGGTTACTCTTAAATTAAATAACTATTAACCTACCAATATTCAAAAAATCAACTGGTTAGGGTTCCGTTTTAGGGTCCTGTAATCAACAAAGCTTGGTTGACTACTGTACCCTGTAAAAGCAATGTAACTGTAAAAACAATTATTCCGGTTTCGCAGCATTAGGTCGGACAGCAAAATTTACTTATTATCGTTTAAAATCGTATCGTTTAGATATCTCTGTATCTCTAACACTTGTTAACAATAGCAGCTGAAAGCTGCTGCCACCGTAGGCTGCACTCTAACTAATACTGTTTTCAAAAAATGTTTTACGTCATGGCCAACCAATGACACACGAAATTCAGGATGAATATTATTTATTCCGTTTCAAGAATAAATATACTTTCAGAATAACTATATAATTGTACGTCTTTCTCAGAATAAATATACAAGCGAACTGTAGAATGGCAACAACTTTCCGGCTTCTGAAATCAGCTGTTTTATTATAAAGCCCTTCAATACCTGAACACTTTTTGAGTAAGATCCCAAAGCGATTAGACATAACTCATTTTCACGTGGATTGTAGCTGCCCTGCCCATTGTCAAACATAGAGCTCCACGAACACGCAGGTATTCTAAGACTGTGTGGCACTACTGAGAACCTAAGGTTCCATCCATGTGAAAATAAGTTATGTCTGATCGCTCTGGGATCTGGGACCATTACATGAAACAGCTGATTTTGCGTAAATAGCACTGCTAGATATTTTCCTGCACATCGTATAAACGTAAACGTCGTTTAAGTTCCAGGACGTTTTTTATCGGGTAAGTAATTAATCCTGGCGGTTCCCGCGTAACCGTCCACCGCAACCGCGCTCGCCGCTCTCATTACTGCCCACTGCCCCCTAATTCCAGCAGCCAAGTCCTGCGGGTAAACGCATCTTTTATTGAACACAAGTTTTTTTAATATGCTTTTAGTAGCTTGGGCTGTATGTATGTAACGAAACCTTTGAGTAAGATTTTTATACATATCTCCAGTAGTCTAATTAATTCGAAGCTTTGGTATTAAGAACCAATGACAATGCAATAAATTGTTAAATTAAAAAAATAGATTTGGAGACAACACAATATGCAAAAGATAACATTTGGACGTTAATTTTTAATAATAAAATGCGTCTGCGGCACGACTTCCGATATTAATAACCAAAAAAACATACTTTCTGTATCTGCTTTAATAATTCAAGTTTTTTAAGTATATATAGCTAATAGATATACTTAAAAAAAACTATTGCTTTATAGTTACGTTATGACGAGTTATAGTTACGTTACGGATTGTGTCTCTACCTCTAGTCTCTCTACACATAGAGACAATCAGCTCACAAATATTTGTACACTTTTGATTTCTGTTTGACAAATCCCTTAGCTGTTTCTTGAGGAGTACACCCCCACTCCACACCAATACTGTTTACCGTTTATCCAAAGGGTTAGTGTGTAAAGCAATCAAAAGAATGTGACTTCACGATGTGATTTAATAACAAAGAATACTTGATTCATAAAAATATACAGTCTATCTTTGTTCTTTTGACGTAGTTTCATTTCGTATTTGTATTCTATTTGCAGCAATATGAAATGCAACTGTTAAAAAAAGTCAGTTAATTAAAAGAAATGAAATCATAGATCAACTAGAGTTCAGAATGTTGTGGCGTGTAGATTGATATGACATTGTGTACGTACCGCTCACGAAAAGAAGCTATGAAACAAATGACAGAGACAAAATCTCAAACGACATTTAAATTTTTATTAGTTCTTATTTTAGCCACGCGCCAAAATAGTCTTGCAGGCTGCAGCTATTTATTAATGGTGAAGTCCCGAAGAAATACGCTTATCATACACTTATAGAAATCACGTACCATGTAGTCGAGCGCCTTAGATTACCTCGGAATCGAGGAAAAGTCATTGAATCTTCATATTTTAAATTTTTGAAATGTGTTTTTAACAACGTAATATTAATTAAAAAATAGTGCCCGATTTCAATTTTTTAATTAATAAAATACCTCTTCTCGGGGTGAAAATTAGTTTAATAAAAATAACCCCAGGAATCGATAGAGATGTTACCGCTAAGATGCGTAATTCTCAACCCAAAAATCAAACATCGTCCTTCTCTCTTCACACTCACGCCCGTCTTTCATATGCCAGGTGAAAAAGGACAACGCGGAATCATCGCCAAGTTAGCGGGCAGTTATAGGTATTCTTTTTTTTAAAGGATATCTATTATGTTATAAAAAAAAAATGTAACATAATCCCTGCCTTATCTTATCTATAATGTAATAATTTATACTAAAAAGTTTGAAGCTTTATTTTAATGTATTACTCGAATACTAGTAGTTTAACGTGTTAATTATAGGTTATTTGGAAACAATTTCGCAATTTTTTTCTATCGAGAAAATTGTATTCTATCGTGTTTTTTAGTAACATAGTCGCTAGTGTTAGTCCTGAAGTTTGCTGCATCTTAATTTAACATTCAGTTTTTCATTAATATTGTTATTACAGATGATCATGTAAAGCAATTTGATATAATACGCGCCCTTAATGAAGCGGACCTTGTATAATGCTGAGTAAAATATATTTTTCTTATAGATGGTAATACCTATTACGGCTAACGTTTAAAAATAAAAATCAAGATAGATACTACATAATATTGTTATATTGCATTCTGTCGCATAACAGAACATCGCGTTATGTCGCATAACAATTGAAAATCTATTGTGTCTGCGATTCCCACAATCGAGGTATAATATTCTATCTCTGAGTACGGCGGTAAAGCTGAGTGCGGGCGTTGGTGCTTCCATTACATGAAGGAGTTACCGTGGGGCGCGTCACGCACCGACGCAAGAGGACAGCGCCGAGTTCATGTTGATGATGGTGGTGGTCTGGACGCTGCTAAATGCTGATGCCGAGCCGCGCGAACTTATCACGGAACAGCAGCCCGAACTGCTGCAGCACCGGCAGGGCTGATAGCTGCAAAAACGTGTTTGTAGAGCTGCAAATTTGTATGAAAACGAGCGTGCCACTTTTTTATAGCTATTGTGACGTACCGATGATAAAAAACGTGCCCATTATCTATGGCAACGTTTCTATTTGATTTTCTACAGCTCAATACAGCACTGTTACGCATTTAGGCATTTTTGAAATTCCGATTGATGTCCGATTCTATCGGAATCGGACATCAATCGCAGACTAATTAAGAACAGACTTTCGAAAGACGAGCATTGCTCGTCGTTTGGGAGCGTGATATGGCACGCAAAGTATCTATCATGATCTATGTCTGTGGTTACACCACAACATTTCGTTCGTAATATTTAAATACCAATATTGCTCGTGTTCGATTATTTCACGCATGGAAACTTTTACGAGCCTCCAGACACACTTTTATTTAAATGCTTATGTTAGTTCCTACGGACGATATTGTTTTCTGCCCTTTTCTTAACAAAAAGATTTTTGGATTTCTAAATTCCTTCGCCAGACACCAAGCCGCCCACTTGTGAATAACTTTTTATGCGGATTACTTTATTTTTTTATGATCATTACTCATAAGAGTTGTTCAAATTCAAATCAATATTTAGAAAGTTTTTGAAATTATCCAGAAATCGCATTAATCTTCATCAGGGAGTCCCACCTGTGTTGCACCACCTCCACGTCCACGTCAAATAAAACTCCCCTAACTTATTGTGACTTTTACATTTTTAAAAACACTGAATTAAGAAAGCGAGTGAGGAGCTTCTGTGATATTTTTTTTGTTTCTGTTGATGAAGGAAAATACTTGTTTTCTCAAACGATATACAAGGTGCATATTATAAGGTGTAATACTTTAGGGGGTGTATGTGTTCCTGACATAGAGTTCACTGTTAAAGAAGCAGCGCTGAAAGAGTAACTTTTTTCACTTTTATATGGCAATATGCATGACGCTGGGGCGCTTGCCCATACAAATCAAGAAAAATTGCTATTTTCACGGTTAACTCTATGTCAGGTACACATACACCCCTAAAAACTTTAAAGTATTATCAGTTTTATTACTTATTTTTGTTACATTCTGTATGTTTTATGAGAACTTACAACTGTTTAAATCTAGCCTTAGAACACGTACCTATATCGTGCAACTTTATTTGGTAATAAAGTAACTCTTACAATATTTCTATGTCACAGTTGTTCCAAAATATTACCAAAATAACGGTTCCAAAGCAAAAAAAATAACAAAAGATAAGAATAACGTAATTCGCATGTCATTTTCTGTTCATTCGCGCGAGATCGCCCCCTCATTATAATTAAGCAGCAGGTGAAAAAAGGGAAATAAAAATTAAACTTATACTCCTGTGCCATTTGTAAAAGGATGGCAAAATATAAATTTAAGGAAGAGATTCATCGCGCTCCAAATAAATTTATAATATTTAAGAACGTATATCGAAATAGCATGTGCCTCAGACTAACGTAGAAGTTAACGGTGTTTAGGAACAGTAAGTAAAATAAAAATAGCCCTTATATTTTACTTTAATTTTACATTAAGGATTCATTACTTTTATTCTGCATAAAGGATTAATTTAAAAAATATTATTCTTAATTCTTTTTAAGTAGTACTCGTAGTCCTAGCTAAGTACTTCTAGCAATTCTATCACTTGAATTCTTCAACGCTACAATATTTAAAGCATTTTCATTTACTTGGACATGTTAGTGCCTCTTACCATTACATTCCAAATCTATTAGTCCTATTACCTATAGATAGGTCCTATAGGCATTGTTACCTGACTCTAGCTGCTGAGAACAGACTGCATCCCACACCGACCACCATATCATTAGAATAAATAGATAGACGTGGAGATAATATAACCAAATTTCTCTAATCAACGTACGTCAGAGATAATTATGCAATTTTTTTCCACGATATAACTAATTAAACGATATCTGTATCGGTATTAACCCCAGGTTGTGTTATCGAACATTGCTATACTTTTCGCAGTAAACAATGATAAAGCGCGGAACATTTGGCTTAATAAATTTTATATTACTTATTGTAACACGTGTTTATAATAGAGATATTTGTCACCGCGCACTGTAAAACGTTCCCATTTATTATGTGTATATTTTACACGTAATTATCCTTTAAATTGTGTATCTAATTAATGGGATAAAACACATTACAATTTACACACGTCAGTCGCACCCCGGCGGAGGTAAACCGCGCCGTACGGAATAGTAGAAGCACCCGACGTAGAGTTCTCATATAAGGCGGCGAATAAAAAATAAATCATCGTTCTTGTCTCTTCACTCTCACGTCCGTCATTTATATGCCAGGTGAATAAGAACGACGCGGAATCGGCGCCAAAGTAGTTTTTTCGTAAAATCTCGATAGATATACAATATTTTCAAAATACGCAAGACCTTTTTTCCTTCGGAAATAGAGCTATACATTAATTAGGGTATCAAAACATTGACACATTTGACTCACATGAATGCACCCTTTTGGAAATAAATTGAAAAATTTAAAAATTAAATGCATCTATTATGATTTTTTCTATCGTGAAAATTGTAAGATATCGTGTTTTCGCCAGTATAGCGGGAATGTAATATTGAATCTATGTTTAAAAAATAAAACACGTGATTTTTTATGAAGTATAAAAATTAATCATTATAAAATCGTTACTTTGGCTTTCTACGCCCTCTTAGGTGTTCACCGATTCTCACTCATTAATGTCGTGATAACGCTCTTATCGGTCTAATCCTCAAATTATAATCGATAATATTTACTACAATATGATTATTTTGATGATTGCAAATCGATCAAAATAATATTAATTATAGTAATATTACCCCGTACGATAATCATATCGTATCATAATTATCTCAATTTCATAAACACTAATCATATAGTATCTCAATTTTTAGGGTTCCGTAGCCAAAATGGCAAAAAAGGAACCCTTATAGATTCGTCATGTCTGTCTGTCTGTCTGTCTGTCTGTCTGTCTGTCTGTCTGTCTGTCTGTCTGTCTGTCTGTCTGTCTGTCCGTCCGTCCGTATGTCACAGCCACTTTTCTCCGAAACTATTAGAGCTATACTATTGAAACTTGGTAAGTAGATGTAGTCTGTGAACCGCATTAAGATTTTGATGCAAAAATGGAAAAAATATTAAAAATTTTAGGGGTCCCCATAGGTACAACTGAAACAAAAAAAAATTTTTTTCATCTAACCTATGCGTGTGGGGTATCTATGGATAGGTCTCCAAAAATCATATTAAGGTTTCTCATATCATTTTTTTCTAACCTGAATAGTTTGCGAGAGAGACTCTTCCAAAGTGGAAAAATGTGTGTCCCCCCCCTCTAATTTCTAAAGTAGAGGCATGATAATTCTAAAAATAATATATGATGTAGATTACTATAAAAACTACCAACGAAAATTAGTTTGAACGAGATCTAGCCAGTAGTTTTTTTTATACGTCATAAATAGTAAACCTTAATCTAAATTTCATTAAATCGGCTGAAATATAAAAATAAATCAAAAATATTTTAATTTCATAAAAATAAACCTTATTGCTGCTGCGGAACCCTCCATGGGCGAGTCCAACTCGCACTTGGCCGCTTTTTTAAGATATTCGCAACACGTTGTCACTAGACCAAAAACATTTCATTTCTATGTACGAGAAGTTGATTCATACTAGGCAGATGGCGGGCCTACGCAACTTGGTCGCGTTATGTCAACCCAGGCGACAGATCACGATTCACGATTGAATTGACATAACTTGTCCAATTGACGTAAGTCCACCATCTGCCTATGAATCAATTTCTTCGATGGTAGGCCGTATATACGTACTGAAAATACAACTGCAGACAGAGGCTAGTAAACTGTAAATAAGAAAATTATAAAATAGAAATAGCAAAGATCGTTTGGTTCAGCGAAGTTTTTGTAGACGGTGCGCTCACATAACTGGCACCTGTGCCTCATCTACATAATGTACACTCGGCCGCCGCCGACGTGGCCGGACACTTTCCGAGGTGACGTCCTTAAGATATTCTCCCGTCTGAGATATTATATTGCAACGGCTCAGTCGTAAATATTTTACAAATGCCAAATATGAAACAGCTTTTATTATGTCCAGTCTTCCACTGTCTAAAGCTGCGGAAGGTACAGCTCATAATCAAAGTTCCTATAAAATGTGTTATGGATGAATAAAGTAGATGTAGTCGCTAAAACAAATAGTACTCCCTGTTTTAAAATCGCGAGTAATTCGTATAATACGAAGAGGTTTTTCTCGAGTCTCCATCTGCGGCTTAAACAATGATTGTTGTAATTTAGTGCGCACTTCCAATAACACAGCGACAAGCACCATCAAAAGCGAACGCAGGCGGCCTTAATGCGAAATGTTTCGCCTGCAACACTCACGTACTATTTACACAGGGGAAATTCAAACGTCGAACTATTTGCGCATTTGCCCCAAAATGGAATTTCTTTGTGATCTTTTGTACAATCTATAAATATTGTATGAACGATGTGATAAAGAAAGTGTTTTGCACATTAAATATTAAATATCCGAACGATCTGCTTTGAGCTCCTTGTAATGAGGTTTCTTTGCGCTATTCTGTTTTATCATCATCAGTAGCTGAACTCAAGAGACAACTGATTGATATAAATAATATATTTATATTAAATGCCTTGAGATATTTATTCGGTACGTCATATACTCTTTACCTTTCTCTACCTATGCTAACTAGTAGAGGTAGAGAAAGGTATTTCTATTAATCTCTCTTAGTTTTTTTGCTATTTTTTATCTACAATAAAATATGGTATAACCTCATGATAATTATTTGAGCCCTGCTGCCAAATAATCTTAAAATGCTTACACAATTTAAGATAATTTTGAGAATATGTGGAGTATAAATTCAAAGTGAAACACGTCACAAATAGTGTACAGATGGGGCTCTATTATGTCGGACACTTATTGAAAGTGTTCTTAAGTGTTGTCCTTTTATAGAGGTACTCTATAAATGTTTGATAGGGCTATCTCGGGAAATCTCTGTCTCCATTCGCCGAGGGTCTGCAGTCAAATAAAACGGATCCCAAATATTATTCCCGACGTTTCCCCGCGATGTGAACTTTTATTTTATACCCTCACGCTCTTATCAAAACTGAAACACGCCGGGCGAGATTCAACGTACTCGAACAAATCCCACAGCCTACGATCTTCTTTTTATTAGCATCATGATGTTCTGAAGGGTTCTTACACTGACTTCATGATAAATCGTCCAAATACATGTTTCTTTTTCCTCCTATTTTATTTCGTTTTGCATGCGTTTATCATTTAAGTATAACACGTTTACTTTCGTTATGTTTACTGGGTAACGTACAACTGACTACATGACTTAATGTACAGCTTGTAACTTTTTTCAAAACATTGCTACAGTAGAATCGGGGTAAATTTAAAATACCAAAGACTATACTTACGTATGGAACCCTAAAACTGTCTCATTAATATTTCCCGCCATGTCCACTGACCAGTGCCAACCCAATCAACATTTCGGTTAACCGAATTTATGATTGAGTTTTCCCGCGGTCCGCGCTTGTCAAAATTTTAGCTGCGTCACCTTCGAGATACGTCATATTAGTATGCCGGCACAATAACCGAACGCCGAATCACAAAAGATTTCCGGAGCGCGACTTGCACGAGGGATGAAAGCCAACATTGTGTAATCAGAAGGGTCCCAATCTTACCTCATTTCGGTGCTGTAATGTCGAACACGGCTTCATCAGAGGCTTTTATCTAGTCACAGTGACATTTTCATACAGCCTACAGGTACATGAGCTCGAACCTGATTCGTGTTTTAAAATATTATGTCACATCGAAAGAAGAAAGATTTTAAAGAGTACACGTGCCTGTCATGCATACAGGCGTGTAGGCGAGTGATAAGTGATAGGCATCTATGAAGTATTACAAGTTTATCTTAGACTAAAACTATACGCTTATACGACATAGTGATTTTAATCAAACTAAATCCTCGGGCAGATTGGCTTAGTAATAGAATAAGATGAATCCTTATCTATCATAAATCATGTATAGAGTGGGCTCAGTATTATTTTTATATGTAGTATCTCGTTTTTTGTGCAACCAGGCCGGATATGCAGAAGTCATTTTATAGTGCCATAGATATTTGCTCACAGTACATAATATCTGACTAATATGCTTTTCCTTTACGCTACCATTTTAATGGGCCGGATGACTAACTAGACTGAATAGAGATCAGATCAGACCGTACACTGTCCTAACTCCTAACTAAACTTGGAAACAACATTTTACAACGCAGAAATGTAACTATAGTGCTGTCCGAGTCACACCCACAAACTGCATAATATGTTACACATAGAATATATATTTTTTTATTCATTTGTTTATATTGAAAAAATCTAGCAATCGAAATAATAAGTTGGTATCAAAACAGAGCACGAGGAAAAGTGGAATTCGCAATTCCCTAACTCCTGAAGGCGCGTCGTAATAGTTTCACGTTTGAATTTCTTGAACAAACGTTATTACAGTTAGTATGGTGAAATGTACTGCTAAAACAATTCACAATACCACAAACTGAAACGAAAAGTGGATTGACGTATTTCGATTTAGAACTATACGAAAATACTTGAAATGTTTTGGTACGTTTTATAAGGCTAGTTTATTTTGTCTTCTTAAATAACATTGTAAATGTTATATTATAACTTGCTCTTTTTACATTATAGACATGGTTAATGTTGTATTATACATCGGTCAAAAGCAACGACTACAATTTCAATATTCTAACACGAGTTAGGAATGCGATGATTTAATGAAACCTACGTACTTAACTGCATGTCTAAACTTTGGAGTAGTCGCAAGTTGGTCCGTCTCAAACGACCTATTCTCTTACTAACTGCCAACTTAAGTCGAACATGAGTTTAATAGTCCGCCATTTTTATTAATTGCACGTAACGTGGTATGTATTTATACGCGAAATCCTCGGGTGGAATAATTATGAAAGCGTTAAACGGGTTAACTAGCGAAGTAACGATTCATATTGCATTTAGCCGCTGGCAGTAATTAAGATTTCAGGAGCCTGCAAACGCCTGTGTCGGCGGACCTTTCTCAATTTGGCTTATGAAGAAAATACCATTAAATTTTAACAATTATTATAAAATCGTATATTATAAAGCTTCCAATAACAGATGTAAAATTTTAAACGAGCTCAAGCCTCAATGGACTAGTGTCTGGTTGCGATAGGATAAGCAGTAAGTGAAGCTCTTTTTAGGGATAAGGGAATTATTTAAGGCTCCTCGTCCAATAATATTTTGGTAGCATTGCAAACGATTCAGCCACCATTGCGGCCCTTATTTTTTTTCTATAAACCAAGGTAGCCCAATTTTGGGGTATGCAATATTTTTAATTTTCATTAAAATTCAATATTCAAAAGGAATTCATTATATTGTGTTGACACCGACAAATGCCCCTTTACATATTCTCGCGGAGATCCCGAAGATTGAGCCATGAAATTGAAAACGATCCCTTTGAAGAAATTTATTCCAGGCACGAACTGCTCCCACTCCGATGACGAGAAGATTTGCTCGTTTATTTTTATGAAATTATTGGAGACACTCCATTTTCATTCACGTTTTAGCATAAAAGTATTATGACCTCGGCTAATATTTAAATTGCTGTTGTACAGGAGTTAAAATATTCTTTGAACATTTTTACCGCCTGAAAAGATGTTAAAATTGTTTGACAGTAAAAATACCTACCCATGTAATGTGCTAGATATTTGAAACTTCACAACCACCGTCAGAATTTTAGAAAGTAAAAATAACTGAAGTATCATATTGGCACACATAAATAGTAAACCACATTAAAATGGGTAGTATTTAACTGTACCTCAATTTATTCGCGTTCTTTTCAACAAATTTTGCCTTTGATATGCCAAATATACTGATTGTGCACCAAAATATGTTCATTAAAATATTTTATAATGAGCACCTATTTAATAAATGTTGCTTTGTAAAAATAATATTACACCTAATTATAAAAGGAGCATTTATTTTTTTAGTTTTACTTCATATAATGTACTGCAAAATATATTTTAATCCAACACCAATTATTGTTCATTCATTATTTTGTTCTTCAATGATAATATTTGAGTAACATAAAAGTTGTACAAAACCGTGTTTTAAATGGAGGTTTGATACTAGGATGCATATAAGATATAATCACAGAAATAGATCAAGATAGATATCGCATATCGCTCCATTTGTATGAAAACGAGCGTGCCACTTTTTATAGAGCCTACTGTGACGTACCGATGATAAAGAAAATTGCTATTTATCTAGGCCAACGTTTCTATTTGAATTTCTACAGCTCAATACGGTACTTTTAGGCATTTAATCAATTTTAAAATTTCGATTGACGTCCGATTCCGATAGCAGACTAAACAACAGACTCTCGAAAGACGAGCATTGCTCGTCGTTTGGGAAAGCGATATGGCACGCGAAGTATATACACATGCGGTATCTATCATGTTCTATGTATGTGGATATAATGTATAACAAGTAGGAATATTGGCGCACAATCAGTATTTTTTGTGAAAGAAAAATATAATTACTGTTTTAAGAGAATATTTGCTGCGCAGTAGAATAAAAAAGTGTAATATGTTGGTGATAATTTTGAATTTGTTTAGTGTATCATATTTTGTTGGTCGAGTAGTTCAATTGCAGTAAAATAATTTAACGGGTTTAAGAGTAATATTTTAGAGATGTATACATAGGTGTACATTTAGATTTTTGGTGAACAGTTGAAAATTACCCCATTAAAATTTATTTATTAAAATTATTTTAAAATATTAAAGGTAAAAGGTACAATTAGAAAATTAAACGTAACTCAATTAAGTAAAGAGATTTTTTTACCGTTTAAAAAAGGAGGTTATCACAGGTACGTATGTTTGTAATATTTCCAGAACTGCCCAGTTCTCGTATGTGTTAGTCTCTGAACAAATGTGCCAAATTTCAAAACTAAGTATGTGTTTGTGTTCGCATATCTCCGGAACTACAAGTCCGATTTAAGTGGTTCTTTTTTTTGTACCATTTATTGCTCAACTTAAAAGAATATTGCAAGTTTCATCAAAATCGGTTCAGTAGTTTTTGAGAAAGGGACTTTGAATTCATAATTGCGTACAATTTAAAAATTCTATTATACAGGGTGTAACCAAACTAAGTGATAATACTTCCAGGTGTGTCCACCGTACAAGAAACACGTAAGTGAAGTGTTCCTTATAGTAAAGTAGCGCTGAAAGGCCAATTTTTATCACTTTTGTATGGGGAAACTCGTGACGCTGGAAAGCGCTCCAGCGTCACGAGTTTCCCCATACAAAAGTGATAAAAAGTTTGGTCTTTCAGCGCTGCTACTTTCACCGTGAACTAACTCTCTACAAGGAACATGTACATACCCGATTAAAGTATTATCACTTGGTTTTGTTACATCCTGTATAAACAAAAAATAATCTAAATATATAAAACTCAAATAGACGTTATGACGTAAGCATCCGCTAAGAAAGGATTTTGATCAATTCCACCCCCAAGGGGTTGAAATAGGGGATGAAAGTTGGTATATAATAATACTTCTTTAAACGCGAGCGAAGCCGCGGGCAATAGCTCGTTATTTATAAAATTTCCCTCTCAACAAGCCTAATGCTTTTCTAAAACTAAACAAATCATTACAAAAATCCACGTCAGTTAATATTTTCACCATAAAATAATTATTATTCAATTAAAGAATCATAAAATTCAAAACGACTGACTTTAGAGTTTAGTTCTATATTTATACGTCCAAACGAAATAAACTTTTCCACTTTTTCACGGTGACATGCCAACCACACGTTCTCTATTACAAACTCGCGCTTTCCATTATCTCTGCGACCGAATTTGTTTTTAAATTTTCGCTTCACTTTTTTAAATTAAAAACATACACACATGAGACGCAGAAAAAATTCCATTGTTTTTCAACAATAATCACTACGCAACAATCAACAATGGCACCTAGAGTAATAATCGTAATAATTGTTTAAACTTTAATAGATGACATTTAGTAGTTGCAACTTGCAGGTAAGAATTTCCCGGCAAACGTTGTTTTGCCATTTAAAGTATGTCTACGTCTACTTCAGTTGATACAAAATCTTATCCCCCCTTTTGTCCCCTAAGAGGGGTGGGGGGGGGAATTTATCAACAACTGTAAAGTTGGAAAACACAGTTAATAATATGAAGTCCAAGAAAAAAGTTTGATACAAAATCTGACCCCCTCTTTGGTCCCCTTAGAGGGGTGGGAGGGGAGATTTTTATGCACCAGATGTTCAGTTAGAAGAAGACAAATATATCTGCGAAAACCGTATGCAAATCGGATCAGTAGTTTTCGTGTTAAAGAAAAAAGTTTGATACAAAATCTGACCCCTCTTTCGTCCCCTTAGAGGGGTGGGTGGAAAAATTTTTATACACCAGATGTTAATTTGGAAGAAGACAAATATATCTGCGAAAACCGCATTCAAATCGGATCAGTAGTTTTCGTGTGATAGTGGAACAAACATACAGACAGACAGACAGACAGACAGACAGACAGACAGACAGACAGACGGACAGATAAAAAACTAACCCATGTTTGGCTTCTATAGCGATGTAGTGACACCCCCCGCTTATTATTTTTTAAATATCTTTAATATACAGAATTCACATTTCTACAGTTTTATTATATGTATAGGTATTGATGTCACAATCAAGGGCGGATCCAGCTTTGGCGCCAGGGCCCAGGGGGGGTCACATAGTCGTGGTCAAGACACAAGAACTTACAATTTAATTTTGATTATAATAGATACAAATATATTTAACAAAATCAATTATAATTATAATTAAGTAATAAAAAATATATAAAATCAGTATGTTTAACAGTTTTACTTAGTGCTTTACCTAGAACCTGGACCCAGCCCAGGGGGGGGGGGGGCAAGACCCCCATGACCCCCCCCCCCCCCCAACCTCCTGTATCCGCCCTTGATCACAATTCAATTTAGCGTCCTATGTTTTTAAAACATAAGCGCAATGGCAGGATAAATCTTACAAAAAAGGAACGCCTAGCTAGTACAATAATAATTATTATAGTTGATATTATAATTATTCTCCTACCACCAATTGATTGTGTTTTTTAATTATTTCCTGCTTAAGTTATTTCTTCCGAATCAACGTACCGCGTACGCAGGTGCTCATGGAATTATTTTGATCCCTGACACGTAATGACCTCTTCGAATGAAAACTGAAAATATTGCGAACGCCATTCGTCATGTCATTATGCAAGGAAAGGGCGAGCTTTACGACTATAATAACATGAGATGTCTGACTCCGGCCTGAATGGTGAAATGTTCTTTATTGTACCATGTTTTATGCGAACGATTAACCTTTTAATGCTATGCCCCGGCAAAATGAAAATCCTATTGAAAATAAATGTTATGCCTTAATTTTTATTTCGTCCGTATTCGTTCGCGAGCTATTTATGACAGGCCATATCCCACATTAATCCAGCCCGAAGTGCTCTCAGCTTTCTATGAACTGTAAACGCAATATAAAAAATTTGGTGAAAGGTTAAATGGGTTATGTACAGGTAGGCTTATTAGGTCTAGCTTCAAATATCAAATCGACTAAATCTATACTATATAGATAATCTATTTTTAGTTCATACTGAAGACAAAGTATTCAGACTTTAAAATATGTTTCAGTTAAACTTTATCTTATTATCAACTTTACCTATTACGACTCTGAAATTTTGATAACGTCACACAGAGTAGAATATTTTAATATCAAACGGTACAGATGAAGTATAGAACGTGATCTCATATAAGAATCAGGTTTCCATCGACGTGTTGATTGCACCACAATACCAGCAATCACGCCGCCGCCGCCCGCCCTCGCCGGTGCAAAAATACGCGGAACCGAAGAATTGATATATCAAAAAAGGAAAAACTACTGTCAAACAATGCATCGATAGCAAAGAGAGCTATCATCAGCAATACCGTGTGTTTGTTTTAGGTGTATATTATAAATTGACTCAGGTAATAGGTATAGTATAGAAGTCATAGGCTTCCTCGACCAAAGGCCTAGATTTTGTCCTAAAAACTGTCAAGAACAATGTCAAGAATGATATAAAACTTTACAGGCCCCTCTTGACGTTGGGACATTATGGAAAACCACAATGCAACATGATTACCACCATGCAATCCATCCGCCAGCAGTATTTATAAATACTGATTGCCTAATCGTCTAATCCAGGAGTTCCCAAAGTGTGCGCCGCGGCGCCCTGGTGCGCCGTGGAAAGGCAAGAGGGGCGCTGTGAGTCGATCCTCCATCATTATCCAAAACCACAAATATTTTAAAATAAAATTATAATATTAATTAGGTAAAGCCGGTAGATGATTAAATATTTTAGAGTACGCCATGAGAGAGTAGGGCGCCGCCGTGACAAAATATTATGACGTGTAGCTGCGCCGCAGGCTGAAAAAGATTGGCAACCCCTGGTCTAATCGATATCCATAATAGGAAATCGTAGACGAATATGCCTTTTTACACATAATCGCCTGTATGCATGCGGTCCATCATGGACCAACGTGAATAAAGTGGCTGCAAAACATTTTCTGCCCCACACGAGTAATTTTATTTAAATAAAAAATTACCATTGCCAATTGCACTTCTATAATTTTATTAAAGACTACTTGAAGGCTTAAATTTTTAACCACTTACATATCGAGCGGCCTCTCGAAAAATACGTTTAAATCGAACGGTTTATTATATTATTATGTATGTCCGTTACATGAAGTCCGCTGCGAGGAGAAAATTTCATTAACGGCGCACATGTTCAATTATCGAATAGTACAGGTCGGATGGTGCTTACTGATAGCGCTCACTCTATTGATTAATAAATAGACTCTGATAGTCCTGACGCGTCTTGCTCGTGTCAAACGGATATTGCAATATTACTGACCTCTTGTGCATGTGGCCTGTAGACTGTAACTTGTAACGTAGGCGTCGGATGACTTTGTAGCTTCTGCACATTTTCAATTTTGGGATAAGATACAATAATGGATTTCACTTGAGCTTCAGAATTATCTATCAGTAATTGTAAATACAAGGCCATATTTTCAACCGCGAAGATAGTTTTGCGCCTCACGAGCCAAAAGCCTGTTGACAATAAAATAGTTATGTACTGTATAAAATATGGTCAAACGCCATAAAAGGGGAAAAAACTTATTAAATTTAATTGTATTTCAATTCCAGTAAAAAATTGAAACATGCTTTTGGACTTTGGTACATCGACTTACAATAATAATAATATCTAATAATAATTAGCCAGCTACCGACATTTATGATTAGTATCAACTATAATAAAAAAATCTTTTATATTCTTCAAAGGTACCCAAAATCCGATTATTTTCCTAGTTTCTCTTGTCTTCAAAGTAAACGTATTGAAGTGGAATGTTCCACGTCAGAGGTAAAAGCAAGTATTCATGTTTAATTTCGTATAAAGAGGCCTTAAAAAATATCTTCCCTCATCCCTGAACCCGAATTCCTGCGCTGCGTTCGAGGTTCGAACGGATATCAAAAATAGATTTTGACTATTTTGATAATAATATAAAACTTACTTATCTTGAATATAAAATGTCTGATTGTATGTTTGCTTTTAAGCCACAGAACCTTAAGATTCCGTAATCACAAAGATAACACAAGAGTATGAACTTTTAAAATTTCGCGTTGCATTATAATTGAAACTTATTATTCGGGACTTAATGTCGAGAAAAAAGTATGTACATAGTAGAGAATAATCTCGTTAAGTCCCGAATAATAAGTTTCATAACACAAGAGTATCCATACTCCATGCTCCCCGAAAAGGAGATATTATACTTTTATCACGGAAAAATGTACCGTTCCTTCGCGATACATGAATTTTGACTCAACAACTCAACAAAATTTTATCCTACTAATATTATATGTATGTATGGATGTTTGTTACTCTTTCATGCAAAAACTACTGAATAGATTTTAATGAAACTTTACAATAATATAGCTTATACGTCAGAATAACACATAGGCTACAATTTTAACCGACTTTCAAAATGGAGGAGGTGTTAAGTTCATTTTTTTTACGTTCAACGATTATTCCGCCGTTTGTGAACCGATTTTCAAAATTTTTCTTTTGATTTATAGATTATCATCCCAATTTTGTACCATATTCATAAGAGTGGTGACCTGATGAAGGGATCCACAAGAAATCGAGGGAACTCCTCATATGGAAATATTATGTGGTGACTTCGGTTTCGTGAGCAGTATTCTAAGCCTTAATGCAGGATCAATTATTTACTCATTAGTCAAGTGGAATTGGAAATTGAAACTCATTTAAAGCTATTGTAAATGATTGTAAAAGATAAATTTTCTCCTAAAGCATAATATAATTATCTTATTAAAACAGTAATTGTTAGTTTCAGAGAAAAATAAGTAAAGTAGTTGAAATTATGGTTTTAATCTAAACCAAGGGAACCAAAATTTTACACAACCATGGAAACCATGAACTTGAACCCTTATTGATAACTTTTAACATGGTTTTGATAAATTGTACGCAAACAGCATTTTATACTATACTTAGATAAAATATGTAAAATGATAAGAAATTTTCGTAATAACTCCATAACAAGGCGGCTGATGTAATAAAACGATTTTAGCGACAAACAGAAAGTAAAAATATCGACGGCAAAGTAGTACGGGTACCCTAGAACAAATTTTTTTGTGATTACTAACAAGCTAATTTTATGTGAGTAGCTACATTTTGATAATCTGACGAACGAACGAATGTTTTCGAAAAATCTCGAAAGTGGTAGCTAACAGAGATAGAAAGGATTTCATATTTTGACTTGATGGTCCTAAAATATGGATTGTTTTATTTGTAGGACAAGGTTACTCTTAAATTATATAACTATTAACCAGCCAATATACAAAAAATCTGCTGGTTAGTGTTCCGTTTTAGGGTTCTGTAATCAACAAAACTTGGTTGACTACTGTACCCTAATGTAATAGGGTACCGGAAAATCGCTGATATTTGTAATAGCGTCCTTAACAATGTTTAAGTGTATTCATTTGGTAAGTAAACTAAAGCTTAACTCCTTGTTTCTCAAAAATGAAATGAAACAGATGAGATTTGGGAATAATAAAGAATTACCTATCTAGCAGCTGCCATATTTTGTTACCAAATTGAAAAATGTGAAAATATTATTATCTTATGAAGTAAATAATAATAATTATTAATGTAAGTTAAGCGGTTAATTTAGATTGATTACTAATATTATCAAGTGACCTTGGAGTTTTTGTACAGATAGGAGGTGCTACGCTGAAAGACAAGCGAAAAGAAAATTGCGTTTTTACGAACAACTTGAAATCCGCATATCGGCAACAAAGGTATGCTATGTAGAGTGCAGTCTGAATACATCGTTTAATGCTAAAAAATCACAAACTGAAAGAAAATTATGATTAATTTTACCTCACAAGTTTAACTTCTAAAGCAGCTGGCTAAAAACATTTTGCGCTCGTCAATCTATAATATTATATATAACTAGTTGACCCGGCAAACATTGTTTTGCCATTTAAAGTATTTCTACTTCATCAGTTGATACAAAATCTTACCCCCTCTTTTATCCCCTAAGAGGGGTGGGGGAAAAATTGTGTACACCTGATGTGAAGTTGGAAAAATACAGTTAATAATATGAAGTAAGTCCATTAAAGAAAAAAATTTGATACAAAATCTGACCCCCTTTTTCGTCCCCACTCCCCTTAGAGCGGTGGGGGGGGGTTATACACCAGATGTTGAGTTTTTTTTTTTTTTTTTATTATAATAATTAGGGTCGTCTATGGGCTAGTCGCCCATATCCTTTATTTGTCTCATTGTTATAGTATGGTCGCGTACCAAGATTACATTTCCTCTTAATCTACTGTAAGTCCATCACGCCTTGGACCTTTTAAACTTATACATTATTATACTATTGATATTATTGTATATTATATTATGCTTAATCCAGATGTTGAGTTGGAAGAAGACAAATATATCTGCGAAAACCGTATGCAAATCGGATCAGTAGCTTTCGTGTTAAATAAAAAAGTTTGATACAAAATCTGACCCCTCTTTTGTCCCCCTAGAGGGGTGGGGGGATTTTTTTTATACACCAGATGTTAAGTTGGAAAAAGACAAATATATCTGCGAAAACCGCTTTCAAATCGGATCAGCAGTTTTCGTGTGATAGTGGAACAAACATACAGACAGACAGACAGACAGACAGACAAAAAACTAACCACATTTTTGGTTTCCATATCGATGTAGTGACACCCCCCGCTTATTATTTTTTGAATGTCTTTAATGTACAGAATTCACATTTTTACAGTTTTATTATATGTATAGATATTCCATGTATCTAATATTTCAAGAACGGGCTCACCTATCCAAACCAAATTTTCAGGGTTTGTTTGGACTATTTAGTAGATGGTTTATGTGAAGTTTGCACAAAATCGGTCGAGTGGTTTTTCATTTATCACATTTTTTGTAACAAATGAATTCAATAAATGGTTATATTTTTTAGACGGGCAAATTTTTGTTTTGTTGTATAGGGTATGATCGTGGATTAGACCATGTTCATAAAAGTGGTGATCTGGTCATGGGATCCAGGAGTAATCGAGGGAACCCCTCAAAATTTATATGGAAATATATGACGATTTTGCTTTTGTATGAAGTATTCCAGGCATAATATGTTACCAAAAGTAAGATTTTGCACCATGATATTATACCATTGTTCAAAGGTAGTGAACAGAACTACGAACTCCTTATAGATATACAAGTTTGGAGGTTGGGGCGTTGTTTTAAGAACTGAAAGCATATGCTACTATGCAAATTTCATTCATAATCATCATCACCATCATCATCACTACCACATCAGGGTCACCAATGTCACGTGACTGTGTGCGTTACGCTCTGGAGTTAAGGTTGAATTTGTTTTTTGTTGTTATGAAAATAGGGGGGCAAACGAGCAAACGGGTCACCTGATGGAAAGCAACTTCCGTCGCCCATGGACACTCGCAGCATCAGAAGAGCTGCAGGTGCGTTGCCGACCTTTTACGAGGTAATGGGGTAGGGGAGGGTAGGGAAGGGAATAGGGGAGGGTAGGGAAGTAAATAAGAGAAGGTAGGGAAGGGAATAGGGTAGGGGATTGGGCCTCCGGTAAACTCACTCACTCAGCGAAACACAGCGCAAGCGCTGTTTCACGCCGGTTTTATGCGAGTCCGTGGTATTTCTCCGGTCGAGATGGCCCATTCGTGCCGAAGCAGGGCTATCCCACGGTAAAATGTTCAATATTAGTGAGTCGCTTCGATGCGCTTCGACTTACTTACTTGAGGTATGTACAACTCTGGAGCCTAATAATTAGAGATAGGTGTTTGAACATGTCATTTTCAGCATTGTTTGATAAACTCTAAGCAATACAGTAGTATATTATGCTTGGAGTTTTTTTAAGAAATTCTAAAGTGGAAGTGAAGTCAGCTGATTATGAGTTTTCGTATTATGAAGGTGTATCCTGGATCCCCAAATCACTAAGTAGAACACAAGTCAACAACAGTCTTTACAGAAAGCCTTAAATAACTATCTTAAAAGAGTGAAATTATTATTTTTTCAACTGGATTGTTCCATGTTTATATCAATCTTGGCTAAGGTTCACAAACCTACCCCAATTTTTTGGTGCTCACATGGGTTGAGGAAGGATGTTTTGGATGAGAAAAAGCTCCTCATGCCACTTCCACCCATGAAAGGGGGGCTCGAGCAGCCCCCCGCCAAAACAAAAACAAACACAATCCAAAAAGTCAAAAAGTAGGTTAGGTTAGGTTAGAACTTAGACCACAACACAAAAACAAAAGGGGGGATCGGGGGGCGCAGCCCCCCGCTAAAATAAAAAAACACAACTGTGACTGTGCTGTTACAAAAGGTGACCAAAAGACTTAGATGTAGCCTCAGAATTCCGAAAATTTCAAAGGTGACTAGCTCCCCCCTAGTGTTCCCCCCCCCCCTCCTTCCCCTCGCTCCCCATCAATCTTGGGGTAAGTTTCCGAACCTTTACCTCAATCTTAATCATAAAGTATTCGATAGTTTTAAAAATTCTTATCCAACAACCTAAAATTGCATACAATATGTTACAGATTCAGGGCCAGATTTATCATCAAGTTTGTTCGTTATTGTCGTAACCCGACGCTGATCATGAATTTTTGCAAATTTTTTTTATTGGTGATGAAAATCGTGAATTGGATCAACGTTGTGCAATTATTTCTAATACAAGACGAGAAATTATTCGTGAGCTACAACATTGGTTTTTCTATCAGCATAACGCATTAGTTCAATTGTTTAAAATAATTGCTCTAAAAATAATTGATCGTATGCCATCTGATAATCACAAATTTAACGTTTGTGGTGTGAATTTGGAAGAATTATGTTTTTCATAATATGGCCAACAGCTTTATGTTGCCTGTTCCAGAGTCGGTACCCCAGCCGTTTGTTAATTCACACTCAAAATGGAAATACAAAAAATATTGTTTATCCAAATGTTTTTGATTAAGTTTTAAATAGCTAGCAATTAAGTGATATTTTTTTTAGGGTTCCGTAGCCAAAATGGCAAAAAAGGAACCCTTATAGATTCGTCATGTCTGTCTGTCTGTCTGTCTGTCTGTCTGTCTGTCTGTCTGTCTGTCTGTCTGTCTGTCCGTCCGTATGTCACAGCCACTTTTCTCCGAAACTATTAGAGCTATACTATTGAAACTTGGTAAGTAGATGTAGTCTGTGAACCGCATTAAGATTTTGATGCAAAAATGGAAAAATTATTAAAAATTTTAGGGGTCCCCATAGGTACAACTGAAACAAAAAAAAAATTTTTCATCTAACCTATGCGTGTGGGGTATCTATGGATAAGTCTCCAAAAATCATATTGTGGTTTCTCATATCATTTTTTTCTAACCTGAATAGTTTGCGAGAGAGACTCTTCCAAAGTGGTAAAATGTGTGTCCCCCCCCCCCTCTAATTTCTAAAGTAGGGGCATGATAATTCTAAAAAAAATATATGATGTAGATTATTATAAAAACTACCAACGAAAATTGGTTTGAACGAGATCTAGCCAGTAGTTTTTTTTATACGTCATAAAAATGGTAAACCTTAATCAAAATTTCATTATATCGACTGAAATATAAAAATAAATCAAAAACCTTTTAATTTCATAAAAATAAACCTTATTGCTGCTGCGGAACCCTTCATGGGCGAGTCCAACTCGCACTTGGCTGCTTTTGTTTTTTAAGAAGTGAATCGATGTTCTAACCGACTTTTGTATTATTTCACTTTATGCGCAGCGAAGCACGTATCGGGCCGCTAGTATATTATTCTGTTATGTTACGAAACATCATTTCTCGTTACGTGTTCCATGGCGTAAGGCACTAATATTATAATAATATCAAAACTGATAAACTGTAATGGTATTCTGCTAACCCTATCTACTTATACCTCCTAAGTCCTACCCCTCGCGCTACAAAATCGCATACCAAAAGGAGCTTGAACGTTTCTTGGATGTTGTTCAGTGTAAGTATATTAATGTATCAATTATTATTTTTTTATATATAATTGCGTGTTTAAATAATTAATAATGTATCCTTTTTTCCTTGGTCACAACCGCAACATTCACAGCTGGACAAATGTAGATGAAAGCAGATAATATGGAGTTTACGCGACCATACAGGACAAAGTACAGTCTTCGTTGCAGACGGCGATACAATGGATGTGAAGAGCTGGCAACCCGTTGCCGTCAAATTCGCCACTGCACGTGAGGAGAGCGCTCATCGCACTGGCAACACTGTTGAACTGGACTGGTCCGAAGACAACATACCAGCCAAATATGCTTAAAAACCTAAAAATATTTGAAACAAGGGCGGACGAACTGACGGACAGAGCAAGACTATTAAGGTTACTTGAAGCTAATACGGAACTCTACAAATTAAGTTTGATGCTGTGATATCAGTACTCTGAATATAAATTTTAATTATAGTTCATTAATAAACAACATTTAAAACCAATAAGCAGCACCTTCATTCTACAAAGTACTGTATAACATAACATTATGTCCCATAAACACAGAAATATAAAAACATGAACATAGCCAGGTCGTTGCTGTAGCTAGAATTACGAACATTATACACGTTTTAATAGAAAATCAGCCAAATCAGCTATCTAATTGTAGCCTTACCTATGGAGGTAAGGCCACAATATTAGATCGTATTACCGTAGTAAGCTCCACAGTACTTTACCAACTAACTCGTTTTAATTTTGATATGACCTTACCAACAATAAGAATCAAATTAGATTTAACTAAATTGGTAGTAGCCAAACGAAAACTTATTTAATTGGACTGGATTTTATGAGAAACTTTTGTGTCACGCACGCACACTGGATTAACTCTTCCAGTCTTTCAGTATGAGATAGCGCCATAGGTCGACCTTTTCCGAGCTGGTTATTGGATGAAAACGATTTTAGGGTGAGTTGCACTAACTCACTTTAACTATAACCGTAACTTTAACTATAACGATAACTACAATGTAAAATGTCAAATCTTTGGTTAAAGTCAATAATGGACGCCATATTTAACTATAGAGCTCGACAAGGCTTTAAATGAACGTGGCGAAAAAAGGAACTAACGCTGTAATCATACAGAAACGACATTTTTGACAGTTCTCCTTTACCAGCAGCGACCCCACCCACGTTCATTTAAAGCCTTGTCGGACCAGCAACAGACATCTGATAATTCTGTGGTCAAAGTTAAAGTTAAGTTATCCTTAACTATAACCATAACTCTAACTATAACCACGCCTCTGGTGCAACCCACCATTAGAGTGAGTTACGCCAACACATAACTATAACTTTAATTATAACAAAAAGTCAAATGAACTGTCAAATCCCTAGTAAAAGTCCATTATGGACTCCATATTTGACGTTAACCTAATACCTTTAACTACGCTTCCCACCAATTGTTTTAAGGGTGGGTTGCACCAACTTACTATAACTTTAACTATAACAAAATGTCAAATGAACTGTCAAATTTCTTGTTAAATTCAATATTGGACGCCATATTTGACTATAACATTATCCTTAACTATTGAAACAACGCAACCCACCCTTAATATTAAATTGCAAATGGGTTGTCTTCAAAAGAAAGAAATTTTAATTACATATTTTAGCGCAGTTTTGACGAAAATCAGATTTCTGTACAAACAATACAGTCCGCACAGTTTAGGTATTTCATATTCATTCAACCGAAAGCGTGTTTACAGTAAAAAGATATCATTTTAATTGCTGTTCTGGACGTAAACATAAACTTGACCTTTAATATACATAAGGCGTCTCCCAGACAGATGACTTGAGAGTTCTAGGAACGCCGAACGACACAGTATGTCTGTGTCGTTCGGCGCGGCCACGCGGCGTCATCTAACTGACCGCCATCGCCACCGCTACCGCCACCGCAGGCCGCGTCTGTCTGGGAGACGCCTAATATGTAACTTTTGACTTATATCACTTATCATATTGTGATAACTGATACTTGTGATATTATGTAAGCAACTGACAAGTAGATTGAGAGATTATAGTATGGGACTGAGGGTTTAAAGAGGAGTACCTAAGATTAAGAGCTCAATAACTGAACATTATGTAACATTATGTAACATGACCAATTATTATAGCTATTGTCCTTTAAAATGTCTAGCTATTTCATATTACAGCATTATTTTACACATTATATTATAATACTATTATTCTTAATATGATATCGACTTGGATGAATAAAATATATTATAAAATTGCATATTCATTACAACTCTGTATTTCCACTCACAGTATGGAAATTGCTTCTATCCTAATCTTAGTCAATGATTCAAAGCTTAAGTCACGCTTTGGGCAATACCTACATTTCACTAAGCCTTATGTTCGGCTCGCTGGATTCAATAATTATTATACTCGGTGCTGGCCTGGTACTGTCATATTTTCGAGGACACAGTTATTTGTTGTTGTACCTATTGAATATAATGTATGATCTACACATTTACTACCAAAATGTGAGGGGACTGCGGACTAAGTCTACTACTTTTCTTAGAAACTTAGCTACCAACAATTACGACATAATCTCCCTAACTGAGACATGGCTCACAGATGGAATATCGAGTAGTGAACTTTTCGATGATAGGTACCTCGTTTGGAGGCGCGATCGCAACTACTCGGCCACAGGTCAGTCGCGTGGCGGCGGCGTGCTGGTCGCGGTTCGTCGCGAGCTTGCTGCAGTCGAGAATACCAATTGGCAGTCTAGCGCCGAGGACATTTGGATTACTATCAAACTATGCGATCACTCCAACAAAAATCCTTTTTTCCTTAATTTATGCACTCTCTATCTCTGTGAACATAACACAGGCAATAGTTTTTCCTCTCAATTGAACTTATACTGCGATAAACTAACTGAAATAACATACAGCCGACCTAATGACAAATTTTTGGTCTTAGGTGATTTCAATATGAGCCAAATTACATGGACCTGCACGCCTCATGGAATATTACCTAACTCAGCACTAAATAACTTATTTACTAACTTTATTGATACTATCAACCTATGTGGGCTACAACAATATACAAATAATAAATTTGGTAAGATTTTGGACTTGGTTCTATCTAATACTAGAGTGTCGGTCTCGACTTGTCTTGACCCGTTAGTCAGTGAGGATGCATATCACCCGGCCTTGTCGATCGCATTAAAAACGGCTCATCCCCAATCGCTAAAGTTAAATACTCGCACCGTTTATCATTATAATAAGAGCAACTTTGAGTCCATTCGCTGTGAATTACAAAAAACTGACTGGATCAACTTAATTCAAGTAGGCACTTTGGACGACGCGCTACGTAACTTCAATAATAAATTATTCGAACTCATAGACTTATTCACCCCAAAGCGTAGGGTTAAGGCTAGTAAATACCCACCGTGGTATAACTCTGCACTCATCAAAATTATTAAAGAAAAGGCTAAATACTTTGCAAAGTTCAAAACTTATAATAATATTTCAGACTTAATTACCTATCAATTATTACGTGACAGAGCCAAGAATGTCGAAAGTGCCTGTTATGAGGCTTATCTAACAAAGATTGAGTCATCAATATCTAGTAATCCCAAAATGTTTTGGTCTTATGTAAAAAGCAAACGTGGCAATCATAATTTTCCATCAAGTATGACATATGGTGACCGCAGTTGCGAGGGGGGACAAGAGATATGTGAACTCTTTAGTACCTTTTTTAGCACTACGTTTCAAACAACCTCGTCCCCAATCGCAACTGTCGACGGTGTGGATACTGATGTTACAAATTGTCATATTAGCGATATCGAGGTCGATGTACTGATAGTGCGCAAGCTTCTAAAATCTCTCGACCTTAATAAATCTGCTGGCCCCGATGGTCTGCCTGCGAAATTTATTGTCGAGTGTGCATACGAACTTGCTATGCCTGTCTCATTGCTCTTTAGAAGATCTTTGTCTGAGGGTACAATGCCGTCCCTGTGGAAAACTGCCTTTATTTCTCCCATACACAAGAAAGGTCCTAAAGAAAAGGTCGAAAACTACCGACCAATTTCAAAGCTCTGTCTCTTAGCCAAAGTCTTGGAGAGGTTGGTCTACGATCAGCTGTACAGTTGTCTTCAGTCTACCTTTGCCCCTCAACAACACGGTTTCCTAAAATGTAGATCAACTGTTTCCAATCTTCTTACGTTTACTGACTTCCTCTCCGAGAATATGGATAATGGGTTCCAGGTGGATGTGGTGTATACCGACTATAGCAAGGCTTTTGACCGGATAGACCACTGCATACTTCTCAAAAAGCTTTACGAGTTGGGTATAAGGGGTGACCTCTTAAGGTGGTTCTCATCGTACGTGCACAACAGAACGCAATCTGTCGTATTGAACGGTTTCATGTCCTCGTGGATACCTATTCCGTCTGGGGTCCCACAAGGTTCTCTTCTGGGGCCACTACTTTTTATCTTATTTATTTATGACATTGGCAATTGCTTTAAATTCTCTAAATTTTTGATGTTTGCCGATGACATGAAAATTTTCCGACTTATTAAGAACTTGTCAGATGCGTTACTCCTACAAGATGATTTGATTCGCTTAGCGAACTATTGCCTACATAACAAGCTTGATCTCAACATTTCCAAGTGTAATATTATCTCTTTTAGTCGTAAAAATGAACCTTTCACCTTTAATTACTCCATTGCCAACCAATCTTTACCACGTACCACCATTATTAATGACCTAGGGATTCAGATTGATAGCAAGCTCACTTTCGAATCACACATTGACCATATAGTCAACAAGTCAGTAAAAGCTTTGGGCTTTATCATTCGTAATACCAGCTATTTCAATAACATGAAAAGCATCAAAATTTTGTATTGTGCCTATGTCCGAAGTCACCTGGAGTACTGTAGTCAAGTATGGAATCCTTTTTTTGATACCTACTCTAAAAGAATTGAGAATGTCCAAAGAAAGTTCACAAGGTACCTCAGCTATAAATTCAAGATTCCATATAGCAGCTACATTGAACGATGCAATCGTTTCCACCTCTTACCACTCTCAACCAGACGTAATATAAACGACATTCGGTTTCTTATAAAATTAGCGCAATCCAAAATACACTGTCCTGAACTTTTATCCAATCTTAAATTAAACGTTCCACCGCGTCACTCTCGTATCAGAAATATTTTACACACTTCATATGCTCGCACTTCATATCGACAGAATTCGTTTCTACCCAGATCATCGAAGGTGTTCAATCAACTCATAAAATCAGAACCTAACATTGATCTCTTCACTAGCAGCCTAGCATCTATTAATACCGCTTTTCTAAAAAATCAGCAGTGACGGTTGGGTGTAGTCATAACAGGGCGTCGCTGTTGTTTTCTTGTGTTTTTTTTATTATTTATAGCTATAAATCGTTGACAGTACTTGCAGTTGTTGCTGTGTCTTCATGTTAATAATTTTACCATTGGCATGGAGATTCAGCGTCAGTTTATGCCTATTGTAAATTATCTTGCATGTTGTTATCATGTTGTTGCTACTAACTTCATTAATCATTAGTATAGTTTTAGACTAGTATTTAAGTATTTACTAACCTTGCTTTATACATATATTTTTTTTTTGTTATGAATTTACATTAACAAGCTACTTGTGGAGGCTTGTAATTGGCTTTTTGTATACCATCACTTAAAGCATACTGTGTTATAGCTAGCTGTAAGCCACCCTAATATGATAAAATAAAATAAAATAAAAATAAAATATCTTATGGAAAAACTGGACTTCAAACCAAAGCTCATTTACACGCATTAAAATCCTTTCAGAAGTTTTAGTGAGAAGAAGTGACAGAGTGTGTACGTTAACTCTCGCCTGTCAAGTGTCAACACTGTCTTTGCCGCGTACGAAGTACAGTGAACGTGGCCGTCGAAAAGTGGCTTCTAGCCGAAATTATTTTATATAGATTATCAAGTAAGTATAATAATTAATAAGTAATAAGTATTGTGTCATTTTATTTCGAGATGATGAAACTTTTCAAAGATATAAAATAAAATAAAAACATATTTCGAGTTTCTTTTTTATTAGCTTTTAAGAGTAGATGGCGGGAATGTTATCTTTGGTCCAGTCGAGTTCTACAGTCTTGCCGGTGCGGGCGCTCTGCTCAGCAGCGGTGGCGATCTTGCTCACGGCCAAAGTTTGCCAGCTGGTGACGTTCATAGGTTCACCATCTAAAAGTAGATAAAAATTCGTAAAACATCAGCTATACATTTAATAAAACTGTAATATAATAAAACGTCGGTCAAATAGCACAATATGATTTATAATGGTCTAAAAATGTACATAATATAAAATATTGTATACGTACACTGAACAACATCCAAGAAATGTTCAAGTTCGTTTTGGTACGCTATCTTGAAGCGCGATGGGAAGGAGTAGTAGATGGGGTTCAGCATAATGCCTTCCTGTCCGATGACCGTCTCCGTGGAGTGAGCTGGTCTCTCATTTTCAACCTTGATCATACCTGTAATAAATACAAGCAGTCTTAATTCTCTATAACTATTCTCTAATGCAATGATGAAATAAAAAATAGCTTGATTTATTTCTGTGGCACTAGCTCTTTTTTTAAATATTGACTGTTGCCTTCGGTTATATTAAAAGTCAATAAAGTGTTGTTATTCAACACTTAACTCGTACGAACCTTTGTTTCCGAAGACCTCGAGTCTTTGGTCGTACCCGTAGGCACTGAATCTGCTGTTGTCGCCGATGGCTACAGCGCCAGACGGGAAGGTCAGGAGGAAGGCAATGGTGTCAAAGTCATCGATGGCCTTGATTTCCGGGATCAAAGCCGAGGCAGTCGCTTGCACGCGGACAGGCAACTCTCCCAGCACCCAGCACGACATATCGAAATCGTGCACCAAGCAGTCGTGGAAAACGCCACCTGCAAGTAATAATTCCTATGTTGTTTTGTTTTGAAGTGTCTTTCTCAAAAGCCACAAGCGGTTCGAAACCATAACGCAGCTAGAAGAATCTTTTAGCATAAAGAATTAAGTACTTACAAGTAATTTACACAGCTACAAAAAAACCACAACAACATTTTTATAAAGGTAAAGTCAATTACCTGAAGTCTTCAAGTATTCAATTGAAGGCAATGGAGAGTCTCTTGCTGTAACTTTGAGAATTTGGACGTGACCAACGACTCCCTTCCTGACTTGTTCCTTCAGAGACCTGTATGCTGGGTCAAACCTGCGGTTAAAGGCGGCAAACAGGACTCGTCCCTTAGCCTTGGCTGTGTCGTAACACTTTTTCGTATCTTCGATACTTTCAGCGATGGGTTTCTCACAGAAAACATCTTTGTTGTTAGCGATCGCGTTGACGACGATATCGTGGTGTGTGAATGTCGGGGAACCGATGAAAACTGTGTTTACACTGAAAAAATATCGTATCGATAAAATATAGAGATTCGAAGAAGGCAATGATATTATTTACAAAAAATTTAATCCTACTTCCAAGGTAAAAACAATAAGAATATTAACTAAAAAGTATTAAATAATCTTTAAGCCCGGCCGCACATTGTCCGAATTCTGATCAGAAACAGTTGAATTCCACCGGACCGCCATCCACCCCGCACATTATCCGAAAGGCGAAATATCCTTCCGGCGAGTTCTAGCTCACTCGGCTCAGTACAAAATGTAAGAGACAGCGCGGACGTTCAACTGTTTCTGATCAGAACTGTCGTACAATGTGCGGCCAGACTAATATTGCCTGTTTCAGAATTCGTCAAAATCCCACCAACTATTTCTGTATATAAGTCTTCACTCTTCATTACTTTGAAGTCAGTACCAGACCCAAATATTTCAGATAATATTCTGACAATGACTGAACTCATGATTTAGCTGGTACCGACTTTAAAATAGTGAAGACTATAATAATATTATGTACAGAAAAGGTTGGGATTATGACGAATTCTGAAAAAGGCACTATTAATAATCAACATAATGAGAGTCAGCCGCCGTACACGGTGGAGTGTCAATTGAGAGCATCTCAAAGATGTCAAAGAAGATTTTGCTAAAAGTAATTTTTTACCATTTGATAATTTGATGGACGATTAATTATTATTGAGGTCATATTATTGAACTAAAAATCACTGTCAGCCGTATTGCAGACAGGGGATTCAACGTCAGTCGCGTTACTGAACTATGTTAAAAATAAATATAAAGTCATTTTATACCCTACAAAATCTATTGTTTATACTTTGTAAATAATAAAAAGAACCGTCAGTCAGTTTAATACCTACGCAATAATTTTACGACAGTTTAACGAATTATCATTACTTATACTTAGTTTTCTCAGCAAAATATTCGAATTAGTTTCTAATTAAGTAGGTACATTAATTCATCAAGCCCCATACGCTCACCGGTGATCATGACATGTGTCTCGTTTATTTAATCCTTTTTAGTTAATATTCTTATTGTTTTTACCATAGACTTATAATATACTGACGTAGTTTTTACCTTGGAAGTCAGTTTAAAATTTATATAGATTATGGTAAACACAAAACATATTAAGTGTCAGTTGCAGATGGATAATATGATTTAGGTATGAAACTAGCACATATATTAACAGCTGTATTTAACTTGAATTACGTTGAATAGAATTAACATAGTAGCATAATATGCTTTCAGTTCTTAAAACAACAATGAAACCAGCATTTTTTTTTCTATAAAGAGTCAGGAGTTCTCTAAGCACTTTCGAAACCATGATAAACCAGTGGCAAAATCTTACTTGGTGGCGTATGCTTAGAATACTTCTAACAATCGAAATCACTATAATATTATGTTTCCGTATAAATTTTGAGGAGCTCCCTATATGTATATACCACATGATTATCAATTATCATTATCAAATTTCCAACTTGGTAACCGTAGTATACCACATTTGGTATAATAATATACTTTAAAAGAAAAAATAATTTACAAAATCGCTCTACAAACTCGTCTCGATCTAAAAGATTATGAGAAGTACTTATAATAGAGCCATAATGTGCAGATGCATGGTGTAATGGTAGTGATGGTGATGATGAACATAAATTGCACAGTAGCATAATATGCTTTCTGTTCTTAAAACAACGCCGAAACTTCCAAAGGTGTATCTATAAGGAGTTAGGAGTTCTCTCAGTACCTCCGGAACCATGGTATACCTTGATGCAAAATCTTACTTTTTGGTAGCAAATGCTTAGTATACTTCTAATAAAACCAAAATCACCATAATATATTTCCATATAAATTTTGAGGAGTTCCCTCAAATACTCAGATCCCATCATCAGGTCAACACTTTTATGAACATGGTACCAAATTCGAGTCAAACCCTATACAACACAAAAAGAATTTTGAAAATCGGACCACAAACGGCTGAGTAATTGTTGAACATACATAAAAAAAGATAGATACAGCCGAAGTATTACCTCCTCCTTTTTGGAAGTCGGTCAAAAATGAAACGACAAGATCAAAGTCGGTATACTCACGCTTTGTCATTAAAAACGCGATCGCTCTCCTTAGACGTCAGAAACGTGACGTCATCGCTGAGGTTCCAGTAGGACTTGAGGTCCGCAAACCTCTCCTTACGGTCGTCGACGATGTACTTCAGGTTGATGCGAGGGTTGTTGACGATGCTGGCCAGATGTATGGAGCCGGCGCGACCGAGCCCGAACATGGCACCAACGACTGGTGCTTTTTTGGCCCTACCCATTGTGTTTGTGGTGACATTGTTTAGGTACCTAGTAAAATATAGATTCATATTAAAAATATTAGTAGACTAATGTTGCCTCCAAAATATTCCCACAAAAATTCGTTTCTCGCGCACTGTACCTTCTGTGACAGGAACAATAATTCTAGATTCCCATGCCAAAACTTCATGAAGGAATACAGACAGACAGGCAGACAGATACACTTTCCAATTTATAATATTAGCATGGTTGTAGGTAAACGCCATGAGTAGCTAGCCTAAAAATCCTTAATATCATTAAAAATCAGCCAAGTGCGAGTCGGACTCGCGCACGAAGGGTTCCGTACCGGTATAGAACGAAAGTAGACAAAAAATTGTGTTTTTTTTGTATCGGAGCCCCCCTTAAATATTTACTTTATTTTAATTTTATTTTTTATTTTTTATTAAAGCCAATTTATTAAAATTCAAGCATACATTCAGCATCTCCTTAGTATTTACAAATAACTTTTATTTGAAACACACGCCAATAGATCGACAATATCATTAACTACATATTCCCCGTTTTAAATTTTTTTAGGTCAATTTTGAACTAAGATAAGTAAAAAAATACGGTTTTGGTGCGATCTCAGCAACGCGGCAAATGTATGGCCAAGGTCGTTTGCTCGGGGGATGGCCTTAAAGTACAAAATATGTAACTAAGGGTTTTGTGAAAATTTCAAGTGCCTAGCTGTTACCATTATTGATTACGAGTAAAAAAGGGCAAAAAAATCACGTTTCTTGTATGGAAGCCCCCCTTAAATATTAAATTTATTTTATTTTTAGTATTTGTTGTTATAGCGACAACAGATATACACAATCTATGAAAATTTCAGAAGTCTAGCAATAGCGGTTCTTATTTACAGCCTGGAGACAGACAGACAGACAGACGGACAGACGGAGAGACAACGAAGTCTTAGTAATAGGGTCCCGTTTTTACCCTTTAGGTACGGAACCCTAAAAATACAGCGAAATTAAGTATGTCTTCCTAGAAGATGTATGGAATTCTTGGAGCTGGCTTTACCATATTATGAGAAAGTTGGTTACATTACATTTACATAAAATAAGAAATACAATTATGTATTTTATTTCTGAGCAACTTTTAAACAAAAATAATAATCAGAAAGTTTATCTAATATTTATGTGTTGTCAACCTACCACCGGTTCGGGAACTACCTGGCGAGAGGAACCGGCGCGGCGTAAGACAGTCGAAAAATGTTAAATATTTTTTTAAATGATAGTAACGTTTATATTTTTACCTCTTGATTTATCAATTAGGAAAATTGTATAGTTGAACAACTCACTCGGTGTGTCGGAAGTCGACTTCGGGATACGTAGCATCTAGCTTGTAAGGGGAAGGTCCAGCAAACTTCTTGGTCGCCATGGTTGTTTGCTTTTGAACCTAAACAGATACATAATATTATACAAGATACATAATATACGTAATATTATAACTTATCTATTTTTAATCTTATATAACTTAGCTATTCTAAAATCTAAATTTTATAAGAAGTTCTAATTAGCCTGTTCCTCTAAAATCTACAAATTATAATAAATACTTACTGCCTTATTCATAAACGTTAATTAAATTTAAGCAACACTTTAAATAATATTTAACAAGAAATTGTATTCATAAACGCTATTTAGAGTTAATCATCTACTTAATCTGTTGCTTAAATTGCTGTCAAGTGTCACGTTAAACAACCTCACTCGGTACACTCATGAAAACAACATTACTAGATGACGCCCGCAACTTCGTTGCGCCAAAATTCGTTTATCGCGCTGAAACTTTAAAATTTTCCGGGATAAAAACTATCCTATGTCCTTTCTCGGGACTCAAAGTATCTCCATGCCAAAATTCAGCAAAATCGGTTCAGCGGTTCGAGCGTGAAGAGGTAACAAACAGACAGACTGATAGACAGACAGACAGACACACTTTTGCATTTATAATATTTCATCCATGCTCAAATATAACTAAAATCGTCCTTATAAATTTTAAGAATAACTTACCTCATAGATCTTATGATCAAATTGCTAACTTGGTAACCTAAACACCAAGGTCGAGTCATTTACATTGAAATAACATTATAATTTTTTTAAATCGTTCGACAAATTCGGGCTTTGTTCTTAAAGACGATTAAAAGTAACAATAATAGGGCTATAATTAGATACTTCATGGTGTGGTGACTGGTAGTAGTGATGATGATGATGAATGTAACTTGCATAGTAGCATATACTTTCAGTTCTTAAACCAACTCCGAAACCCCCGAACTTGTATTTATAAGGAATCCGGAGTTCTCTTAGCACCTTCGGAACCATGGTATATCAATTTTATCTTTTTAAATTACAGTTATAAAAAGATACTCGTAAAACCTACTTCAAAATTGTAATTGTAATTAAGAATTAAAATTCCGTATCCCAAAAAACGACTGAACCGATTTTGAAGAAACTTACAGTATCCCTATGTTGAACTATACCTTGTACAACAAAAAAAGAACTACACAAATCGGACTTGTACTTCCGGAGATATGCGAACGCAAACATAAAAACATACAAACATACACTTTTGAAATTTGGCACATTTGTTCAGACGCGTTCTTTACGTGGTAGAGCCATGCTTCGGCACGGATGGGCCGGCTCGACCGGAGAAATACCACGGGCTCACAGAAAACCGGCGTGAAACAGCGCTTGCGCTGTGTTTCGGTGAGTGAGTGAGTTTACCGGAGGCCCAATTCCCTACTCTATTCCCTTCCCTACCCTACCCTATTCCCTTCCGTACCCTCCTCTACCCTATAAACGACCAATAGCGGCACGCTATAGCCACTTCCTTCTAAAATACCACTAGCGGCATACTAGCGATTTCCTCCTTATTATGTCAACAACGATATTTTAGCCTATTTTAGCGAGCATCATAATATTTAAAACGACCGCTGGCCTAGCGGCACGTTCGACACTTCCGAACGAATTACGAAACAAAATCGAATCGACAAGATTAACAGCACACTGACACTTGACACTGAGAGAACAGAACTTTTTTTTTAAAATGGCTTTACTATTTGACGTCGTCATGCATACAGCCAGATTCCTACCATTTCTACCAAAAAAATTGCTGTAGTGATGTTTAGTTAAGCAACTTTTAAATAACGTTTATGAATACAAAATTTTTAATCATTTCTTAGGGCTTAATCAACTAATTAGTTAAATCATGCTTAAGTCGCTGATTAACAACTTTTTATGAATGACGCTTTACTTAATTAGTAATTACTTAATTTAAAATAGGTGTCAATAGAGTACTTATTAATATAGTTAGCAAAAATTTCGCAAATAAAGAAATTAAACTGAATTTAAAATCGTGTTTCGTTCGGTTATTAGTTTCAATTGGTAAGTGCCTATAGGTCTGCCAGAATCTGATGGCAAAAAGTGAGAAAATAAATTGACTCTAGCAATACCGGAGTAATTGAAATAAAACATTTTGATCCTTTTTAGGGTTCCGTAGCCAAAATGGCAAAAAACGGAACAGTAAAGTATAGATTCGTCATGTCTGTCTGTCTGTCTGTCTGTCCGTCCGTATGTCACAGCCACTTTTCTGCGAAACTATTAGAGCTATACTATTGAAAATTGGTAAGTAGTCATGTCTGTCTGTCTGTCTGTCCGTCCGTATGTTACAGCCACTTTTCTCCGAAACTATTAGAGCTATACTATTGAAACTTGGTAAGTAGATGTAGTCTGTAAACCGCATTAAGATTTTGATGCAAAAATGGAAAAATTATTAAAAATTTTAGGGGTCCCCATAGGTACAACTGAAACAAAAAATTTTTTTTTCATCTAACCTATGCGTGTGGGGTATCTATGGATAAGTCTCCAAAAACCATATTGAGGTTTCTCATATCATTTTTTTAAGTACCTGAATAGTTTGCGAGAGACACTCTTCCAAAGTGGTAAAATGTGTGTCCCCCTCCCCTCTAATTTCTAAAGTAGGGGTATGATAATTCTAAAAAAAATATATGATGTAGATTACTATAAAAACTACCAACGAAAATTGGTTTGAACGAGATCTAGCCAGTAGTTTTTTTTATACGTCATAAACGGTAAACCTTAATCTAAATTTCATTAAATCGACTGAAATATAAAAATAAATCGAAAACCTTTTAATTTCATAAAAATAAACCTTATTGCTGCTGCGGAACCCTTCATGGGCGAGTCCAACTCGCACTTGAAAATCTGCTGTCAAAAATTGCCATCAGATTCTGGTAGACCTATATTTTCCACTTATTTAATATTATAAGATAATACTATTAACGATATTTTTATAGCAATAAGCCTACCTTCTAGCTGCAGGGAAACAATTAATACTAAATCTCCCTTCGGCTTTATTTATATAGGTATCTTTGCGTTTGCGTTATCTCCATTCGGTATACTTAGTTCAAAACAATATGATACATAACCAGATAACTTTATGATTATTACGTGAATCGAGGATCGTTATCTATCACAGGTCAATAATTATTGTAAAATAATAATACGTGCGTAATAGTATATTTTTTAGCGTAGGGTTCCGTACTCAATTAGGGAATTTAATATTAAGTTGTAAAGTACATAATGCCAAGTGCAAAGCCTAATAAAATAGAAGACACACAAGAAGATCCATTGATATAAAAATGTTGTTCCCGAATTTATTACTTGGATAATGGAGGCTGGTTACCTGATGGAAAGATAATGGACGTGTTGTTTAAGCTTTTAAAAAGGCGATCCTTCGTTTCCTCTCACCAGGTATGTCGGTCATCCATCTATTGAATTACTAGAGAAGTTTGTGTTAAGTAAAGTTAAGAAGTTAAGTTCCAAATTGTAATACGCTGTTGGTATTCAATAAAGAATTATTATTTTTAACAAAAAAATTAAAACCGACTTCCAGGGTAAAAACAATAATAATTTGTAATAAACAAAAAAGTGTTAAATAATTCTTACTCTTTAAAGTGCCTTATGCTTATGCATAATTCTCCTAAATCTCAACTATTTCTGTACACAATCTACATTACTTTGAAGACGGTACCAGATAAGAATGCTGAGTTCTATATGACAAAATATTTTCAATATTTAAGACTGGTACCGACTTCAAAATAATGTAGATGGTGTACAGAAATAGTTGAGATTTAGGAGAATTATGCATAAGCATAAGGCACTTTAAAGAGTAAGAATTATTTAACACTTTTTTGTTTATTACAAATTATTATTGTTTTTACCCTGGAAGTCGGTTTTAATTTTTTTGTTAAAAATAATAATTTCACTCTTTTAAGTGATTTATAAGCTGGTTTTCTGCACAGACTAAGGTGTTATGCTTAGTGACTTTGGATCCAGGATACACTTTCATGATATTATGAGAACTCATTGTCTGATGTCACTACTTCAGAATTGCTTAAGCAACTCCAAGCATATACCACTGTATACCTAATGTATATGCTTATTGCTTGGCGTTAATCAAGCAATGATAAAATTAATGTTCATACGCCTGTCTTTAAAGGCTCTAAAGTTCTGTTCAGTGACTTTCTTTCTATCATTACACTCATCACTCATGAAAACAACTCAACATTACTAGATAACGCCCGCAACTTCGTTGCGCCAAAATTCGTTTATCGCGCGGAAACTTTAAATTTTTCCGGGATAAAAACTATCCTATGTCCTTTCTCGGGACTCAAAGTATCTCCATGCCAAATTTCAGCAAAATCGGTTCAGCGGTTCGAGCGTGAAGAGGTAACAAACAGACAGACTGATAGACAGACAGACAGACACACTTTCGCGTTTATAATATTAGTATGGATGCTCAAATAATATAACTAAAATCATCCTTATACATTTTAAGAATAACTTACCTCATAGATCTTATGATCAAATTGCTAACTTGGTAACCTAAACACCAAGGTTGAGTGATTTACATTGAAACAACATTATAATTATTTTTTAAATCGTTAGACAAATTCGGGGTTTGTTCGATAAACGATAGACGATTAAAAGTAACAATAATAGGGTCATGATTAGATAATTCATGGTGTGGTGACCGGTAGTAGTGATGATGATGATGATGAATGTAACTTGCATAGTAGCATAATATGCTTTCAGTTCTTAAACCAACTCCGAAACCCCCATGCTTGCTTTTTGGTAGCACATGCTTAGGATACTTCTCATAAAATCGAAATCCATATAAATTTGGAGGAGTTCCCTCGATTACTCACGGATGTATGGTGGAATGGTGGTGATGATGATGATGATAAATTAAATTTGCATAGTAGTATATGCTTTCAGATCTTAAGACAACGCCGAAACCCCCAAACATGTATCTATAAGGAGTAAGGAGTTCTGTTCACCAACTTCGAACCATGGTATATCCTGGTGCAAAATCTTACTTTTTAGTTTTGGTAACATAATATGCCTGGAATACTTCATATGAAACCAAAAAAACATAGGTTTCCATTTGAATTTTGAGGAGTTCCCTCGATTACTCATGGATCCCATCATCAGGTCACCACTTTTCTGAACATTGCTTTTTAGTAGCATATGCTTAGGATACTTCTCATAAAATCGAAATCATTATAAGTTTCCATATTAATTTGGAGGAGTTCCCTCGATTACTCACGGATGTATGGTGGAATGGTGGTGATGATGATGATGATTAATTAAATTTGCATAGTAGTATATGCTTTCAGTTCTTAAGACAACGCCGAAACCCCCAAACATGTATCTATAAGGAGTAAGGAGTTCTGTTCACCACCTTCGAACCATGGTAAATTCTGGTGCAAAATCTTACTTTTTGGTAACATATGCCTGGAATACTTCATATGAAACCAAAAAAAAACATATGTTTCCATTTGAATTTTGAGGAGTTCCCTCGATTACTCATGGATCCCATCATCAGATCACCACTTTTGTGAAAATGGGACCAAATTGGAGTGAAACCTATTATAACAAAAGAAAAATTTTGAAAATCGGTCCATAAACGGCGGAGTAATCGTTGAACATACATAAAAAAAAAAAAAACCACAGACGAACGTATAACCTCCTCGTTTTTGGAAGTCGGTTAAAAATAAAAAAGAGGAAGTTGCCTTGTGTCCTGCGAACACGCTGCACTATAAAAGTAGCTAGTCTGGCTTGGCCGAAGAACTTGCACCAGATCTACTTTTTAACCGACTTCCAAAAAGGAGGAGGTTATATTATGTTCGGCTGTGGATATTTTTTTTGTATGTTCAACGATTACTCCACCGTTTGTGAACCGATTTTCAAAATTTTTGTTTTGTTATATTAGGTTTCACTTCAATTTGGTACCATGTTCACAAAAGTTTAAAGTGGTGATCTGATGATGGGATCCATGAGTAATCGAGGGAACTCCTCAAAATTTATATGGAAACATAATATGGTGATTTTGGTTTTATTAGAAGTATACTAAGCATTTGCTACCAAAAAAGTAAGATTTTGCATCAAGGTATACCATGGTTCCGGAGGTACTGAGAGAACTTCTAACTCCGTAAAGATACACCTTTGGAAGTTTCGGCGTTGTTTTAAGAACAGAAAGCATATTATGCTACTGTGCAATTTATGTTCATCATCACCATCACTACCATTACACCATGCATCTGCACATTATGGCTCTATTATAAGTACTTTTCATAATCTTTTAGATCGAGATGAGTTCGTAGAGCGATTTTGTAAATTATTTTTTCTTTTAAAGTACATTATTATACCAAATGTGGTATACTACGGTTACCAAGTTGGAAATTTGATAATGATAATTGGTAATCATGTTGTATATATAGGGAGCTCCTCAAAATTTATACGGAAACATAATATTAAAGTGATTGAAGTATTCTAAGCATACGCTACCAAGTAAGATTTTGCCACTGGTTTATCATGGTTTCGAAAGTGCTTAGAGAACTCCTGACTCTTTATAGAAAAAAAAATTGCGGATTTCATTGTTGTTTTATGAACTGAAGCATATTATGCTATATATATTATTCAATATAATATATTGTTAATGTTGTGATTTTGTATTATTTTCCTAAAATTGTGTTAAGTTGGGTCTTTAATGTGTAATATTGGTAGAATATTAACCATTAGATATTCGTTATCGTGCACAAGTGTAGGAAAGTGATGCAATATCCAGAAACGTGCTTTTTTGTGTTCCCTCCAAAACTCCATCGAAAGTTTCAGTAAAGCGTCTACCACTTTACTGAATCGACCGACTTGACTCTTTGACTGTATATTGACTGTTACTTAGACTTTGACTAGACTTTGGACCTGACGAAATAGAAAAACGACTATTGTTATGCGAGAATATTGTTTTCCCGCCATTACTTGACACTGGCCATGGCCATAATAGCCGAAGTGCCATAATAAGAAGAAAAAAAATGTCAACTGCCAAAACAGTGTCAACGGAGTTTTGCCGGGAATGTGAAAGAGTGATGTTGTGATTTTGTATTATTTTCATAGATAATAGTTTATATGATTATTTTCCTAAAATTTTGTTAGGTTGGGTTTTTAATGTGTAATATTGGTAGAATATTAATCATTAGATATTCGTTATCGTGCACAAGTGTAGGAAAGTGATGCATTATCCAGAAACGTGCGATTTTGTGTTCCCTCCAAAACTCCATTGAAAGTTTCAGTAAAGCGTCTACCACTTAACTGAAACGACCGACTTGACTCCTTGACTGTATTCACTTTTACTTAGACTTTGACTAGACTAAACCTGACGATATTACATGACAACGATGCTGAAAATTATTATAGGAGGAATACGGTTTTCCGCCATATTCCTTACCTGTTTACCTTGTCTGTGGCACAACATACACATACTTTGTGTCAAGTTGCCAAAAACGAAGAGAAAGAAAAGAAAAAAACAGTGTCAACCATGTGTCAACAGCACGTCAATAGGTGTCAAGTGTCAACTGAATACTGATGGTCAACTGTCATTTCTTGGCGATGCCCACGGTGTTACCATAATAACATAATTTCCCTTATTATGGTAATTAAAAGCAATAAAATTTCGGTTTCATAAAATCCAATAAGAAAAATATTATATTAAAACGTTTTCCTAATGAAATTTACAGTAAAGATATGAGATTGTAAATGCCTGACGGGTAAATGTTAAAAAACTATAGGTACCTATCGTATTTCATGCAATTCTTATTTCTTGGTGTAAGTTTAAACCATAGACTTATAATATACTGACGTAAAGACCACCTGATAACCCGAAAATGCGTGACGATTTTCGATCTGTCAATGTGTGCGTGTGCTAGTGTTGTATCTTTTACTATCGATAGTATAGTCCGTTCGAGTTATTTTACCTGAGTTTCTTTAAGAAATATATAATATGCAACTTCGGCAGATTTTGTATTTCAAATTAGGTATTTATTTTATTTGACAGAAAAAAGGTGACGATTGAAAAGTATAGATACACATTTTCGTTTGGGGTGATTTTTCAATCGTCGGATATGTTATGATATGAGGTTCTTATAAGGGTAAATAATATACACATTATAAAGTTACTTATTTATTACTCAGGTAAAAGCTATCTGAAAAATCAGCCCTTACATTATTAGAAATGCAAATATAATGTTGAAAGTAAACAACACACATAGTATATTATTTATTCTTAAATTAAATACATATCATAATACTCTCACACACCCATTACATTTATAGATTTGTTTTATGTTATATTTAAATACCGATAAGTATATCGATAAATTTGATTCAAGCACTAGCGTATATGTAAAAAAAATTTATGAAAAATTTTTCTTCAAAAATTGTGTAATTTAGGAACAATAGCACCTTTAGTTACGCAAAATATGAAAGTAAAAGGGAGTATTGATATTATTTTATTTGAAATACAGAACTAAAGACAGAATATAGCAGAAATAAACACATCGTAGCAATTAGGACATGAAGATTAATTACCTGTGAAATGTATATTTTTCAGGATTATTCCTATGATTTACACTGCAATCGCTCACAGAACAAGTTATCATTGTTATATATAATAGTATTTGTTCAAAATAACAAACGAATTAAACGATAAATTGCAAATACCGAAAGGGCACAAAAACGCGTGTCGACTTGTGACGACCTGTCAAATAAAAGTGGTTACAGTTCACATTAGACTGCCTCTCTCTTTTCATCTTGTTATAATTCCATAAAGGATTTTCTTCTCTCTCGCACTCTTTGTTGGTCTATGCATTATAGGTTTATGGTTTAAACTCTGAAATAGGGAAAGAAATATCTGTAGCTAGCAACTCCTTTGCCGCCAAGGGACAACGATTGTGGCAACGATAAACGATTGCAATCACAGATTTACTCCATTGCATTGCAATTATTTTGCAATTGGCTGCGAGTTAGTATAAAATTTACGTGTAAATAACACTTGAAAACCCCCAGTATACTATAAGGTATGATTTTTTTCAAAATATATAAAAAACTTACTGTAATAATTGAACGCTACTATCAACCTAAAACCTATTTTCGTGATTAGTAGGTAATAGGCTTATTGTACAGGAAAGTGTTTTATGTATCCGTTCAAAGTTTTAGCTTCCAAATGAAATCTTTTATAAATGTCACCTTTAGTTACGCAAAATATGAAAGTAAAAGGGAGTATTGATATTATTTTATTTGAAATACAGAACTAAAGACAGAATATAGCAGAAATAAACACATCGTAGCAATTAGGACATGAAGATTAATTACCTGTGAAATGTATATTTTTCAGGATTATTCCTATGATTTACACTGCAATCGCTCACAGAACAAGTTATCATTGTTATATATAATAGTATTTGTTCAAAATAACAAACGAATTAAACGATAAATTGCAAATACCGAAAGGGCACAAAAACGCGTGTCGACTTGTGACGACCTGTCAAATAAAAGTGGTTACAGTTCACATTAGACTGCCTCTCTCTTTTCATCTTGTTATAATTCCATAAAGGATTTTCTTCTCTCTCGCACTCTTTGTTGGTCTATGCATTATAGGTTTATGGTTTAAACTCTGAAATAGGGAAAGAAATATCTGTAGCTAGCAACTCCTTTGCCGCCAAGGGACAACGATTGTGGCAACGATAAACGATTGCAATCACAGATTTACTCCATTGCATTGCAATTATTTTGCAATTGGCTGCGAGTTAGTATAAAATTTACGTGTAAATAACACTTGAAAACCCCCAGTATACTATAAGGTATGATTTTTTTCAAAATATATAAAAAACTTACTGTAATAATTGAACGCTACTATCAACCTAAAACCTATTTTCGTGATTAGTAGGTAATAGGCTTATTGTACAGGAAAGTGTTTTATGTATCCGTTCAAAGTTTTAGCTTCCAAATGAAATCTTTTATAAATGTTTGGATTTTAATAATTTTCAGGCTACAAGATGACTCATCAGTGGGGCCAGAAAGCGGAAGAATTGGAAATCTCGAACAAAGTTGCAGAAATCGGTATATCAAAAAAATCAGACCAAACTACCGATTCAGATGATGGGCCAGACACAGTAAGCCCCGCGGAAACTTCTTTGCTGATGAAAATCATAAGGCAAGGCTTAGTTGAATCTAAATTGGATATTGAAGTTCAAAGGAAAGATCCAAATTCACCTCTCTATTCAGTCAAAACTTTTGAAGCACTTCATTTAAAACCAAATTTACTTAAAGGAGTGTACGACATGGGTTTCAATGCTCCATCAAAAATTCAAGAAACTGCTCTACCAACTCTACTTGCTGATCCTCCACAAAACATGATTGCTCAGTCCCAGTCAGGTACTGGTAAAACAGCAGCTTTTGTTCTGGCAATGTTGAGCAGAGTCGACCCCACATTAAACTATCCCCAAGTTTTATGTCTAAGTCCCACTTATGAGCTCGCAATACAAACAGGTGAGGTAGCAGCAAAGATGGCCAAATTTTGTCCAGAAATAAAGTTAAAATATGCAGTAAGAGGTGAAGAAGTGCCTAGAGGTAGTACCATTACTGATCACATACTCATTGGCACCCCGGGAAAACTTTTAGATTGGAGTATTCGATTTGGAATGTTTGACTTAAAGAAAATTAAGGTGTTTGTACTCGATGAAGCAGATGTAATGATAAACAGACAAGGTCACCAAGATCAATGTATTCGCATCCACAAGTGCTTGCCACCAACATGCCAGATGATGTTCTTTTCTGCAACTTACGACAGTACAGTCATGGAATTTGCAGAAATCATCGTACCCAACCCCATTATAATAAGGTTATTGAGAGAAGAAGAATCTTTGGATAATATTAAGCAATACTATGTTAAGTGTAAAGGCCCTGAAGACAAGTATAGAGCCATATGTAATATATATGGTGTTATCACTATTGGCCAGGCTATAATATTCTGTCATACAAGAAAGACAGCCAGTTGGCTTTCAGGAAAAATGTCAAGAGACGGTCACTCTGTAGCAGTATTATCTGGAGAACTAGCAGTTGAACAAAGAATTGCAGTGCTGGACCGTTTTAGAGCAGGCCTAGAAAAGGTTCTTATTACTACTAATGTACTCTCCAGGGGTATAGATGTTGAACAAGTTACATTGGTAGTTAATTTTGATATGCCAATGGATATTAACAGAAAGGCAGACTGTGAGACATACCTACATAGAATTGGACGCACTGGCAGATTTGGAAAAGCTGGTATTGCAATCAATTTAATAGATTCAGAACAATCTATGGAAATTTGCCTGGATATAGAAGCTCATTTTGGAAAGAAAATTCACTTACTAGATATAGAGGATGCTGAAGAAATTGAGAAAATTGGAGCATAACACTTATGAGGATACATCAAAGAAAAAGCTTTGTTTTGTTACACCTTTATTACGCAATAAATATTTCTACATTAATAATATTTCACTATTGAATATGCATGTTCTATGTACTTTATCTTGCTCCTTGCACTGCTTCGGGATTTGCAGCACCAGATATCATGACGAAAATAGCAATGGGGACAATGTACATCCACTGAAAAGGAAAAAAATTAAATTGTTACATTATAGTTACAGTTGTTTTTTAAGTCTTAAAAATACAAGCACAATAAATTCTTACATATTTTGCTAAGAAGGATCTGTTATCCTTGAATTCACCCTTTTCTCTTGCCTCTCGCTCTCTCTCCAACTTTTGTATATAAGATGCAGTATCGGGGCTGTGAATAGTTTGCAAAATATTAATATTTTTAAACTGCAGCTTAATGTCATATTTATGTTAGCATATTTTAAGAAAGCCACTGTGGACTGTGAAATAAATATTTCAAAAAGCACTGTAAGATCTTAACATCTTACTGTCTGAAATTAATTTCATAATATAGGATTATATTTTAGGTTAAGATTTAAAGCCTTACACTGGGGCTTGGTCCACTTGACGGAGGTAGAACTTGGAATTAATATCATAGGTAGGGCTTCGATATTGTGTGTCTGTTTTTGATGAATTAGCTACTTGGAAGTTAACACCGATCACTTCACCACATGGTAAAACCCAGACACTGATCAAATCTGACAAACCACTCTCCAAAAATGCAGCTGCTTTTACAGATGAAAAAAATTCAGTTTCTTTGGTATCAGCAGATGTAACTAGAGTTCTCATAGTGTAAAAATCATCACTTGCAGCCAACTCCTAAAATTAAAACTAAATTAATATCTCATTTATATTTTTATGTGGTCAAGTTGATTGAAAGTAAGAAAAAACCTTGAGCTCTGTGATATGTTGGTTATTGAATTGTATTTGATCAATTGTAGCTACGCCAGCCCTTAGACTTTTCAATGAAATATTTCCTCTAGAGCAAAACTTGTCGCCATTGCAATGGAGTGCATGTTCAATTTTAACATTAAGCCAGCCATCATAATCTAAAGAAGCCTGAAAGTAATTCACATATGCCAAATAATTTACAATACTCAAATTGAAAATATACATAGACACCATTTCAAGATAATTGGTAAATAAAGTATTACCGCTAAGGACAACAAACACAAGAAAATGGTAACTAAATATTGCTGCATCACTTCCTTTTTAATTAGGTATACCGTATAATAATAAATTGTATTTTGATTTGTCTTGGGGATTAGGAAGTTATGTACTTTGTACAATAATATTAAGTGTTGATTGTGTACACAGTACACAAAAAAGTACTCAAACCCTGAGTGAGTAATAAACTTTGAATTATTTAAATTTTTTAATTAACTTAGGCTTATTTAATCTTAGAGGGAATAATTAATCTTATTGTTTTGTGAATAAAAGTAGGTAATAAGTAGGTAATAACTAATAACTGAAAATTGAAATCCCTGAAATTCTCGAATCCCGTGAAAGTACGTGAAACGTGATTTTTCAAATCGCACGATCTGTCAACTGTCAAAATCATAATATTTCATTTATTTTTCTTATTATGGCACTTCGGCTATAAAACCATGGCCAGTGTAAAATAATGGCGGAAAAACAATATTCTTGTATAAGTAATAACCTACCTATTTTAAGTAAAAAAACGTACAGGCGATTTCTACTTAATTTTCTAAATGTTCCATGCGGCCCTTGTCATCTTTGTGTCCACACAAAAAAGAAAGAAACAAAACAAAAATTATTATAACTTAGAACTAAATTTAAAGTAAAATAAAATAGAAAATTGAATATATTTTTTTACTAGCTTAACCTACACATTTATAATGTTTGTATTCGATATGACTGATGTCAGACTCGACTTTTAACTTTTTCTTAATTAAGCTTCGGTGACATTTTGTCCTCATCCCATGAGTACGTAGTATAGTAGAATATTCTGTGTAATTTTGTCACAAGGAAAATGTCTGCCATTCAGCGCGCGCGCTCGCTTGCGAACGGACGTGTTTTTGACAAAATGGCTAATACCGGCGGGTCATCGACCTTACGTGTAGTTAAGTGTGCGAGTTGCAATATTGTAATTAATGAAGTCCTGTCATTTATTCAAAATAAATGTGATGTTATGGATGAGGAGAGTATTATACGGCTGTGTTCTACGGCTTTTAAGTCGGAAGAAATCAATATAGCCAAAAACCTTCTTTTTGGTTCTGTGAAGACTTCGAAAAGAAAGATAACGCGCAAAAGAGATGGAAAAATGCATCGTGAACTCGAAGATATTATTGCTCTCATTAAAGAAACAGACCCTGAGGAAATACCGATTTTTGTGTCCCGTGACTTACAAAAGTTACCCCCAGTGACTTTTGACCATATCGACGTTACGCGATTATTGAAAGACCTAATCGTACTACAAAACGAGTTACAGGAAATAAAAAGTAAATACGTATGTGAAGATGAATTTCGTCAGTTACAGAGCGAAGTAATAAACTTAAAGCAAGCGCCGTTAGTGAACAATATCGAGTGTTTTGGCAATAATTTGATTAATAAAGTAAGGGGAGTGTCAAACAAGTCGCAGAGCCTAAACTGTGATAGTGGTCCTATAGGAATTGTTGAAATAAATCGAAAAGTTATAAATTCTAAGGATTTTGAATTACTAGATCTTTGTTTAAAACAAAACTAAAGCACTGTCAGAATAACCAAGAACTGATTAAAATGAATAACATAGTAGAGAAACACAAGAATAAAGACTTTCGTGGATTTTGGCAGGAAACGAAAAAGATAAGTCCCAAATCTAATGTTCCGGTGAGTGTTAATGGTATAAGTGAACCTAAGGATATATCTAATATGTTTAGGGCTCACTTTTTTGTTAGAAATGTATCTCAGCCATTTGGGGAGATGAATAGTGCTGAGGCTGTTATCGCCGGCAATTATGAGCGAATTACTGGTAAAGATGTATTATCAGTTATTAAACAAATGACCAGAGGGAAATCGCCAGGCCATGACAGCCTCAGTATTGAGCATTTCCTTCATGCGGGTCCACATTTACCTAGGCTTTTAGGATTGTTATTTACAATGTGTAAAAGACATTCCTATCTGCCTTTAGATCTTATGAGAACTGTTGTAGTACCTGTAACTAAAAACAAAACTGGAGATATATCAGATAAGGCCAATTATCGGCCAATATCACTTGCCACAGTCACGGCTAAAGTGCTTGATGGTTTGCTTGAGAGACAACTTAAAAAAATACTTAACCTACATGACGCGCAGTTTGGTTTTAGACCGAAGCTATCCACTGAGTGTGCGATTTTGTCTCTCAAGCATATCATCAAGTACTATACAGACCGCAAAACATGCATTTATGGGGCTTTTCTTGACTTGTCCAAGGCATTTGATCTGGTAAGATACAATATTCTGTGGTCTAAGATGGCAAAGTGTGGCGTGCCATCTGATGCAATAAATCTTTTTAAATATTGGTACGAAAACCAGATAAACCAGGTCAGATGGCTTGGACAGTTGTCAGATGAGTATAGGCTGGAGTGTGGAGTAAGGCAAGGTGGATTATCGTCGCCTACTCTATTTAATCTATACATGAATGAATTGATTGATGAACTCAGCAACACCCATGTTGGATGCTCACTTGATGGTTACTTTGTAAACAGCATAAGTTATGCGGACGACATGGTGTTGCTGAGTCCATCAATCTCAGCACTTCGGAGACTGATCGGTGTCTGTGAGAAATATGCGGAGTCACACGGCCTTGTCTACAACGTCCAGAAAAGTAATATTGTCATTTTTAAAGCAAAGGGACGTAACGTAGACACAGTACCGACTGTGATGCTTAATGGCATGGCTCTTACGAGATTATCGACTTTCAAATATCTTGGTCACATAGTGACCGAGGATTTGAGGGACGATAGTGATCTGGAGAGAGAGCGGAGAGCGATGGCAGTCCGATGCAATATGTTGGCCCGCAGATTTGCACGGTGTAGTGCAGAAGTTAAAATAACTCTTTTTAAAGCTTTTTGCCAAAGTATGTACACGTGCAATCTGTGGGTCAACTACACGCAAAGGGCTTACAACGCTCTCCGAATTCAATATAACAATGCACTGAGAGTGATGTTGGGGCTGCCACGATTCTGCAGCGCATCAAATATGTTCGCACAAGCGCATACTGATGGCTTCCAAGCCGTTATACGAAAACGGGTTGCCTCCTTGATGAGCCGAGTTCGTGACAGCACCAACATCATTCTTAGGATAATTAGTGACAAATTTGACTGTCCCATTGTGCGCCATTGGGTACGTATACATGTACACGTACCTAGTGCCGCAAACAGGCCAAACCGTTATTTAAATTGAATTTTATTATTACTTGTGTCTACTAACATAGTTTTTAAGAATTATTGTAGTTACTAACAAATTATGGACTTAGTCTGAAATAAATGATTTATTATTATTATTATTATTATTGACTTTGCTTTTTGTTGTAATTCCGTTCTTTTGTAATTATTCCAATAACTAAACTGTGCTCGCCAATTAACATTGAGTTAGGATTCGGTTCCTCCGTGTTTTGTGCTTCTCTCCGTGCTTTAGTGCTGTGAAAATTGTGTGATAGTGACTTTGCATTTGATGTGAACATTTAAGTTATAAATTCGTGTAAATAAGGTTTTAATACTGAAAGGGGTAAGACCAATAATTTGGTATGGAGATGCTTTTGAGTCCCGGGAAAGGACAAAGCATAATATTCAGGATTCCGTATCCATAAATTTATAACCTATTTTTCTTCTTCTCCTTCTTTAATCTTCTTCTCCTTCTTTTTTTAAAACTGGCTACTTAGTGAATCGCCAATGTCTTAACCCTAATCACTGTTAGAACTTTAGAAGCTTAAATTCACCTGAGTCTACAGGTACATAATATTAAGAAATAAGAACAAAATTATAAAGAAACTGTGTATATAGGTATTTTATATTTGAAAATAAATGACTTTCATTTTATATGTTGTTTTTATTGTAACTTAGTTTTACATTAGTAAGAAACTTAATTTGCTACAAGTTTCTTGCTAGTGTAAAACTAAACCCAATTTTAGTTATAAATAAAATCCTTATGAGAACCCTATGAATTGACATACGTTCAAAATTCGCGGGTTCGCCAAAGTTGATGGGGGCTAGCCAATAGATGGCGTTGAAGTATTCGCGAGAATTTTTTGTACTAAGTCACAGAATAAATAATAGGGACCGTGCAGAAACTATAGAGGGCGTCGTAATTCGACAGCAGCGCCACGATGCGAGTAAAAGACGTAACTTGTGAGTGACTTTGACTTCGCATTCTCCTTGACCCTGGATAGTTTATGAGTGTTTTTTTATGTTTTACACTATAAAATGATATAATACTTACACTCCCAAGTGGCCACATGCGGCCGCGAGAACAACGACAGATTTCCAAGAATCCGCGATCGAAATATTAAAGTTAAAGACTAGATGACGCCCGCAACTCCGTTGCGCCAAAAATCATTTATCGCGCGAGAACCGTACAGTTTCCCGGGATAAAAAGTATCCTATGTCCTTTCCCGGGGCTCAAAGTAAATCCATACCAAATTTCAGCAAAATTGGTTCAGCGGTTTGGGCGTGAAGTGCTAACAGACAGACACACTTTCACATTTATAATATTAAGTATATTTTTATAATATTAAATATAATATTAAGGGTTTCTACTTTCTACCCGTAAACAAAGAATGGAAGAGTGAATAAAAATGTATAAGCTTATCTAGTTAACTAAGAAAATATCTGAAAAAGTAATTAATAGCATCCATCAGCATAGAAAGTAAAAACTTGATAAATATTGCAATAAAATAATGAAGCTATGCAAAAATACTTATATTAATTACTGAAAATGCTTGTGGATTAATAAAATAAAACAAGTTCACTAAAATAAATGCTTTTATTTCAACCTTCTGCGATTCGATCGATACCATCTTCACAACTTTTGTCTGTCACTATTTTTAACTAATTTCAGTTTGGATCTCATAAGTGTAAACACCATTTAGGTATGTATTCTTTAAATAACACACAAAGACTGCACTACTAATCTTTTTCTTACTTGAAGAATCATCCTTTTGAGAACCAACACTTTGACAAGATGGTTCAAGTTCAATACTATCCTCAGTGTTGAATTCCTGGCAGGACTTCTCCAAATTACCCTTACTTTTGATGCAACTTTATGCCAATTAAATGAGCGGCGCCTATGTATGTATATCAGTTAAGATGGAAGCCAGTTTGGATGTTTACTGAAAGAAAGCAATGGTTATAGGTTATGTTCATATTGTTCATAAAAAATGAATTTACGGTTATAATCTACAAAATTTAGTGTTTTTACCAGTCTACACATAACACTCATGGAACTTTTTAAATACTTACGTATATTTTTATCGCCTTTTATCCATTTCTTTCGTTTTTCAATAAGCAAAGCCATGTGAATATTTTGGCAGAAAAATAGTAAAATTTTACATCGTTCGATTTGCCTTTATATTTCTTGTATGTATAAGAACAACAATACATTTCAATTCTTGAAAATACTCAGAATTTGTTAAGAAATCTAATTTTCAGTAGCTTCACTAGAGCTTGACAGTAAAATTTTCGTAAAAGTTTCGGCTATTCGCCACTTGTGGCAGTGTCGTCGCTCTGCACGGTCCCTATAGTACTCCGTAACTAACCTTAGTTAGTTAGTTAGTTGTTCTTCTCCGCTAGGAGTAAATCTGTTCTGTGACTCAGTTGACCACTCGCTAGTGCAGTTGACTGTTGACACTTGACAGTTCATTTTGCAGTTCTTTGTCTTTGTGTGGTTCTTTGCCAAGCTGGTTTTTGTAACCTTACGTAATTTACTACTTTTGTTCAAAAGAAGTGAGACTAAAATCTCATAAAAATGGGAAAGCACTTTGGTGAATTAGCAAAAATAAGGGGACTTATTACTTATAAGTTGTCTCATCATGAACAGCGTGCGTACGCTGGTGCCATATCTCATGGAATCCCTAATATCTTTCGACGTTTCCGCGAAAGTGTGTTCAGGGTAGCACCACGTAAGTAAAACGACATTGTATTTCGTGTTTTGCTAGAGCAAGAGGTGCATTTGGTATTGTTCGTTTTAATCTTCATTTGTAGTATAAACCGTCAACTTGAATTTTTTTAACAAACTCAGGTCAAGTAGGTAAGAATTCACTAAATACAATACCCATCATCCCCAAGCGGCACCCAGCTGCCGCATAACAATTGAAAATCTATTGTGTCTGCGATTCGCACGATCGAGGTACTTATGTGCATATCCAATATCCATTGACAATGCCTCTCATAGTTTCGTGTAAAAAAAGTCAGGAATCAGGATGGATAAAATAAATCTAAATAATATCATAAAATTAAAAATACTATTTTATTTAAGACACAGTCCTGCAGGCCAACAGACAGCAAACAGTTATCATACTGAATATACAAAGAAATAATAATTGTGTAATCAGTTGCTACTTAAATGATTGCTTCAAAAAATTAAACAAATTTCTTTTGTTACAGCCTTCATCGTCGCCTACTTAGTATATGAAGGTGTTGAAAGGGAACATCATCGTCTCTCGAGGAAGAACCCAGCTGACTTTGAAAATGATCAATAAAGCATGAATAGTGTACAATGGAATAAACCGTAATTCCATTTACCTTATTTATTGTTTCCCTAATTTTAATCATTTTGTTTAAATGAAATGTTAGTTTATTATGTACAAAACCTAGTATAATACAAAATATAAAATAATTAAAAAATATATTATTTAATGTTTTTCTCTTGTCTGACATACAGTAATAAAGTGAAAAAAATTAAAACTTTATTAGCAGTGTTTACTGTTTAGTGTGAACTGTGTACTTGTTAATCTTGGAATAATAATACTCTACTATTATTATTACATAATAGTAGTATATTAATTATATAATAGTAGTAGTTTAAAGTAGTATAATACTACTATTATTATTATACGTACCGTAATAACTTTCCCTCACACCGTTTTTACTGGTGATGGTTGGTACTTGGCTGGTCTCACTAAAGTTAAAACCAAGCAAGCTACACAAGAAAAATTTAATACTTACTTTCACTGTGGACAAACCTTTGTGGCTTGTAGAGAGTACATTTTAAATGATTCTTCATAAAAATACATACTTAAACAAGGTGTAACAAAATATAAGTGATAACTAGCTGTTGCCCGCGACTTCGTCCGCGTTAGTATAGTAGATCACGTCCCAAGTATTATTTTTCAAAAATGTTCAATGTACAGAATTGACTTTCCTACGATTTTATTATATGTATAAATTTGTTCCTAAAAAGGATAATTAAGACGCAATACAAACTCCACGATACCTTTTAATTATGAACAAAAGTGTCATGAGGAATAAGGGGGGTAACAAACGACACTGAAAAACCGTATGTGTAGTTTAGTTTTTAACTTTGTTCTTAAAAAAGATGTATAACGCCGCAACACCGCTTTGTTTGAAGCAAAATTTGAGGAGGGGGGGTTGGGGGGGGGGCTTCGCCCCCCCCCCCCCAAGAAAAGACCCATGCCAAAGCTCCCAGCATGTTAATCAAACGACACTCGAAATTTGTATAGAAAAGATAGACAAAAGCTCATAGCATGGCAAGGAGTGAAGATAGATACAAAGTGTGAAGGACAAATTTGTAGGAAATTTTATGGGCTTTCATTACGTACAGGACATTTTTTCTCTACAATGCACCGTTTTAGCGATATGAGCAAAAAACTAAAAATATTGAAACTTGAGCCCCTCCCCCCCCCCTAGGCGATATCATCATAATATATAGCCTATGTGTTGACCCGACCTCTATATAATATTCGTGCAAAATTTGAAGTAAATCCATTCAGTACTTTCTGAGTTTATCCCGGACATACATACAGACAAACAGACATACAGACAAACAGACAAAAATTCTAAAAACTATATTTTTGGCTTCCGTATCGATTGTAGATCACGTCCCAAGTATTATTTTTCAAAAATGTTCAATGTACAGAATTGACTTTCCTACGATTTTATTATATGTATAGATAGACAAAAGCTCATAGCATGGCAAGGAGTGAAGATAGATACAAAGTGTGAAGGACAAATTTGTAGGAAATTTTATGGGCTTTCATTACGTACTGGACATTTTTTCTCTACAATGCACTGTTTTAGCGATATGAGCAAAAAACTAAAAATATTGAAACTTGAGCCCCCCCCCCCCCCCTAGGCGATATCATCATTATATATAGCCTATGTGTTGACCCGACCTCTATATAATATTCGTGCAAAATTTGAAGTAAATCCATTCAGTACTTTCTGAGTTTATCCCGGACATACATACAGACAAACAGACATACAGACAAACAGACAAAAATTCTAAAAACTATATTTTTGGCTTCCGTATCGATTGTAGATCACGTCCCAAGTATTATTTTTCAAAAATGTTCAATGTACAGAATTGACTTTCCTACGATTTTATTATATGTATAGATAGACAAAAGCTCATAGCATGGCAAGGAGTGAAGATAGATACAAAGTGTGAAGGACAAATTTGTAGGAAATTTTATGGGCTTTCATTACGTACTGGACATTTTTTCTCTACAATGCACTGTTTTAGCGATATGAGCAAAAAACTAAAAATATTGAAACTTGAGCCCCCCCCCCCCCCCCCCCTAGGCGATATCATCATTATATATAGCCTATGTGTTGACCCGACCTCTATATAATATTCGTGCAAAATTTGAAGTAAATCCATTCAGTACTTTCTGAGTTTATCCCGGACATACATACAGACAAACAGACATACAGACAAACAGACAAAAATTCTAAAAACTATATTTTTGGCTTCCGTATCGATTGTAGATCACGTCCCAAGTATTATTTTTCAAAAATGTTCAATGTACAGAATTGACTTTCCTACGATTTTATTATATGTATAGAATAGATTTGTTCCTAAAAAGGATAATTAAGACGCAATACAAACTCCACGATACCTTTTAATTATGAACAAAAGTGTCATGAGGAATAAAGGGGGGGGGGGGGTTTGGGGGGGCGCAGCCCCCCCAAAACAAACGACACTGAAAAACCGTATGTGTAGTTTAGTTTTTAACTTTGTTCTTAAAAAAGCGGCCAAGTGCGAGTTGGACTCGCCCATGGAGGGTTCCGCAGCAGCAATAAGGTTTATTTTTATGAAATTAAAATATTTTTGATTTATTTTTATATTTCAGTCGATTTAATGAAATTTAGATTAAGGTTTACTATTTATGACGTATAAAAAAAACTACTGGCTAGATCTCGTTCAAACCAATTTTCGTTGGTAGTTTTTATAGCATTCTACACCATATATTTTTTTTAGAATTATCATGCCTCTACTTTAGAAATTAGAGGGGGGGGGACACACATTTTTCCACTTTGGAAGAGTCTCTCTCGCAAACTATTCAGGTTAGAAAAAAATGATATGAGAAACCTCAATATGATTTTTGGAAACCTATCCATAGATACCCCACACGCATAGGTTACATGAAAAAAAAAATTTTTGTTTCAGTTGTACTTTACTATTTATGACGTATAAAAAAAACTACTGGCTAGATCTCGTTCAAATCAATTTTCGTTGGTAGTTTTTATAGTAATCTACATCATATATATTTTTTTAGAATTATCATGCCTCTACTTTAGAAATTAGAGGGGGGGGACACAAATTTTTCCACTTTGGAAGAGTCTCTCTCGCAAACTATTCAGGTTAGAAAAAAATGATATGAGAAACCTCAATATGATTTTTGGAGACCTATCCATAGATACCCCACACGCATAGGTTAGATGAAAAAAAAAATTTTTTGTTTCAGTTGTACTTTACTATTTATGACGTATAAAAAAAACTACTGGCTAGATCTCGTTCAAACCAATTTTCGTTGGTAGTTTTTATAGTAATCTACATCATATATTTTTTTTTAGAATTATCATGCCTCTACTTTAGAAATTAGAGGGGGGGGGACACACATTTTTCCACTTTGGAAGAGTCTCTCTCGCAAACTATTCAGGTTAGAAAAAAATGATATGAGAAACCTCAATATGATTTTTGGAGACCTATCCATAGATACCCCACACGCATAGGTTAGATGAAAAAAAAAAATTTTTGTTTCAGTTGTACCTATGGGGACCCCTAAAATTTTTAATATTTTTTCCATTTTTGCATCAAAATCTTAATGCGGTTTACAGACTACATCTGCTTACCAAGTTTCAATAGTATAGCTCTAATAGTTTCGGAGAAAAGTGGCTGTGACATACGGACGGACGGACAGACAGACAGACAGACAGACAGACATGACGAATCTATAAGGGTTCCTTTTTTGCCATTTTGGCTACGGAACCCTGAAAAGATGTATAACGCCGCAACACCGCTTTGTTTGAAGCAAAATTTGAGGAATGGGGGTTTGGGGGGGGGGGTTGGGGGGGGTGGAGCGAACCCCCACCCTCCCCAAGAAAAGACCGATGCCAAAGCTCCCAGCATGTTAATCAAACGACACTCGAAATTTGTATAGAAAAGATAGACAAAAGCTCATAGCATGGCAAGGAGTGAAGATAGATACAAAGTGTGAAGGACAAATTTGTAGGAAATTTTATGGGCTTTCATTACGTACAGACATTTTTTCTCTACAATGCACCGTTTTAGCGATATGAGCAAAAAACTAAAAATATTGAAACTTGAGCCCCCTAGGCGATATCATCATAATATATAGCCTATGTGTTGACCCGACCTCTATACAGCATGACTGGTGAGTCAATACCGATATTTAAGGAGAGTATTCAGTACTCGATTCTCATTATAAATATGTAATAAAATTAGGTTCTTAATTTTTTTTGGAATTTTCCAAAAATTTATGAATCATGTATACTAAGTAAATTACGCGGCTAGGCAAGTAGGCATACTATGCGGCCTGTGCAGAGGCGTGCGCTACCAAAGAAACACCACACAACTACCCCTCCCGCTCGCGGTGTCCATGCATTGGGTAAATAATTATTTAACTTTAAGCTACATTTACTCAGTGATCAATTGACATTATTTTTTTATATTATTTTTTTCCAACTAATATTATAGCCAAATATCACATCCTCGAGTATTGAACATGTCTCACCAGTCACGCAGTATAATATTCGTGCAAAATTTGAAGTAAATCCATTCAGTACTTTCTGAGTTTATCCCGGACATACATACAGACAAACAGACAAACAGACATACAGACAAACAGACAAAAATTCTAAAAACTATATTTTTACCCGACTGCCAGTAGGGTTATTTTCTTCCGTATCGATTGTAGATCACGTCCCAAGTATTATTTTTCAAAAATGTTCAATGTACAGAATTGACTTTCCTACGATTTTATTACTTATATATTGTATAGATTACTGATATTTTATAAGGGTAGATGTCCCTTAAACTGTATGGTTTGCAATCAAACCTTCGTGCCAAATTTTTTCCAGGGCTTATAGGTATCATTAGGAGAGTCCATTTATCGAAAACAAATTGGGTGTTTTTTTTTATAATATAATATTATTTTCTTTTATCTCATTTAAGGAGTGCGCAGACTAAGACGGGCCTTCCCGAGCCGCGCGCCGGGGCGCATCGCAAAAATTCGCCTCCATACAATTTGTATGGAGGCGAATGCGCGTACCGCTCACTAGATCGACATTATAAAATAAAAACCGGCCAAGTGCGTGTCGGGCCACGCGCAATATAGGGTTCCGTAGTACCGCTAGTATTTGAAAACTTTTGTATGGTCAATGAATATGTACATTTATAACATGTTTACACTAATAACAACATCATCTCAGTTACTTTCAATTTTCAAAGGACTTTGAACGAAAAGTTCCTATAAACATACATTTTTTTAGTTGAGGTTGATCCACAGATTAGGGTATTATAGAGGGTTGATCGACTCTTCTCAATAACTTCTTCGTCTTCTTAGCCGTGATAGTTTTCCTTTTAAATTCAGCATATTTCCTACTAGTTAGTACTCCCGTGAATTTTGTCACATTTTCAGAAGCAACCGTTTAGCTGGTAGAAGGGACTCTAACGATTTTTTCCACTTTAAAACTTAATATTTCACAAATGGATCCCTAAATCGGAAAATGATCTATGAATACTCTCCACACGACGGGGTTGGCGCGAAAAAAAAAATTCAACCCCGCTTGATGTGTAGGGGAGGAGGTACCTACTACTATAAAAAAATATTTTATAAGGGTGAATAATTGCACCAGAAGCGTAGTTAAAGTTACGGTTAAGGTTATCGATTTGACAGTTAATTTCATATTTTGTTATGGTTAAAGTTACAGTTATAGATAAAGAAGGTTGATGCAAGTTGCAACTCACTATAAATATTTTATGTACCATTTTGTCGGCATTATTAATATTATGTGTGCTCGTGCCAGGTCCTATAGTCTGAGCAAAACCGCGGACAGACAGACAGACGGACAGACGAACAGACGGACGGACAGACCGAAACTATAAGGGTTCCTTGTTGACTACGGAACCCTAAAAAATGTGAAAAATGCTTATCACTGACAATACTAAATATTGTTACGTGCTAAGAGGTTCGATGATTCGGAGGAAAAGACCTGGTGACTCTCTTGAAGACTTTTATTTGCACTACACTTAACACTTACACTACACTTACACACACTAGATCACTATGTCTAAACACTAAGCACTAGGTTCAAACACTATGCACTAAGTTCAAACACTAAGCACTATCACTGGTTCACTCACTAAGTCACTTGTTCCTCACTTCCGAAGTCGCTTTGATTATCGCTCACTCGAAAACATTCGAAGACTGACTGGCCGGCTCGTCTAGCCGCGTATTTATACGGGACGGGGCGAGCTCTAGACCTTACGAGAACATTCCACAACATGTAAACAATCGTGGGAAAATTCCAGAGTGGACGCGCAAAAAAAACAAAAACATGCAAGTAGCGGCATCTGGTATTGAATAGGGGATTTACGCTGTCTGTGATGGTTTCGCCTGGTTGCCGCTAGATGACACTACGTGTCCGCATTCGTAACACTACTCCCCTCTTAGAGATGCTCGTCCCGAGCATCATTGTTACTGCCATGGTAACGCGCCAGACGGTCTATGTGTACCACTTTGAATGTCCCTCTTGGTTGCTTTTGAATCCTATAAGTCACATCATTCAATCGGGTAACCACTTTGTATGGGCCGTCCCACTTGGTCTGCAACTTTGGAGATTTCCCTTTTCGACGAGTTGGGTTATGCAGCCACACCAGTGTCCCTTCTTCGAAGCCGCTCGTGTTCGATTTCCGGTCGTATCTGGTCTTCATGTTCTCACTTGAATGTAACCCATTCTCCCGAACCATGGCGTGTATATAGCGCATCTTTTCCCTCAAATCGCAGACATAGTCTTGTACGGTCTTTGGTTCCTCCGGTGACCCTCCTGTCAAGAGGTCTACTGGTACTCGTAGTTCTCTACCGTAATTGACATATGCCGGGGTAGCCTTTATGCTCTCATGCTCGGCGGTACGGTACGACAGAAGGAAGAGCGGTATGTACTTGTCCCAATCCTTTTGTTTTTCATCTACCAATTTCGCCAAATGCCTCTCAAGGGTCTGGTTAAATCTCTCAACCATTCCATCAGACTGTGGATGGTACGCGGTGGTCCTCGTTTTATGCATTCCCAAGATTCTGCACACTTCCTGGAAGACCTGCGATTCGAAATTCCTGCCCTGATCGGAATGGATTTCCAGAGGCACACCAAAGCGAGATATCACTTCTTCCACAAGCTTAGAAGCAACTGTCGTAGCTTCTTGGTTTGGTATGGCGAACACTTCAGGCCACTTGGTGAAGTAGTCCATGACGACCATGAAATACTTGTTTCCCGACTCCGTTACAGGAAATGGCCCAGCTACATCAACTGCAATTCGTTCCCACGGTGCGCCAACGTTATACAACCGCAGGTTCCCACGGCTCCTGGTTTGTGGTCCCTTCACTGCAGCGCAAGTAGTACATTTGCGGCACCAATCCTGCACGTCATCTCGACAATGCAACCAGTAGAATCGTTCCCGCACTTTTGTTAACGTCCTCTTGACACCTAGATGACCTCCTGATACGCCATCGTGCATTTCACGGAGAATATCTGGTACTCTCGCTCTTGGGACAACTATCTGAAGATGGAACTCTCTGCCGTTAGTCTTCTCCCATTTCCGGTAGAGTATTCCGTTTTGAAGTACCAGACTCTCCCATTGCGCCCAGTACGCCTTAGTGACAGCGCCCGTGGGTGCAACCTCACTCCAGATTGGTTTTACATCACCCCGTTTCTTCCATGTGATGATGTGCCGAAGGTCGTCATCTGTTTCTTGAGCCTCTCTCATAGCATCATTCTCCCATGGGCCCAAAGGACTTGTTCTCGTTAACTTTATTGTCACTTCATTAGATTCCTGCTTAACACAATGTTTGCAGTCTTCTGAACACGGCCTTCGTGAGAGTGCGTCGGCGTTCCCATGCGACTTTCCGCTGCGGTGTTCGGTCTTGAAGTCGTACTCCTGGAGCTGCTCAATCCATCGTGCTACTTGACCTTCTGGGTTCTTGAATTGCAGTAGCCACTTCAAGGCTGCGTGATCAGTTCGCAGTAAAAACTGTCTGCCGATGAGGTATTTGCTGAAATGTTGTAGCGTCTTTACAACAGCCAAGAGTTCTCTTCTTGTCACACAGTAGTTTCTCTCTGGCTTGGATAAAGATTTGCTGAAATACGCAATCACAACTTCTCTTTCACCCTGTTTTTGAGATAACACCCCTCCAATGGCCGTGTTGCTTGCGTCCGTGTCGACTATAAACTGACCTTCAGGTTGTGGATACCCCAGGATTGGTGTTTCACACAGATGTTTCTTCAGTTTCTGAAAAGAATCTTCAGTAGTCTCGTCCCAAATAAACTGTCGTTTATCTTCTGTCAGCCGATGTAATGGCTTGGCTATCTCCGAGAATCCCTTAACAAAACGCCTGTAGTAGGAGCATAGGCCGAGAAATGCTCGCACTTCAGTTTTGTTCTTAGGGGTTGGCCAATTTTGAACTGCTTCCAGTTTCTCCGGGTCCGTCTGGATTCCATCACTGGAGATAACATGGCCGAGATAATTGACCTTACTCCTGAATAAACGACACTTTTTCGGATTCAACTTTAACTTGGCCCCCTCTATTTTGGCGAAAACTCGTTCTAAGTTTCGCAAATGGTCCTCGAAGTCGCGGCCAACAATGATGACGTCGTCCAAGTAGACTAAGCAAGCCTCTCCAACTAAGCCTGCCAGTACACACTCCATGAGTCGCTCAAATGTGGCAGGTGCGTTGCACAATCCAAAGGGCATGACGTTAAACTGCCATAAACCTTTACCGGTGGAAAAAGCTGTCTTCTCCTTGTCTTTTGGATGAATTTCCACCTGCCAGTATCCAGATTTCAGGTCCAGGGTCGAAAACCATTTCATGCCACTCAAGGTATCCAGAGTGTCGTCGATCCGAGGTAATGGGTAGCTGTCCTTCTTAGTGACATCATTGAGACGCCTGTAGTCCACACAAAATCTTGTGCTGCCATCTTTCTTCTTCACTAATACCACAGGTGAGCACCACGGACTTGCAGACGGTTCAATTATTTTATGCCTTCTCATGTCCTCCAAAAGGCCTTCCACTTCCTTCTCCTTTGCAATTGGTATCCGTCTTGCTCGTTGACGAATCGGGTTCTCGTTTCCGGTATCTATCCTGTGCTGAACCATCGACGTTCTTCCAAGGTCACCTTCCTGACTGGAGAAGATATTCGCGTGGCTCTGTAAAAACTTCTTAGCTTTCATCCTCTGCGAATAAGTCAGATTACTCTTGCAGTCATCGAGTAGCTCAGTCACTAATCCATTGTTGCTGCTGTTTGCTGGGTCTGCGTCCGTCGTCGAACTGCACTTTCTCATCCAGATAACTTCCTCGCACTTTCCAATGACGTCACCTTTGTTCAAGCAGATCTCGCGTTCACCAAGATTCAAAACCCGGACCACAGCGTGACTGCTTCCACTCACAAGGGTTCTTGCCGTCATCAGTTTTCGTGCTGATGTCTTGGTGGGTGTGTCTTCGATCAACACGCATCTGTTGGACTTGTTCTTTCCAGCTGGCGGTAGTTTCACCAGCACCCGGGCTTCCGCTCGTCCAGGTATAATGACTTCCTTTACACATGCGACTTTCCCGCAGGCGCCTCCAAGGATGAAAATTTCTTCTTCGCCACACTTGAAAACTCCGTCAGCGACATTAATCCTGCAGTTATGCTTCTTCATGAAATCCAAGCCCAAGATGCAATCATCCATTATTTCTGCCACGATAACGTCATGAGGGTATGAGGACCCCCCTACATTAATCATAACTGACATCTCTCCGAGGACGGGTATTGGCTGACCGGAGGCAGTAAGAAGCCGACAATTAATTCTCCTCTTATGTCCCCTTGCGGCCTTTACCAGATTTGGGTTCACTATTGTTCTAGAGGCTCCTGTGTCTAGAGTAATTTTGCAATCCGTCCTGTTAATAGTCCCCTGAATCACAAGACTATTCCCGCTGCTTGCTTGGGAGACAACAGTTATTGGGGCTTCTTCCGCGTCAGGCAGTACTTGCCCCTTAGTCCTGGCTGAAGCCCTTTGCTTCTTCAGCTCCTCCATCTGTTCCTCAAGCCTTTTCATTCTTGCCATCTGGGTATCCTTCTGCGGGCAGTTGAGCTGAAGATGACCCCTTTCGCCGCACTTGTAGCACATGGCTCCAAAATTTCTCTTCGTAGGAGCCTTGACCTCCTTCACTTCCTCCGAGACCTCGCGGATTTTATAGGTCTGCCGTATGTCACGCCGGACAGCCTCGACCTCTAGAGCATGCGCCAACGCTTCCTTTAGCGAGGTGTGGTGACGTAGTCTTACTGCAGCTCGGACTTCCAGATCCCTGATTCCGTCGACAAAGGCTTGAATAGTGTTTGAGTCAACCATCTTGGAGTCTGCTCCTGGATGTGCCTTCTTGACCAGTTTTTCAATTTCCAACGCCCATTGTTGTAGTCCCTCTCCTGAGCGTTGGACTCTGTCACGAAGTTGGGCACGGAACACGTGCTCCAGGTGTCGCTCCCCGTATCTGGATTCAAGCGCCTCCATCAGATCTTGGAACCCATTTCCTGTGTGTGCTTCCAGGACCGACAAAGCTTGCCCTCTGAGCGCAACAGTGAGAGCGGTCAGGCATTGGTCTTCAGTCCATCCGTTGGCAGTAGCAACCGTCTGGAATTGCTGACGATAAGCGTTCCAAGAAGTAGTACCGTCGTATGGTGGCACTTTAACTTTTGGTCCTTGTACCACTACTCCGGTAGTTCCACTCGACGTCGCGACCCCTGTGGTTTCCAGGCGCACTTTCCACTTCTGTAGTTCTGTGAGGCCACTTTTCACATTTTCCATATCCACTCCTAGCCCGGTGATGCGTTCTTCCATTATGTCGACATCTTTCCGAAGCTTGGTCACCGTGTCACCAACATCCTTTATTGCCAATAGCGCTTTTTCTTGGAGGTCCCTTTGTTGCTCTTGAGACTCCATCATTGCCCGAATGTCAGCCCTTTGAGAATCTTGCAATGCGCCGAATTTGTGTTCCTGGGCCTCTTGCAAAGCGCTGAGCTTGCGGTCTTGTGACTCTTGTAAAGCCTGGATTAACCCAATTATGCTTTCCAATTGAGGAGCCATTTGGGGGGCCGTAGAAACTGCGGGCGAGGCATGGTGGCTGGAGCCAGTTGACGGGGCTTGAGCAGACGGGGCCTGGTGGGCGGGGCCAGTGGGCGTGGCCTGAGTGGGCGTGGCCTGGTGGGCGGAGCCAGTGGGCGTGGCCTGAGTGGGCGTGGCCTGGTGGGCGGAGCCAGTGGGCGTGGCCACACCCAAAGTGGGCGGGGCCTGAGGGGCGTGGCCAGTGGGCGGGTCCCGGTGGGCGGGGCCAGTGGGTGAGGCCTGCCCCGCAGTGGGTGGAGCTTGGTCCCCAGTGGGTGTGGCCTCCGCAGCCTGTTGCGTCCTTGTCCTGACACTTCCCTCGAAGTCTTCTCCCGGAGTCACTGGCACTGCGCCGTTGTCCTCACGCTCCCCTTGAACTCCTCTCTCTGAGTCGATGGCAGCAGCTCGCTGTGCCCTTGTCCTGACACTCCCCTTGAAGTCCTCTCTCGGAGTCAATGGCATCTCCAAATCTCACTTCCGACACCAGTTGTTACGTGCTAAGAGGTTCGATGATTCGGAGGAAAAGACCTGGTGACTCTCTTGAAGACTTTTATTTGCACTACACTTAACACTTACACTACACTTACACACACTAGATCACTATGTCTAAACACTAAGCACTAGGTTCAAACACTATGCACTAAGTTCAAACACTAAGCACTATCACTGGTTCACTCACTAAGTCACTTGTTCCTCACTTCCGAAGTCGCTTTGATTATCGCTCACTCGAAAACATTCGAAGACTGACTGGCCGGCTCGTCTAGCCGCGTATTTATACGGGACGGGGCGAGCTCTAGACCTTACGAGAACATTCCACAACATGTAAACAATCGTGGGAAAATTCCAGAGTGGACGCGCAAAAAAAACAAAAACATGCAAGTAGCGGCATCTGGTATTGAATAGGGGATTTACGCTGTCTGTGATGGTTTCGCCTGGTTGCCGCTAGATGACACTACGTGTCCGCATTCGTAACAATATGTAGTACGCACTATGTACGTACTACCTACGTAGTAGGTACTTATTACAGTTCGACAAGGCTGTTTATGAACGTGGCGAGAAAAGGAACTAACGCTTCTATCAGAAATCATATACAAAAAAAGTCCGCGCGTCCACTCACACTTGTGTGACATGTACCGCGTTCTCTCGCTCGCCTCAACCGCGACAGTCATTTTGAAGCGGTACATGATAAAATGCTGAGCCGCTTGTAAGTCCTACCCAACCACAGATTAAGTATACATAGATGGATTCTTAGCTCGCCAGCGCGTGGCCATTTTATGCTTGTGTGCAATTGCTGTAGTGTGCGTGTAGGGATGGCGTATATCGATAAAAATATAAAATTAGACTACAGCTATCGACCAAGGCGACCATAATTTTATGTTACAGATTTTTATTAAACAACATCAAAAAAGGAGGTTATCAATTCGACCTGCATGTTCAATTTAGGATATATTATGCTCATTAAATTAGAAGTCGCTTTCAATTTGGTGAAAAGGTATTTTTTATCTATTTATTAAGTGTATGAAAACACTTAAATACAGGGTGCAATTAAACCTTCCTGCCAAATTTTGATATATTGATCCTTGTTCAAAATAAAAATACACATATTTTTCTTTTAATATAGTCAGTACTAAAATGTTGAGAAATAGCTTCCGAAAGTTATCCTAAAAAACACTACAATTAAAATGGACACTACGCGTCGCCGGCGGGTGAGCGCGCGCGCGCCTCCCACCCACGTCACCCCCGCTCATTCCCACCGCCACGAGTAACCGTTCTGCATCGATTTTAAATGAGATAAAATATGTCATTAAAAAAATAACACCCAATTTTTTTTGCTAAATGACCTCTCCTAATGATACCTAAGCCCTGGAAAAAATTTGGCAGGATGGTTTAATTGCACCCTGTATAAACAAAATATTTAAGTATATAATTACACAAATAGTTAAACATATACATAATATGTATACTCCATAAGCCACGAAAGCTTGTCCGGAGTGTAATAGCTAATATCAATAAAATCAACAGTTTTTATAAAACATAACAGAAGAACAAAATATATTATACTTTATTAAACTTAATTACTATTTACTATTATGCAACTATTTTGTAGAATAACAATTATTATTATCAAAGAAATATAAGAATGAATCTCAGTCCTACTTATTTAAAGTAATTCCAAAAACGCTTAGGTGCATTTCTTTACCTATTAAAATATAATTATGTAATAATATTTATACAGAAAAAGACTTAAAATAGATACTTCGACGCCCCCTGAATAATGATATTATAATAATAATAATTAATAACCTAAGTAGGACTCTAGAGTCTAGACGATCAATTTTATTGTGCAATATCACGGTGTGTGCAATCAAAATCATAGAGCACTAAACCATATATTATTCTTCACTTTCAATCTTATTATCAAATTAATAGTTGAAAATAATTATTATCTTCATTATAGGTCTCTCCGTCACCACCATAATATTGAACTCTTCTTTATGAGCATTCCAATAACCTGAAAAAAATAAATGGTTTAGTGTTAATAAAATATGTACTATACTACTACATACTATAAAATATTATACACATAATTCATAATATTGTATACGGGGCAATATGCTTTATGTAAGTTTTCCATGCTTAACCCATCCAGCCCCAAGCGGAACCCAGGTGCCGCATAACAACTAAATATATATTGTGTCTGGAATTCGACGATTGAGGTATTAAATTTATTTTATTAAATGATTATGACTTTAGCCTTATTAAAATTTTACATTTTACTTAGGTATTAAAAAAGAGTACCTAATGCCAGGATAAAATTTCAAGAAGTATCTTTAAGTAACGAATTGAGTACTTACAGGGGGGAGGTGTGAGAGCTGTTGATCATGCAATTATTTTACTCTCCGTTAGAACTTTCTTTATTTCAATAAAATCATTGTTTCAAACTTACGTTTGAAATGATAATTCCAAATTCCAATATTGTGATGCCTTCATAAGGGAGTAAGGATTAAAAACTTGCATGAAACTTGCGTCTAAAATATATATCTGTTTGTCGTCTATTTTGAAGCATTTTCAACCTGAAAAAAAAATCATTTAGTCCATGACATTATTTTTATCGATAAACTATAGTTCAAGTAAGGCGCATCCCTAAAATACACGTAAAAAACTATGCAATATTTATAGCCAAATTATTACTTGATGTGACATTTTTATCACTAATGCCTTATATAGCATGATTAATGGATTATTATACTTATAAATTTTCTTTTTTAGCTTACAAAAATACCGATTGATAAGCCCAAACAACGTTGTTGAAAACTTACGTATGTTATGTTAAATCCACGTGTTTGAGGCATTCCTTGGCCGTTTTTATGGTTTATTATATAGCGGAATCACAAAATGCAATAATATATTGCATTGAACGTTCACTAAACACTTTTATTACCACTTTTTATACATGAAATATGCAGACCTACTCGTTTGTTATGTTCTACTAAGTGGGACATAACATTACAGGCTTTTGACGTTTACACACCGATATGAGCTTTCTCTTTCACCCAAATTACTACATCGTTAGTTAGAAAGAGTAACATTATCAGCTGTCAAAATATAAGGCGGACTCCTATAGGGACCGTGCAGAAACTATAGAGGGCGTCGTAATTCGACAGCAGCGCCACGATGCGAGTAAAAGACGTAACTTGTGAGTGACTTTGACTTCGCATTCTCCTTGACCCTGGATAGTTTATGAGTGTTTTTTTATGTTTTACACTATAAAATGATATAATACTTACACTCCCAAGTGGCCACATGCGGCCGCGAGAACAACGACAGATTTCCAAGAATCCGCGATCGAAATATTAAAGTTAAAGACTAGATGACGCCCGCAACTCCGTTGCGCCAAAAATCATTTATCGCGCGAGAACCGTACATTTTCCCGGGATAAAAAGTATCCTATGTCCTTTCCCGGGGCTCAAAGTAAATCCATACCAAATTTCAGCAAAATTGGTTTAGCGGTTTGGGCCTGAAGTGCTAACAGACAGACACACTTTCGCATTTATAATATTAAGTATATTTTTATAATATTAAATATAATATTAAGGGTTTCTACTTTCTACCCGTAAACAAAGAATGGAAGAGTGAATAAAAATGTATAAAGCTTATCTAGTTAACTAAGAAAATATCTGAAAAAGTAATTAATAGCATCCATCAGCATAGAAAGTAAAAACTTGATAAATATTGCAATAAAATAATGAAGCTATGCAAAAATACTTATGTTAATTACTGAAAATGCTTGTGGATTAATAAAATAAAACAAGTTCACTAAAATAAATGCTTTTATTTCAACCTTCTGCGATTCGATCGATACCATCTTCACAACTTTTGTCTGTCACTATTTTTAACTAATTTCAGTCTGGATCTCATAAGTGTAAACACCATATTTTAGGTATGTATTCTTTAAATAACACACAAAGACTGCACTACTAATCTTTTTCTTACTTGAAGAATCATCCTTTTGAGAACCAACACTTTGACAAGATGGTTCAAGTTCAATACTATCCTCAGTGTTGAATTCCTGGCAGGACTTCTCCAAATTATCCTTACTTTTGATGCAACATTATGCCAATTAAATGAGCGGCGCCTATGTATGTATATCAATTAAGATGGAAGCCAGTTTGGATGTTTACTGAAAGAAAGCAATGGTTATAGGTTATGTTCACATTGTTCATAAAAAATGAATTTACGGTTATAATCTACAAAATTTAGTGTTTTTACCAGTCTACACATAACACTCATGGAACTTTTTAAATACTTACGTATATTTTTATCGCCTTTTATCCATTTCTTTCGTTTTTCAATAAGCAAAGCCATGTGAATATTTTGGCAGAAAAATAGTAAAATTTTACATCGTTCGATTTGCCTTTATATTTCTTGTATGTATTAGAACAACAATACATTTCAATTCTTGAAAATACTCAGAATTTGTTAAGAAATCTTCTAATTTTCCGTAGCTTCACTAGAGCTTGACAGTAAAATTTTCGTAAAAGTTTCGGCTATTCGCCACTTGTGGCAGTGTCGTCGCTCTGCACGGTCCCTATAGTATTATTACCTCAATGTACCCAACACTATGCTCATGAGATGTCATAATTGTCATCTGTCAAAGTGTGTTCTCGATTGTGCGTGATTTATTTCTTGGAAAAGTGAGTTATTTAAGCGTTTAAATGCCGAAAACTATTTAAAGCCAGTTATAAAAAGTTATTTATAATATGAATAATTACTTGTCGGAAAGAAGGTCTGAAAGGATCATGAAGGGATCGACTCTATTCCTCTAATGCCCGTTCCCTATATTCAATCTATCTCTAGTTTGACATACAACCGATCGCAGCTGACATAGAATAGGGTATATGCATAAAAAATAAAATGGCCTGATTCTTTTTTTCCTGAGCTTTTAAGGTCCTAGTATTACACTCAGTTAGTTATTTTCTAATTTAATATGCATTTAATTATTTAAAACATAAATCAAAAAGTGAGAAATTTACGCGCGTAATTCAAATTTGTAAAATGGTCGAAATAAAACGTGACGTCATAGGGCATGTCCTGTCACTGTCAGCAATATTATACTTATTATCTGTGCTTGTCACTTGTCACTTCACCAAATCACCTGTGATTTATTTTCATACGATTTTGATACATTCAGGTTCTGTTGGAGAGAAAAATTGGTTTTCTAGCTTAGTTTTCTAATATTTTAATGTCAAGAAATACTAAGCGTCATCAACAGCAATGACGGACAACGGTTTCGTGAAAGCGCAGTCGGATAATCTTCCAAAAATAGATGCATTCATGATGAGAACATAATATTTTGCGTCAAACCCGGATTTTACATCTGCTGAGGTTAAGGGAGTAAAAGCTGCAAGGTAATTATTGTAAAACATGGAATTTTTAAATCTAGTAAGTCTGTTTTTTATGCATTCATGCACTTATAAAATTATTTCCCTCAATATAACCTCAAATGTTGTTTACATTCATTGTAGGTACTACTTTTTAGAATTAGATCTAATATTATATAGAATTTTATGTGTGTGAAATTATCAGTGTTCATACTATAACCCTAGGTACTTACTTCTCCATCAAACACTTATGAAGTAGATCATCCAACCAATGTTTTTATGTATTAGTAGATAAGTAAACCTAGATTATTGTTTGTTACAGATCTCAACGAGAATCATATGGCGATTCAGCTGTAGGATATGTACAAATAAAACGAGAGGGAAACTTATGTGTAGTGAAAGCTCGCATCACACCGGAGCACAATGTTCGTCAGAAGTCATATGCAGTTCAAGCTATATGTGATGAAACCCTGCTGAGTTTGTTGAATATTGTAAATTGGTGATGAGTACAGAAGCATGCGAACAAGCTGAATTGTTAACTAAAGATCAAAATGACTGTCCATTATGGCATGAGCTAAGATATGGGAGAATCACAGCTTCTAAGTCATATGAGGCTGCACATTGTAAAGTTCTGGATGGTTCCTTAACGGAGAACATATTGGGAGCAACTAAACTAAAGGACACAGAAGCTATGAAAAGGGGGTGATTTTTAGAAAGTCAGGTATTGACAGAAGTAGAGAAAATTAAACAAATAAAAATAAATAAGTGCGGTTTGAAATTAAATGTGGCTCATCCTATAATGGGTGCTTCTCCAGATGGGGAAAGTACTGTGTACAGTATAGAAATTAAATGCCCATCATCAGAAAAAGCAATGAGCCGTTATATTGACAGCAATAGTGAAGTGGCTCCAAAATATATGGCGCAACTACAACTCCAGATGCATTTTTCTAACAAAACTAAGGGTCTTTTTTGTGTTGCTCATAACAATTTTGAAACCTCTAAAAGAGTAACTATAATAGAGGTGGATTATAGAAAACAACTATGTGAAACAATTATAGAAAAATGCACACTGTTTTGGCATCAAGCCATTTTCCCAAAAATATGTACCATCGAGGAAATTGATTCCTAGGCAGTTGACAGACCAACGTCATTTGGTCGGATCATGTCAATTCAATGTTACTTGTGATCTGTAGGCTGGGTATTGAGGTAACGCGACCAAACTACGTAGGTCCCCCATCTGTCTAGGAGTCAACTTCTCTGATAGTACATTGTAAAAATTTTAAAAACTTATAAAAATATGTATCTTTATCTGAAATAAAACAAAATATGTATTCTTAATTCATTTTTTTATTAAAACATCCTGAAGATTTACCAAACCACATGCTAATGTTATTGCATCATCAATGACAGGTATTAAATTATGGTCTACACAAGCATGAGGCAGCAACATATGAAACTCTCTTAATCTATTAATTACACGTTCAACATGAATTCTCAAAGCTGCTATTCGCTTTGACTGCTTTACTTCATCTTTGGTGCTAGGGTTGGATTGTGATACAGAAGGTGGCCGAACGAGAGTACAGTTTCTAGCTTCCAGTAAATGTGACAAGTCTTTGAACCCTCTGTCAGCCATCACTGCTTTTTTTGGAGGTAAACAGTCCAAGTAACCACAGTCTTGCACTATCGTGACATCTGTAGCTCTTCCACCATATCCATCAGATATAAAATTAATTAATCCGTCTGGTGTACATGAAATTAAATACTTCAATGTATTACATTTTTTGTACTGTGACCAAGTGATTGCTGGACTGGATCAGAAGGTTTTTCAATTTGGATTTCAAAGCAATCAATAATAGAAATAACATTTGAATACCTAGCTCTGAATGATATAGGTAAATTTTTATACACCTCAGTTGGTGTTGGCCACACAATCATGTCTTTCATTTTTGATGCGATAAGAGGTAAACTTTTATTGAATATTCTACTGATAGTGCTCTGTGAGTAGCCAAAATGTAAAGCAAGTATGCTGAATTATTCATTTAACTTTAATTTCTTAAGTGTTATTAATATGTCTACAGTTGGAAGTGGAATGTTTTCATTAAAAGTTTTATAATATGGTATGACTGTTTAGGTAATCCTAGTAACATTTTGGGTTCTCTATCTATGGCACTTAAAATACTACTGCGCATTACATTTTTAAAATGTTTTTCATCATCTGAATCTTCTGATTCATCTTGCACACAATAACTTAAGTCAGATGAGCTACAGGGTTCGTAATCATGAGATATCTGTGAAGAAATAGAAGAAATAGATGTACTCTCAGAGTTAGTTGCAAATAATTTTCTTTTTACAACAATGAAGTGAAGTTCCAATATTTTGTGATGGAAGGGGAAAAGGAGATAAAGCTACATTTGTCTTTTTTGTAGTTAAATTAACTTGAACAGCTTTACTTCTGAAGTTTGATCTCATATTTATCTGCACACACTTGTCACTAAGTAAGATTTCTGTATTAGTAGAGACTTCAATATGGGAGGTACTGGGCTCTATTATAGAAACATCCATAAGAGAGGTACTAGGCATCACTTCAGAGCCTTCACTATAGGAAGTACTTGGTCCGGCATCACAATAACTTGTTTGTGAAGTTTCACTTCCTAAAACATTTTCACTGTTGACTTCAGGTTCGGAGAGAGATTTACTTATAAGTGATAATCTTCTTTTCTTAACAGCATCCATTCTCTCCTGTGGTGATGGAACATTTCGTTTTTGGCATTGAAATTTATGAGGCACAACTCCTTTATTTAACAGTAATTTAACTTTTTCGCCTTGTTCTTTCATGAGCTTGTATTTTATATAATTTACTGTATCTTTCTCGATCTGTAATAAACACAATACTTGGTGAAACATCTTGGGATACTTAAGTAGAAATAATAAATAACTTTACATATAGGTGAGTACATAGAAAATAGTTTTTTTTAAGTCTATGCAGAGCTTAGATGAAGAATCTTCTAAGATGTTATGACTTAGATAAGGTTATGAACTTATAGAAAGTTCTGTAACCTAGGGATTTCTACAAAACTACACGATGTTATATTTTGTCCAAATATAATATACTTACATTAAAATGATCTTCACAACAATGTTGACGCGATATTGGAGATACATTATCCCTTCGCATAACCTTACACCATTGTTTACGTATGTTTGGATCTCTTGGAACAGCAAAAAAAACTTTATATTCTGGTGTACTTTTTATAGTGTTCGGACACATTGGTACCATACAATATCTATAAAATGGCTTTTTTTCTTCTTCCATGATTATTACGCGATATTTCAACTAAAACACTTTGTTAACTAAACTAACCCTCAAATCTCAATGCAAACAATAAACTCCGCGTTCCACTAGGCGCTAAAAACGATCAAAATGTCCCCTATTTTGTACGTTTTGATCGTTTATAACGCGAAGTGGAACGCGGGTAACTGACCGGGTGACAGGACGTGCCCTATGACGTCACGCCTCAAGCGCGCGAGAAATAAGAGCGTTTGAACTTGTCAAATTAAACCAATATTTTTAAGATTTTATAAAAAAATAATTACTACTCTTACAGCTATGTTTATTTTATTTTCTATATCAAAATGAAGTGAATATTGAATTAAAAAATAGAAAAAAATATCCGCATATTCCCTATTGACATAAAATATATGGAGCTAATGTCTAATGTGAGCTATTCTTAACTCAAGTAAGAGATAGATCAAATATTGGGAACGGCCGTTAATAACATCACGGACTTTGTTGTCAACATGACTGGTAGGTACCTCATATTATAGTGTGTACAATGTAAATTGGCTTATTTGTGCTGTGTTTGTGACTAGTCTAATTTAAGACTTCCACTGACCATGGTTAAAGCCGAAGTGCCATGATAAGAAAAAAAAAGGTCAAACTAACGTCAAAAGTCAAAACTGAAGCAGTTTGTTGGGGTTTTGTCGGGAATGTGAAAGTGTGATGTCGTGATTTTGTATTATTTTCCTAAAATTGTGTTAAGTTGGGTTTTTAATGTGTAATATTGGTAGAATATTAACCATTAGCCCTCTTACTAATAAAAAGTTACACAGCGTGTATAGAGGGTGCATAAGATTTTTTCTACTAATAATCATTTTTTGACATAAGGCCTGTATAACGATGCTGTCATTTCCATATAAATTTCTCTGTATAGACCATGTATAGACTCTGTATAGCGTGTGTATAACTTAAAAACTCCTGTTTAACTATTCACACGTTGAACACATGTTTATGAAGTTTTTATTAGTAAGAGGGTAGATATTCGTTATCGTGCACAAGTGTGGGAAAGTGATGCATTATCCAGAAACGTGCTATTTTGTGTTCCCTCCAAAACTCCATCAAAAGTTTCAGTAAAGCGTCTACCACTTTACTGAATCAACCGACTTGACTTTCTGACTGTAATGACTTTTACTTAAGGTCTTACTAATAAAAAGTTACTCAGGGTGTATAGAGGCTGCGTAAGATTTTTTCTACTAATAATCATTTTTTTGACATAAGGCCTGTATAACGTGTGTATAACGCTGTTGTAACTTCCATACAAAATAACACAACGCTTATACAAGGCATTACCCTAGTATAGAGTGTGAATAAGATCAAGATGGCTGATTTTCAATAGATCAGCTGATTAGTACGACTACCTTAGCTGTGAATTGATTGCGAATTTGTGGTAATTGTGGTTTCCAGTGCACTGCTAATAATTATTGCATTATAAAATGGAATTTGTTAATACGGATGTATTCGATGAAGTAGACGAAATAGATTCTGGATCCAATTCCAGACGAACTAAAATGTATAAAATTCGAGAAGACCCTTTTCAGTTAAATGATTACGAATTCAAAAGTAAATATAGATTTTCAAAACGATATATAAACAAGATCGTCGATCTCATAAAAGACGACATCAAACAAAGCCCGCGAGGAGGTGGGATTTCACCAGAATTGCAGGTGCTTACGGCTGTAAGGACGTGGGCTCGTCAGGAAGTACAGGACGATGCGGCCGATCTGCACGGACTGAGCCAACAGTCCGTCACCAATGTGTGCCGAAGGGTTGCTACAGAAGGCTGAAATCAGAGCGATTCGAGAATCACAAGAGCAACAAAAAGACCTCCAAGAAAAAGAGCTTGGAGCTATAAAGGATGTTAGTGACACGGTGACTAAGCTTCGTAAGGATGTCGACGTAATGGACGAACGCGTTACCGGGTTAGGAGTGGATGTGGAAAATGTGAAAACCGGCCTCACTGAACTACAGAAGAAAGTAGTGCACTTGGAAACCACAGGAGTGGCGGTATCTTGTGGAACTACTGGAGTGGTACAAGGACCAAGAGTAAAAGTGCCGCCATGCAATGGCACTACTTCTTGGAATGCTTATTGTCAGCAATTCCAGACAGTTGCTACTGCCAACGGATGGACTGAAGACCAATGCCTGACCGCTCTCACTGTTGCGCTCAGAGGGCAAGCTGTCTGCATTTTTGCATTTATAATATTAGTAATTTTGTATGGATGTAACACCTGGGAGTAGGATGGCTGGCTTGCAAGGCTTTCACTTCCTCACCCATATTGATTGATTTTTATTTTATACAAGGTTTTGCCCGCGGCTTCGCTCGCGTTAAGAAGTATTATTATATAGAAACTTTCATCCCCTATTTGAACCCCTTGGGGTGTGAATTTATTAAAATCCTTTCTTAGGGGATGCCCACGTCATAACATCTACCTGCATGCCAAACTTCAGCCCGATCCGTCCAGTGGTTTGGGCTGTGCATTGATAGATAACCATGGCAGTCAGTCACCTTTGAGTTTTATATATACAGAAGACTTGTGAGAAGGTAGACTCAAATGATTATGAATGATAAAGGAAGAGGATAAATTATAACTTCATTAAAATATAATTTTATGTATTAAAATTATTGTGACATCAGTCTTCTTTTTTTCACATAACATTATTAAAATTAACACTTAACATTTATTATTATAACGCTTACATACTTATTATTGCAGTATAGAAACAAAAGTCTTCATATTAAAGGACACACAAGTAAGAGATCTTAACTTAAATGTAAACAAATAATCAACCAAGTACGAGTTGGACTCAGGCTTAAAGGGTTCTGTACCATTTTATAGACAAAAATTGAGTTACTTTTAATATTAGATCATATAATATTAGATACATCAGTCTTCTTTTTTTTCACATACAAACATTATTAAAATTATTGAAACTTAACATTTATTATTATAACGCTTATTACATACTTATTATTGCAGTATAGAAACAAAAGTCTTCATAATATTAAAGGACACACTTACAAGTAAGAGATCTTAGCTGGTACAGATAAAATTATGGTTGAATTAATTTTAACTTAAATGTAAACAAATAACCAAGTACGAGTTGGACTCGGGCTTAAAGGATTCTGTACCATTTTATAGACAAAAATTGAGTTACTTTTAATATTAGAGCGCCTTTTATGTATTAAAATTGTGATATCAGTCTTCTATCAGGCCATATTTTGTCTTGGGTTTGTTTTATATAATTATGGTCTGTCTGCCTGCGACTTCCTGCTTCTAATGTAACCTATAATATGAAAATAATTACAATTAAAACTTATTTCTATAATTACATTTTCATTTATTGCACTCTGATCAATCCATCATAATAATATTATTATATTGTATTATCTAAATTACAATTTATTATATTAATTGAAACAAAGCCCTGGCCATAACATACCCGATTATTATCAATATAATTATTGGTGACAGTGTCATTAAATCCCTTGATAGCGGATTTTTGGAAATCTATTGTTCTCCCAGCCACATGTGGCCGCTTGGGAGTTGAAGAGATATAAGTGATATTATCTGAAAGTGGTTTTTCTTCCTCTACCTAAAAATAAACGAAAACATGAAAAAATTGTATGCTTAAGGGCCGATTTTACAATCGTCGGATAACTTTTACCTAAAGAATTATTATGACACTTTGACATTTTTTTTATATAAAATCTGTCAAAACGCCAAATTTATTCCAATGGTAAAGTTTATCTGACGATTGAAAAATCAGCCCTTAGTGACTTAGGGCCAATCCACATGTACCACAACCACACCACATCGCAATGACAAAATATCGTCAAGGAGAGGTTACGTATGGTGTCGCTGCAGCTTTTTGTAGTTGATACCGACAAAATGTCGACGTGGTTGAATTGTGGCCAGTAGTTACGATGTGGTCATGTACGAAAGTCAATCAAACGGAAGGAGGGGAAGAGCGCGGGCGGTATGCGCGCACTGTCGTTGCAACAACGCAACATTGTGGTTGTGATGTGGTGGCGAAGATTAATTATACTAATTTTAACACATACATCTGAATGAAAAAATATTTCAGTGACTACTGAATAAATATATATACATACTACGAAGAGAACATTGTCGCTGTCATATTTGTTCTGGTCTTCTTCAAATTCCTGGGGAATCATGTCCATGATGTCTTGTACATCTGGTGGTGGACTGGGTGGTTTTTGCCCACCACCAGTTTGTCGTAGCGCCTTTTTGTATAAGGAAACACACTTTTTTGCTTCCAGCTTCGCTGACCGCCATTGCTGTTTTATTTCTATGAGACCATTCATTGAATCTAAAAAAGAATTAAAACATCATCAATTACTATTCACTCTTAAGTACAGATAACATAGATCAAAGGCGTTATTTCACCTTCGTAAAACTTGCGTCCAAGCTTCTTGATTCTTTTTATTCATGTTCGTGTCGCAAGATTTACTTTCTATTATATTTATATATTCTTTGATACATTCCTTTAATAATAACTGTAAAAATGAAAACGCTAACATAACGCTAAAGCCTCAACATAAAACTAAACAAGAGTGGGAAAATATAGAAAGAAAACCACATAGAAAACTTACTTTTTCCTGAAGGTCCCAGTTTGCAGAACGTGACCGTTTTGGTTTTTCCCATGTTTTTCCATTTTCCTTTAAGCAGAAATCTGAATAATAAACACAAGAATAGTTTAGACGCCGGTATCCGGCAGTGACAAGTGACAACCGTGCAGTGACAACTATGGTGACAACTGACATTTCAAATTTTTTTTTTTTTTTTTTTTTAATTATTTGGCACTGACACCGGGGTGTACTTTGCCATAAACAAAGGTAGGGAATAGGCGGTGGAAAAACAAAGTAAGTACGGAATTTAGGATTTTGGATCTAGTTAGAAAGTTTCATAAGATATATAGATTTAAATATTAATTAAATTGTGTCGTAAATATTGAGATAAAAAATAATAAACTAATCTATTACATGAATTTAATAATATTGGAACAGAAGTAGGAAAGGGTATAGATATAGAGGAAAGGTTATCATATAGACAGGAGTGATCATACAGAGGACAGGAAAGAATAATATGATTTAAATCACCAACTTCCAAACCGCAATCGCAAGCATCATCGTTGCGAATCCGAATTCTTTTCAAATGCGCCGGTGTGATGACATGTCCCAACCTCATTCTAATTATAGATGAAGTTGTACTTTTTGATAACTTTATTTTGAAGAACCAAGGCTTAAACTGAATCTCAGGTTGTATAAACTTATAATGAACACCTTTTCTTTGACTACTTACTGCCCAGTCCTTACTCCAATCCTGTTGGAGAAAGTTCTTGGCAAGAGACGGCAAGTCGTGACAATAATTTACGTACGGAAACACATCTCCACATGAAACCGCATCTTTGGCCAGTCTATCTGCTTCCTCGTTTCCAAGAATGCCGCAATGACTTGGAATCCAAACAAATGTAACAGACAAATTACTGACAATACATCTGTGCAAAAGGTTTCTGATTTGTATGATTATGGGAAAACATTTTGATCTAAACGTAAATCTATTCAATGCTTGCAGGGCGCTCAAAGAGTCAGTAAAAATTACGGTATTTTTAAGCTTTGCTAGTAAGATGTAGTCAACTGCTTTAAAAAGACCAAAGCATTCACCAGTAAATACTGAAGTTTGTGGAGGAAATTTGACTTTTTGGACTATATTGTATTGGAGATGGTAAATACCTACTCCAACACAATTATTATTATTATCTACTGACATTTTAGAGGCATCCGTGTAGATGTGATGCCAACCTTGCCAATTATTCGTTGTTAGATAATTGAAAAAAGGCTTTGCATAATATTTATCAGATTTTTTAATACCTATGTCATAGCGGATATCAGGTTCTAAAACAAGAGATTCAAAGGATGAGTTAAAAAGCGGAAAAACAGGTAATCTATGTGTAGGGGCATCAAGCGACAAATATCGGATATAACTATTAACTAAGCAAGGGCGAGATTTGTGCAACCAAAATTGATTATTATTTATTAAGTTTAACAGTTTTTTTAATTTCGGAATAAGGGGATGGTTTGAAAATTGCAAACAGCGAATAAAAAACTTGTCGGCCAGATATTGCCGCCTCAGATAGAGTGGCGGTTCGCCGCATTCTACCTGCAATGCATTTATTGGCGATGATGCCATGGCTCCACAAATTATCCTCATAGCTTTTGCCTGTATCTTATCCAACTGTTTAAAACCAGCTACATTACAAGGTTCTAATAGGAACGTACCGTAGTCAAAAACACTTCTTATTAAAGCATTATAAAGCAGTTTTAGGTTAAACGGGTGAGATCCCCACCACACTCCTGATAAACATCTTATAATGTTTAACGTCCGTTCACACTTCGACGCAATATACTCGTTATGCGCATTACCATTGAGTTTAGAATCTAAAATTACGCCTAAAAATTTGGCCTCATTGTCAACTGGAATTCGTAATCCATTATATTTTACCACCACTGGAGGAGGCAAGCGCATACGGGTAAAAAGAACAGCCGAACTTTTATTAACAGAAAGATCTAATCCATTTGCATCTAACCAAACCTTTAGACGCGCTAGGGCTCGCGATAGTCTAAAGGAGGCTCTTTCAATAGATTGATCTATTACATAAATTGCTAAATCGTCGGCGTATTGCAAAAGATACAATTCTGCATCATCTATGTTCTCTATGTTCTCTGTCTCATCTACTATACTAAATGATTCCAAATCTGAAGTCACGCCAATTACTACATCCTCTATATCTGACGAATAAATATTATACAAAGGTGGACTTATTACGGAGCCTTGGGGCAGCCCTTTATCAACAACCCGCACTTCCGTCGAAGTTTCATCTTGCAAAGGCAGAGCAATAAATCTTTCCAATAATACGTTTATAATGAAATTAATTAAAATTACCGGAACACCTAATAAATGTAACTTTCTTTTGAGTATATCTATCCTTACATTATCATATGCTGCGTTTATATCTAAAAAAGCTGCTAAAACAGATTTATTTTCAGTAAAAGCAATGCGGACATCTGTTGTAAAAAGAGCTATATTGTCTATTGTACCTTTTCCTTTTCGGAATCCATATTGACTTTTGGCTAGGAGGTTATGTTTTTCAATATACCATTCCAAACGATTCTTTACGAGATGCTCTGCAATCTTTAATAACACTGATGAAAGAACTATGGGACGATAGGAGGAAGCAGAAGAAGGAGGTTTACCCGGTTTTAGAATGGGAATAACTTTCTGTGTTTTCCATGAATTTGGAATATTGCCCGATATTAACATTGAATTAACCAACTCCAAATAGTAAGTTAAAACTTCATCTGAAGCATGTTTAAAAAAAGAGTATGGAATTCCATCAATGCCCGGAGCCGAGTCGTTTAAGTTTGCGACAACTCCTTTTAACTCTTGAAGGGTAAAAAGCGAGTTAAGGTCTTTAAGGCTAACTTCACCTAAAGGAGATGGACGGAGAAATGACACAGAAGGAGGTGCTAATCTCTTTAAAAAATCGTTGGCTAAAGAATCTGGCATAGGATGAAAAGGAGGTTTATATGCAGACCTATACCTTCTAATATTATTCCAAACTATGGAAGCATGAGTGTCCGGACTAATAGATTCACAAAACTTTTTCCAGCTTGCAGACTTCTTTTTCTTAAATAATTTTTTTGCATCGTTAACAGACTTACAATAAATATCGTAGTTTTCAAAGGTAGAATTATTATTATATTCTCTTTCAGCCTGTTTTCTTTTATTTATCGCGACTGAACAGTCATTGTCCCACCAAGGAGGTGATGGAATGTAATGTTTAGGTGTTTTCTTAATAGGAAGAGTTTCATCTGCTGATTCAATCAAGGCCGATGCTAGAGCATCAGCACAAACAGATTCATTACCTGGAGATATACTAGGAAGATGTGAAAGTTTATTTTCTAGTGCATGATAAAACTTTTCCCATTCTGCATTTTTTAAGTTATATTTTAATGATGATGAAATAGAAGAATGATTTTGCTTTTTATTTTTACAGGGGAGAGACAGGAGAATAGGGAAGTGATCACTACCATGACTAGATGATAGAACTGACCAGTGTAAAAGAGAAGATATATTTGAAGTACAAATAGACAAATCAGGGGCACTATAACCCTCATTAGGTGCAGTTTGCCGTGTTGGAAACCCTGTGTTTAGAATACATAACTTATGGTAATCCAATAAATCTAATACTTCAAAACCCCACTGATTGTTATTACTACTACCCCAAGACAAATGTTGGGCATTAAAATCCCCAAGTATTACAAAAGGTTTTGGCAAAAGGTTAATTATATTCTTAATTTCTAAAAATATTGAATAGGATGGATGTGGAATGTACAATGAGACAAAACAGATGTTATTTACAGATGCTGCTATTATAGAAATATTTGGATTATGTGATGGAAGTGAAATATGTACAAATGAATGACGATGATTGATGAGTAAGGCAGCACCGCCATACCCATCAGATCTATCCTCTCTTAAACAAGCATAGCCAGGAATCTTAAAAAGAGATTCTGGCTTAAGCCATGTTTCTTGGAGAGCAAAGACAAGAGGGTGATGTTTGTTTATTAAATAAATGATTTCATTTTTTTTGCTGACTGCACTGCGACAATTCCACTGGATCAGATAATCCATTGTGGGAGTTTGTTAGAGGTGTGTTACTTACTGAGGCTACGTTGGACGGTGAAACTGATGACGGTAGAATATTGGATTGAGTTAGATAATTAATTATAGCTGTAATTAATTCAGGCACTGAAATATTACAGTCACCATTAGTAGGCAAAGCAGTGCCATTTGAACCCGAAGGGGGATTGTAATCTTTAATTAAGTTTAAATGAGCAGTTTTATCATACCCGCCTACTGACTTTGGTGGTGTTCTGGGTTGTCGGAAGACTGTTTTTTTATATGACTCTGTGGTTGTCCTCTTTGCAGAATTTTTGATGACTGATGAGAAATTTTGTTTTTGTGAGTCTATAAAAGAAGAGGATGGACTAGAAGAGGTTAAAACTGTAGAGTATAGTTTAGAAATAGGAGGGTGGAGTTTTGATGCTTCGGCATAGGACAAGTTTTTGTGAGCCATGGACTCTTTAATTAATTTTTGTCGTTGGAACTCAGGGCAATTCTTACTTGTGGCTATATGGGAAGCTTGGCACAGACAACAGAAAACAGAATCTTCATCTACAGAACATTTCTCACCAGAATGACCCTGACCACAACGGAAACATCTGGGAGTTGATCTGCACTGTGACTTCACATGCCCATACCTGCAGCAATTATAACACTGTATGGTAGGATAAATGTACAAGTCAACAGGCAAGGAGTTGTAGCACATAAAAATTCTTTTAGGTAATACTTGGCCGTCAAACGTAAAAACAACTGACTCTGTATTTACAAACTGTACAGTATTATTTACAGTGTTTTTTTTCTTTAAGCGTCTTACTTTCAAAATGTCCCCACAACCATACGGTAAAGTAATATTGGCCAAAATGTCTTCATCAGACCAGTCGGCTGGAATACCTCTAACCAAGCCAACACGACAAACTTGAAAAGATGGAAGAAAAACTTTGTAGTTGTTTTGTTTTAGATTCTCATTAGTAATAAAATTATTTGCATCAGAAAATACAGAGAAAGATAATGACAATCTATTCCTGCCAATTCTCTTAAGGCTACCGTTTTCTATATTCTTAATATTATGATTTTTAAGGAAGCGACCAAATTCAACGGGATGTAAAGTGCAGTTTCCATTAGGAGATGATATTTCTTTTTGTACATGTACTACATAAGGTGTAGAGTCAGTGTCAGTGTACAGCAAACGACTAACACGAGGATTCACCAAGCCCTGATGTTTCTCCATGATACTAGCTGTATGTGCTTCTTGGATATTATTCAGGCTTTCTTTATTTTCCGTATCACTCAAGCACATACAGTTGATATCAGGTTTTGATTTGTCGGGATTTTTCTTAATCTTTTTATTGCATTTTCTGCATACTCGCCTAGAAGCTGCAGGGCGTTTGCGGTTTGTAGATTTATTATTAACGGACGAATCTGTGTCCATACTTGAGTCATTTACATTTTCGGAAGTACGTATAGTAATAAATTGGCCAACAGGGGGGCCTTCCAGCCCCCCTGGGTCCTCATCCATATTTACACAATAATATACAAGAAACTTACCAAATAGTATGCACAAATAAAATAAAAACTAAAAGAAACTAAAAATAAGATAAAAAGAAAACTAACTAACGAAGATATTAACAATAATTAAAACAAAAATTAAAAATTTCCAGAAAACACGACCGCCCTTTTCGAAGATTCCCGCGCTCACATTTCAAATTTTATTAACTTTGACATTAGCGTCGCGTTCAAAAACTTAGTAAATGTCATATCCGAAACTCGAACATTTTATTTACGAAATTCACGTACTCTACTGATTAATATTAACTAAAAATGTTTAAATATCAATCTTGTGTCCAATTATAATTACCATGTTCATAAAAACATAACTTTTATATGATTTTTTGTCATCAACACCCGAGCATCAGATAGCGTGTTACTTAATTCCTGAACGTGTTCCTTTGAGTCTACAGTCTATGGTATATAACACGATTTTAGTTAAAACAAGTCACAAATGTCATTATCATTTGATTATTAGTAGAGATCTGTATAAACCCTGTATAAGGTGTGTGACCATGTATAACTATTCACACGTTGAACGCATGTTTAAGAAATTTTTATTAGTAAGAGGGTTAGACTTTGACTAGACTTTAGACCTGACGAAATAGAATAACGATGCTGAAAATTATATTATAAAATATTGTTTTCCCGCCATAATGTTATATACTCGACACTGGCCATGGTTAAAGCCGAAGTGCCATTATAAGAAAAAAAAAAAAAAAAAAGCAGTTTGTTAGTCGACGTCAACAAATTTGAAATGAAATGAAATGGGGAAATAGGTACCTACGTGTGTGAATAAAAAAATATAATACCATTATTATATGTAATAAAATTGTAACCACAAACATATCGCTTGGTAAGTAATATTTATTTAATCGGATAAGTATAGTGCTTCGATAAAATTAAAAACGAAGCCTGAAGAAAACACAATTACATTTTTATTTATATACATTGCATTTATTTCAGTGTAATTTTATCGTAATTCTTAGTTTAAATTGCGAAAAAATAATGTAGCTTAAAGATTTATTTTGTTAATGTAGGTGTTGTGAATAATTTCAGACCTGTAGTTTGTTCTTTAAGTAACCTGGAAAGGTACTTATGAAGTCTACAGAAAATATAGATTTGAATGAAAAGGAAACAGCAAGTGACCCGATTCCACAGGAAGACGACACGGTGACCCCAGAGACAGTATTAAATCCGATAACAGACTCCACTTCAAAAGAAAATATGGATAATGATATAAAAAAATCTGGTACATATGCTCTGAATAGGCGTATAAATTTAGGTAAAAAAATGTTAAATATTATATTATTAGGTATGCGACTTTATGTTTTATAAAAGAAAATAAAACATCATCATTGAGTAGTCATTTATAATTAAGAATTTGTTTTCTTTTGTTAGAAAACATTAATTAATTATTATTCTTAATTTGTATTTAAACTGGCCTTCTCTTTATGTATTTTACAGTAATTACTCATTCTGTAAGCTAGTTTAGATCTAAAGATAAATTTGATTTATATCAGTTTATAGCAGATAAGAATATGTTTATGATATTTTTGTGTTTCTGTTTTCAGGTGTAATTAAATACATAAGTTTGGCAATACTGACAATTCAAAATGCTGCTCTCGGTCTTAGTATGAGATATGCGAGAACAAGAGATGTGGAGATGTTTTCAGCTCCAGCAGGTAATTATAATAATTTTATCATGTACACAGTTCTCATACATCATTAAACCTTTTAACTGTTGTCATAAAGTTTGCAAAATATGGTATATGACATGTTCTGAGCTATCAGCAATTATTAGTCAAGAAAAAAATAGACGTGTGAATTTTACTAACCAAGTATACACTATGTTCTTTGTGTCACAGTTACAATTGATTAATTCTCAGAACAATAATCTTAATGATTGTGAAATATTTTTCAGCTGTCTTGATGGCGGAGGTGCTAAAACTTGCAATATGTATAGGACTTGTAATAAATGAGTCTAAAAGTATCACAAAAGGGGCACAAACTATGTATGCAACTGTTATCCTAAATATTAAGGATACACTGAGAGTGTGTGTCCCCTCATTTTTATACACAATACAAAACAATTTACTGTATGTATCGGCATCTAATTTAGACGCAGCAACATATCAGGTACCACTCTTTTATTGCCCCTTATTCTGATTATGTATAAAAGACTAGATGACCTACAAAGTCATTGCACCAGAATTTGTATATCACAGGGGTGGCCAATCGGTCGATGTGACTGTTAGTCCAGTCGATCGCGACCAGGCAAAAACTATGAATAGTTAGACCAGACTGCGCAATGACTTCAATAAGTATGTAATTAGGGTACTTGGTAGATCACACAGGGTTTTGTTAGTAAACAGTAGATCTTAGGTCTAGTCAAGTTGGCCACCCCTGGTATATCATATGGGAACCATATTGGCCAATATCAATTTTTTTAATTGTATTTTGCAGGTGACATATCAGCTCAAGCTGCTAACAACTGCCTTCTTTGCTGTGATTGTTTTAAAAAGAACATTAAAGAGATGGCAGTGGTTGGCTCTCGCATTGCTGGTAACGGGAATAGCACTGGTGCAGCTGGCATCTACAGATCCCAAGACCGCAAATACAGACACTAAAGGACAATCGAAAGTTCTCGGCTTTTGTGCAGCTTTAGCGGCATGTTTTATATCTGGTTTTGCTGGCATTTACTTTGAAAAAGTCCTTAAGGAATCGGATATATCTGTAAGTTATGATAAGTTATTTAATACTACTGTAATAATTATATTTATATGTAACATGATACGCCTAGTGGTTTACTACATTGGCCTCATTTTCATTATAAAACAGTTCAGTCAGTAGACTGCATTTGTTCTTAAACAATTTGTTCTAAAATATTATCAATTTAATTATTATTGTAATCATAAAATATGACACTATTCATCTTGTTTGGAGGTATAGTAAAAGTTATATTTATAAACAGAGTTCAATAGCTGATAGACATTTAAATGCTCAAAAGATCATTGGCAAATATTATTAAGCTTGGGCACGTTTTTGGCATTTACACAATAGCATTTTATATAATCATGTCATGGTCACTTCTCGATCAATCACAATTAATATTTTAACTATTCTGTTGCAGGTGTGGATGAGAAATGTGCAACTGAGTCTTCTGTCGCTACCATTTGCGACAGGCACGTATCTCATCAAAGAAGGTTCCTTGACAAACCTACTGAAGGGTTTTGATGGCTTTGTGTGGTATCTGGTAGTGTTACAAGCCGGTGGAGGGTTAATAGTTGCCGTTGTGGTTAAATATGCTGATAATATACTCAAGGGATTCGCTACCTCTGTTGCTATAATCATTTCATGCATAGCATCAATGTACATATTTGACTTCCATTTGACAGTGCAGTTCGCCTTGGGAACCTTATGTGTTATAGGATCGATATTTTTGTATGGTTATGTTCCTAAAAAACCACAACAGAGGACTTCATTGAGTGTATAATAATTTAGCATTTCGCCATTTTTAGATACTAAAATATTATTAGGATAACTTGAATAGGAACCTAATTAAAATGCATAAAACAATATTTTTATATTGGAATATTTTAAATCATTTATATACATTAATGATTAATTATTAATAAGTGATGTAATTTACATCAGGTCAATCTGGTCTGAAATGGAACATGTTTTTAAGTCACTAGATAGGTGGTTAACAAGGAACATGATTAAGAAATGTTGTACACAGATGTTTTAAGTACATATATTTTATAGAATGTTATGATGCCTCATAGCCCTTGACCCAGAAAAACAAACTTATAAGTGGAAGTTAAAGGTGAATATGGCTGGTTTTATCGTTAGGCGTTTGGCAGCGCCGTTGGAGCGCGCGCGTTCGAAGATGTCACAAACGAACGGACGAACGGCGCTGCTCAAGCGCACGACGATGAAACGGAACTAATACCCCCATGGCCCATACATCTTAGAACGCGCGGCGCTCCAACGGCTCTGCCAAAACGCTTAACGATAAAACCAGCCTAAGTGTTTTGATTGTGATTAGTGATTACTATTATCAATTCTAAACAAAGTTATTTCTGTTTTGCACGCTCACCTAAAATAACCTACATTTAAAAATACCAGTTGAAAGTAGACATGAGACTAAAAATACGTTTAGTCTTTTCTTCCATTTATGCAGCTCTGAAATCAAGATTGAGTTTCTGCATTTTCTTTATGCCATATTTTATAAAATGAAATTGACCTAGTTATAATATTAAGTTTGAGACACAATAATGTAGTATAATAAAAATTTAAAATATGTATCATGATATTAACAAAGGTCAATTCATGTGCAATATTGTTTATAAAGAGGCCCCCTTAAATATTTGATTTTAGTATTTGTTGTTATAGCAGCAACAGAAATACATAATCTGTGAAAATTTTAACTCTCTAGAGTCTAGGCTCTAGCTATCACCATTCTTGAGGTACAGCCTGGAGACAGACGGACAGACAGACATTGAAGTCTTAGTAATAGGGTCCCGTTTTTACCCTTTGGGTATGGAATCCTAATAAAATAGTATCACTATGCTAAATGTTATCCAAATTGGTTTAGCAGTGAACTTAAGTGTGAAAAGATAGCAGAGCGACAGACACTTTTATGATTCTGCAATAACAAATTCTTTGATTTTTATTTATAAGCTTCTGTTGAATAAAGGTATTTGCATATTTTGATAACGGACCTATAGTATCTGTGTAATAAATAGATTGATAACTAAAATATGTGGTTTTCACATTAGAGAGAGAAAACTTGTTGTTTAAGTGTCTATGCTGTTAAGAGTGTGCAACATGTCGGAATTTTTTGTCAGATTATTTAAGTACTGTGTTATATGTGCACTAGCACATATAAGTTATAACTTATAAGGCGTCTCCCAGACAGACGCGGGCAGCGGTGGCGGTAAAGTACTGCTTAAAATTTAGGACTGTTAAAAAGGTTCTTCATTGCAGGAACATAATAATAACCAATATTATGTTATGCTATAACAAAAGCAGCATCACAAAATATGTATTAGTATTAAATTAGACCTTTTATGTTGGTTATGAAATTATTATGTACTTAATTGGATGAGCCAATATACAATTATTTTAGTTTTTAATTTATATTATTGGCAAACAGTGAACATTTTTCATGATATAAAATTCATGATATTTAAAATATTTTGCAATTTATTTTTTAATGAAATAAATTATATTTTATCCACATAATTTTTTTTATTGATTTCCTATCAAGAGCTTTCTCCATCAACATTTAGAAAAATGAATTATTTATTGGGAACTAATTTTTTGAGCAGTTATTTAAATATTTGAGATGTTATTATGATTAGTTGAAAAAAATATTGAGCAGTTATTTAATTTTATAGCGGTTTATTGATTATTGTGACTGTAAAACATGGACAGTAATAAAAAAACAATTGAGCGGTAAAAATGATGGAATGAGCTGTTCGATAACAACTTAACAGAAGGCCTACTTAACCACGGATACCGAAGCGGGGGGACGGGGGGCTCGGGGGACGCAGTCCCCCGCCAAAACAAAAACAAACACAATCCAGAAAGTCCAAGAGTAGGTTAGGTTAGAACTTGACCACAACACAGAGGGAGCCGAGCGAGCGTGCTGCGGCAGCAGCCGGCGACTGTCTTATACTTTCGCTTTATATCGGTACGGAACCCTTCATGGGTGAGTTCGACTCGCACTTGGCCGATTATATTATATTTTACCACCTCATTGTTTAAAGAACTGCTTAGAATGATATTTCTTACTGACAAATTCCGATTTGTTACTGCCCACACGTAACCGCTCATTCATTAATTTTTACCACTCATTTAATTATTTTACTGTTCAATAATGTTTTTAATTATCCATTTCATTATTTTTTACTACTCGTTTTTGTTTACTTTACTGCTTAGTTTTAACCGCTAAACTAGTTATTGAACATGCCATTTATAATTTTTAACTTACCAAAACTGCAATTTACAACAGCCCCTGTAAATCAGTGCCTTATTTATTCCACATACACACAAGGGATTCCTGCCAGGCAACCATAATAATGCTGCTATAATCACACAATCAAATTGTGAGACACACAACTTCAATTTAGCAAAAATTCGTAACTGGATATCATAAAAACGAAAAGCTTTTTTGGTAATTTTATTCTATTACTACAAACAACATAATTATCGCTTACTAATAAGAATTTATGATCTTTCTCTTTCTCATTTGATCTAACCACTTATCAAGTTGTTCTTGTGGTGTGAGGGGATTACGAAGGTAATAATCTTTTGGTGGTTTTCCTTCTTCAAGTCTAACAAAGTAGTGACTGTATGTGTAGCGAACCTCACCCATGCGTTGTCTAGCATGTCTCCTAATTCCTTTTACCACTGTACCCTTATTAGAGAATGATTCCGCTGAAATAAAAAAGTATAATTTTTAATTTGCTGTAATATTAAATTACTTGTTTGTAGTACTTTAACATTACAGTCTTAAAAAGAAGATTTAAAACTGTATAACTTTAGAAATAAACAGTGTTTAATGCTGCAACTCCCAAGAGGTAATTTGACCGCTTAAACCAGCCCTTCCCAAAGTGGGTGATAACGCTCCCTTGTGGGCGCTGAGGCCTAAAGGGCTGGTGTGGGACCCAGAAAAAAATAGGGCCGTTATATTATAGAGGCTAACTTAAAAGTAGGTGAAACAAAAGGGGCGCCAAAAAAACAGTAAACGGTGGGCGGTAGAAAAAATAAGTTTGGGAACCCCTAGCATCAACAAAAGATTTCCAGGAGTCCACCTGGAAATCCACCACAATGCCTGTTAGCATTATTGAATTTATTTATTACGAGCGAAAAAACCTAAAAAAAATATGTTTGTTGTATGGGATCCCTGCTTAAATGTTAATTTTATTGCGTTTTTAGTATTTGTCGTTATAGTGGCAACAAAAATACACAATCTGTGAAAATTTCAGAAGTCTAGCTATGGCGGTTCTTGAGATACAGCCTGGCGACAGACAGACAGACAGACGGTCAGACAATGTCTTATTAATAGGGCCCCGTTTTTAGGTTGGACTGAAGGAAACGGGGCACTATGGAAAAAAGACTTAAAAAAAATTTTTCGTCAAAATTTTAACCTCTTATAACCACCCTTTTTGAATATACCAAATACCTATCGATAGGAGGCATCAAGGGGAGCAAAAAAGCTCAGATAAACTTTTCTCAATGACTACAGAACCCTAAAAATGGTTGATTTTTCCAAAAAATGCAACCCCTTTAGGGGAGGCTTTTGAGAAAAGTTTATCCGAGCTTTTTTGTTTCCCTTGGCGGCTGGCGCCCCTATCGATTATAATAATAACTCTTCACCTGGACCAGATGACGTCCATGTGGCAATATTAAAAAATTGCGACTTTGCCGAATACCTGGCCATAATAATGCAAAAGTCGTATGATACTGGGACGCTACCAGATAGTTGGAAAACGGCTACAGTGACGCCGATCTTCAAAAAAGGAAACAAACTAGAACCTGCTAACTATAGGCCTATCAGCTTGACCAGCGTTGTATGCAAGGTGATGGAGAAAATTATAGTAAGGCACATTAGAAATTTCTTTAGTAGATACAAAGTAATTCCAGAACAACAACACGGTTTTTGCCCACACCGTTCCACAATATCAAATTTACTGACTTGTCTCGCTAAATGGACTGACCACTTTAATAAGAGAGAACCAATAGACATTATATACCTGGATTACGAAAAAGCATTTGATAAAGTTCCAACAAGAAGGCTTTTGCAAAAATTTGAATTTCTAGGAATACGAGGAAAGTTACTTAAGTGGATTAAAGCGTTTCTGCAACAAAGAACTATGCAAGTAAGAATGGGCGAAGCAAAATCGGATTACGTAGAAGTATTGAGTGGCGTACCCCAGGGATCAGTACTCGGTCCTGTGCTGTACATCCTATACACCTTCGATCTTCCCCACTGCCTTCAATGCAATCTAAGCATCTTTGCCGATGACACTAAGATATTTGCAAATCCATTAACTGACTACAACCGACTTCAAGATGACCTCAACAGAATAGCTAACTGGTCGAAGCAGTGGCTTATAAACCTGAATTCTTCTAAATGCACAGTGCTGCACATTGGCAAATGCAATCCTCACTTGAAATACAAATTAAATGATACCCAATTACTAGAGGTCAATGTGCAATCTGACTTGGGTGTAAAGATAACATCTGATCTAAAGTGGGGAGAACATATTTTATCCACCACAAAGAAAGCAAGGAGTCTCATATACTTAGTGAGGAAAGCATTTCGTGAGCTTACACCAGAAATGATGCTCCAGATCCTCAAAACTTTTATAAGACCAATATTAGAATATGCTTTCCAGATCTGGAACCCCTATTTTGTTAAGGATATTGAATTGTTGGAAAAAGTACAGCGTTCCTTTACTAAAATACCCAGAAAACTGAAAAGACTGTCATATGAGGAACGTCTGGAAGCCTTGAAAATTACTACTCTGAAACAACGCAGGGATAGAGGCGATTTAATAGAAACATATAAAATCCTAAACGGACATTATGACATTCAAGATATACAGCACATATTCACATTGAATGATAACACACATTTAAGAGGCCATAGCAAGAAGCTCGCTGCAAGTTCCTCGAAAAACAATCCACATAAACACTTTTTGTGCAATCGAGTTGTGAGAGCGTGGAACAGCTTGCCAGAGGATGTTATAGCAGCCCAGAATGTTAATAATTTCAAGAACAGACTTGACAGATATTTGAAAAATCACTGTTAAAATGCACAGAGAATAACTTGATACAGGCAACATCAGTTGTATCAACTGCTTGCCTGATTACCTATAATAATAATAATAAATAATAATAATAATAATAGCTCCCACACCGATTTCGGTGACGGTGGCCGGTTTCATTGAAACCAGGCCAGCTACGCAGGAGTAATTTTATGGTGCCCAAGTGTGTGTGCAGTACACAAGAGCACTCTCTATTCCTTTACTCTCATAACCCAGTGGGACGGCAGACCGACATGACCGGCGAGAGATCAGGATCAGGACCGACTTTTTACATGCCCATCCGACGCATGGATCATCTTACTTGTCAGACAATCAGGTGATCAGCCTGCATTATCCTAACCAAACTTGGAAATAACATTTTTCCAACGCGGGAATCGAACCCACGACCTCCGAGTCAAGAGCCGCGCTCTATACGACTAGACCACGGAGGCGCCCTATCGATTGGTATAATAAAAAGTGTTGGTCACAGGGGTTGCATTTTTTCGTTAAAATTTTTCTAAGTCCGTTTCCCATAGTGCCCCGTTTCCTCAAGCCAACCCGTTTTTACCCTTTGGGTACGGAACCTTAAAAACAACAATAAAGACTTCAATGATCACTTACCAATCCATAGATTGCTCTTAAACTCAACATTGTGTTCAGTAACTGCAAGTTCCTGGGCTTCTAAAATAGCTTCTTTAACAAAAACTGCGCCTTTCTTGTGCACAAAACTTAGCTGTTTAATAGCTTCATCCACAGTCATTCCTCTGACAAAAGAAGCGATATACCATAGTTTTTCAGGGCTATACTTTATGTTTGTTTTTTGATGACACACAAACTAAAATAAAATACATATTCATTGAAGCACACAAGGAAGTCGTACAATAAAAAATATCAAAGTACTTATAAGACACATACAGCTGGTCTTCTTTCCTCCCCTATTTCTTGAGGGGGATAGATTTTTTTATTGTAATCTAAAAACCTTTTTGGAACAGTTGATTTTGACCATGCCTCTAATGTCGCTGTCGTATGAAAGCCAGAGCTCGTAGCGCGACCAACATTAACGTAAATAGTTTTTAAAATATTATTCATACTGTATTTCGTTTACTCATTTACTAAAATTAAACATAACCTAATAAATAATGCACAGAAATAATGTGAAGATCACAGATTAGAGCACAGATTAAGGGTATCTCAATGACTTAGAGTATAATATACTATATCCTATATCATTGAGGTAATAATACTCCCTATATTATAGGGAGTATTATTATTACCTCAATGATATAGGGTGAAGATTGACAGTTTAGTTGTGCGTCACAGATTAGAGTATTTTAAACACAGAGTACTTTCATGTACTTTTTTCACTGATCTCTATTATAGTCTATACAAGTACGCTGGATAGCTGATACACACCTGCTTTTTGTGCCTATTTGAAGCGGAATCAGCGCCCCCATTATTCGGGTAGAGAACTAAATTTGACGTAACCACAACCAATAACAACAGTTGTCATCACTAGTATTAGTTTCTACTCTATAATACTCTAATCTGTGTATTAGTTCCAACTTCCAAGTACTCTCATTCAATGCTCTCATTAGTCATTACTGCTATCACAGATTAGAGTATATAGAGTAGCTGCTATGCTATCAGCGCCAATATGGCGGCTTTCAAACGTCATTTTTACGTCAGATTTAGTTCTCTACCCGAATAATGGGGGCGCTGATTCAGCTTCAAATTGGCACAAAGAATAGCTGTCGTGTCCCGTGATCCATGTCCCGCGAGTTTTGAATTATATTCCTCTTTAATATGGTACAGTACCTCGATCTGTGTCAGTATATTATTGTTCCCTTTGCCTGTCCCGACGGACGAATTATAAAAACAACAGTCTATGGTTGTACCTATGGGGACCCCTAAAATTTTTAATATTTTTTCCATTTTTGCATCAAAATCTTAATGCGGTTCACAGACTACATCTACTTACCAAGTTTCAATAGTATAGCTCTAATAGTTTCGGAGAAAAGTGGCTGTGACATACGGACGGACGGACAGACAGACAGACATGACGAATCTATAAGGGTTCCTTTTTTGCCATTTTGGCTACGGAACCCTAAAAATTGAGCTTTATGTACTTATGGTAGGTAGACCTACAGAATTGGATCCTTTTTAGGGTTCCGTAGCCAAAATGGCAAAAAAGGAACCCTTATAGATTCGTCATGTCTGTCTGTCTGTCTGTCTGTCTGTCTGTCCGTCCGTCCGTATTGTAAGTTGTAACCGCAATTGAAACGCTATAGTTGCTGGTTGTTCTTTCCTCTATAGGAGTCATATATTATAGGAAAACTTTCGGTTTTATAAAATGAAGGTCTGGATGTTGCTGGCTCTTACCCTCTAAGCAATATAAAGTGTTGAGACCTATAAAAGATATCTTTGAAGCTGTAATATTACAATATTATTTTAATTATTTGTATCATCATCAGTTTAATAGAATGCAATATCTTGATAGCTTTAAGATAGGATTCGGATCACCTCAATGAAACTAAATAATTATTGACATGTCACTATATTTAAAATATAAAAGTATGAATGTATGTTTGTATGTACAAAAATTTCATTTTATAGTATTCAACATGTCAACATAGTTTATTATGCTTAAATCTTAATGCTTAGATTTCACAGATGCGCAAATATAATATTGTCAAAATTCATTTTCAAGTTGTGTTCAGTTTGAATTAAATCACTAAAATATTTAAAATAGAACGTAAACTCTAGTTTGGAGGTTGCTATATGAGTTCAGTTTAGTTCAGCTAAGTTTTTATTGCATCATCAGACTTAACCAAAGTTGACCACATCTCTATAAGCAATAAAATATGGTGTTTTATTTTAACTCATCAACTCCTAAGCGGCAACACACAGCCATGGGAACAATAGATTTCCAAGAATCGCGATAGAACTGTCAGTTCACTAGAGCTAAAGTCAATTAAATTTATAATATATGCCCAAATACATAAAACTGCAATTACATCTTTAGAAATGTTATATAAACATTCCATATACATGAGTGTTATTTAAGTTTTTGAAGCTATGTCAGTAGAACATTATACAGTTTAAAATTGGCCTATGGCATTTTTCTTCAAAATCATGCAATAGTTCATCAATGTCATTGTCAAGATCTTCACTTTGAGCCATTTTTGTCACCATATCACTTATCAGAAATGCTCCTATTGTAGCTTCTTCATGGTTGTCTTGTATATCAATGTTAACAACATGAACTGGTTGATTATGAATTGACCGTTTTGATCCAAACCATTCTATAACTTGATCGTAAACTCTCTCCTCGCAAGTTATAATGACGTCAAACCTCTCCAAGCTCACTTGAAATTTTTCCGGGCACTGTTTTATACGGCGATTTCTGTCGAGCATATGCAAAAGCCCATTTTGAGTATAATACGATTTATCTTTTTCCATCAAATCATTGTAAATATCATCGTATGGAACTCCAAACTCGTAGCAATTTGGTCGGTCAGCGGAAGCGCCAGGTAACTTCACTTTCTCTCCTGTGCCGAAAGATTTAACTTTGAATCCCTTCTTCGCTAAAAACGCGTGCGCTTCCATACTCCTATTCATGTTAGATGAACATACGACAGCCACGTATAAGCTATCCATTTTACAAAAGAATGGTGGTCTCGAGATCGCTATTGTTTATAAACTTAAATAATTTCTTAACGTTCAAAATCATCTGTAAGATAAGACGCCAAATTCAGTTACCACACATGTTATCATTTTAAGACTCTCGTGTTGTTTCGAAATTAGTAAAGCTTAATATCAACGTCTATGTTTTATTTTAACCACAAAACTTTTATTTTTTTGGTGTAAAACGCGAAATCAAAAGACATTAGCGACTGTCAATATTGCAATAATTGTCAAATTGCTATGAAATGTCATGCTTTTTTTTTTCAGTTAGACGAGACTGTATACTCTCACCTTAATCTAGTGTGCTCGAGAGTACTGACTACTGAGTACCGTCAGTCAGGCAGTCAGGGCTTCAAATATCGTTATTTTTTCATAACGTTACTGCTTTAAGGGCAAAGATAACGCTATGAAAAATACCCAATATAGATACTAGAAATAACGGTAAAATTTGATATTAATAACGGTATATGTTATATTATAACGATATTTTTTCGTTATGTTACTAGATAACGTTAAAAAAATTACCGTTATCTGGCTACCGTTAAGAAAACGGCACGTAACGATATTTTTTCTGCTATTCGATAACGTTATGAACAGGCCCCGTCAGTACACCCTAGGGGCTTGTAAAGTAAATCTGTTCTACAATAGCAATACAACGTGAAATTTTAGTGGTTGTTTTCAGGATGATTTACCTATAGTAGTACTATTGAATCATGCAAGTTATTTTTTGTAAATACAAAGGCCTTTACTAATAAACGCTGTATAAGCTTTGAATAGTTATTCAGTGTTTTGTCTTCTTCAATCCAATTACAAATGTCACTTGTGTGACAGGAACAAAACACTGTATAACTATTCAAAGCTTATACAACGTTTATTAGTAAGGGGGAAAATATTTTGTATGACGTACTATGGAAACTTAAATGCCGATAGGCGCGAGTTGCTATGGACCCGACCGATTTTTTTTTGATTTGAACAAAAAAACTTTACAAATCTATTGTACTACTAAGATAGAATCATTTTACTGCGGGAAAACAACCATTAAAATTTCACGCTGTATAATACTCTATTATAATCTGTGATCTGGTGCAGTACACACAGACACAAAATATGATCTTTAGTCGTAGCCTAGTTCACAAGTGCCATTTTCTTCGAAACCTGATCTCATGCACCGAAATTTATGGTTTTAGGCTCATTTGATTCGAAATACCATCTAGAACATTCTATCAAAATTCCAAGAGGGGCTGAAAAAAATGCAAAAATTATAAACAATAAAGTAAACAAAAAAAAGAAGGGTTTGGTTTTTTTTTTCAATATTTCAAAAACTGTTTGAGAGAATCAAAATTGAAAAATAGATCCTTAAAGAGCAGGAAATTTCCTAAAAATAAGTCCTGCCTACTGGAACTGTATCAACAATCCTTATAACTTTAATTGAGCGGCGAAAATAACAGACAAGGTAAAAAGGTAAGGGATATGGCGGGAAAACCGTATTCCTCCTATAATAATTTTCAGCATCGTTTTCATGTAATATCGTCAGGTCATTTAGTCTAGTCAAAGTCTAAGTAAAAGTCAATACAGTCAAGAAGTCAAGTCGGTCGTTTCAGTAAAGTGGTAGACGCTTTACTGAAACTTTCAATGGAGTTTTGGAGGGAACATAAAATCGCACGTTTCTGGATAATGCATCACTTTCCTACACTTGTGCACGATAACAAATGTCTAATGGTTAATATTCTACCAATATTACACAATAAAAACCCAACTTCACACAATTTTAGGAAAATAATACAAAATCACAACATCACTCTTTCACATTCCCGGCAAAACTCCTGACTAGACTTTTGGACCTGACGATACAGAATAATCAGCCAAGTGCGAGTCGGAATCGTGCACGAAGGGTTCCGTACCATTATAGAGCAAAATTAGGCCATAAATTGTGTTTTTTGTATGGGAGCCCCCCTTATTTTTTATTTTATTTTAATATTATTATTAAAAATATTAAAGCACACATATAACTAAGGATTTTGTGAAAAATTCAACACGTAGGTCTGTTGCCATTTTTGATATAGAGCAAAAAAGGCAAAAAAATCACGTTTATTGTATGGGAGCCCTTCTTAAATATTCATTTTATTTTATTTTTAGTATTTGTTGTTATAGCGGCAACAGACATACATAATCTGTGAAAATATCAAATCTCTAGCTATTACCGTTATTGAGTTACAGCCTGGAGACAGCAAAAAAGGCCAAAAAATCACGTTTGTTGTATGGGAGCCCCCCTTAAATATACATTTTATTTTATTTTTAGTGTTTGTTGTTATAGCGGGAACAGATATACATAATCTGTGAAAATATTAAATCTCTAGCTATTACCGTTCTTGAGTTACAGCCTGGAGACAGACAGACAGACGGACAGACAACGAAGTCTTAGTAATAGGGTCCCGTTTTTACCCTTTGGGTACGGAACCCTAAAACGATGCTGAAGTTTTCCCTCCATAACCAGGGCTTCATAACGTTATCGAATATCAGAAAAAATTTCGTTACGTACCGTTATTTTCATAATGGTAGCCAGACAACGGTAGTTTTTTTAACGACACCTCGCCGTTATACCGCGAAAACCAATTATCTCGAGATTTTGTAAAAAATAACTAAACATTACAATCCTACTCTATTTTTCGTGCTATTTCGTCTGCGAAAACCCATTAAGACGTATGTCGCATACTTTTTCAGATAGTCCGTAAGAAGACCAATTATTTCGAACACTTCCGAGAGTACTTCTCATGCAGAAAAAAGTAACCAGACGTAATTATGACTCCCAAAAATTTTTCTCCGATGACACTAACTTACATCGATATAGCTGGTTTTACCCCATGACCGCTTTTATATTATTAGTTTTTTTTTCTCAGTAACAATCATTTAGAACCACATAATTCAGTTAGATTATTATGCAGACTACAGATACAAACAATTATTATGATTTGATTGTTTTTACCCGACGGACTCAAGTAACGCCAAACAAAACACTTCATTTACGAAAAAAGTGTATATCTAAATAAATGGTTTTCTTTGAAAATAATGACGATATTAAAACTTTAGATTTCTACTGAGAAAAACAATTATACCAGTTTAAATCATGTTACTGCGAAATGGCACTAGTATGAAAAAAATGTAAGTATATCTAAATAATTGGTTTTCCCTGTGAATATTACACGCCAGTTCAACTCGTAACCACTAGAAATAGGGACCATCTTGTACAACTATTTATCCGAATACATGCCGAATTATGTGACTGAAGTAAGCATGTTCTCGGACACATGTGGCGGTCAAAATCGCAATAAAAACGTGGCTGCAATTTTACTATGGGCTGTACAAAAAATAGAAAATTTAAATATCATTGAACAAAAGTTCTTAGAAAGCGGACACTCGTACATGGAAGCAGACTCGATGCATAGCAGCATTAAAACAGCACAGAAAAATACAGCAATCTATTCAATGTAGGATTGTATTAACATATTCAAAAGAGCAAGATCTAAAAATATATACAAAAAAGATAACAAAAAAGTTGTGAAAGAGCCATATAAAGTCAAAGAATTTAAATATTTTGAATTTAAAGATTTGAAAGATCTAACGAACCAAATTCTGAAAAACACTACTAAAGATACAGAGGGAAAGCAAGTGAAATGGTTAAAAATAAAGCGATTGAGGTATATTAAAGGACAGTCAAAGATTTTTTACAATTACGACATGTCCGAGAAATTTTTCACGATTGACGTTACTAAAAAGTTCGGGAAAAAAGAAAACACTGATTGGGCAAATATAGAACCGGAAACACATAGAGATCATGGTTATGGCACGAGAAATAAAAGGAAAAAGACTCTCGAAAATACTTCATCAGTAACACCCGAAACCAGCACAACAAAATATTTTCCTGACGAACTTCTACAGCTTTACAAAACTCCTTTATGCATCAGTGTAGCCAAAAAAAAAGACTTGCTGCAACTCTGCGAAAAAGGCGTTATTCCGGAAGAATTTCATGCCTGGTTTCAAGGCTTGAATACCAATGTTGCATGCAGAGACATTTTACCAGATTGCACTGTCTCGGATGAAGATCTTGCAACGTCTTCTGATGAAGATTAAAGGATTTCTGTTACTATTATTAATTTGATTTCATGTTTTTCATTAAAATTTCATTTTACTAACTATAATGGTTTTATTATTATTATTATTATATTTTTTTTATTATTATGTTAATTTATAATTTATTTAATTTCCTAAAATCCTAAAAACAACAAAACTAAGTTTTTTGTTATTAATTCATTAGGGATAAATTAATTTAAAACCATTTTTGGGACAGGTAAAACCAAGTAAATTTTCTTATTTTTGTTATTATGTCAAATTTCATAGACAAATTTAATTTCATCTCAATTTACTATTGGTAACCACTATATACAGAATTTGTATATAACATTTATGATAACATTAACCAAGTTGTTTCTCGGTAAAATACAATAAATTAAAATTCTACATATTCAGGGAAAACCAATTAATTAGACTACCTTGTGAACGTTTTGATGTTTTTTTATTTAAAACTATATAAAAAAATGCAATAATTTAGATGCGATTATGTAAGAAATAAAATAACCATCGTCTTATTACCTAAAGAATCAAGATAATCATGGTTTATAAAAGAAACTACACAAGTTGAAATTTCAATTGCATTTATTTCAAAACTAACGTTCGCGTAGTTAATTGGTTTTCGCGGTATAACGGCGACCTAGTAACATAACGAAAAATATCGTTATAATAATAACGGTAAATATAATGTTTGAACAAAGATACTGAGTAGTGAACTACAGCTGACCATGTCATTCTCATTAAACGTCATCTTTCCTATAATATACACCTACTGGTCACCAGACACGTCTAGACTCTAGTTTAATTTTGTGCATACTGCATACTGAATTGACTTGATTAAATTAAGTACTTATTTTACAAAAGGTAACGTTATCAAGAAACATATATTTACAGTTATAAATCCTATTTACCGTTATTAATATCAATTTTTACCGTTATTTCTAGTATCGGTAAATTTTCATACCGTTATCTATGCCCTTGAAGCAGTAACGTGATGAAATAATATCGGTATTTGAAGCCCTGTCCATACCAGTGTTTCCACAATGAGGGGAACTCCCCCTTTTGAGGGGAAATTAGGGTCCAGAGGGGAAGAAAAAGGGGAAGACTATAAAAGGGGAAATTGCGGGAAACCTAGGGAAACTGGAATTTTTCCTACTTCTATTTTTTTCTGATTATTTTTCATTGTCGGTCTCAAGAAAGCTTCAGCGTGTACCTCGGGCTCCCTGAGATCAAATTAATGGGTTTAAGGTTTTCGTGGTTGGATACCGCAGACCGCTGTAGATCCTGCCGACACAGGAGATACAGTGTGCAGTGGTGGGATTGTGTGTGGGGCCGATTTAGTTAATATTATACTAGTGCCAAAACTTAAAACTACAGCAAAATAATTTTTGAGGGGAAAAAAGGGGAAATCTGAATTGAGGCGTGGGGAAATGAAATCATTAAAGTGGAAATACTGGTCCATACTCCATAACACTATACTCGACACTGGCCACGGTCATATCTGCCGAAGTGCCATAAAAAAAAGTGACCGTCAAATTGTCAATGTCAAAAAACTATCAAAAAACTAAAAAGCAGGAAGAAGAAGAAAAGAAAATTAAATTGAAAAACAAGAAAATATTAGTTAACTTTTAGCGATTTAATAGGTTTTTTTACATTACTGTCTACTTAAAACATTAAACATTCTACATAAAGCTCTGTTAACATGCTTCGTCACTTACGCTCATATTATATCTTTCGTAAATTTTCTACTACCGCATGTTTACCAGCGCAAACATTTCTAACCAATGAATATAAGTGTGCAGAAGCTTGGAATACACAAACTTCTTCTTTATTCATGTCTAAAGTAAATCTTAATGATTTTTATAATATATTAGACCAAAACTACGCATCTAAAGGCGTTCTAAGCGCTATTGACGTGGATATATTCGCCAATGCCGTTAAGGACCCTACGTACTTGGACGAACTAAGAGATCTCCTGCTTAAACTGAGACTCACTGCTGAAACGCAAAATACATTGAAATCAACACACCATGCTACTATTAGAAATTACCTTGAATATGGAAATTTGCCAGACTTGGTAAACATGTTATGTGATCCATTGAATTTTGGGGTATTTTTAGATTTTTACACAGCTAATATGCTGTTAGATAAATTATTAAGCAACGAACAGTATGAACTCGCTGCCAAAGTGGCATCTACAGTTATGTTGCAAGAAGATTATTCTCATGACATAACCAACAGCCTATGTAAATATGCATGCTACAAGTATTTGTTACAACCAAAGCAGGATAGTCCTCCAGTTGAAGATACTAACAAAAAAGTGGAAGAAAAAAAGATAAGAATAAAATTTTTGAGGAATCCATACTTTGATGATCACTTTGACCTCAAAGATTTACACCTGCTAAGTGGCAAGACATTAGCTTGGATGTCCAGAAAAGACACAGACAATGTAAATAATAATTTACAAATAATTGGTTGGCTTTTACATAAAAAGTTTAATCAATTTTCATCAACTGTGGAAGAATTATGTAAACTATCTACATTCAAGTTGTATCAAGAAGTATTAGAGGTAGTCAGCACAGAGTTAGAAACTTTAAATGATGATGATAAAAGCTTATTACAAACAAGTGTGCAACTGCTCAGGTCGGCTCCTGTAGCTGAAGTCAAACTAGAAGATTCATTAAAAAAAGAGATTGAAAATGCTATTAACAGATTACAAAATAAAGATATTTCATCACAAAAAGAGGTGTGTTTGTGTGTATTAAACTATAAAATGATTTTAATATTTTCTATTAATTTTAACTACCTAACTTTTTATTACTTGTTAATAAATAATAATAACATATTTTTGAATAGTAATATTTTGGTAAACCTAAAAAAATATTTTATCTCATTACAGCTATTTGGATCATGGGTCAAAATCAGAGAAGAAAGATTAGAAGAACAAGCAAAACGTTTAGATAGAGCTAAAAGAATTAAGGATATTGAAGAAAAACATAAAACTTTAGAGGTAGAAGAGCAAAAGTTATGGTTCTTTGAAAATGAAGAAAAAATTGACCTACAAATTGAGGAGAAAGAAGAAAAAGACCAGATTACAACTTCCAAAACCTCAAAGGAAAAGAATGATGAAAACTATATTCCACCTGAAATATTACCTAAAAAGAGGTCTTAAAGCATTTAATAAATAATTAGAAATATTATATGTAGTAAATAGAGTAAATATTTGCATACATTTTTATTTCCTTTATACATATTTTATTAAATGCTTAATAATTATTAATTACTATGCGTACATAAATCTATACTTATACAGGGTGCAATTAGACCTTCCTGCCAAATTTTAATATATTGATCCTTGTTAAAAATAAAAATACATGTATTTTTTCTTTTATAATCTTTCAGTACTAAATTGTTGAGAAATAGCTTCCAAAAGTTATCCTAAATAACACTACAATTAATGGACACGACGCGACGCCCGCGCGTGATGTGACCCCGCGCGGGTAACACGGGGGGGGGGGGGCCGGGGGAGCCCCGTGTTACCCCCGGTCATTGCCCCGCGCCGCGAGTGACCATTCTGCAACGATTTTAAATGGGATAAAATAATATGTCAATAAAAAAAAATACAACACCCAATTTTTTTTGGTTAAATGGACTCTCCTAATGATACCTAAGCCCTGGAAAAAAATTGGCAGGAAGGTTTAATAGGCTACTTAACCTAATTTTTTTCTTCATGCTAATCGCTTCTTAAGGGCCCGGGTTACCCTCGAAATTTTCATACATTCTTAATACCAAAATCATTTTCTCATACGAAAATATTTAACATGTTTGAGTTATTTTTCAGCTTAAGATAGTAATTACCTAGGGTCCTGAACAATTTTTTTTTACAAAATATTTAAATTCTAAAAAAAATAATTTTGTGTTCAAATATTTTTTTGTAAATTTACTACTAAATATTTAAACACCAAAAAATAGACAAAAACACTAAAAGATATATAAATAAATAGTAAATATACTACAAAATATTTAAACTTTAAAAAATATTTTTTATTATGTTTCAAGAAAATATATTTTACAAATCTTTCCAGGCTTATTCTTATTATTTATGTACAAATAAACTTACTTAAAAGGAGCGCGATAAATAAAAGATATTAAGGGCAGGTAACAGTGAAATAGCGCGTGGACAAGTTTTTTGATCCTGTTTCATTCCTTACATTATCATCTAAAAATTTTGAAAAAATTACGACCTTTACTTGACGATATAACGTATTCGGCTTCGCATTAATTGACACAAACAGAAGAACTTCACTCGATAGAAAACAAAGCCAAAGTTACCTCTTTTTAAAATCTTTTTTCAATGCTGTGCTAAGAATACTGAACTAAGCGACCTATTTTTTATAGCTTTAATTAGATAAAATGATTATCTATCCGTATTCGCAAAAATGGAAATTGTAGCATTTATTTACTGATGCCAGTGACAAGATATCTAGAGAATTCGCGTGTTTTTGTATGGGCCACCGCGCGACAGTCGCGCGGTGGCCCATACAAAAACATTTTGAGTGATACATGCCCTTAAATTACGAATGAGATGACGTCACATCCAAATCGGAAGTACCGCAAAAGCGTTTTAGTCAGTACAAATCATATTTTCATAAAATCATATTTTCAAATCGACTTTATTCATCAATCATAAGCATAGCTGGGCATTAACTCATTAATCCGTTAATCGTTAATAAACGAAGTTAACAATTTGATTAACGGATTAACTTTTAAGTTAACTTTTAAAAATGTTAACGGACTCGTTAACTTCCGTTAATATGCTAATCCTTTATCCTATGCCTACTATTTACCGCACGGCACCGCGGCGCGGCGCGGTGGCACGACAGCAGCGAGTGAAACAAAAACAATACTAATTATAATGACGAGATACATTTTCAGGCGCGTGCAAGTGAGAAAACTGCGAAGAGATTTAATACTGTTTCGTTTTATCCTGAGGTTTTGTCATTTCATTACTCAGCATCAGTGCTTATAGTGTTATTTTTATTATAAATTACTGTCAGTGAAGGTAGAAATTAGTCTTTTTTTAATGAAATAAGGGGGGCAAACGAGCAAACGGGTCACCTGATGGAAAGTTCCGTCGCCCATGGACACTCGCAGCATCAGAAGAGCTGCAGGTGCGTTGCCGCCCTTTTAAGAGAGAATAGGGTAATAGGGGAGGGTAGGGATGGGAAGGGAAGGGAATAGGGGAGGGGATTGGGCCTCCGGCAAACTCACTCACACGCAAGCACTGTTTCACGCCGGTTTACTGTGAGGACGTGGTATTTCTCCGATCGAGCCGGCCCATTCGTGCCGAAGCATGGCTCTCCCACATCAATACAATAATTATACAAGTATTTTGTTTTGTTCCTAACCTGTTAACTCCCAGAACCTAAACCAACATGTTTTGTAAATTGTACACTAACGCAATTATATAAGTTATAACAAGCAAGATTAGCAGTTGCATTGAAAAATTGGGTGGACATTTTTCCAATAAAAGATATTTTATTTAGGGGAAATTGGCGATCCCATAGTAGTTGGTACTACTGGTTGTTAAAAATAAACTATTTGGTTTATATTTTAATTTTTTATCTTTCACATTGGCGTCTAGAGTTACTCTACATTCCGTAAACTTTCGTTCCCACCAGGCGATAACAAACAATTCTCAATTAAATAAGCTTCGAATAACGGTACAGGGAATTAATAGTGGCGTTTTACCTACCAATAAAACGCATATTAATTTACTTACCTTATTCGAAGCTTATAGTTTTAATTCTGCCTGGTGAGTTTAGACGCAATAAACTGGCAGACGAGTTAGCTCGCTTTTATAAACTCTCCCTACCTCTTCACCATGGTGGGACGAAAGTGGGAGTAACCGGAAGTCAATAGTATGGATATAATGGCGGGAAACGTAGTGCCTATCTGAATTAAATAAGCTTCGAATAAGGTAAGTAAATTAATATGCGTTTTATTGGTAGGTAAAACGCCACTATTAATTCTTAATTCTTTCTAATCGTATTTGAAGGACACTAATCAAAATTTTTAAATTCAAGTGATTAGATATTTTAATTGAATGACTGAGTATTACATTGCTTACATAAAAAAACGGCCAAGTGCGAGTCGGACTCGAGCACGAAGGGTTCTGTACCGGTACAGAGTGGGAGTAAACAAAAACTGTGTTTTTTGTATTATTTTAATTTTATTATTAATTAATAATTATTAAAGAACAGTTATAAATTAAGGATTTTGTGAAAATTTCAAGTGCCTAGCTGTTATCATTATATTGATTACGAGCAAAAAAGTTAAAAAAAATCATGTTTCTTGTATGGGAGCCCCCCTTACATATTAACTTTATTTTATTTTTAGTATTTGTTGTTATAGCGGCAACAGATATACACAATCTGTGAAAATTCCAGAAGTCTAGCTATAGCGGTTCTTGAGATACAGCCTGGAGACATACAGACAGACAGACAGACGGACAGACATCGAAGTCTTAGTAATAGTGTCCCGTTTTTACCCTTTGGGTACGGAACCCTAAAAATTATTGATTTGACATCTCATTTTGTAACTGAGCCAAGTCTATTTTAATTTTTTGTAACACATCTTCAGTTCTCTTGGACTTTTCTGTTTTGATGTTGTCCTCTAAATCTACGATGTCTCGTGACAATGTCCCAGTTTCGTTGACTAGGGAAACTATTGTGTTGCACTCAGAATGCAGAAGGGCCAACAATTTGTAAGCTTTTTTTGCTTGATCATCTTTCTTTGCATCCTGGAAATTAAAAAATAGTTTGAATTATGACAAAAATTTCAGTCACATCAGAGCTGGACTAAAGAGTTTCCTTTTTAGAGATTCTGACTGATTGACAGACTGACTGACTGATTCATCATCGCAGAGCAAAAACTGTTAAAGTTACTGCCACGAAATTTGGTGAGCAGGGTTGTTTTATTAAGTAGACACCCACTAAGGAAGGAATTTTGGAAATTTTAACCCGAAGGGGGTGAAATAGGGGTTGAAAGTTTGTATGAAAGTCCGTCATTTCTTAATTTAGAAACATGAAACTTTATTTTTGGGCTACTGAATAAAAATAAATAAATACGTATTTAAGCGTTTTTGGAAATTCTACCCCCAAGGGGGTGAAATTGGGGTTGAAAGTTTGAATGAAAGACCGTCATTTCTTGAGTTAGAAACATGAAACTTTGTTTTTGGGCTATTGATTAAAAATGAATAAATACGTGTATAAGCGTTTTTGGAAATTCTACCCCCAAGAGGGTGAAATTGGGGTTGAAAGTGTGAATGAAAGTCCGTCATTTCTTAAGTTAGAAACATGAAACTTTATTATTGGGTAACTAATTAAAATTAAATGGATGTATATTTAAGCGTTTTCGGAAATTCTACCCCCAAGGGGGTGAAATCGGGCTTGACAGTTTGTATGAAACTTTGTCAATTTCAAACCGATCGGTCTGAGACTTTGCATGCATTTAAAGCTACTATGACGTAGGCATCTCCTAAAAAAGGATTTTAAAATTCCACCCCAATGGGGGTAAAATAGGGGATGAAATTTTGCATGAAACTTTTGGCAAATTTAAACTGATCGGGCTGAGACTGTGTATGCATAAAGATACTATGATGTAGACATCCCCTCAGAAAGGAATTTAATAAATTCCATCCCTAAGGGGATGAAATAGGGGATAAAAGTTTTTAGAAATTTTCTTATACTTTCGACTGATTGAACTGAAATTATTAAAGATTGTAACCTAAACTAAACATACAATTTTCGAGTGTCATTTGATTAATATGTGCCTACTTGGCTGCGGGTCCTGTTTTTACCCTTTGAGTAAGGGACCTTAAAAGGAGAAAATTATCCATCTCCGTTATTATATTATGCTAACGCGGACGAAGTCGCGGGCAACAGCTAGTAACTAATAAGTTAATGACTGACTCTCTTGTGCCAAGTTTATGAGTTTATTGACAGGAGTTTATCTTTTAACTAGATAACGTCCATTACAAGATAATTCTGTTGCACCAAAATAAAGTAAGATTTGTTTACAGTCATTTTCACTTACTTTGAAAAGGGTTTCGTCAGCTACAGAAAAACACCGTTCTAACTGTCCTTCTAATGTGTTGATCTCCTTTTGAAGTTGTCTTGTGTCTTCCAAAATTTTTTTAATTTCTGCATTTTGCTTGTCAACATTACCAATTATCTCTATAATACGTTTGGTATAGATATTCCTATAAAATATGCAAGATTAGCAAATAAGCTTGTATAACATTAATGTTTTATCTTCACAGAATTTATACTACTCTGTATAGTGTGCTTTCAAAACTAATTTCAATGCTAGGTAGCATTGATTTAAAACAGTGCAATTAAAAAAGCAACCAAACAACTTTAGACAAACCTCTTATTTCCGGATTTTAGTTTTTCATATCTTTGTTTTAGTTGGTTTCTTAATTCTTCCTTCTTCTCACACTCTTCTTTCATACTTTTAGCTATTTCTTTAAGTGAGATCAGTATTTTCTTGCATTTATTTCTATCTGACTGCATTAAAATATTATAAGACAGTAATTATTTTTTATCAAGTAAGTACATATATACTTATTGCATACGGAAAAGAAAAACAAACTTCAACAAAAAAATATAAAACAAAAAAACAGAAACAGTTATTATATTATATTAACCCTGAACACAAGAACCTTAAGAACAGATGAATCAAGACTAGAACTAGAACTTGCCATAATAGCCCGGTCTAATTAGTCACAAAAAAATCGTAACCTCGGAATAATTCGCATAGAGCTGAAAATTGGTAGAGACGGTAGAGACGTTAAATACACCATTACAAATAAAGCCTCAAATTTCCTCGGGGATCCTCCTTATGTAAAAAATTTTATTCAAGGTCAAAGGTATGAAAATGAGGTTTTTCCTGTTTTTTTTCCAAACTGTACATTTTATCACAAAAATAGGTAGAACAAGAGTATAGATCATAGAATTCTCTACAAAAAATATTCAGACACTTTTTTCACACGACTTACCATTCCTTATAAATGGCGGCCTTAAAGTTTGGGAAAATCATATCTGTGCTTATATTATAAAGTTAAGGAATTTGTGGAACTACTGCTTTGAATTGAGGAATTTGGTTTTTTTTTTGGATAGTCTTATTTATCGAGGAAGACTTGAGCTATATATAACATCACGTTGGCACCGATAGGAGCAAAGAAACAGAGGAAAATGGGGAAAAACGAGGAAAATTATTTGAAAGAGCTTATGTCACAAACGGCTGAAGCATTTTTTGTTATTTGGCACAGATATAAAGTAGACCACGAGGAAGGACATAGGCTATTTTGTTTCTCGGGAAAATGTACGGTTTCCGTGAAATACATAATTAACATGGCGGAGCGGAACTTCTTGTACTACAGCATCCGATTATCGGATCGGACGTGTATTATGTATTCAAATAAATGTATGGCAAGAGTGCCTTCAGATAGTCTGATCAGACAACCGGATCAGACAATCGGATGAAAAAATCGGACGTGTATTGTCGCCCTTAATTATTGATATCAGAAGAACTCTCTTAAAAAACAAAAAAGATAACAGACATGAAATATCAAAACTTAGTAAAGAAATAAAAGAAAAAATTAGAAAGCACAGGATAGAACAAAGGAATAAGACTATTCAATACCATATAGAAAAATCAGGTGGAATTAAATAAGCCTTAAAAGAGTTAAGAGAAAATAACTGTTGGATCCCATGCGTAAAAAATAATGTATCAGGAAAAAAAGCGTCAAGAAGACAACAAATTACCGAAACACACCTTGCAACAATAAACAACACCTAACAAAAGATGAAAATGAAGACATAATAACACCAATTTTAGAATCAGAAGTAAGATGGGCAATATTATCCCAGAAAAACAGTAAAGCTCCTGGAGAATATAAAATATCAAATGAAATCCTAAAAGGATGTGATGTGATGAAAAACTATCACAAAAATATTTAACGAAATTTTAGATAACGAAATCATACCAAGACAATGGACGACATCAACCATTATACTGCTTTACAAGAAAGGGGACAAGGCAGAGATTAATAACTACAGGCCGATTAGTTTGATATCAAATTTATACAAAGTGTTTTCAAAAGTGCTTTTAAACCGACTTAGTACAGTCCTAGATAACAACCAACCTAAAGAACAAGCAGGCTTCCGGAAAGACTTTTCTACTATGGATCACATCCATGTGGTAAAGCAGATTATAGAAAGGAGCAACGAATATGGAAAAAAATACTACATGGCTTTTGTAGACTACAATAAAGAATTTGATTCTTTAAAACATAACCCTTAATCAAGAAGCCTTAAAATCACAAGGAATACACCCCAAATACATAAGGATACTACAAAACATTTATAGAGAGTCAACAGCAAAGATCCAAACAGAAAGGAAAGGACAACCCTTCAAGATAATGAAAGGTGTACGCCAAGTAGACCCCCTTTCTCCAAAGTTATTCTCGGGAGTGCTCTAACATATATTTAGAAAAATGGACTGGGATGGTTTTGGTATAAACGTAAATGGAGAAAAACTAAATCACCTAAGATTCGCTGATGATCTGATATTAATTACAGATAATCAACAACACCTCAAAGAAATGTTAATTCGACTAGAAAGAGAAAGCAAAATTGTAGGCCTGACTATGAATACAGAAAAGACTAAACTAATGACAAATCACGACAAAATACCTATCTTGATGGATTGTAACCAAATAGAGTTTGTCGATCAATATACATACCTGGGGCAAATTATTTCTCCAGATAAACAAATGCATAAAGAAATAGATGTCAGAATAAACAATGTTTGGAAGAGATATTGGTCCCTTAAGGAAGTATTTAAAAATCCACACATATCTATGAAAGACAAAAAAAGAGTTTATGATTCATGTGTACTGCCATGCCTGACTTATGGCGCACAAACTTGGGCTCTTACAGAGAAAGAACACAAAACACTCAAAGTTGGCCAAAGTAGAATGGAAAGAAGTATTCTGAACATCAAGCTAATGGACAAAAATAAACTAACAGAAATTAGAAAGAAAACAAAACTCATTGATGTCACATACACTGTAAAGAAACTTTGGAGCTGGGCAGGCCATATGATAAGAAACAGGAGAAATAAATGGTCAAAAGATATAACAATGTGGTATCCTCGGGATAGTAAAAGAAAGAAAGGGCGCCCAAGAAAGTGATGGGAAGATGACTTTAAAAAAATGGCCGGAGCATTGTGGCAGAGGATGGCCACAGACAGACAAATGTGGCGAAGTCTAGGGGAGGCCTTTGCCAAAGAGCAAACTGACACCGATGTGTAATCATAATCTGAAATATTATTATTCTATGTAAAAATGGTATCAGTAAATAAAGGCTTTATTATTATTATTATAAGTACCTATATTGTATTATTATGGTATTAAAGTTGGCAATAAAATTAAGTAAGGTAAAGAAACAGCCATGTTACTTACATCATTCAATGATTTGGCATTTTTAATTTTTTCAATTTCCAACATAAGTGACATGTTCTTAGAAATTATTTCTTCACTCTGTCTATGTAGAACAGCAATGTGTTGATTTGCTTCTTCTATCAGATTTTCTGACACCAAATCTGTGTCTGTTACACCTACACCTATACTTATTAAAGTATTTTGTATGTTTTTCAAATCAGCTTCTGATCTTTCACACATTTTGAGAGCCTGAAAATTCCACATGCTAATTAATAACTTTTTTATTTAGTCAAAAAAAGAGACCAACAAGTTTTATTTACGAGGAAAGTCTTACAAACAATACAAAAAATATAATATAATATAAAAAATAAAATAATAATAGGATTTTATTACATGTATATTACATTAAATGTATTAATTCATCAAGCCCCAAGCGGTCGCATGCAACCGCAATAACAACAGATAAGTTTTTTTCTCACGATCCACGGGTTAATATTGAATTTTATTACATAATAACTTTACTTAATAATTAGTACTCTAAGCTCTTGTTACCTAAACAAACAAAAAATACCTGTGAATATTCCATGTCCATAACATTTTTTTCACTTTCTAGTAAATCCAATTTTTGTCTCAAAAATATTGTGTTTTCCTTAAGCTCTTTAAGAGTTTGTTTTGGTTCATTCGTCTTTTCTTCGTTTCTAACTTCTCTATCCTCTACTTTCAAATCTTCATTATCATCAGTAACTGTTGTTTTTTTTATTTTTTTATCATTGTTAATTTCTTTTAATCTGTCCAAAATAATAATGATTTCAGAAGATTTATCTGCCTGATCTAAAAATTAAGACGATGCTTTATCTTCAGCTCAAATAATCGTCAGGAACTGATGGATAGAAAACTTACCTTCTTTTATACAAAATCTTTTATAATTTTTAGTGTTTGATTTACAGCATGGTGGTATCCATATTGAATTTAGGTCTTCACCTATTTTGTTGCTTATTTCTCGAAAAAGAGAAGGTTTTGCTTCTTTTGTTACTGCCTTTGATATTTTCTTGTCTTCTCTGGGTAATTTTTCGATAAGAAACATAAAAACTTGTCTTAAATCGTTCTCATTATGATATAGAAAAGTTTGATATCCAACATCATTTTTATATCCCAAATCCTAAAAATATACATTTAAGCCTTAGGTTAGCTTTAGGTATCAAACTTTAAACTAACATAATAATATTATTATAGGCAATGATATCTATTAGTTATTACCTATATATCATTGCATGTAGGATTACAATATTTACAAGTGCTAGGTATTATCTAGTCTACAGCGGCCTTTCCCAAAGTGGGCGATAACACCCCCTTGTGGGCACTGGGCGCTGAAGGTCTAAAGGGTGTGGGACCCAGAAAAAAATGGGAGTATTGTGTAGGGAGGGATAATGGTTTATTTCATCTGGATGCATTTTAAATTGAAACAATTGGGCGCTCAAACATATTTGTTCTCAAAGTGTGCAATAGAGAAAATAAGTTTGGGAACCTTTGGTCTACAGCAACAGTTCTACCTCAGTATTTAAGTTGATAATTGATATAACATTTTACCTTACATATAGCTGCTACATGAGATGCGACTTCTATTCTTTGCGAAACACCTGAAGGCAGTTTAGAAGGCACCTTTAAATTAGGATCAATGGCTGATATACATCTTGAAGCAGATTCTATTATTGTTTCTTCCGTGAGCGTACAGATGTTGGTGACGTCGTCTTTTATCTCACTGAAACAGTTTAGAAGGAATAAAAAAATACTTAATATTCAAATTAATTGAGTAGGTATTGACTTCTCAAAACAATTACTATACTTACATATTTAATTGACGTAAGAAATGTAGAATTATTGAATCAACTTCCTCCATTGTGTAGTATACAGGTAGGTAATATCATAGACTTATAATAATGGGTAGTATTATTAATTATTATAGCTGTTCAGAAATGCCACTGCAGGCTTAAAACTTAAAAGGAGAAAAGTAGCAAGCATTATACATTTTTATTCTTCAATTTCACTGATCTCTATTAAAACAAGTACTTATACCGGCGCCACACATAGCACAAATCATAGAGTAACTTATATATTTATGGGCACAAATGTTTGCACACAGACTTTGTCACACATTTGAACACTTGTATGTTGAACCTGCCAGACATGTTTCACAAAGTTTTCACTTCACAGTTGTTGCAAGAACGTCAAACAAGACGGACGACTCACAGATTAAGTATACATAGATGGATTCTTAGCTCGCCAGCGCGTGGCCATTTTATGCTTGTGTGCAATTGCTGTAGTGTGCGTGTAGGGATGGCGTATATCGATAAAAATATAAAATTAGACTACAGCTATCGACCAAGTCGACCATAATTTTATGTTATAGATTTTTATTAAACGACATCAAAAAAGGAGGTTATCAATTCGACCTGCATGTTCAATTTAGGATATATTATGCTCATTAAATTAGAAGTCGCTTTCAATTTGGTGAAAAGGTATTTTTTATCTATTTATTAAGTGTATGAAAATACTTAAATACAGGGTGCAATTAAACCTTCCTGCCAAATTTTGATATATTGATCCTTGTTCAAAATAAAAATACACGTATTTTTCTTTTAATATAGTCACTCAGTACTAAAATGTTGAGAAATAGCTTCCGAAAGTTATCCTAAAAAACACAATTAAAATGGACACTACGCGTCGCCGGCGGGTGAGTGCGCGCGCGCCTTCCCCCCACGTCACCTCCGCTCATTCCCACCGCCACGAGTAACCGTTCTGCATCGATTTTAAATGGGATAAAATATGTCATTAAAAAAATAACACCCAATTTTTTTTTGCTAAATGACCTCTCCTAATGATACCTAAGCCCTGGAAAAAAATTGGCAGGATGGTTTAATTGCACCCTGTATAAACAAAATATTTAAGTATATAATTACACAAATAGTTAAAAATATACATAATATGTATACTCCATAAGCCACGAAAGCTTGTCCGGAGTGTAATAGCTAATATCAATAAAATCAACAGTTTTTATAAAACACAACAGAAGAACAAAATATATTATACTTTATTAAAATTAATTACTATTTACTATTATGCAACTATTTTGTAGAATAACAATTATTATTATCAAAGAAATATAAGAATGAATCTCAGTCCTACTTATTTTAAGTAATTCCAAAAACGCTTAGGTGCATTTCTTTATCTATTAAAATATAATTATGTAATAATATTTATACAGAAAAAGACTTAAAATAGATACTTCGACGCCCCCTGAATAATGATATTATAATAATAATAATTAATAACCTAAGTGGGACTCTAGAGTCTAGACGATCAATTTTATTGTGCAATATCACGGTGTGTGCAATCAAAATCATAGAGCACTAAACCAAATATTATTCTTCACTTTCAATCTTATTATCAAATTAATAATTGAAAATAATTATTATCTTCATTATAGGTCTCTCCGTCACCACCATAATATTGAACTCTTCTTTAAGAGCATTCCAATAACCTGAAAAAAATATGGTTTAGTGTCAATAAATTGTCAATAAATGTACTATACTACTACATACTATAAAATATACACATAATTCATAATATTGTATACGGGGCAATATGCTTTATGTAAGTTTTCCATGCTTAACCCATCCAGCCCCAAGCGGAACCCAGGTGCCGCATAACAATTAACAACTAAATATATATTGTGTCTGGAATTCGACGATTGAGGTATTAAATTTATTTTATTAAATGATTATGACTTTAGCCTTATTAAAATTTTACATTTTACTTATTAAAAAAGAGTACCTAATGCCAGGATAAAATTTCAAGAAGTATCTTTAAGTAACGAATTGAGTACTTACAGGGGGGAGGTGTGAGAGCTGTTGATCATGCAATTATTTTACTCTCCGTTAGAACTTTCTTTATTTCAATAAAATCATTGTTTCAAACTTACGTTTGAAATGATAATTCCAAATTCCAATATTGTGATGCCTTCATAAGGGAGTAAGGATTAAAAACTTGCATGAAACTTGCGTCTAAAATATATATCTGTTTGTCGTCTATTTTGAAGCATTTTCAACCTGAAAAAAAAAATCATTTAGTCCATGACATTATTTTTATCGATAAACTATAGTTCAAGTAAGGCGCATCCCTAAAATACACGTAAAAAACTATGCAATATTTATAGCCAAATTATTACTTGATGTGACATTTTTATCACTAATGCCTTATATAGCATGATTAATGGATTATTATACTTATCAATTTTCTTTTTTAGCTTACAAAAATACCGATTGATAAGCCCAAACAACGTTGTTGAAAACTTACGTATGTTATGTTAAATCCACGTGTTTGAGGCATTCCTTGGCCGTTTTTATGGTTTATTATATATCGGAACCACAAAACGCAATGTTAAATTGCATTGAACGTTCACTAAACACTTTTATTACCACTTTTTAAACATGAAATATGCAGACCTACTCCTTTGTTATGTTCTACTAAGTGGGACATAACATTACAGGCTTTTGACGTTTACACACCGATATGAGCTTTCTTTTTCACCCAAATTACTACATCGTTAGTTAGAAAGAGTAACATTATCAGCTGTCAAAATATAAGGCGGACTCCTAAGTATTATTACCTCAATGGGACGACTGATTTGACGTGACAACTGACCACAGACAAGAATTTTTTTTTTTCTTATTATGGCACTTCGGCTTTAGCCATGGCCAGTGTCGAGCATAATATATGGCAGGAAAACAATATTTTTTATTACAATAATTTTCAGCATCGTTTTCCATATTATTATCAGGTCTAAAGTCTAGTCAAAGTCTAGACGAAATAGAAAAATCGGCCAAGTGCGAGCGGACTCGCGCACGAAGGGTTCCGTACCGTTCTAGAGCAAAAATAGACCAAAAATTGTGTTTTTTTTGTATGGGAGCCCCCCTTATTTTTTATTTTATTTTAATATTATTATTAATTATTAAAGTATAAATATAAATAAGGATATTGCGAAAATTTCAAGTGCCTAGCTGTTGTCATTATTGATTACGAGCAAAAAAGGCTAATAAAATCCCGTTTCTTGTATGGGAGCGCCCCTTAAATTGATGGAGTTAGAGAGAACACAAAATAGCACGTTTCTGGATATTGCATCACTTTCCTACACTTGTGCACGATAAGGAATATTGGTTAATACTCTACTGCCGCGGCCGCATATGCGTAGTGCTTCGCGCTAAAACCGATTCTATAATCTGCGTATATCGTCCAATAGTATCATCTCATAGCACGAAGCTTCGGACGATAGACGCAGGTGCGGCCGGGCCGTACCAATATTACACAATAAAACCCAACTAACACAATTTTAGGAAAATAATTATACAAAAACACAACATCACTCTTTCACATTCCCGGCAAAATACTTCGATCAACCACAGACTACATGACATGTAGTCTGTGGTTGTATATATTGTATTATCTATGGACTACACAGAAGTGTCAAGTGAACTTTGCGCATATGTGTAGCAGGTAAGCAAACATTTGGACATAGATCTTTGAGCTCTTTGATGTGCGCCAAAAAACCGACATCGAAGGGCAAAGTGCAAATGTTTGTACAAAGCTGTGAACAAAGTCTCAAAGTCCCGTGCTACACATGTGTACAAACAAGTGTTCAAATATGTGTTCAAATGTTTGTGCTATGTGTGGCGCCGGCCTTACGCTACATAATTTTGTAAACAATAGTCGTCACAGATTAGAGTATTATAGAGTAGAATAGTCGTGTTCGTATAATTTTTCAATGCACATGGCTCTCAGTATATATACTGCATTATCTATTAAAAAACTGTTCCAAACTCGAAGCCTATTTATATATATATTATGAGATAGCGTGTTTGTTTTTGTCATCCGAGGCGGTTTCTCCAACGAATACTATACTCACGAGGAGGGTTTCTCTCACTCTATTTCTATCTCTTTTCCCCTTAAACGTCATCTGACTTTTTCACACCTGTCAGTTGCTCTTGACATCTGATGTTAAACTTAAAAAGTATAAATGTCGGATGTCGGGAGCAGCGCGCTCATTGGCGGTTTGTTTTTTGATCCGTGCGGTTCTCTAGTGTTTTTAAAATTTTAACGGTGTTACCGTTCGCTTTTTAGTAGTTATTTTGTTAATTTGTTAATAATTGTTGTAATTATGACTAAACGTAATAATTCAAAAGAATTGTTTTCGGTTTCGGCTAAACGTCCACGCCAAAGCAGTGAAGTTTTAAACAATTTAATTTTACAATTCACTAACATTCGAAATCATAACATTTTACCTAGCAATAGTGAAAATACCGTGCAGGACGATAGTCCAGATGCAGACAAAGGTGAGTTATTTAAAAGTTTTAACTGTGAAGATAAAAACTTGCATATAATACCTGGCTCTGTCGAATTAAATCAGCCTAGCTCGATACCTATATCTGAGCCCTTGTTTTCTATGCCGATTTCTACTTTAGCTGATAAGGAACTAAACATACAAAGAGCTTTATGTTATATTGAAAAACTAAAATCATTGCAGCATTTTGAAACCGATAATTGGTCGGAAGTACGGTATTCAGACGTACAAAAATTGTATTGTGCCTATCCTGGCTTCGTGGAATTGGATTGCAATGACGAGTTAAAGCCATATTGTGAATCGTCTTTTTTAGCATGTACAGAACGTGGTTTCGCAGCCATTTCATTAGCTATCCTAAAACAAAATGAGGCATTGGGACAAGTGATTAAAGATTTTATTTCTTGGTTTAGTTCTGTGCAAGTTACTGACGCTAAGTCGGTAGAATCTAAACTTCGTGAACCTTTTATCCAAGGGGACTTTAGTAAAATCTCTAACGATCTTCTGCAGATGACATGTGGCCATCGAGCCGATATTATACAGCAGCGCAGAGACGCTTTATTAAAGTCTGTTAAAAATAAATGTTTTAAATCTACCCTCCGAAAAATACCTCCAACTTGTGAAAGTTTATTTAATAAAAATGATTTTTCGGCTGTTGTTGACAAAAATGGAGGTAGTAGTAAAGTTTTTTGGCCTCAAAAATATGATGAAATTCAAACTAGAAAATCTTTTTCTGAAAAATTTTTTAACACTGTACCTACGCAAGGTCAGCACCTACTTTCACTGGCGCACAGTAGAACCGATTTTGGACGCAATAATAATAATTTTATAATTGTACCTGCGCAAGGTCAGAACCTACTTCCACTGGCGCACAGTAAAACAAATTTTGGACACAATAATAATTACATACCATCACAAAATATTGCAGCCTTTAACTCTATTTTGCAACCTGCGCAAGGTGTGCCAAACCAACAAAATATCTTTAGCAACTTTCCACGCAAGGAAGGAATTTTAATCCCAGAGGTTTTCGACCCTCAGGGAGCGGGCAACAACCCAATAAAACATGAAATACCGCCTCTCGTTGAGACGGAAACTTTAAAAATAAGTACCAACTCATTCAGAGCCGGTCAACTACAACTATTCCCAAACAGATGGGTGAAGTTAGGAGCGGATCCATACTTATTAAAAATAATCATGGGCTACAGAATTCCATTTAAAATAAAACCTCCCCTTCATTTTACCAACATTTTAAATCTTTCAGACAGCTCGCAGCGTCCAATTTTCAATTTAAAGAATCTAAACCATTATTTGCACGTAAGCAAGTTTCGTTTGGTGAACGTACAGAAGATTCCAGCCTTCCTTCAGGCTGGAGATTGGATGGCTAAAATCGACCTGTCAAACGCCTATTTCCATGTACCAGTAGCTACATCTCACAGATGTTTCCTGCGATTAATATACCAGGGCAACCTGTTGCAAATGACATGCCTGCCATTTGGTCTAGCGACAGCTCCCAAGATATTCGCGTCTTTAACAAATTGGGTAGCTCAGATATTACGAGAGCAGGGCATACGCCTAATTGTATACTTGGATGACTTTTTAATTGTTCACCAGGATGTAAAGATGTTACGCAAACATATAAATCTAACTCTGAATTTATTAATTTACCTCGGTTGGACAGTAAACTGGTCAAAATCTGTCCTAGATCCTCAGCAAACCTTACAGTTTTTGGGCGTTATGTGGGACCCGACTCGCAATCTAAAGTGGTTACCAACAGATAAAACACTGCGCATAAAAGAGAAATGTTTAGAGATCTGTCAATTAAAGATGGCCAATTTAAAAACAATTCAGTCTTTAGTAGGTCATCTCAATTTCGCGAGTTTTTGTGTCACGAGAGGTCGCCTAAACTATCGAAATCTGTTAAACTTTTGTCAAAAGTTACGGGACATGCCTCCAAAGAAATTATTCCCTGTGCCGACGCAGGCGTTATTAGAAACTCAATGGTGGGTTCGAAACCTACATATTCAATCTCCGATTCATCTCAATCCGGTGTCTCATTACTTAGCCACCGATGCATCGGGTTCGGGTTGGGGAGCTCAAATGGACAACCTGCGTATGACAGGGACCTGGTCGACTCACGAGCAATCCCTGCATTCAAACCACAAAGAGATGCTGGTTATTCTCAAAATTTTTCAAAATTTAGCCCCATATCTAGAAAAAACCACTATTTCAGTGCAGTCGGACAACCGAACAACTCTTGCGTTTCTAAGAAACGAAGGGGGAACTCGATCCCAGTCTCTGCTAAATCTGTCACGTCAGATATTTGCTATCTTAGATCACTACAATATCAATCTATCCCTTCACCATCTGCCCGGCCGGTACAATGTGGAAGCAGATCGGTTGTCGAGACAAAAATTGACACCAGAATGGCATCTTCTGCCTCCGATCACCGACATAATTTTCAGGAAATGGGGACTGCCGGTGATCGACCTATTTGCCTCTCAGTCAGCCCATGTAGTCCCTCGGTATGCGAGCCTAGATTTAATGGACCATCAGGCGGAATTTCATGACGCATTAAGTCGTCCATGGAACTATCCCCTGGCCTGGGTATTCCCACCCCCTTTTCTCATGCCTCGGGTACTTTCGCATTTGAACAACGCACATGGGAGCTATCTAATTATAGCACCAAGATGGGAGAAGGCCTTCTGGCGTCCGGACTTACGCAGCCGAGCTCTAGAAGCTCCGTTCACGATCCTCAATCTAGACAAAGTCCTTGTCGATACAATGACCAATAAACCGCCTCCACAAGTACAGGAGATGGTATTGGAAGTATGGAAATGTGGGGGTGGACCCAGGCACTAAAAGGTCGGACACCCAATCAAATTAACCTTCTAAAATCTAGTTGGCGCGAGTCTACTAGGAGGTCTTATGAATATGCATGTCGAAGTTGGTGTATCCCACCATAAGGGCCCATCAGAATAATATAATCCCACCATAAGGGCCCTTCAAAATAATATACCTATAGATTAGATTAGATCTTGCTAGGTATTTATTTTGACCTATTATTTAGACCTCTATGTAAATTGAGTAATATACTTTCTAGAATTAATATGATTCATGGTTGTTTCATAAATCTGTAGTGCCAGCTTTATGACCCTAACGAATATAGGGATATTGATTTTCTATCAGGCTTTATAAATTTAAATTATGGCTGGTACAAATTTAAATTAGGAGTGCTCTCGACTTAAGTTTTTTAATATAAAACAATGGTATTATATTCTGTCCAGGCAATTTGGATGAAAACTGATTCAGAATAATTAATCTCAGGCTTTAGATCCCATATTTTTTGGATAAAATCTTGAATTCGTCTATCTAGAACGAGACGAGATGGATGTAAATTAGTTATCATATTTCTGATATTTTGTAAATTGTGATCCACAGAAGTGGCGTCTAAAATGACTATTTCAAATTAGTTAAAATCACTACTATTCGAGCCGAGTGTAAAAGCTACATCAGGTAGTCTTCGTCTAGCATCTGACAAAATTTTCTAAGAATCTAACGTTCACAAGATGCATTTTTGAAAATTAGTTAATTTTGAAGTTCATTTATGTCACTTTACAGTACCTATTGTTTAATTTATTCAAATTATATTATGGACTGGCATGATTTACTAATTTCTCTTATTGAACTTTATAAACTACATTTTAACTTGTACTATCTTTTCCTATATAATATTATAAATAAATGATTTTTCACACCAGGCGATATCAAACACGTCTCATAATATATATATAAATAGGCTTCGAGTTTGGAACAGTTTTTTAATAGCAGCGTTTTACCTACCAATAAAACGCTTATTAAAACACTTTCCAAACTCGAAGCCTACAGTTTGTATATCTGCCTGGTATTTAATATATATTATGTAAAACCAATGAGCGCGCTGCTCCCGACATCCGACATTTATACTTTTTAAGTTTAACATCAGATGTCAAGAGCAACTGACAGGTGTGAAAAAGTCAGATGACGTTTAAGGGGAAAAGAGATAGAAATAGAGAAACCGCCTCGGATGACAAAAACAAACACGCTATCTCATAATATATATATAAATAGGCTTCGAGTTTGGAAAGTGTTTTAATAAGCGTTTTATTGGTAGGTAAAACGCTGCTATTATCTATGCACATGGCTTTTTTCGCGGTTTGGCAACTGACTGTCAACCATAGAACACTACGTATTCGTACTAGGAGTAAATGATAAATCTTCTGTGGTATTCGTTGCTCTCATGCTCTTAAAAGTATTCTGTGGTACCTATACTATGTTCTGTGATTTTGTGAATAGCACTCGCTTGAGCTAAATATTTTAAAACTGTTAAATTTTGTCCTAAAGTTTTCAAAACTGTTGCTTTTCTATCTATGTGTGTAAATTACGAATTTCAGTTTATAACTCTCGTAAAAAATCGATGAAACATGTCTTTGCATTGTGACCCTGGCCATCATAAATTTGTAGCTGTTCAAATTGAAGAAAATGATATCAATACGGGCCTTTATAAAGTTCTTCAAGTTCTGCGACCAAATTGGTCGGTCCCTAATATAAATTTTAAGGTATTTAACATTATTCAGTATGACTTTGTATTAAAACAACATTATTATTTCAATTGATTTTATTTTCTAGGTTTTTACCGATGGTATTACAAATAAATTAGTAGCTTGCCAAGCAGATGGTGAAGATATAGTACTGATTCGCATTTATGGCAATAAAACAGATCTCCTTATTGACAGAAATGCAGAAGTAAGGTCAGTGTCCGTTCCTCATAAATAACAAGTAATTTATTTGTATAAAGGCCGTCACAGACTTAGCTATAATATATATTAATATACCGTACTAAACACTAAGACCAGAAATATATATTATAGCTGAGTGTGTGGTCACGCGAAAATTGTATAGAAAATATATATTAATATGCCTAGCTATAAACAATATATTATAGCTAGTCTGTGACGGCCTTTGCAAATGTAATAACTAATAAATAATAACTTGATATTAATTGTTATTTCAGAAATATTACTAATCTACACAAAATAGGTTTGGCCCCAGAGATATATGGAGTATTTAAAAATGGACTTGCTTATCAATACTATCCTGGTGTAACTCTGACGCCGGAATCAGTAGTTGATGAAAAAATATGGAAACTTATAGCCAAACAGATGGCTATAATGCATAAAGTTCAAATCGAACCTGAGGTATTTTACGACATTAATAATACGTCCTCTTTTCTTTCTTTTCCATAATCCATACTAATTTTATAAATGTGAAAGTGTGTCATCTGTCTGTTTGTCTGTCTGTCTGTTACATCTTCACACCCAAACCGCTGAACTGATTTTACTGAAATTTGACATGGAAATACTTTGAGTCCCAGTAAAGAACATAGGATACTTTTTGTTCTGGGAAAATATATGGTTTCCGTGCGATAAATGATTTTTGGCGCAACGGAGTTGCGGGCGTCATCTAGTCTTTAATAAATGTTGAACACTAACTAATGAAACACAATTTTCGTGCACTTTTAGCAATAATTTTAACAAATTACATGACCGGTTTCGAAATAATTTCAACATGAATTTCCACCAAGAACCAACAGTACAATCAGTTACATATATTTAACACGTCGATCGTGGAAAAACGAGACACAATAGCTTATCTTTTGTTATCGCGGTTGCATGCGACCGCTTGGGGCTTGATGAATTAATAAATGTGAATCTAATCTGGGTGCACGGTAGTGCACCCGCCGAGACGAGCCAAGCGAAGCGCAAGGGCACTACCTACCTTTTCTCGAAGTGTTTCGCCGTTTTTTTGAACCTTCATAGAATTAGTTTCCGTTGTAGCAGATAGTTCATATTTTCAGGATATGATGTCATCAATAGACTTATTAAGCATACAAAGTCTCAATTGAATAGCTCTTATACTTTAGATTTTATAGATATCTAAAATACGCCGATTTCGTCACTGACACACTGATGGTAATCAAAATGTTTGGCTACTTCCTGAAGTGCTAGAAAGCTGAAATTTGGTATGTAATCTAAGTTTAGTATACAACCAATAAAAAAATTCATAAACTAGTAATTTTCACCCCCCAACCCCTAAAATGGGGGAGGTGGATGTTTTCCCTTATCGGAAACTAACTCTGTTTCCGATGTACCAGATAGTTTATATTCTCAGGATATGATATCAATAATAGACTTATTAAACACACAAAGTTTCAATTGCAAAGCTTTTATACTTTAGATTTTACAAATATCCATCTAAAATACGCCGATTTCGTCACTGATACACTGATGTCAGTGCGTATAATGGTCGTAGTTGACGGCAAATGCTCGGAAACTCAGTCTGTTGATGCTGGTGTCCCTCAGGGCTGTGTGCTATCGCCTACTCTATTCAGACTGCATATCAATGACATGTTACAGACCAACGACATTCATTGCTATGCAGATGATAGTACAGGTGATGCTGTATATACCCCCAATATTTCTCGGCTAAATGTTATTGAGAGTCGAAACGAACTTGTGTCTAAAATAGAGAATTCATTGGAGAAAGTCTCTGAATGGGGTAGACGTAACTAAGTCCAATTTAACCCCGCCAAGACACAAGTCTGCGCGTTCACCACTAAAAAGTCACCAATGGTCGTATATCCTCGTTTCGAGGGCACATCTTTAACCATCTCCCCTAGCATTGAGATACTTGGCGTCAACATATCGAGTGAAGTCCAGTTCCGATATCATCTAGCTAGAGGGTAAGGCCAAGTTAGCCTCGAAGAAGCTTGGTGTTCTTAACAGAGCGAGACAGTACTTCAGTCCGGACCAACGCCTACAACTCTACAAGGCGCAGGTTCGGCCTCATATGGAATATTGTTCTCATCTCTAGGCAGGGGCGCCAAAATACGAACTGCTCCCTCTTGATCGTATCCAACGAAGGGCCGCTCGAATTGTTGATTGCCATAGTGTTTCAAACAGCTTGGACCCCTTGGAATTACGCCGAGATGTGGCGTCACTCTGCATCCTCTATCGGTTGTAGGATCACGGGGAGTGCTCTGAGGAATTGTTCGGAATCATACCGCCTGCAATTTTTCGCCATCGTCCCACGCGAAAAACATACCATCCTCATTACCTTGATGAGTGGTAGTCTTCCACAGTGCGTTTTTCGCGTAACTTTCTGCCGCGTACTGTAAAACTCTGGAACGAACTGTCACCAGCAGTATTTCCGGACCTATACGACCTGCAAACCTTCAAGAAAAGAGCGTATTCCCTCTTATAAGGCCGGCAACGCACCTGCAGCTCTTCTGATGTTGCGAGTGTCCATGGGCGACGATAGTTGCTTACCATCAGGTGACCCGTTTGCTCGTTTGCCCCCTTATTTTGTAAAAAAAATATATATATGACAAACTCAAGGAAAGTGTTGTATTTCAATATTATGTTGCTTCATATTTCAAAGGATTGTATGGGAAAACAAGAAAATGCTGAATGTCGAAACTTTGCCTGTTTTTTTGTTTAATATCACTTTGGAGAAATTGTTTACAATTATATAGCGCATGATGCAAAAATAATTTTTTGTTATTTCTTATAAAATACAAAACATCCTGTATTGTATTATTGCACCAATCGCTAGTACTGCTTATTATAACAATTTCTCCAAGGTAAAATCCAGGAAAGGTAAGATTTTTAAGGTTTTGTTGTTTTCCCATACATTTCTTAAACATATTGAAACAATATACTAAAATACAACACTTTCCTCAAGTTTGCCATATACGATTACTTTAGAGAAATGATTCCTTACCAGCAACACTATAAATTGATGCAATAATACAGGTGATTTTTTGTGATATTTTCTTACCTACGAAGTGCCCCTCCTTCTTTTTGTACTTTTTTTTTTAGTTTTTTTTTTTGTACAGCATTGTGCTTAACAATTAATATTGTTTATTATTTAATTTTTAATAAATACATAAACAGCTTTTCTTTATAACATACATTTATATAAATTGACAGTTTTATCGTAAGATAACTTATCTTTTTGTTTTGACATGCATAGATAATAAGATAAACTTTTTATCACAACATTCATTATAACTTGTAAGCATGAACTTAGAAAAAAAGGCGGACGGAGTCTTATTATACACAGCACTGTGTCATCAGAGTCGGCCACGCACACATTCTTACGCCTGTCAAATGGCCGGACTAGCGTAAGAATGTGTGCGTGCGGACCGTGTACATGCAGTCAGCCTGGCCGACTCTGAAGACACAGTGCTGTGTATTTAATAAGACTCCGTCCGCCTTTTTTTCTACGTTCATGTTTATAAGACTAATTTTGTGACATTCAAATTAGAGCAGGAGCTAGAGGTAAGTGAGTATGCATAAACTGAGTGCCGGAATTTGTAAAGAATTGTAAAGGAAAGATAAAAGTTAAGTATAACATGTATCTTGTTGGCCGAATGTCGGTCCAATGTTATGGCTCTCAGCTAAATTCAGTCAAAGTGATGTCACTCAGATAATAATTATTGCATATGCCATATTCAACTGCCTCTAGCGCCTCATACCTGCACTAATTTTAAATATTGTTAGTAGACATTTCATATCAGCAAATCATTGTCATTTTAACAGATTAATAGAGAACCAGCAGTTTGGGATAAAACAGAACAATTTTTATCATTAATACCAGAACAATTTTCAAATCCGAATAAGCAGAAAAAGTAAGTATTACCATATTTATATTATAAAAATTTTGTATCATATTTTAATAATAATTGAGGCCTTTTTGTTAACCTGATGCCCTACATTGATTGCAGCCAAGTGTTTCAATGAGCAACCAATTTATCTAATAGAATGTTGAATCTTCTGACCTCATTTCATATCAATACTTATTTGGTTGGCTGTTATTGGGCAGAGTTCTTCAAATATGTAGTAATAATAAATATAATAGTCTCTACGTATTACTTTCTGTGCACAGTACAAGTGTTTTAATACAACAATGTTTCCTATTTTCATAGAACACATTATGGAAAAATAATGTACCGTACATATTATGTGTTATTTGATGGTAAAAATGTCTAATTCTAAATGCCGCACTCAGAGGCGTAAAATTCGCCAAAATCTTATCTAATCTAAACTTAACTCTTTTGACGTAAGCCCTACACATTAACTGTAAAGTTATCATTAAAATGAAGTTTAATCATCATTAAATGCCTCTGAGAACGGCAGTAACTGGTAGACTTTCGCCTGTGGTTTTCACCTGCATGTTTTCTTTCTGGTCGTATTAAGTATCTATTAAAAATTATAATTTATAATATCCACAATATTTTCTAATCTTTCGCCCTTATTATTCAGATAAACAAATATTTTGTGCTCTCTAAATTAAACAAACTTTAAAAGTAGTGGACATTCTTTGGTGATGCAGCGCAAGGCTGTCGTTTCATAATTCATATCAGGCGATCCGCTTGTTCGTTGGTCTTTCAGTTTCAAGTATATGAAATACATATCATTATTTGTAAATAATATAAAAATAGTAATTTACATATTATTTGCTGTTGTTTGTGTTTGTCGACTCGTGATGTATTCGTCCGCGTGACAATCTCTTTATATATTTGATTGCTATATTATGATGCGTCGTTGGCTGTAAATATCATTTTTAGGGTTCCGTAGCCAAAATGGCAAAAAAGGAACCCTTATAGATTCGTCATGTCTGTCTGTCTGTCTGTCCGTCCGTATGTCACAGCCACTTTTCTCCGAAACTATTAGAGCTATACTATTGAAACTTGGTAAGTAGATGTAGTCTGTGAACCGCATTAAGATTTTGATGCAAAAATGGAAAAAGTATTAAAAATTTTAGGGGTCCCCATAGGTACAACTGAAACAAAAAAAATTTTTTTTCATCTAACCTATGCGTGTGTGGTATCTATGGATAGGTCTCTAAAAATCATATTGAGGTTTCTCATATCATTTTTTTCTAACCTGAATAGTTTGCGAGAGAGACTCTTCCAAAGTGGAAAAATGTGTGTCCCCCCCCCTCTAATTTCTAAAGTAGAGGCATGATAATTCTAAAAAAAATATATGATGTATATTACTATAAAAACTACCAACGAAAATTGGTTTGAACAAGATCTAGCCAGTAGTTTTTTTTTATACGTCATAAATAGTAAAACTTAATGAAACAAAAAAAAAAATTTTTCATCTAACCTATGCGTGTGTGGTATCTATGGATAGGTCTCCAAAAATCATATTGAGGTTTCTCATATAATTTTTTTCTAAGCTGAATAGTTTGCGAGAGAGAGTCTTCCAAAGTGGAAAAATGTGTGTCCCCCCCCCTCTAATTTCTAAAGTAGAGGCATGATAATTCTAAAAAAAATATATGATGTATATTACTATAAAAACTACCAACGAAAATTGGTTTGAACGAGATCTAGCCAGTAGTTTTTTTTATACGTCATAAATAGTAAACCTTAATCTAAATTTCATTAAATCGACTGAAATATAAAAATAAATCAAAAATAATATAATTTCATAAAAATTAACCTTATTGCTGCTGCGGAACCCTCCATGGGCGAGTCCAACTCGCACTTGGCCGCTTTTTTATCTATCTTATTACAAAATTGTAAGCAAGATTCTTTGTAATATTCTCGTTTTCTTGTAAGGTTTTCCTCATTATGCTATACCTATCTTTTCAGTGAGTATAGATTCATCTTAGCCTTTGCAGCTTTGCTCAAACTAAGGATTCAGAAATTCACCCACCATTGAATTATAAATTGTTCCAAAATAACTAACACCCATTAAAATATATTTTTATATACCTAATGGAAGTAAAAAATTCTATAAATATTTTTATAGAATTTTTAATTAAGTATTATTAAAAATTATCAGCGAGCGCTGGAATGTCTTAACCAGTACCTAAGTAGTACAGAATTATTGATATACCTACTCACTACCGAATGAGAATAATTATTGATGTACTAATAATTATTATTCCAAAAAATATTTTTGAATTTTGCTTTGCTCTGTCTTGATTCCTTAACATTCTAGCGTTCGCGACTGTCTGAATGTTTATGTTTTGTGTGTGTATTGTATAATCGCAGTGCTTTTATCGACTGTTGTAGATTTGCGAATAGCTTTGGGTCAATAACAAGACTAAGGATAGAGTTTGAGCGTCTAAAGTCGAAATTAACAAAAACTGAGAGCCCAATTGTGTTTGCTCACAATGATTTGCTTCTAGGAAACGTGATCTACAATGAAAGTAGTGGGACTGTAAAGTTCATAGACTATGAGTACGCCGCGTATAATTACCAAGCGTACGATATTGCGAATCACTTCAATGAGTTCGTTGGTGAGTGCTTATTGATTCAGTGCTCTAGCTAGCATTGGGGCCATATAAAACTTTAACATGGGTTTAATATGCCTCTAATATGGCTTTAATATTAGGCTATAAGCTATTAGACGTTTAATGCTTCAATCCCCAAGCGGTCACCGGCGACCGAGATAACAATAGAAACTATATTATTGTATGATTAATAAAGAATTTGAATTTGAAAAATTTGAATATGGCCTCAATGCTAGTAGGGACCTCTGACCTAGTAAAGAATTTTTTCCTGTGCTCCCTGAATACAGTTTTTCCTGCATGTTAATTATATGTTGCATGACCCGTGTAGTGCGAATTTGCCTCCTCTTCACGCTAAAACAGCTAAACCGATTTTGATAAAATTTGGTATGAACACACTTTGAGAAACAAGAATTGGGATAGTTTTTGTTAAGAAAGAATGAATTAATGATTAATGAATGAATGAAATTTTATTTTTCCAAACAGAATAACAAAATAGACAAAAAACAGTTACTCGCGATGACACTTATACCTATATTATTTATAGTAGCCCGTAAATGTAGGTACGGTTTCTGCACGATACTAATAAAACAACTTACAAATTATTATTGTACAGTACGGTATGGAAAAAATTACATACGTAGGTACCTACATTGTAGTAAAATATTATTACCTTAAATATTATATCTTGCTTCCGAGATTCTCAAGGTTATCTCTATTTGTTAGGTATATCTGTTTGACGGTTTTGCCGAACGTTTGCTCTACTACTGTTAAACCTTATAGACGATTATTTATAAATCGCTGTCATAGACATTCTCAATACCAATCTTGGCTGATGCAGTCTCAGTGCCATAAGCTGGTATTTAATTCTTATTAGTTTGATATCAAGAGCTTGTAAGTTATGTAGCAACGTAAAGGTTTGACCATACTTAAAACTGCCTCTCAAGCAGCTGCACTTTGACAGCCCAGCACAGTTGAGTGCAGAGTATCGTTTTATTAATTTCACTTTGTTTACGTATTTTACTTCGTTGATACGCCAGGCGCTATACATTACGTACAAATCGTACGATCTATCAATTCAAACAGCATCTCAAAAATGATTTTTACCAAAATCTTTTATCTTAGCGACAAGAGCGATTTTAAAACGGGCTTTAGTGCGGAGCTTAAATAAGGTTAAGAAGTAGCACAATTTATGTTCTGCCCAAAATGTATTGAAATTTGAATCTAAGTAATTTTACAAATCTTTATTTCAGGTCTGTCGATCGAAGATATTGACTATCAAAAGTATCCGAGCAAAGAGTTCCAGTGTTCATGGATACGAACTTATCTGGCTGAGTTTTTGGACTCTACGCCTTCGACAGAGGAGATAGAGAAAGTCTACAGAGAAGTCCAGTGTCTGTCCCTTGCCTCACACTTTCTGTGGGGAGTTTGGTCGTTAGTACAATATGAGCTGTCAGACATCGATTTTGATTTTGGAAGGTATTTTTTATTAAAACTGATTCACAATGCTGTTTGACTCCGATTGAACAAGGCCTTCACGAATCGACGTTTACCAATATCCAGCCCCGGATTTATAAAAAGGCCGCTATAGAGTATAGACCACGGCGTAGGGGTGGCAGCGTCCTAGAGGGACCGGACCGTCCATAGAGGCCCTATAGATGTCGTACATGGCCTGGCCCAGGCCATGTACGACATCTATAGGGCCGCCTGGGCGCCAGAAATTAAGTTACCTACACTCACAAAAAATATTAATTTGACAATGCCAATATCCCGGGTGCGATAAGTTTTCGCTTGTGCTGCGCTAATTATTTTTCTAAATAACTTTTTTTAGTAAAAGAATAAGTAGAAAAAGAATCCAACTGGATCCGTAACTTTTATATAACGAGCGTTACACTCATACTCGTAACTGAGACGAATTGTAATGAAATCAAGCTCAAATCCGACAAGCTGTTTAGGTGTTAGAGTAGGAAACAAATTAAATGATTATTATGTAATATTATGTGTACACTTGAAAAGCTTCCTCCTTCTGGCGCAGACCATATAAAAATAATATTACAAGAAAGAAAGAAGTAAATAAGAATAATAATAATATAATAATAATATCTATGGACGCTTCACATCACGTCGGTCTGGCCCCGTGCTAAGTACCTAAAGGACTTGTGTTACAGGTACCAGACAATGGAAATATATTTAATACTTTTATACTATACATATATTTAAGATTTTTATTATATAATACACATATTTAAGATTTTTATTATATAATACACATATTTAATACACATCCAGACCCGGGAACATTGAAAACTTTTTGTTCCGCGCGTCGGCGGGATTCGAACCCGCGACCCCCGGCTTGAGCTACCGACGCTCTCACCACTACGCCACAGAGGTCGTAAAAGAAAGAATAATTATTATAATTTTGATGATGGTAACAGCCAGCAACTTCTGACGTCACTAACCTAATGCTAGCATAAATATTATCTGAGATAACATTTATCTCGACCTGCTATTTCGGCCTCCTTATGACCTGTATTATAAAATAATTCCATTCACAGTGATAAGAAATATCAGCATAGTAAATACTGTATAATATTATGTGAGCGTTACCAGCGCTACTAATATAACTTTGTCTGTTTCAGATATGCGGAGATTCGCCTAAACAGATATTTTGAGCTAAAGGATCTCGTATTCAAAGAAAGTTTGTTATAACATTGGCAACATTTCATAGTAAATTTTTTGTCTATGTATTATTTGTACATATACATAATCTTCGTATTTAGCTTATGCCAAAGTGTATGATGTATCTAATCTAAGATGTTCAATAAGTCATATTTATTTTAATAATCATTACTATGGCTCATTTCAAATTACTTTATAGTTACGAATTGGTAATGTATTGTTAACCAAAATAATAGAAATGTTATTGAAAATATATTTTTATGTTTTATCTCTGGTGTAGAGTCCTTATTAAATCCCCACAACCCTTGTTATTTAAAGCGTTATTTTACGCCGGTTTTCTGTAATTTCGTGCTCCGGTTCAGTCGGCGCACCCGTGCCTTCTACAGGACCGGACATAATTTTGTGTGCACTGTGCCAACTTTAAAGTATTGTTAAGGAAAGTAATATAAGGTTTTAAAAGACACCAAATAGCAAAAAAAGTTGCGAGCTTCGAGAAATTATTTGGAACTACATGTTGCCCACGGCCACAACTCCGTTGATCACTTTGAACATGAGAACTTTTCATAAAAGTTCTCAATAAAAAACTTGTCAATTGACGTTTTAGTCTTGACAAGATTTTGCAGTCATAATAAAAGGAACTCGCCCACACGCAGTATATCAAACTATAAAGTTTTAAATAACTTTTAGTATGTGCCACAAACATTTCGGTAATTTAGCTGTTATTCGCGGCATAGTATATTATCGATTGTCCCCACATGAGCTGAAACCTTTCGCTCATGCTTCCCAAGGCCTACGCAACTTCGTACCGCGGACCACAGCAAGGATTTACACTTGGCTACCTAGTAAGTGATCACTGATCAGTAAACATGATGAACCATGACGCCGCAACTCGGTTGCGCCGAAGTTAGCTTAGGCTGCCTTCACACTAGCGTTTGTCCAGCGTAGGCGTTCGATGAACGTATGCGCAGCGCAGACGCCGCGGCGCGTGCGTCGCGTTGTCCGTTGTCGTAACGTTTCCTCTGGAGAACTATTTTATAAAGTAATCTGTGGAACTAATTAAACGCTGCGCTATCGTGGCGCAGACGTTACAAAATTTCTTCAGGAATCAGTACGCGGCGTCTGCGCTGCGCACACGTTCATCGAACGCCCTAGCTACGCTGGACAAACGCTAGTGTAAAGGCAGCCTTATTGTGCGAAAACTAAATTTTTCCGCAAAAATACTTTTATGTAAGAAACATATCTGAATCATTTTTGTTTTGTCTCTCAAGTATCTCCACACCTAATTTTGTCTAAATTGGTTCAGCCACCTTATTATATACCCTAATCTGTGGTTCAGCCTGATTCAGCCTTTCTTATTTATAATGTTAGTATAGACTGGTATAAACTATAAATAAAATAATACTTTGTTACAGCATTAATAGCCACTATAGCAGTGTACTATGGAGTGGAGGAAAGCTATCGTCAGAAACTTCGTAAAAATCCTTTAGATTATGTTAATGAAATTGATCCCAATACTATCTGTCCTGATCCTGAATAAATTCCGGTTTGAATATTACTAGTTACAATTTTTTAATATTTTTACCCATCTTTATCACCCATAGGCTCTAATGTTATGGCTCTAATCATATTTATTATTTTGATACCTCGGCGGGAGTCTTTATGATTACTAACCAATTTGCGCTGTCTGAAGCCAGCGACTTGCTAGTTGTTTCTCAATAATAATAAACCTACTACTCTAGCGGTTATAAATAATAATTAATAATTCATAAAGAAAATTATTAGCTTGACTACGAAAAAAATCTCACAAATTCTCGTACGTAGTTATAGGTACCTTGGTATCATTGGTATCGATTAAAAATTAGAATTTCAGAAATGAAACGAATGTGTAATTAGTTAAATCATCATTTTTACTAAGCTTTAACATCACGAATGCACATCTAAAATTAAAATGGTTTAACCATAGAATTTAATAATAGTAGTGTTCCGTACGAATGCATGTAGAGACGGATGTACTTATATTATGTACTATAGACTACTACTTATTAACTTCATGACGTATTGACTTCATAGAAATTGGTATTAATTCGTTATTCGATCGGTATAAAGCTATACCATAAAACACAGTTGAAACAGTATGAAGTGATAAATAAAACGACACCGCAAAAAGCTGTAAGATCGTTTCGTGTATAATATTATGCTTTCGAGCACAGGCACTCGCAAATGTTGAAACAGTCACAATAACTTTTTATTTAGCACTCGCGAATTCGCAATGGAATGTTCCTAAATTAAATTTTTTACGAGTGATCAACGACAGTAAAAACACAACGTGAATTATGAAAGATTAACAGATTATTACGATTAATTTGTAGGAACTGCCACACTGCACAGTTTAGTAGGTGCGATTAATTACAAGTGCGCGATGAGATTGTTGTTACGAAGCCACATCATTGCACGAGTTAGGTCATCTACACGAACATTAACTTGCTCAATAATTTAATAATGTTACAATTTATTTAGTAGAATTTTTAACATGCAACAAAATAATGTTTGTGTAAAACTAAGGCTTAGTCTACAGGCTAAATGCGGTCTACTTTCATAAACTTTTGCTATAATATATTTTGTTACTTAAAAACTTTGTTTCCAGTTCCTTATTCTAATTTATTCTTTAAACACACTAGCGGTAAAATACCATGACATAACACGATATAGCCCAAAAAGAAAATATATTCCAATTTAACAACATTTTAATTTTTTGCGAGCCATAAAAATGTAGCCACCATAAAAAATAAAAAAATTATGGAATAACATTTTTACTAACGAGAGCTAATATCTACATTGCATTCGGTGTACACATAAAAAATATTAAATAGTGTAAAACGCTATAAAAATTACAAAGCATAAAATAAACGCATATTCGCCATGAAAAAAAAAATATTGAGTTGTAGGCAAACCACCAGCAAGGACAATATAATATGTAATCTATTATAGTTGTATTGTTACATGCTATCTACCCAATTCACTAAATGATAGTATGGGTGAAAGTATTTAAATGCGGACTATTTCGACAACATCAGTGTAGCTTGAATACAAAATGTATTAGGTACAACTTAACGAGATTTAAAAAATTATGTTTTACATTCAAGAGAACTATTAATTTTAGTGAAGTCGAGAACAAACTTTTACGTTATTATCAAGTTTTTCTGATATTGGGCTTCATCAAAGTCACCACCTAGATCCAAGAGCACCGATCTAAACACCATAGTATCGAATGGATTTATCGCTATGGAAATTAGCGGTCTATGCTTTAAATTAAAATAATAACAAATTCTCTCGATTGATGATGTGGCCTGTTTAAATCAAATTTTAATCAAATCCAGCCTATAATTCTGTACAATAACAAAACATTCATTGTTATTGAACAAAATATTCGACATACGTGGTTGACAAAAAATTTAGTAGTGTGCTTATCACAATTTTCCGTTAGGTGACCACTAACTTATTAGGGCCTGTATTCACTTTGATTAGTGCGAGTGCAGGTGCAATTAGGAGAAATTGAAGGACTTGCACTAATCAGTCGCTGCCCACACGTACTATTTCCTGATTACTAATCACCTGCCCTAATCACTTGAACTTATTACTAATCAAAGTGAATACGGGCCTTTACGCAGTGCAGAATTTAGCATATTATATCAGCAGTATGGGCGTGTGTGTGGATGTTAGTGTGGTGTTCACTCGACGTCCATCTGGTCGGCGGGCGGCTGGCCGTCGGCGGGGGCGGGCGCGGGGGCGGGAGCGGGCGGTGGCGTCTTCTCCTTGGGCTTGGGTTTGTTGAGGATCGGGTTCACGATGTTCTCGAAGTTCTGAAAAAATACATGAAATGGCGTGAACAGATTGACTGATTAGCCGTTTGTGTGGGGACAGAAAAGTGCTCCGCTACAAAATCTATACTAATATTATAAAGCGGAAGAGTTTGTTTGAACGCGCTAATCTCAGAAACTAATGGTCCGATTTGTAAAATTCTTTCAGTGTTTAGATAGCCCATTTATCGAGGAAGGCTTTTATCACGCTAAGAATAATAGGAGCGAAGAAATAGAGGAAAATGCGGAAAAAACTGAGAAAATTATTTAGAAGGGATTATCACACAGATTCAAAGAAGTAGATTTTTTTCTGGACTAATTTGTCTGTGAAATTTACGCGAGCGAAGCCGTCCGGAACGTCTAGTCATTCATAAAAAATAAACGAATCAACTTCAAGAGATGGTCATCTTTATTTTGCAGTTTAAAAATTTTAATAGTTTTAAAATAGATAACATCAAAAATGGTGTTTTAAAAAATTTAAATGTCAGTTATAGAAGAACATAGACACGGTTATTCACAAGGTCGCCCCGTACCTGTCGCTCCTGTCGCAGCTGTTGCGCGGTGTGCGGCGGGGGCAGGTGTAGGGGCGCGTGCGCAAGCGCCTGTCGCGCGCTCTCCAGCCAGCTCAGCGCCGACGACGCCGCGTCGCACACCGCACGGATGTCCGCCTCGGTGAGATGGCTGTACTTGACGTCACCGGATCTAGGTAATTGATGGTATTTAAAACATTTATCTCCTCCATTTTTTTAAAAGAAAAACTCAATTTTTATAAAGTTAAAAAAAGAACATTTCCTTAGAATGAATTGGGATTTGGGGTACAGTTTTACACAGGTGACTAAAGCCGTCTGACTTTTGCAGCGATCGCATTTTTACATGGAAAAAATATAAATTATTGATTTCTCACACACGTTATTAAAAAGATATGTTTTTGAGTCAAATCGATTTTAAATTATATATGAATGACTTATGCAACAATCTCAACAAGAAAATGTAACAGGTGATTTTCCTACTTGAGTAGCTATTACATCAAATAAGTCTAGTGTTGTAGTATTTAGTAATTATCAAGATTTTTAATAATAATAACAGTAAATCAGTTCATCGAAAACTTACTTATACTGATCTACAGCCTTATTACACAACTGGATGGTAAGTGAAAATTCGTCTAGTACACTGGGACGCAGTTCAAATTCCAAACGGCGCTGTTTGATTGGTTCTCCCTCTGTCCTCAATTCAGCTAGTTTATCACAGTAAATCTGGAAAATAAAATTTAAGATTTGAGTAACATATTTCATCATTATCATCGATCATCATTATTATCATAGTCAAAGTAAGTACTTGAAAAGAACTTGACTTGTATGTGCATTGAGGGATCACCATTTAGGCCGGTATAAATAGTCAGTACTCAAGATACATCTCGGTCTCAAGACGCGGTTTGGCTCTGTGATTGGTCCAAATTTTGACAGCCAACCAATCACAGAGCCTGAACCGTGTCTTGAGACCGAGATGCATCTTGAGTGTTGACTATTTATACCGGCCTTAGAGTATTTTAGAGTATGCCCCAACAAAATGGAATACAAACAGGGCTTCCATCCAAACGGACACAGTTTTCACCATGGCTAAACTCACACTGGGGCAGAGTCGAAACGTAATGTTTTTTGCCTACAGCAAATTCATCTTTATTGTTCTATATAGTACAAATTTTTGCTATCAAAATATGGTAGCGCTCCATAGCTGTCAGTGCATAATAATAATTATAGATACCTGTCTATTTTGATCTTCACCCTCGTCGTAGAGCCACTGTTCCAAGCCGTCCAAATGGTTGACAAGTTTGTTCCGCTGGTCCTCGGCAACAAAGTCATGCAACATTTCACCCTCGGACAGCTTCCCTCGCAGCTCGTACACGTATTCTTCGAGAGCGTTACGGGCGTCCGCGCGCTCCTTCTCCTGACGATCTTGGGCTTGCATTTTGCCCTGAAATTAGAAAGGAAGGTATTGGTACTTATAATAGGAAGGTATTGGTAATTGGTACCAATAAATTCGCGTCTAAACCACACAAGATTTTAAAGCAAAAGATGCGTACACGTATCGAGGTGGTAGCGGTCTTTGACCCCACTTTACTAAAGAAAATGACATATATCATCGTTTTCAATATACTTATTGCCTAAACATGGACAACAAAGTGACAGTCTAAGGGCAATATCGTATTTTGCATACTCAATTATGATTTATGACTGACCATGGAGTAAATCTTTGAACTAAAAAAAAGTTGGAAATTATCGATTAATGAGAGCATTTTACTCATCACTCTTACAACTAGAAAGCTCAATGGCCGCTGGTGCCATCTAATTTCTTTTTAACTATAGTATTATATATTTTTTTCAGGAGGAATTTAATAGACGCGAGAAAAAGAACAAGGCTACTTAAGTGGCAATGGGCAGGACACGTATGCAGACATACAGGTAATAAATGGACAAAACGTTTAACAGAGTGGGTGCCAAGAGACAGAAAAAGGAAAAAAGGAAGACCAAACAAGAGATGGAGAGATATATTTAATGAGAGATGTGGACCCCTATGGATGAGGATGACATGGGATAGAAACTGCTGGAAGGATTTAGGAGAGGCCTACGCCGTAGAGGCGACTACTACTTAAAATTGAATATTACTACTTTAAAATTGCTAATTAATCATGCTTGTAAGACTGTAGTAGAAAATAAAGGCTATTTTTATTTATTTATTTATTATATATTTTTTTACCTCTTGCTCCATGTATCCATTCAGCTCGTGCTGCGAGAATCCGTGAGTTTTCGCATCAATAGGCAGCTCAATCGTTTTCACCAAAACCTTTTTAGACTTGTCTTTGGACTTATCCTTTTTATCGTCACCCTCCTGTAAATAAGGCGAAAGGGTTCAAAACTTATGGGGATAGAGCCCCACCATTACACCATTTGGGATATGCAATATAGAAATATCAATCCCAAATAATGTAATGACCCATTTGCACAAAAATACCTATCAACAATAAAAAAAACATTATTACATCTTATACATATAATAATACAAGAAAATAAAAAACTTGCAGGGTAAACAAAAACATGCGTGGACACAGAGTATACTTCAAAATCACTTAAGTATCTTCACAAGGTTTAAAGCCTTTGAAAAGTACCGTGCAAATGGGACCTCAAACTGAGAGTGGGGGAAAATGTCAATACTGTGGCGTCTGCTGCCGTTTTTTAACAATTCACATAAAAAAGCAATCAACGACAGCAAACGCCACAAAGGAAAGAAGGCCACTTTCAAGTCAGAATTTACTTGTACTTGGAATTCTACCAGATTGACCATGTGAGTTGTGAGTGAGTACTGAGTAATTTATTTAGTCACTGCTAATAAAGGCCTTCTTTCCTTTCTAGCGTACACTTCACAAGGCACTACCGACACGTACCCCGCTGAACCACTGGCCTACTCTCTGTGTCCACGATTGTTTTTGTTGACCATCCCCTTCGTCTTCTCTCACCTCTTGGTTTTCAGGACCGTTCGGTTCCTGAGAACCACCGTTGGTCTCCATTGGGGCGTCCTGGTTTTGGGCATTTTCGTTGGTGTTTTCCATTTCTACGTTCTCGTTTTGAGTGGAATCCTGTTTCTTTTCGACTAGAGAAGCGGACGCGACGGTGATTATGCCGTGAATGTTGACGCGCACTTTCAGTTTTACTTTCTGGGACTCGCCCTCAGCAGTAGGATGTACGTCTTTGATGTTCCACTGACCTATCGTAGAAATACAACTTTAAAGGCCTGTTTCACCACTTCCTGATAAGTGCCGAATAGGCTATCCACCACTTAGCTTGACAAATCAAGTATGGAGAATCTGTCAAAAAAGTTGTGAATAGCCTATTCGGCACTTTATGAGAAAGTGGTGAAACAGGCCCTAAATATATTCTTTTTGGTGTGCCAGTGATGATACCAAATATTTAAGTTCGTAACCAACCTCTATAATATTTAAAAAGTTAACTTACCAATGAAGTTGTCCGGGTACGGAATTTGATCAGAATAATAAGCACTGACAGTGAATGGTTCCTTCCTGTAGAAAGTGAGCATTTTCGAGAATGGTGCAGCATGGAAAGCTGGGAACACCTGCATAAAAATAGAAAATCTTTATAAATTCTTATATTTAAGTGCACAAGTAAAGATGTTATTGAATTCTCTTTAGTGCAATGGTCAGTTATGTGCGAGCATGCTGCGAAACTCATAATTCGCTGTGATTTGATAGGCTACAGATATTGCAGACAGCTCTGGCCTGCATTATAGGAGCACGCCACATTTTCTCTCTTGATGATAAACAAAAGACATATTATTTATCACTAAGGGCCTGTCCACATCTCCACGTCACAACGTCGTCAACGTGGAACGGTGCGGTAATGTGGCACGGTGCGTCAACGTGACGTGTAAATTGACGTCAACGTAACGTAAAAATGCACGTCTTTTTTCTTCTCTTTCTCCGTTTTTAACAATATCAAAAGCAGAATACGTATTGTGCGGTCCACATCTAGCTCAGTAGTGAAGAATGTAGCAATTTTACAAGGCATGGCGACGTACAATTAGCAACATTGTATATTAATATTAACAATCACGATATTAATTAATATCGTGATGTGCATTTTACATTACGTTAGCGTAAATTTGCACGTCACATCAACATACCGTGCCACGTTACCGCACCGTCGACGTCGTGACGTGGAGACAGTCCCTAAGGAGCCATTTTTAAAGAAGATAAACAAAAGTAACCGTACCTCCATATCACCGTCCTCGCCGCGTGCGGCGTCCCAGGCGAGTCTCACGGGGTAGGGCTGCACGTCCACCACGCTAAACTCACGAACGCGCACCGCCGGGCTCAGCATAGCGCACTGCAGCGCGCAGCCACGCGACACCGCCTCGTCCTACAAAATATTGTCTAAGGTCACGACGTTATAGAAAAAAATAGAAGCCTAAAAACGCATCAACACCCCACAAAATATAGAGTCAATAAATTAAAAACTTCCCAATAATTCCAAAGGCTAACATTTAATTTATCAAAATACAAATAAAACATGCACAATTGCACACAATGAATATGTTTTTGGAACTATATTTTTTTGGCTAGAAAAATACTCAAAACATATTATTATAATATGTATTTTTATTTATTTATTCATTATTTTAAATCAGGCATCTTGACCCATATTATAAATACCTTATAGACTAACATATTATTTATTACATACAATTATATTAAAACTAAACACGTATTGTCTGCGACGTGGGGCGCGACGTGTTCGAAAGCCGTCCTCGGAACCTCCTGTAGACGACTCCAATAATCGGCCAGAACTCCTCTTTCTCGAAGGTCGGCAGATGATGAATATGTATTATGTATAGCATACCTGGTTAAGTGTGGTTGAAGCAGTTTTGCCAAACACTTGTTCGATAAGTGTCTTCACCATTGGAATCCTAGTAGAACCACCCACAATTTCAACTGCACTTATATCTTCTGGTCTCAGTTCTGAAATAATTATGTTTTGTATTTTTAAAGCAATTCAGTATTAAAATCGTTATGTGTTGTTTTTTAATTTGTGTAAAAAAGCTTACATCATGTATAATAATATTAGATTTATACTCTAAATTGGAAACATACTTAGAAAAATAATTATATTTTTTGTTATTTGGTAAGAAAAACAGAAGTAATGTGGCAAATTAAATTCTTAATAGTTATGAAATACAAGCCCACATTCATTACTATTGTATACTTAATGAAAATGTAATAATATTTCTATTCCTGTCATTAACTTACTAGCATTATGTAAAATAGCTTTTAAAGTTTTTTCAACTCTGGAAAAGGTATCACTGCAAATCTGTTCCATCTGCGACCTCTGCATGTCTCCGGACACGTCACGGTCCTCCATAAAGCATTCAATGTTCAGAGGCAGCTTGGTACTGTTTGCAGACATCTGCTTCTTCAGTTTTTCAACTTCTTGTAGCAGACGAAGAAAAGCTCTGGAAGTAAAAGAACATCCATTTATAATCTTAAGGAACATTTAAAACACCCTAAGAATTCAACATAATAGGATAGCTATGCTCTGTGTTTACACACAGAGCAGATATCCACATTTCTGCCATAAATACTTTAAATGTAATTTGAAAAAAAAAAAAGTATACATGATTTAAACTAAAGAAGGTACTCATATCTTACCGTTGATTCTTTTTAGCATCTAATTTATATCTAGCCTGGATGTCTTGACAGAAGTGTTCGGCCAGGGCAAAGTCAATGTCTCTCCCGCCACAGAAGGGATCAGTGGAGGTGGCCAGCACCCGTAATTTTCCCTTATTAAATGCACATGCTGAAACCTGAAAATGATTTTTTATGTTTTACTTTATATTTTTAGCTCATGTAAATTGTTTTGATCATTTTTGGATGACTATTATTGTGAAAATAAATTTGGACTTATAAAAATACATTTGAGATACTATTTAATGTTATGTTTAAAATAATTTTTAAATACCTGCAGCGAGCCATGACCAAAATCAACAAAGACAACATTCCGAGGCTTTTCTTCTGTAGCAGGTAAATCTTGTTTGTAGATACCATAAGCTAAAGCTGTGGCAGTGGTTTCATTCATTAGACGAAGAACATTTAATCCTGAAATATTATATATATTATATCAAAATAGGAGTTATAGGCCTTTAGAATTAATAATTTTCTTATTAATCTACTTTTTATAATCGTTAAAATTATTATTTTTTGTTTAGAAAATATAAATAAATGTATAGATACCTGCTATGGCAGCGGCATCTAAGAGTGCATTTCTTTCTGCATTTGTAAAATAACTTGGAACAGAAACTACACAGTCATTGATTTGTGTCTGTAATGCTGTAGCGGCAATATCTTTTAACTTTGTTAGCAACATTGCTGTAATCTGTAACAAGTCGGAATAAAAATTAAATTGCTCATCTAATCAAATATAATCATCATGAACATTAACAGTGAATACAAAAACTAACCTGTTCGGGACTAAAAACATTATCTTCTCCGAGATAGTTAACTCTAATACCGATCCCTCCATCGGGCCTTTGCTCAACCTTGAATGGAAGGTGTTTTAATTCTTTTTGAACATGTGGATCAGAAAATTTTCTTCCTAGCAACCTTTTGAAGCCAAAAACGGTGTTTTTCATATTCGTGACCATCTGATTTTTTGCAGCAACTCCCAGTATACGATTCTTTTGTGAAAATGCAACACATGCTCTGTGAAGGATTAAGTAAGGTTAAAATTATGAAATCTATCATACAAATCACTACGGTACATATTCTATGCATCTATGTTAAACGAAAAGTACCAGTTCAGACTTTTCATCAAAATTGCTAATGTTTCAGTTCCAGAAAACTACTGTCATGTGTAACATTGGTTAGAAATAATATTTCATATTAGATGTTGTCGAGATTATGAAAACCTATAAATCAAAGAGCTTTGCACTAATTGGATTCTTTTTCTATCAATGAATACCATAATTGGAAAATACTTACGGAGTACCTCGAAGACTGTAATCGTTAGCTATTGTTTCTATGCCACCTGCTTTAGCAACAGCAATATAGCAAGATTCATTACCGAAATCGATACCAATTACGGACATTGCGGCCATTCTGGTGTAAAAAACACAATTTTTCAGCACTTGTGAGCAATATAACTTCGATCGCAGAAAACACGTTGTTTCATTCAGAAAAAGATAGGTATTCACTAGGCTCAAATTATAATTATTATTCAGTCAATCGCAAAGAACGCCGGTTTTACACTGATGTGTAATCGACCTAATAGAATTTCTCACTGTAGAAAATATTACCACCCGAATTTTCTAGAAACACGAAGCACGTCCAAAGACAAGAACTGAGAACATGACTTTTAAAAATTGACAAATGACAAATTTGACAATCAACTGACAGATGACACCTAGCCACAGATTCATAATTTTGGAAAGAAATATTAATAATTAAACAGACTAAATCTACCCCATAGACAAAACATTTTTTCGTTCTATTTCTTAACTTTTTATTCCCAGTCCCAAAAAGTCCAATAGGGACCGTGCAGAGGTGCAGAGCGACGACACTGCCACAAGTGGCGAATAGCCGAAACTTTTACGAAAATTTTACTGTCAAGCTTTATTCAAGCTACGGAAAATTATAAGATTTCTTGAAAAATTTTAGTATTTTCAAGAATTGAAATGCATTGTTGTATTCCTGGATGTTCTAATACATACAAGAAATATAAAGGCAAATCGAACGATGTAAAATTTTACTATTTTTCTGCCAAAGTATTCACATGCCTTTGCTTATTGAAAAACGAAAGAAATAGATAAAAGGCAGTAAAAACATACGTAAGTATTTAAAAAGTTCCATGAATGTTATGTGTAGACTCGTAAAAACACTGAATTTTGTAGATTATAACCGTAAATTCATTTTTATGAACACAATATGAACATAACCTATAACCGTTGCTTCTTTCAGTAAACATCCAAACTGGCTTCCATCTAAATTGATATACATACATAGGCACCGCTCATTTAATTGGCATAAAGTTGCATCAAAAGTAAGGATAATTTGGAGAGAAGTCCTGCCAGGAATTCAACACTGAGGATAGTATTGAACTTGAACCATCTTGTCAAGTGTTGGTTCTGAAAAGGATGATTCTTCAAGTAGGAAAAAGATTAGTAGTGCAGTCTTTGTGTGTTATTTAAGAATACATAAATGGTGTTTGAACTGATGAGGTCCAGACTGAAATTAGTTAAAAATAGTGACAGACAAAATTTGTGAAGATTGTATCGATCGAATCGCAGAAGGTTGATGAAATAAAAGCATTTATTTTAGTGAACTTGTTTTATTTTATTAATCCACAAGCATTTTCAGTAAGATTATAAGTATTTTTGCATAGCTTCATTATTTTATTGCAATATTTATCAAGTTTTTACTTTCTATGCTGATGGATGCTATTAATTACTTTTTCAGATATTTTCTTAGTTAACTTGATAAGCTTTATACATTTTTATTCACTCTTCCGTTCTTTGTTTACGGGTAGAAAGTAGAAACCCTTAATATTATACTTAATATTTAAAAAATATACTTAATATTATAAATGCGAAAATGTGTCTGTCTGTTAGCACTTCACGCCCAAACTGCTAAACCAATTTTGCTGAAATTCTGTACGGATTTACTTTGAGATCTGGGAAAGGACATAGGCTACTTTTTATCCCGGGAAAATGTACGGTTCTCGCGCGATAAATGAATTTTGGCGCAACGGAGTTGCGGGCGTCATCTAGTCTTTAACTTTAATTCATTTTATAGTGTAAAACATAAAAAAACACTTATAAACTAGCCAGGGTCAAAGAGAATGCGAAGCCAAAGTCACTCACAAGTCACAACACAACTCACAAGTCACAAGTTACGTCTTTTACTCGCATCGTGGCGCTGCTGTCGAATTACGACGCCCTCTATAGTTTCTGCACGGTCCCTTTACCAGCAGCGCCTTTTGACATCATTGACACATTCAGTCTTGTCGGTCTAAATAAAAAAAAGTGTCATAGGGACCGTGCAGAGCGACGACACTGCCACAAGTGGCGAATAGCCGAAACTTTTACTAAAATTTTACTGTCAAGCTCTAGTGAAGCTACGGAAAATTAGAAGATTTCTTAACAAATTCTGAGTATTTTCAAGAATTGAAATGTATTGTTGTTCTAATACATACAATAAATATGAAGGCAAATCGAACGATGTAAAATTTTACTATTTTTCTGCCAAAATATTCACATGGCTTTGCTTATTGAAAAACGAAAGAAATGGATAAAAGGCGGTAAAAATATACGTACTTAAGTATTTAAAAAGTTCCATGAGTGTTATGTGTAGACTAGTAAAAACACTAAATTTTGTAGATTATAACCGTAAATTCATTTTTTATGAACACAATATGAACATAACCTATAACCATTGCTTTCTTTCAGTAAACATCCAAACTGGCTTCCATCATACATAGGCACCGCTCATTTAATTGGCATAAAGTTGCATCAAAAGTAAGGATAATTTGGAGAAGTCCTGCCAGGAATTCAACACTGAGGATAGTATTAAACTTGAACCATCTTGTCAAAGTGTTGGTTCTCAAAAGGATGATTCTTCAAGTAAGAAAAAGATTAGTAGTGCAGTCTTTCTGTGTTATTTAAAGAATACATACCTAAATGGTGTTTACACTTATGAGATCCAGACTGAAATTAGTTAAAAATAGTGACGGACAAAAGTTGTGAAGATGGTATCGATCGAATCGCAGAAGGTTGAAATAAAAGCATTTATTTTAGTGAACTTGTTTTATTTTATTAATCCACAAGCATTTTCAGTGATTAATATAAGTATTTTTGCATAGCTTCATTATTTTATTGCAATATTTATCAAGTTTTTACTTTCTATGCTGATGGATGCTATTAATTACTTTTTCAGATATTTTCTTAGTTAACTAGATAAGCTTTATACATTTTTATTCACTCTTCCATTCTTTGTTTACGGGTAGAAAGTAGAAACCCTTAATATTATATTTAATATTATAAAAATATACTTAATATTATAAATGCGAAAGTGTGTCTGTCTGTTAGCACTTCACGCCCAAACCGCTGAACCAATTTTGCTGAAATTTGGTATGGATTTACTTTGAGCCCCGGGAAAGGACATAGGATACTTTTTATCCCGGGAAAATGTACGGTTCTCGCGCGATAAATGATTTTTGGCGCAACGGAGTTGCGGGCGTCATCTAGTCTTTAACTTTAATATTTCGATCGCGGATTCTTGGAAATCTGTCGTTGTTCTCGCGGCCGCATGTGGCCACTTGGGAGTGTAAGTATTATATCATTTTATAGTGTAAAACATAAAAAAACACTCATAAACTATCCAGGGTCAAGGAGAATGCGAAGTCAAAGTCACTCACAAGTTACGTCTTTTACTCGCATCGTGGCGCTGCTGTCGAATTACGACGCCCTCTATAGTTTCTGCACGGTCCCTATTGTCTTTTGTCAAAATGCATTGAGGTAATAATACTTAATCTGTGTCAAAATGTGATAGATGACAGGTGACAACGCAAATTCGACTGTTCTCATACTTTATCAGGTTACTGGCTCTAGTCAGTTATTGGTCAGCTCTAATCAGCTATTGCAATTTTACGCAATTTGATTGGTCAACGAGACGTCATATGTCGCTGTTCAATAAGCTGTATAAAATTTAGCAACACACCTTGAGTTTGTTACTTGTGTTGTAAGTTGTAACTAGTGTCGATGAGTCTTTGCCCTTTGGATTTTTTTAGCCATAATACAAAATACAAATTTCAAAGTTTTAACGTGGTTTTAACTTTATCAAGTATGTATTGTCTAAAAAATTGTCTCATATATTACGCTGTGCTCGTAGCCAATACTTTATTTAATTCCCCTCACAAAAACATCGTCAATTCATCGTCAGTTAAAATTTATTTTGCTATTGTAAATTGTAATTAATGATTAAAGGTTATCTTCGACGTGACGGTTGCGTTTTATACGTTCGAGGTCACCTTCAAGTGATTCAAGTTAATTAAACAGTATTAGTGGTGCTAGTACTTTCATAAATTTTTGTTACAGTCGATTGCAGATTTGCAGAATAATCAGCCAGTATGACTTCGGAACCACAAGCGAAAAGAACCAAAATGAGTGTCTTAGATCAGCTAAAACAATATTCAACTGTAGTGGCAGATACCGGTGATTTCAAGGGTAATTTGTAGCAAAAAAGTTTTTAAGTGTAAATGGGTTTATTGTTGTATTTAACTCAAATATTTAAATTATCTGATTAGATAGTTTGTTCTTCAATATTATAATATTTCATCATCATATCAGCCTATGTTCGTCCACTGCTGGACATAGGCCTCTCTCAATGAACGCCAAGATGACCGATCTCCTGCTACTCGCATCCAACATGGACCCGCGACTAAACGGAGATCGTCGTCCCACCTAGTTGGAGGTCGACCTACATTCCGTTTTCCCAGCCTTGGTCTCCATTCCAGAGTAAGTTTACTCCAGCGATCGTCTGTTGTTCGAGCTATGTGACCAGCCCAGTTCCACTTCAGCGTACTGATTCTCTGCACTATGTCGGTGACTTTAGTTCTTTGACGAATTGTTTCATTTCGAAGCTTATCCGCCAAAGAAACTCCGAGCATAGCGCGCTCCATAGCACGCTGAGCAACGGAAAACTTACGAGCTAGCCCTGCTGTGAAAGGCCAGGTTTCCGCCCCGTAGGTCATAACGGGAAGCACGCATTGATCGAAGACTTTCGTCTTCAAGCTCTGCGGAATTTAGGCGTAGGGATGTGACGACCCCACCGCCCGCCTGATGGTAGATCTATGTCACATTAATTATTGTGGGATAGATCTAACATCAAGCGCAGTTAGTCAACCGAAAGATGGCGGTAAAACCATCGACGATAGGGTCAGTGGAAAAATCCATGGCCATCAATGGGCTGCAGCATTGATGGTTTGATTCACTGGCCCCTGTCAGATTGCCAATCCGCGTGCTCCGCGTGGCAATTATGAGCAAATGCCTTTTATGAAACGCACCAGAAAGAGATGGCCCCTAGTTCCCGGTAGCGGTACTATTCCTGGCCACGGTAGCGGCCATGGTAACGGCACTGCGAGGGGTGCTAAGAATCTCCGGGCTACGGATCGCTACCACCAACTGGACCTGGCGACGTACAACGGACGAACGCTTAGACTCGAAGACCACCTAGTCGAACTAGAGGTAGAATTGGAAAAAATCCGTTGGCACGTATTAGGGTTGTGCGAGGTCCGAAGACAAGGGGAGGACACCATAACTTTGCCATCGGGTCACCTTTTCTACTTCCGAGAGGGAGATCATACATCCCGTGGCGGCGTGGGATTCCTCGTCAACAAATCTCTCGTCGACAACGTTGTTGAGATCACGAGTGTGTCGGGGAGGGTAGCGTGCCTTGTTTTGAGACTCACCGATAGGTATTCTCTCAAGATAGTACAAGTGTACGCACCAACCTCGACACATTCCGATGACGAAGTGGAGACCATGTACGAAGACATCTCCAAGGTCTTAAATACCACCCCTAAGACCCACTTCAACGTTGTCATGGGAGATTTTAACTCCAAAGTAGGAGTACGAGCTAGCGGCGAATCTTGCTTGGGACAGCACGGTGTTGGGATTCGAAACCGCAGGGGACAAATGCTGGTCAACTTTCTCGAAAAAGAGGGGCTCTTCTTGATGAATTCCTTCTTCAAAAAGAAGCCCCAAAGAAAGTGGACATGGCGAAGTCCTGACTCTGTGGTAAGGAACGAGATAGACTTCATCATTACGGATCGGAAGTATATATTTAGGGATGTCTCCGTGATCAATAGGTTCAATACCGGTAGCGATCACCGATTACTGCGAGGATCCTTGAGTGTATGCTTCAAGCTCGAAAGAGCCCGTATGCTGAAGTCTACTCTCCGACCCAACTTCCAACAATCCGTCGCTGATACCCAGAAATTTCAGTTACAACTGAAAAATAGGTTCGACGCTCTTAACATCTCGGAAACTACAATGGAAGTTGACGAGGCTTTAAATGCAATTGTGGAGAGCATACGGGTCGAAGGTGAAAGGTTTTGCAGGTCTAAGCATGCGGGCAGGAAATCCAAACTTTCGGATGAGACCCTCAAACTTATGAGGGAACGAAGGGAAATCACGGACTCGGGCTCGTCAGATGTGAAACTACTCTCGAGGCGCATACGGAAGCTTATACGTAGAGATCTTCGCCGCTCGAATACGCTAGAAATCACGGAAGCGATTGAGCGGAATAGGGGGTCAAAAGTTTTCGTGAGACGCCTCGGGAGGAGTCATCTGACGAAGGTAAAGAATACCTGTGGACAAATCGTTTCCTCACGGGAGGGGATTCTGTCCGAGATCGAGGATTTCTATAGCCGCTTGTATGCTTCACATGCTCCGCAACCTGATCCTCGTGACGACGACCCGCGTGCCAAACTCACCCGGCATCTTTCTGGCGAGCTTCCTGACGTCAGTATAGGCGAAGTCGAATTGGCTCTGAAACAACTTAAAGGAGGAAAGGCCCCGGGGAGGGACGGAATTACGATCGAACTTCTCAGAGCGGGAGGCGAACCCGTCTTGAGGGAGCTTCGTAAAGTCTTTAATTTTGTCCTTCAACGGGGAGTTTCCCCCGAAGAGTGGCTTAAAAGCGAGGTGGTTCTCTTTTTTAAGAAGGGCGATAACACCCTTCTTAAGAATTATAGGCCCATCTCGCTTTTGAGCCACATATATAAGTTGTTTTCCAGAATCATTACGAATCGCCTATCCAATAAACTTGACGGATGTCAGCCACCGGAGCAGGCTGGGTTTCGCAGAGGCTTTAGCACCATAGACCACATTCACACCTTAAGGCAAGTTGTACAAAAGTCACACGAGTACAGACAGCCACTGTGCCTTGCCTTTGTGGACTATGAGAAGGCTTTTGACTCTGTTGAGACCTGGGCTGTTCTGGAAGCCCTGCAACGATGTCAAGTCGATTGGCGTTACGTCGAAGTTTTGAAAGGTCTATATAATGCCGCGTCTATGTCCGTCCGAGTACAGGGGGCCACAACAAGGCCAATCTATTTGCATCGGGGAGTGAGACAGGGGGATATTATTTCCCCGAAACTGTTCACAAATGCGTTAGAGGACGCCTTCAAGACCCTAAACTGGAAAGGACGTGGCGTAAACGTTAACGGCAAGCACCTCTCACACCTTCGTTTCGCCGACGATATCGTCATACTGGCAGAATCGTTGGAGGACTTGCAGGAAATGTTGAACGACCTAAATGAATCTTCCCGGCGGATTGGTCTCGGGATGAACTTGGACAAGACGAAAGTCATGTTCAACGAACATGTTCTCCCGAGACCGGTTGTAGTTAACGGTGCCTTTCTCGAAGTCGTAACGGAATATGTCTATTTGGGGCACATACTGCAGGTAGGTAGACATAACTTCGAGAGAGAAACCGATAGGAGGATTCAGTTGGGTTGGGCAGCATTCAGGAAGTTAAGCCACATTCTCACGTCGCAAATTCCGCAGAGCAATATTATAATATTTAAATGAAGTAAAAGAAGGCAAATAAATGTAACACTCCAAATAGGGCCGCTATGACTTTTACAAATGAAGTAGATAAAATCCCTATTGATTGCAGGGCACTTGCCCAAAGTTTCCACTGGAAAAAACTCATTCATAATAATGTTTTCTTGCAGCCATGAAAGCTTACAAGCCAACAGATGCTACTACAAATCCTAGCCTCATTTTATCTGCAGCTGGAATGGAGCAGTACCAACATTTGTTGGATAAAGCAATTAAATTTGGAACAGAGAGTGGAGGGTGAGTCCTGCAGTAGGATATTTTGTGTAAAAACCTAAAATTTTTAAATTACAATTCTAAGTCTATGCAGTGCAAAGTAATTTAGAATGTGTTACTCATTAGCACAATCCACACTAAGTTGCATTGCTATTAGATAATGATGTAACAAATACCACTACATAATACAATATTTTTTTACAACATTAGTTGAATGTTTGTTGAATGTAGAATTTTGTTTATTGCATGTGATACATATTTAAAAAAAAAAAAAACTATCCTATCTTGCCATGATCTCAAAGTTTCATCATGTTATTATCTTTCTAAGAAAATTAGATCTAGAAAAGTATTTATTTTTTGCAGAAGCATTGAAGAGCAACTGAGTGAGACTTTGGATATGTTGAGTGTGCTGTTTGGTTGTGAAATTCTAAAAATAATTCCTGGACGGGTCTCTGTAGAAGTAGACGCAAGGTAATATTTGACTTTCAAAAAACAATTTTTCAAAGCTATCATTACTGTTATTAAACATCTCCATGGTCCAGTGGTTTAGAGTAGTTTTTTATATGTAGTATCATTTCCTTTTCAGATTGTCTTTTGACAAAGAAGCCAGCATGTCTAAAGCAATTAAACTGATAAATATGTTTGCGGAACATGGAATTAAAAAGGAAAGAATATTAATCAAATTAGCTTCTACATGGGAAGGAATTCAAGCAGCAAAGTTAGTATACTACATTTTTTAAAATCACATCGTTTATAAATAATATTTGATTGAAAGTAATATTGAGCTACATAATATGTATTTTAATATTATAAAGACTAAAGTCACATATTCTCAAATGTTTTAATGGTTGGTTAACTAACATACAAAATAGAATAATATTACAATAGCTTAATATTTTTTCAGGGAGTTGGAAAAGAAACATGGTATTCATTGCAACCTAACCTTGCTGTTCTCTATCTACCAAGCTATTGCTTGTGCTGAGGCCAAGGTGACTTTGATATCACCTTTTGTTGGGAGAATTTTGGATTGGTATGTACAAAATTTTATACCTAATTACTTTTTTAAATTATGGAATCAAACACTTATTTGGTTTTTAACTGACTTCAAAAAAAGGAGGTTATCAATTCGACGCGTATGTATGTAATATTTCCAGAACAAATGTGCCAAATTTCAAAAGTGTATGTATGTATGTATGTATGTTTTTATGTTTGTTCACGCATGTCTCCGGAACTACAAATCCGATTTAAGTGATTCTTTTTTTGTTGTACTAGGTATTGTTCAACTTAGGGAAAAGTGCAAGTTTCATCAAAATCGGTTCAGTAGTTTTGGAGATAGGAAGTTTTAATTTTGAAGTCGGTTTTATCTTTTTAAAATACAGTTATTTTACATGTTTATGCAATTATAAGATTCTATATTATAAATATAATTATTATTTATTTGTTGCTATAGAATTGTTGTAACTTATAAAATATTATAAGAAAGAGTACCCTACACTACACTTAGAAGTTTGTATGTGGCTACTTTACCATATTAAATAAACTTCAAAGTGTAGTTAGCAATGTCTCACTAAGATATAGTCAAGGCAACTCTAAACTATGGTCTTATTAGACTTCAATGAGATCATAATGTGGTGAAACATTGTTATAATGAGATCATGAATTTACAGGCACATTGAACATACAAAGAAAACCTTTGAACCCAAAGAGGATCCTGGAGTCATTTCTGTCACACGCATTTACAACTACTATAAGAAGTTTGGCTACAAGACCCAAGTAATGGGTGCATCCTTCCGCAACACCGGGGAGATCACTGAACTAGCCGGTTGTGATCTTCTCACTATAAGCCCTAAACTATTACAGGAGCTCGCCGACAGCCAAGATACTTTGAAAAAGGTATTTTCCTTATCAAGATAGCTGATAAAAAACTCTTTACTATAAATGTAAATCTGATAACAAATTGATTGACAAATGGTTTAATGAAAGTGCAAATAATGATAGTGCTGTTAAGTAATACTTCTTTGATAAACTACTGACTACATTATATTTTTTTACATAAAAAAAAAGTTTGAGTAAAGAAGGTGGTATTCTGATTAAAATAAATTAGATATGAAGATTATGGTAAAGAATTTTTTGTATCATAATATGTGTCGATTTTTAAACATCTATTGCTTCCAGGCCCTTGACATCAACACCGCTGCCGAGAGTGATATGGAGAAAATAACATTGAACGAGGCACAATTCCGTTGGCATCTGAATGAAGATCAGATGGCGACAGACAAGATCTCAGAGGGTATCAGAAAATTCGCTGCAGACACGAGAAAGTTAGAGTCTCTAATCAAGGGAATGCTCGCTAAGAAGTAAACGTTTACGGCCTTGCTAATAAACGTTGTATAAACAGCGTTTATTAGTAAGGGGGTTAGAAAGTTGCAACTTGCATATCTTTCATGTATTGATGAATTGTTATAAATAATGTGCGATATATGTATAGGATGTTTATTAATATTAACTGTTGTTATGTATTTTCCTATTTATATACAAATTCTTAGAAATTAAGAAAAAAAATGTACATGTTTCATTTTTTGGCTACAAAAGGTCTGATAAAATATTTTATACATTCCTTTATTGCCTTTATTGTGTATTAAGAATACAGTTGAAAGTTTTGTTACATCAATAAATTTTAATGTAATTTTATTTTATTTTAATTTTAACCCACTCTAAATTTATTATTATAATAACAGATGAAAATAAACCCTGTTCCTATTCATACTTATTAATAACATAACGCTATCTACCTAGGTCCTAGTCTAGGATCTAGGTAGAGTCGTGGCGTGCAACATCTATTAAAAACTAGGCGAGCTATTCAAATCTGAATATTATTATTTATTTAATATACTAGAATATTATATTAAATTGAATTGACAAACTTGTCGCTCACTGTATTGGGCAGTCAAAGTTGATTGTCCGAATCTCACGAATGGTTCTAATTAAAGATGCATTTCAACGCCTCGCGACGTAGTAATGTGATTGACACAAATATAAGGCATCCATTAAATTTAGACGGTAGGTTTTGCTGTCAGTTTTACCACAGTCATGACTGTGACTGATGGGTAACCTACCGTGTAAGAGCGTGACTGACGGTTGCATGAAGCTGATTGACGAAAATCTGGATACATTCGTCAGTCCATCAGTCAAACATAATTCATGAATGACGCTTGCATGAGCGTATAATGGATGCCTAATTTGTATTCAAACTTAACTAGCATGTCGCTTAACTAACGAATAAAGTACTTAACTAATAAGTAATAACCTATGTAGTACCTACCTACCCTACCATTGTACCTTCCGTGGGGGCGTACGACTCGGACTTTACCGGATTATGTAAACTTAGAATTTAATTGATTAAACAAAAGATATAAATCAGCTCTCTTAACGTGGATGTATCGGTTTGGTTGGTGGGTTGAACAGACACTATTGAGACGATATGCCAGCAAGCAGCGCAGTCTACATTCTACAGACTACAGTCTAACGGGCTAAGGCGCATCAAGTGATTGCAACAAGTTGCCTCATCATCATCAACTCTTTTCCACTAGATTTTTTTTTTCATTTTTAATTTTTTTAAAATTAAAAAGACGAAAGCGTCAAAGCAGTAATTGTTGAACGTCACGGCGCGGCCCTCGAAAAAAACTCTTAACAATAATAATTATTAAACGTGTGTTCTCATGCAGCAATTAGGTAGGCACATAATATGTAATTGGTTTAGTGCCCGATCTAGCTATTTAACCGCTCCGGGCAAATGTCAGTTTGCTACGCGGGCTAGTTCTGTTAGGGGATGCTGTATACAAGTAGGTACCTAAATAAAATACCCTACCTACTGGCTACTTACCTAATAGATAGGTACCTACAGTTTGGATTATTATAACTAGGTACGGCCGGGTACCTAACATTATTATTAACGTCAGTCTATGCAACCTTCTGCGGTCTGCCTATACGAACTACAATGGTTGGATGATAGGAATAAGTCAATTTTGCCGCTCTGAGCATTTGCCCGGCTTGCCCCTTAGATCTGCATGGTTTTACAAGACCAATTTTCCACTTTTGTACGGGCAAACGACCCTACAGCGTCACGAGTTTCCCTATACAAAAGTAAAAAAAGGTCTTTCAGCGCTGCCACTTTCACAGTGAACTCTCTACACTAACTCTCTTTTACCTGCGCAAGTTGCGGCAATGACCACACGGATGGACCTTCATGCAGTATCTGTAAACTAAGGTACGACTTCTCCTGCTCTGGAATCACAGAGGCCGGCTACCGTAAGGAGCCGCTACTTCACCGCAAGCAAACCAGATAGAAAAATTACACGAGCAACTTAATGGTATTATATTGCAGCTGAAATCTCTTGAAACCCTAGTGGATGACGAGTTTATTAAGGCTGAGCTCGGCGCGCTGAAGGATTCCCAGGAAATGACCCAATCTTCTGTCGTCTTTGTCCGAAAAATTGCACGCGCTGGAAACCAGAGTTACCTCTATTGAAAAGGTAACTAAACAAGTGCCAATCCTGGAAGGAGAAATAGCCAAACTTCACCAAGAGCTAGAAACTCGAGATCAGTGGTCAAGAGCAAACGATATTGAAATTAGGGGAATTCCTCAGAAGACCAACGAAAATCTTTTCGATATTATATTAAAAATACTTATCCAACCTGTGCGAACTTCCACTACAAAAAGAGGAAATCAATTACATAGCACGAGTACCCACTCGCCTTCCCAACAAAGAAAAGTCAATAGTCGTTGCCTTCCACAGCCGCTACAAAAAGGAGGAGCTGGTAGCTTTATCGAGAAAATCAGCGAGACTTAATTTGGCCAACCTAGGTTTTAATAGCTCATCCAAAAAATATTTATAAACGACCATCTAACTCAACGCAACAAAACACTGTTAAACAAGGCAAAATCTGCAGCGAAGGAACCCAATTTCAAGTAAGTACATATATGGGTTAAACATTGCAAGATATTGGCACGGAAATCGGACAATTCGGAAGAGTTGGCCGGCAATACACTTGGTTGCCAGTCTTTAAAGCGATATTGACCATACCTCGATTTTCTGTGTATGTAACTATTTCTCTTTTCTGTCCATTGGAATGTCTGCTGCAAGATTTTTATGACATTATTCTCTGCAGTCAGCTATAGCTACTTAAGTAAAGCAGCATCTACTATACGGCGGCGTACGCGTACCCCAAGGCAATTAATTGGCACTCTTTGCATCATTATTACTAATTTATAGCATGTGTTTTTCTGTCTGTCTATTGGTAACCTCATCACGCTTAAGGGACTCAAAGTATCTGAATTTTTGGTGATTACTTAAAAACTAATAAGTAATAGTTAAAAAAACTAAAAACACACTTTTTTATATAAAGCGTCGGTTACAAACAAACATACAAACATAGAAATTGAAAAATGGAATAATTATATCAAATTAGTGTATTGTCATCGGTCCTCGATAAATCTACAAAGTTTGAACGAAATCTGGCTGTTTAAAGTGGGTCAAAATCGCGCCCAAAGAAGTCGGTTACAAACAAATAATTTATACAGGTGAAGCTAATAAAAAGCGTATAAATACAATACAAATATTTCCGCTAGCTATTATTTTATAAAGTGCGTGATTGTAGTAGTGCATGTTATTTAATGATAGTAACTCAATAAGTGTAACAGATATTCGTTGAAAAGCCCAAAAATATTCATAATTTCGAAAAATAAAACTATCGAGTCAAAATAAGTGAATCGTGTTTTCCGTAAGTTAAATATCAGATAAATATACAATGAATTATATAAATCTCAAAACACAGCAAAAAATGACAGCCCGGTCTTAACGAAGTTTATTAGTGCAATAACTTCCAAAATTTAAAAATAATTAAGTACCTACTTTATTTTTACTTTCAACTTGACTTTAATTAAACCCAAGACTACAATTTCAACAAATCGTTGTAGCTTTTAATAGCGCTGAGTTTATTCCTGTCTTTTAGCACGGATATCGTTGCGTCTAGTTTTTATCAATGAGTAATGACCAACGCTTCCGGAGTTCTTTTTACTTTCGGTTTCCATGGGAGATGCAGAAGTGACCTACCCTCACGCGGTGGGCCGGCGGCAGGAGCGCGCGTGTAATCAATACGCCGCTCCACTTCCATCGGCCTTCTGTCGCAACATCCCGACTCCCGCCCGCCCGCCGAGGAGCCCTGCGCCTATGCACTTATGCAAATTCCCTTATTTTACCCTTCGATGATTATCCCAGTACATACCCGCTTCGATAGTTACGTAACCTTCGGGCCTAATCGGCCCGCCTAATGTGCAGTGACGGATTAAGACTACTTGATGCCCTAAGCAATCCATTCCTGTGTGCCCCCCCCTAGCCGTATGTCAACTAGAATCGGTCTTTAAACTATTAAGTTTTACCACCTAAAAACATTACTTTTATCCTAGAAACTTTTTTGGTGTGGTTTTTGGTGACGTGAGAGTGAGACATGATGCCCTAAGGACGGATGTTTTTTGTCCTTTCGTCCTTCTTCAGGTGCCCCCTCAGACGTGATGCCCTAGGCAATTGCTTAATTTGATTAAGGGTTAATCCGTCACTGTTAATGTGGGAGCACCCCGAAATCATATTGTAATTTTTTCAAAATTGACAAATTAATCTGGACCTCTCGGAACGTCGATGGTCCATTACGATTCGAAACAATAACACTACGAAAGGATATCGTCGGGATCAGGACATTTCGGTGCGATGTGTGGGTGAGATCGTTTCGGAGGCGGGCGCGGCGCGCGGGGCGGGGGCTCGGCGGAGGCTTGATATTGACCTAGATGTTCATTCAGAGTTCGGTCGATGCGAAACTTGACATCTGCGCGTTCCTGCGTTCGGCCGTCTAGTGTTTTTAGATTTAATATACATTTAACCGAGCGTCGCCTCGTGTGTTTGTCCTTTTGCTCGCGTAAATGAGGCAAGGGCGCTTCGGGGTCCGCTTTCGCTGCTCGCTGAGCGCGTAGACGGGGCCGGGTTATGCGCTCGGCGAGATCGACACTGGGTACTATCTACGGGATTCGCGCTCGAGTGATTTAAAATGCTATAGCATTCGATTGATGACCGAACAATAGCAGCATGAAGCCCGAAATCCAATGCAAGTCACCCATTCCGGCGGTGGCCAAAAACCTGCCCACCGTCGACATGAATTATCCAGACGTAAGTAATAAAAGTATCCTTATGGACCTTTGGCACATATATATTTTTCCTCAATATTTAATTGGATCTAGAAAAACTCGTGGAACATTAATTTTTAAACTTTTTCCTCTGGAATTCCATGTATTTCAGGCGATCTTAATCCTGTCTGAGTGGTTCACAATTTCAACTAAGTATCAATAGAAATATATTTTTTATTTTTTCTCGATTATGTAGATTATGTGTACCTAACTAAATATGTGCCGCTTTATGTATACCTATTACCTATGCAGGTACAAGGGCAAAAGTATATGAAGTCGCGTAATGTCGTAATCATATTATACCTCTTAATAGTAATTAATACCTATTTACTACCTAATGCTCTTGCTTGTAAAGTGATAAAGCGTTCGCATTCGCATCAGTATAACACTGAAAAATTGGTATAGACTGATGCTTTTTCTAATATTAATATTTTTTTAAAACGCTAGACATACCAACATACTACGCGAATTGTTAATAAAAAATTGCTGATATAAGCACGGATTTTTGCGATGAATTTTCTTTGATTATTCTATCGTTTTGGTTATTTCACAGCATCTTTTCTAAAAACTTTTTTATTGTTTACTCAAGTGCAGTAAGAATAAATTGAAGGAAAATTTTGCAGTCTATGTATATTTTATATGTTTGTTCAAACTTAGCCCAAGCTGATCCGATTGCAACGAATGAGGTATCAATAGATTCGTGTCGTACGTTGCCACAGCACACCCTGCCAAGAGTTCGCTTCTTGTAAACGTCTCAATCCTTCTAACAACCTGATCTGTTGTTGTAGTGTCGCGAGGAATCCTCGCAGGAGCCGCTGGCCGAGGAGGTGGAGCCGGAGCGGGGCAACTGGACGGGGAGGTTCGACTTCCTGCTCTCCCTGCTGGGCTACAGCGTGGGCCTGGGCAACGTCTGGCGGTTCCCCTATCTATGCTACAACAACGGGGGAGGTAAGTTATTTGGATACTATTTGCTTCTGGACTACGAGTGAGGCGTCTCCCTGACAGACGCGGGCTGCAGCGCTGGCGGTCGCGACGGCGGTCAGTTGTTTGTACTGTCATCGCTACCGCGTGTGTCTGTGTCATTCCTAGAACTCTCAAGTCATCCAACTGACCGCCGCCGCCACCGCCACCGCAGGCCGCGTCTGTCTGGGAGACGCCTTACGACATTGAAGGAAGCTGGTATGGCGGCGACTAAAATAAAAATATTGCGGACAAACGACGTGAAATGTTATTGGTTTGCCAATTAAATAATGCCGTTGACCCTAAGGCTGCGTTTCCACCAGAGATGTGTTGCGAGGAATCTGTTTTTAAGATCTTTTTGTTTAAAAAAAATATTTTAATCGTGTAATATTACTGTGTTAGTTTTAGGTTAATTAATGTAATTGGGGTCACCCGTTTTAATTAACTGTAAATAAATAAATAAAGAAATAGAATCGCTGCGCTGAGCGAGGTCTCGGCAAGCTCACGTCAATCAAGCGATTCTATTAAAATGGTTCTCAAGTACACATTTCTCGCAACACATCTCTGGTGGAAACACAGCCTAATAGGCTAAAGGGCCTTGTCGACTTTCAGCAATCGCGACCATTTGCAACAACTTGGACGACTGACCTACCCTCACGAGCTGGGCCATCTTATTGATGAAGAGGGCCTAGCAAAGCCTACTCTGTCTCTGTCTATCGAAGTATGGACCTGTACCTCCTGACAGGGCCTGTCAGGACGGAAAGTTGGATGTCCGGTCCGGAACTCCAGCCGGTCGCAGGAAGTGTTCTGGAACACGCCCTTTCATAGCGGCTGATGGCAATCTACTAAAAAAGTGGTTCTTATATACCTCGTCTAACTAGAGCTCATCATAAATTACACTAGGGGATAGAAAAGGTTAAAGGGCCTCGGAGTACACAATTGAAACTACTTATGTAATTTATTACTTTTCGTCCAATATGCTTTAATGTTAAGTAAAAATTAAAATAATCAGAATACCAAATGATTTATAAATCTCTCTAGGTTTTGTCTAACATTGCTTACTCCACAAACAACCCTTTCGACGAAGCTGTGACGTCACAGATATATAGGGTACTTACAATCTCAATTTCTTTCGGAAATTGGTTTGCTCTTATTATCTGTCACCACTCACCGCCGCCGTACAAATACGGTGATAGCAAGCGGATATTATAACTTCTCTGTACATGCAGAACTTATCCATGCACTTTGAGTCAGTATCTTTTAAGACTGGAGCTCGTAATTATGCGACTATCTGAGGCACGGCTAATTTCCATTTCGCGTCTCCTCAAAGGAGAATGTCAGGCTGCAAAATGTTTTAACTACATCGAGACATTTTCTACAAAAACCTTTTAATAAACCTCATTACGCCTGGATGCTCCTAATTTCCGGGTATGAGCGTGACACAGTCTTGTTAACTACGGACGGCGCGCGGCGCGGAGGTTGGACGTCGAAGATCGGTTTCGTAGGCATACAAAACTGAAAAGGTATAGCTCGAAAGTGACTGAATGTGCGCTTTTATAATTTTTTTTAAATCAAAAGGGCATTTAATGTACCCAACTTTTCTTTTACACTCATACTATTTACTTAATGTTAACTTATAATTTATAGACTGAAGTTTTAAATAATTTCTGACAATGATAAAAATTTTGCATGCCGTAAGGCAGAATGTATAAGGCTCTGAAAAATACTGTAACATCTTATTATTGTACAATGTACCTGCATTCTAAGCAAATAAACGATCTATCTATCTATCCAACGTTTTATCGTGGAAGTCGGCTTGTACGATAGCGTGACGCCCAGAATTATTGTGACAGATATTGCATCAGTTAGGGGACTTAGGCATCGCTAAGTCGAAAATGAACTATGAAGCAATTACTTCACAAAATTTATCCATAACTGGTAGTACAATCGCATCCTGCAATAATACAGGTTTTTTAAAATTAAAATTCAGCAATTTGAAACAACTAAGTAATATATAGACAAACATTCATAAGCAGTATGAACAGTGTGTACATATTATAACCATAATATTATGTCAGTTTAATTTAACGGATAAACTTATTGTCGTTTTCTCTGCACACATAGTTAAAAGTTACAGTTATAAAATGTTTTGGCTTTTCCGTCAAGGAACTTTTCTCACGTACCAGACAAGGATAAAACATTGTATGAATATAACGTCTGCAATGTGCATAGTGATTCTTATTATTGAAGGGGTCAATCCTCTACACGCGGCCGGCGCGGCGTAGAGGCTAGCGTAGCGGCGCTACGCTACGGGCACAATGAAAATACAGTAGTGTAAGAGTGACTTGACGTAAGCATCATCTTCTAATAGGTATACAAAATTCTCAGGTCATAATGTTTACGAAACACCTCCGAAACGGCCGGTACGATTGCTGTTGAAATTTTGTGAGCTTATTCTAAGGATGGCAGAATCGGCCATTATCTATTTTTTACCCGATATAAAATTGTAACATCGTTAGCAACAAACCTAGTGCACGGGTCTGAAACGCGCCTCTCTGCGCCTATCAAATTTTCCGAGACGAATAGTGATCGTCACTGTATCGCCCTTTCGAGGCAGGACGATTGAGTCACGCTGTTTTATTCGCAGGGCGATAAGTGTGCATTGCAGTGGGAAAAATCGACCAAGTGCGAGTCGGACTCGCGCACGAAGGGTTCCGTACCGTTGTGGAGCAAAAATAGGCCAAAAATTGTGTTTTATTTTATTTAAATATTATTATTAATTATTAAAGTACACATATATTATTTTAAGGCCTTTGTGAAAATTTCAAGTGCCTACCTGACGCCATTATTGATATCGAGCAAAAAAGGCCGAAAAAATCAGGTTCGTTGTATGGCAGCCCCCCTTAAATATTAATATTATTTTGTTTTTAGTATTTGTTGTTATAGCGGCAACAGATACACAGTCTGAAAATTTCAGAAATCTAGTTATAGCGGTTCTTGGGATACAGCCTGGCGACAGACGTCAGACAAACAGACAGACGGACAGACGGACAGACAACGAAGTCTTAGTAATAGGGTCCCGTTTTTACTCTTTGGGTACGGAACCCTGAAAACCAATACCAAAAGGCTAAAGGTTGTAGCGTGACGATCCCATTCTGACTTGATTTGAGAACCTATTAATAAGGTTCTGCTTTAAGGCATAAACTGGCTGGAATTAAGATGTTGTCTTACGGCCCCTGGTGAGAGGGGGGGTTCTTTTAGGCAATCAGGTGATTAGCCTGCACTTATTCTAACCGAAGTTGGAAAAAAATCCAAAGTGAATATCTAACCTACGTTCTCCATCTCATGATCTTAGCCACAGGACCATGTAGTGTATTAATACACTACTAATGGATGACAAATTGACGCGGTAATGTGATTGTGGAGTTACTGAATTATACTTAGTCCAGGTCTAACTTTGCTCCGCTAATGCGATCGACCTTCGAGTCGCAGTCCAATTAGTATCGATATGATAGGTTCTATGTACGTACCTCGGCATTACACAAATTAATAAAGTTGGAATTAATTATCCGCTCCGTCCCCGGCTCCTGAGTCCTGGGTGTTCGTGGAAAATATTCCGTTGGAACTACGTATCGGAAATCACTTAGAGTGTCTTAGAGGGAATGTAAAAGTGTAAATAGCGGAGATAAAAGTTTTTAAATGCGGAACATCGGGGCCCGCTCACGTTCCGTAAGCCCACGGCGAATCGATCGGTAGGTTTCATTAGGTTTACATTCAATACTATAGTGCTTAGTGCTTTGCACTACTTTAGTTTATTCTTGGAACCTTGATTGCGTTTTGAGATAAGAATCGGTCCACAGCCAGAGCTACCCTGGATAGTGGATACTAGTATGTCCCTGATGGGACATACGTCTACTATCCAGGGAAGCTCTAGCATCTGCATTGATTTATGCAATAGATATATTTTTAATAATCAGCCAAGTGCAAGTTGGACTCGCGCACGAAGGTTTCCGTACCATTATAGAGAAAAATTCGGCCAAAATTTGTGTTTTTTGTATGGGAGTCCTTTATATTTTTTATTTCATATTATTTTTTTCATATTATTTCATATTATTTCATATTAATATTATTATTAAATATTAAAGTACACATAAAACTAAGGATTGTGTGAAAAATGCAAGTACCTACTTGTTGCTTTTATTGATATAGAGCAAAAAGGCCAAAAAAATCACGTTTGTTGTATGGGAGCCCACTTAAATATTAATTTTATTTTGTTTTTAATATTTGTTGTTATAGCGGCAACGGATATACACAAGCTGTAAAAATTTTAACTCTCTAGCTTACTTTTCTTTAGTTACAGCCTGCTGACATATATAGACGGACAGACGGACAGACAACAAAGTCTTAGTAATAGGGTCCCGTTTTTACCCTTTGGGTACGGAACCCTTAAAACAGGCAATATTAACCCATCACACATCGGCCACACCACCGCAACTCCTATGTCGCCACTCGCCAGGATTTACAATGGTATTCTATTTCTTTGAAATGATCTCGAGGTGCCCGAGGCAGAATCTAAATCTGTTTTGGAAAATCAAATGGTTTTCGTGCTTACAACTGTTGATTCAGGTGACAAAGTCTTAGTTTGTTACTAATCTGACTGATCCTTGTAGAAATATATTGTGGCGGGCCAATAATTACTAGGTTACAATATATAATAAACTACATAATAGAATAGTCTGCGTGATAATAGACGACTATAATACAATAAACCAGATGACGCCCGCAACTTCGTTGCGCCGAAATTTGTTAATCGCGCGGAAACGGTACATTTCTTCGGGATACAAAGTATCCTATGTCCTTTCCCGGGACTCAAAGTATCTCCGTACAAACAGCACAATTTGTTAAGTGGTTTGTGCGTGAAGAGGTAACAGACAGACAGACCGACAGACCGACAGACAGACAGACTTTTGCATTAATAATATTAGTATGGAAGAATAGAATAAGTATCGATAGATTGTGTTTTTATCGTAACAGTAAATATAGAGTTTTCTATTATATTCTAGAATCTAGGACAAACCACAGATGTTAATAAAACTGCTTAGGTTTAATTAATAATGAATTTTCGTGATTAGTTTTTAGGTATCGCAGATACTTCTGAAGCGTTTAGTGTTTACCGAGAGACATTGACATAGTTGGAGATCTGGAACACTCATTAAATCTGAAGTCAGACGTACAAAAAAGAATTATTCGCTTCGAATAAAAAGCTCAATATTTTCAGCTTGCCAGCAAAAAATCCCACCTCTTCATATTGATTATTTCTCAGCACTCAAAAAACAATGCTTAGGGTAGTGAAGGGCGGGCGTTATGAGGTCAGGGGAAAGAGGTCTTCTAGCTGGGGCTGTGTACATCTGAATAATGAATTTCATGAGCTATATGTGCCGCTGCTAATTGTACGTAACATCCTTGAGATATGTTTACTGCTCATCTATCTACGACGTGTAGTGTGCAGAATGTATGGGCTTGCAGAACTTATGCTCGACGACATTGGAGGAAGTTTTTCTGATTCACAAATAGCACGTCCATGGCCCGCGCACCCGCCTCGCTGACTTCTTGCGCCACCAAAGAGATCTAAAAATTTAATATCGCTCTTTCCCCTTTAATTTATGCAGAACGATCTTAAACTTGTACGCGGCTATTTAGTGATATAGTCTATTCGTATCAAGATGGTGGATGCGTACATTTAATTAAAATATTATGTAGCTTAATTCGAAAATAGAATAATAATTATACCTCAACGTATATCTTTGTATAGTTCTAAGTAAATACTACTTAATACTTATGTCTCAAACTGATATCAAAGACACTTGAATGTACGTCTACATTTAAGAGCAATTATACTATACCTTATAAAATGTTTATTTTAAATCAAGTCCATAGGTTTGGTAAACACATTAGGGTCAATTCACATTGCAACCTCACGAAGTGTAGAGCTTTTTAAATGAGCCATTTAAAGTTTTAACAGCTTAACACCGCAGGCGGTAAGACTGGCAAATAATAATTCAATATGCACCTTCTTTTGTTGTGGTTAAAGTTCAGTTTTTTTACGTTTATTCAGCGCATTTAATTCATCGCAAGCAGTAGCGAGTCCCACTTTTAATTCAAAATAATACGAGTATAATATCAACAATTTTAATATCTCTTGGCATCGAAATCCATCGCCCATCGGTGAATCTGTCGAATGAGTTGAGCATTTAATTTAATATGTTGAGTTTATTTAAGTTAAATATAAAGTTACACATTCATTTCGCAGGAAAAGATTTTATATTTCAGTGCATTTCTGCTCTGTAAATTGAGTCAGCAGCACTTATGCTACTTTGCTTCTGAAATTTTATTCCTGTTACAAATGAATGTGCTGTGTAGTCGGAACTGTGATATATAACTCGCGACTCTCGAGTCGCGATGAACAGGCGCATTGGCTTTGACAACATTGTGCCTTTTTCTGTTCGTCAAGGGCATGCGTTATAGTGCAGTCAACAGCGAACGTGAGGCATGCCCGTGACGCGCGTTGAAATCGTAGCGCTCGCTAATCGCTATGACACTTTTCTTTCAACGCGGGTGGATTTTGACGCATTCAGTTATTGAATATGCCAAATGAAAGTTGAATAAAAAGAAGATGACGAAAATTGAAGATGAAATTGCATAATGTGGACATAGCTTTAAGGTATAGAGTTCTTCGTAGCAGGAGCGCTACGCTGTTTGAAAATTGAATCTACATCTATTTGAGTTAATTGGCAAGTATAATAACTCAGCAAGTATAATAACCAATTTTAATGTAAAATGTAACTTATGTTTGTAATTAGTATGTTGATAAAATAGGATAATATATGGCCCACGGCTCATAACTTGCTTATTTATTTATTCTTGCTTTCTTCTCTACAGCTTAATTCGTAGCATGTGCATTACGTTAACAGCTGATTAAACCTAATCCTTAATAAAATCTATCGTTACATCTTGTTTTTAAATTAATTTAACTTTGTAATTATTATATAAAAATATTATGACAAAATGTTCTTTCATCTCGATTGGATTCTTGCTGCTTCTCAATTCAGCCTACTTTTGGCTTAATTGCTTTCGATGTTTGCGACTGCGAAATTTGATCAAAAGTAAATGGACATAACAAATCATAATCGTGAATCGCCCCTCAATTGCGTATATCACTTAGGCCAGGCGTAGAGATATTTATTTGAACTTTACTCCAATTACTTGACTCTAATTGTTAATATAGTTAAATATATGGTGAGTCCTATTCTGTAAAATTAGTGATTAATAATTCTGAAACAAAAAATATACGATCAATGTCGATTCGATTTCCGCTTTTATTTCAAGTCATAAACACTTACTTTAATAAGTATAGCAAGTGCCTAGCCTGCCTAGCATACGCCAACGAGATATCTCACTCTCGAGATAATTAAAAACTACTCGTCTCATAATGTCAAAATCTCGATATTATCTCGACAAAACTCTATAAAAATGTGTTAATTCGATGATAGATCTACGCGAGAAAAAATGTTTGTCATGCTAGGGTCAATAGAAATGAAGATACAAACTATCAAACATCGAGAAACATGTAGAGTGAGATATCTCGTTGGCGTATGCTAGGCAGGCTGAATGCAATTGATCGAATGCAAATTGACCGTACTTACTTCAATCAAAAGTACGTACTTCAATTTGCATTCGATATTTGCTATTGCAAATTATAAAATACGAGCTTTTGCCCGCGGCTTTCCTCGCGTTAAGAAGTATTATTATATACCAACTTTCATCCCCTATTTGAACCCCTTGGGGTGGGAATTTATCAAAATCCTTTCTTAGCGGATGCCTACGTCATAACATCTACCTGCATGCCAAATTTCAGCCCGATCCGTCCAGTGGTTTGGACTGTGCGTTGATAGATCACCATGTCAGTCAGTCACCTTTGAGTTTTATATTATAATATACAGATTATTGAAAATATTGGCTTGAAAATACTCGACGTCGGATGGACATGGATGACCGTGAAAATGACCAGGGATCAACTAGAACCATGGACGTGACGCGCGTGACGTGAACTTTCCTGTAAAAATGACGAATAAAACCTATTTGCTACGATCGTGCACAACCAGCGACCCTAGCATGGCCACTGTCACAGTAGAAATGCGAAAGTTTAGAAATACTGTGGAGATAAATTGACGGTACCGTAAACCGTTCCGATCTTTACCGTGGCTAACGGCTAAAAGATCAGAGGGTGTAGTGCGAGTTTTATTCGATCATACGCATCGAGCACGGTTCTTCTCGCCGGATTGGTTCCCGAACCGGTGGCCTACCACGAAAAGAAAATTTTAGAAAGTCTACAACCTACAGTTAACACCATGTAGACTTTCTGAAAATATTTGTTTCAGAAATAAAACAATTTTCATTTTTTTTTTCATACAAAAATCAGGTATGTGTTTTGTTTCAGGGGCATTTCTCATACCGTTTACGATAATGCTCGTGATCGCTGGCCTGCCGCTGATGTTCATGGAGCTGTCGTTCGGTCAGTACGCCGCGCTGGGCCCCGTCGCCGTCTACAACAAGTTCTGCCCGCTCTTCCGCGGCCTGGGCTACGGCATGGTCATAGTCTCGTGTATAGTCATGCTTTACTACAATCTCATCATAGCCTGGACCATATACTACATGGCCGTGTCTTTCGCGAGCATTTTCTACCAGCTGCCCTGGCAAAACTGCGACGCCGATTGGAGCACTAAATGTGAGTTATTAGTTAAATTATTATTTTTATTCGAATGTATGTCCGTTACCTCTTCACGCTTTACTTGGTACTACTAATATTTATATTCTGTGGCTGTACCTAGTACCTACATATCCACACCGACACCCACAGACATATTAATTTATTTGATTTATATACGATTTAGAGTATGAAGATACTTCGGGACCCCGTTAATATACATTTATCACGGAAATATTTAGGATTTTTAATAGATGGAGTTATGTGAAAACGTTGCGGCCTGCGGGTAACATCTGGTAATAAACGTGGTTTAAAGTAGCACCTTAGTATGTAAAATGTATATCGAAGTAGTAAAATAGGAGCATGAATAAAAGTAGCCAAACAGCGATAAGTAGGCATCACGAGTTATCGATCAGTTATGTAATGCATGACTTAGGAGCGAAAACGGGATCCACGCGAGGCCCGATCCGACACGGCCTCCTCCAGTTTCACGTTCGGTAACATGCAGTGTTTCTGAAAAATGACACACGTTTTTTGTGTGATGTGGAGAGCCGTACGTGACAAAAAACGAAATTGGCTTTACACCCTCGGACGCCGTCCGGTGCAGTTTCAGAATTAGATTTAACTCGTTAAAATCGAGCGTGTTATTGAGTTAGACACGTTAAAATTAACCGAACATCGACAAAGCTTTCAGCGCCATTTTTAGGGTTCCGTAGCCAAAATGGCAAAAAAGGAACCCTTATAGATTCGTCATGTCTGTCTGTCTGTCCGTCCGTATGTCACAGCCACTTTTCTCCGAAACTATTAGAGCTATACTGTTGAAACTTGGTAAGTAGATGTAGTCTGTAAACCGCATTAAGATTTTGATGCAAAAATGGAAAAATTATTAAAAATTTTAGGGGTCCCCATAGGTACAAGTTACAACTGAAACAAAAAAAAAATTTTTTCATCTAACCTATGCGTGTGAGGTATCTATGGATAAGTCTCCAAAAATCATATTGAGGTTTCTCATATCATTTTTTTCTAACCTGAATAGTTTGCGAGAGAGACTCTTCCAAGGTGGTAAAATGTGTGTCCCTCCCCCTCTAATTTCTAAAGTAGGGGCATGATAATTCTAAAAAAAATATATGATGTAGATTACTATAAAAACTAACAACGAAAATTGGTTTGAACGAGATCTAGCTAGTAGTTTTTTTTATACGTCATAAGTGGTAAACCTTAATCTAAATATCATTAAATCGACTGAAATATAAAAATAAATCAAAAACCTTTTATTTCATAAAAATAAACCTTATTGCTGCTGCGGAACCCTTCATGGGCGAGTCCAACTCGCACTTGGCCGCTTTTTTTGTACTTCGCAAAGCATTGTTACTTTTCAGGGTTAAAACATAGCGATATCACTATGAATGTCATTCTTTTAGATTTAGATAGTAAATGGACAATAATTTTCATTTTTCACACACGCTCTGGTTTTTTTATTATTTTTCTTTGACTAACGAATGAGAAAGCGTAATGTCTAGAGAGAGAGAGAGAGAGAGAGAGAGAGAGAAGCGCTAAAAGGCTTCTGAATTCTCAGATAATATATTTTTTAAAGTCTTATTTTAATATATTTATTTACGACTTAATTGCTTCTTATGAGTAATGATTTTTCTACTTGTGACAATAGTTATTTTGGACTCCAAAAAAGGATAATCTTACAAAAGCGAAGAGGCCGATATATTTTATCTTTCTCTTGCTCATGTCATTTATTTTTGCTTTTAATGTTTTTTGGAACTAAAAGCTCATAGTTATATATGATTCTTCCGTTTTATATTCTACAGTGGTTTTGAGAAACGATTGGAAATAACTGGCGCTAATTCACATTACACACTATTCAATTATTTTGATATCTTTCAGTCTGCTATTCATACGAGGAAGCAGATGAGTGCGAGGCGCAGAACGGCACTTACTACCTGCGGCAGTGTATCAACCAGACGTACGCGGCGCGACACAACATCGCCGCGCTGGCCGAGGTGGCGCTGAGGCGGCCGCCTGCAGAGGAATACTTCACGTAAGTATTTTACTACCCAGTGCCGGTTTTAGCACTACAAGCGCCCTGGACGAGTGCTAAAAAAGTTGGCGCCCCTTTTTACCTGGCGCCCTGGGCGATCGCCCAGCTTCGCTCCCCTTCTGCCCCTACTGCTGCTAATGTTACTACAAAACCAATAACCACCACCAGCGCGCTTATAGCATGACGATTTCGAGTCCATTCTACGAAGAAATAGATATAAAAACACACTAACGTTTGTAACAAAAAAATATCAACAGCCGAACATATATAACCTCCTCCTCTTTGGAAGTCGGTTAAAAATAGTTCTTAATGTACGGCAGGAAAGTCAAAGCGCCGCCTCATGACAAAAATATTTCTATTCTTTTCGAACATGGCGTAATAAAATTATTTTTTCTTCGGTAGAATACACAAAAGAAAACCAGCTAGCCCAGTGTTTCTTCTTTTTAACCGACTTCCAAAAAGGAGGAGGTTATATGTTTCGTATTTCTATTGTAGCCATGCCAAGCCTCCAGATTTACTTACAGATTTTTTTCCTTAATTTTTATAATATTATGGTCTTTAGCACCAGAGGATTTTGTATATGCCAGCTAGAAAAATTAGGAAAATCAAGATTTAATGCTCAATTTAAATAAACACTAAGAAATCAAACAAGGAGTCACGTAATTAATAATTACTACGCGCGATTGTAATGTCTGAACTTTACTCTTGAATCACTCCTTTTAAGTGCTGTAAAGTTTGATTAAAATCTGCAAGTAAGCAGTAGAGTTAAGTAGGCAACTCCGATTTATAGTGTATACCTTAATTACCTTGTAGAATAGAATCTCATGCCGTCTTCGATGTCAATTGTCAGTTGCAACTCAAGCCAGCTACGCAGGAGTAATCTTATAGTATCCTAGTGTGCTCGCAATGCAAAAAGTCACTGTCTATTCCTTTTCTCTCATAATCTGCTGGGACAGATATCTATTTAAATAAAACTCAAAGGTGACTGACTGACATGGTGATCTATCAACGCACAGCCCAAACCACTGGACGGACCGGGCTGAAATTTGGCATGAAGGTAGATGTTATGACGTAGGCATCCGCCAAGAAAGGATTTTGATAAATTCCCACCCCAAGGGGTTCAAATAGGGGATGAAAGCGCGAGCGAAGCCGCGGGCAAAAGCTCGTTATCCAATATGACAGGCGAGGAATCATGCTAGGCTCAACTTTTACATTCCCATCCAATCATCATGATAAGCGTGTGCACTGTCCTAATGAAACCTGTAAAAACATTTTTATTGGTTCTACTGCGGGCATCGAACACACGATCCATCGGACTCTACAAATATACATGACGGAGGTTATCCCGGATGCAAAGATAAAATTTACAAGTTGTATTTTTATATTTTAGCAATCAAGTGCTCGGATTGTCATCGGGTATAGAAGAGACTGGACATATTCGTTGGAGCATGGCACTCTGCCTTCTCGCTGCTTGGCTCATCGTTTTCCTCTGCCTGTGCAAAGGTGTCCAGTCTTCAGGAAAGGTAAGTTTCATATCGTACACTTACCGCCTTGGTAATATAAAGATCGTCACTACGTACTTTATCCTTGTCTGCTAAGTTAAGAAAGTCCCTTGGCAGAAAAGGGCAAATCATTTTTAAAGTATGGATTTATTGGTTAGTGGGTTAAGGGTCAATTTAGACCGCAACGTGAGGAGGCGAGGCGAGGCGCGGCGTGGCATAAATTTGTATGGATTTGAGAGATTTCAATTCCGCGAGGCGACATGCCAATCTGTCAATTCAGTACAGAAATGCATCTACGCGTCGCGTTGGGGTCTGAATAATCCTAAAAGGGTTGATTCAGACCGCAACGCGAAAAAAGGGTTGATTGCGTGAGACGTCTTGTGAATCTGTCAAATTTATATAAATTTAGAAATACATCTACGCTTTGCGCAAGGTTGTCTGGCAGAAGTCGCGGATGTGTGTATCGTTCCCGTGGCCCCGTCAAAAGGCGGCGTGGCGGAAGATGGGGGGGGGGTTTAGTGGGTATACCGTGGTCTCATTAGCTACGGGAGTCCCACATCACCGCTCGGGTCGCCCCCTGCGCCTGGGTGGTATGCGTAATGCATTTCCCCCTCCGGAAAAAAAAAGGTTGTCTGGCAGAAACTGCTGTAAGTAGTAAGACCGCCTATTTGTACATAGTTTTCCTTTATTGTGTTTTTTAAGTTTAAGAGTTTTAAGTTGTACAAATAAAGAATTTTCTATTCCATTCTATTATACGCGTCGCGTTGCGGTCGACAACCGACGTTCCGTTCACTATTATCTATTCTGTGGTTCAGATCGCAACGCGACGCGTAGATGCATTTCTGAATTTATTTATATGGATTTGACAAATTCGCAAGACGTGAGACGTCGCAATTGAAATCTGTCAAATACATACAAATTTATGCCGCGCCGCGCCTTGCCTCGCCTTGTCGCGTTGCGGTCTGAATTGACCCTTATACATAAAGTGCATTTTACCACAGCTAATATTTAGTAGAGTACCTACTGTTTACTGCGTATAACTACTATTTACTGTTTACTGAGTATTGGGAGTTGGGACTGCGCACATAATGCGAATTTATTTTTGGAGTTGTGGTAACGCGAACGCTGTCAACGCTGTGCATTAGCTATGTAAATGCTTTAAGTGACATATTTTGAGGTTGCGTCTCAGAGGAGGCCTTGATCGGAGGGACATGTTTTGCGTACCAACATGAAGATAAAAATATGCTAACCTATTTGAATTTAGAAATTTTATAATTTCCTATGTTTGTTGTATTATGTACCTTTGCAGTACTTGTACTTTGTGTGTATTTTCTACGCGTTTTGTAGGTTTTATATTCTGGAAGAGCATTTTCTAGGCATTTTTTAATATTATGTATATAAAAGGTCATCGTCGAATAGGCTTTTAGGCTTGATAATAAAGTGTTATTAGTAATAACTAATAACTAATTTTAACATTATAACTTATTGCAGATTAGATTAGATGTTAACGAAAATGTAAAGGATCATGGTAATACAGTGAACTGCGTAAAGCTCGATCACGTTCGAGGCTGACAGTGCAGTGTAGTAATTTAGTTTAAAATCACCTTAAATGTTTAAAAATAATTAAAAATGATAAACGAGCCTTCTAAAAGAGAGCGATTTAACTATGTCTGTACGTTATTGCTGTGACGTTAGTAAAATGAGCTTTAACATATAAAAGCTGATTCAATGTGTAGGTACTTAATTAATGTTTAAAAGCAGCCTTAAATACGTTGACGATTTTAATTCCATTAATGTTGCGGAAAAAGCTACTTACAAAATAAATATTCAAGTGCAGTACTGCTCTGTTCCGATGAACAAAAACGTTTCCTTCATTTTGAGTGCGCGCATCCATTTTCTGATTATCGACATGAGCACCCGCAATATAGAGCCTAGTTTTTCACTAAATTAGACATGTACTATCAGAGAAGTTGATAAATAGGCAGATGGTTAACCTATGTTATTTGATCGGGTTATGTCAAATCTAACCGTATGTCGGTTACATAATATCGCGACTGCGACTTTGACTTAACATACTTAACTATACCACAGAATAGATAATAGTATACAAGTAACTCTACCAAATAACGTAGGTCCGCCATCTGCCTATGAATCAATTTCTCTAACAGTACACTCTACATAACTATATTTTGTGGAAATCTAGAATTAATTTCGCCTGTACTAGAGTCAATAATGTGATTGCAGACTATGGTCGACGGAGTCGTTTTCGGTGGCCGTGTGTGCCGAGTCTAATAGATTGTCTTATCAAATGCATAAAGAATTGTGTTAAAACATTTATATTTGCAGGTGGTTTATTTCACGGCATTGTTTCCGTACGTTGTGTTGGTGATTCTATTTTTTCGTGGAGTAACATTGCCCGGAGCTTCCACTGGCATACTGTTTTACCTGACGCCTGATTTCAGTCAACTATTGAATGCTCAGGTGAGATTTGATTGGATACTTATTACTTTTTAATTTTTTGGGCCTGTTTCACCACTTCCTGATAGGCTATCCACCAACTAACTTGACAGATCGAGTATGGAGAATCTGTCAAAAAAGTTGTGAATAGCCTATTCGGCACTTTATCAGGAAGTGGTGAAACAGGCCCTTAGTATTAATATTCGATATTCATAATAATTATGATTATTATTTTATTCAAGTGTTATGTACAATAACTAATTATGATAACACAGCCTCAGCTAATTTATTTAGGTACATAATACCTATCTAAGTTTTATATATAATATAAGTATAATATATTTTTTTAGATATTCAGAACTCAGCATTATCGTTTTGTACTTTCTATTTTCTAATATAGGTTACATAAAATCTAGTTCGTCAAATACATATTTTATTTTAGGTTTGGGGTGACGCAGCGGTTCAAATATTTTTCGCCCTAAGTCCAGCATGGGGAGGCCTAATTACACTGTCATCATACAACAAATTCTCTAATAACTGCTACATGTAAGTATTCACAACTAGATTTTATTGAATACTCTTAAAATTATTATTATACGTAGAGTTTAAAACGGTACCGTGGCTTAATTTTATAATAATTATTATAAAAACGTTCCGATGCCGATGATCACTCTTAATTAGATAATTAAAAGCTTCGTGGTAAAATAACTGAGTAAGTATACATATTTATTTATTTTCAGTGACTCCTTGATAGTTGCCGTATCTAACATAGCGACATCATTCTTTGCCGGTCTGGTCATCTTTTCGGTTATTGGTTTTCTGGCGCACGAGCTGAATGTGGAAGTAGACCGCGTGGTAGACCAAGGCGCGGGGCTGGCTTTCATCGTCTACCCGGAGGTGGTGACCAGGCTACCGGTGTCTCCCCTGTGGTCGATACTGTTCTTCGTGATGCTCCTTACGCTAGGACTCGATTCTCAGGTACTGATAGATACAGATATTTTAATAACATGTTTGGATTTTAAACACCTTTCGATTAAATTGTTTTCTGTTTTTTATTTTATGCTCCAAATTTCAAAATCAGGCAAATGGTTTTTTGCTTTGTAAAGCTGATGTAGAACTAAGAAGTATTAGAAAAGTAAAACTTACTTTACTATTTCAGTTTGCACTAATGGAGACTGTTACCACGGCCATTTTGGATCGCTTCCCGAGTTTCCGCCAGAAGAAAGTTTGGGTTGTTCTTTCTGTCGCTGTCTTTGGATACATTGGTGGCTTGATTTTTACAACAAACGTAAGTTTAAGATCTGTTTTACTATGCTTTCGACATCTTTTTTTGCATCTTTACTTGCAAACCTATTTCTAAGTAATGTTTATTTATAAAGATAGAAATGTTTTAAGTTAAATAAGCTAAATTACATTTCTGATCTTCCTTACATTTCAATTAATTTTTTGCAGAGCGGCATGTACTGGCTGCAACTGATGGACAAATACGCTGCCAACTGGTCTGTCCTCATCATCGCCATCGGAGAATGCATACTCATCGCCTGGATATACGGCGCAGAGAAGTTTTGTCGTGACATCCAGAGGATGATCGGGAGGCAGTCCAAGTTGTGGGTTTTCTTCTGGAGTGCCATGTGGCGAATTATTACACCAGCAGCTTTAGTGGTAAAAATTACTTTAAGTAATTCGCTTGTCATATTGTCCCTATTTCCTTTGCGCTCAGTTAAGAAATACTACTCAGTAACCTTAGTGAGCTCGCAGTTCACTCATTTACTTCATCCACTTGGTGCACAGTGCATACTACATACATACAATTAAAACCTGGTTGCCTGTAAGGCGATCGCTCTGAGTTTTTTCTATGTTTCTTATGAAGTTACCCAATCTAATAAGACAATTTATTTCAGTTTATTCTGGTTTTCAATTGGATTGAATATAAGCCAGCGTCCTACGGCCACTACGTGTATCCGATGTGGGCAGATGCAGTCGGCTGGACTTTGGGAGTTCTACCAATTGTAGTTGTGGTACTAATGGCAGTCGATCAAATATGCAGCGGACCAGATGATCTCACTATTATGGAAGTAAGCTATTACACTAACATTCTTTTGTGGGAAACTAAAACATATATGCTCCGCGTAGAGTCATGAAAGTGACATCATTTTTCAGAAAGCCCGTGTGCTAGCTCGTCCGACGGAGGAGTGGGGTCCGGCTAAGATGGAGGGTGCTGCGCTGAGTGTGACCCGCGAGTGCGAGCTGTCGCCGCCGGTGCTGCTCCTGCACGGCCGTCACGTGCTGCGCGAGCGCGGTGCTTGACCACCGCACACCCATCCGCTCATCGCTATGCGGAAGGTACTATATTTATCGCTATTAGCGCTGTGTTTAAATTTACTTATGAAAACTAACAATATATTTCATCAACAGACATCACACGATGGTGTCGACACTACGTCCATTACGAGTGGAATAGAGAACGAAGTAAGAAAGAGTAGTACAACGGGCATAATGAAAATGAAGAAGAGTTCAATCAAACGGAAGGTTCCGAATTTTAGCCATGAATCTGATGACGGTATAGTTGAACCGTTGCTCCAATCTGACAAAGACAAATCGGAAGCTGCGCCTCGAAGTGCCAAATATTTATTGTCAAAAACAAAGACTGATTCGATAAGTGAAAACGAAGATTCAATTAAAATGTCGGAAATAAACATAACATATTTTTCCGCTTCGACGCCAACTACAGCAGTAGATAAAGTAGTAACTTCAACCAATACCATGAATAACGTAAAGGACTCCAATAATGTCTCAACTGGAGCGAACACTTTGCGCAACCATATGAACACAAATGTTTTTTGTGTACCTGAGGTGTCAAAAGGTACGATCTCAACCAAAAGCCCCCTTCTTGTAGAACTTGATGCTGCTAAAACTACTGGTTACAGCCCGAGTTTCATTTTTACTACAGCGAAGATTCACAGCGACTGTAAAACCAAACTTATGGAGCCAGTTCAAATCACTTCAGTACCTATTACATCTACAACAGAGAATGACGTTGAAGCATCTGGTAGTATAAATAGGAATAAAGCTAACGACGCCGGTAACAATATAATTGAGAAATTAAACATAAGCAGTAAAGATGACAAATTGAATCTTGAATCAGACATACGTAATAATTCTACCTCTAAAGCTATTTTGAATTTCACACAAAAATCTATAAATCATAAAAGTGAAGAATATATAATACCTAAAAATGCAGAAGGTAATAATATTTCAATAAAAACTGGTACAAAAAATACCACCACAAATATCTCGATTGCCAAAACAGTTTCCAATGATTTAAATATTAAAAATATGGAACAAATGCAAAGTATGTCAAAACAGATAGGGTCGAAAGGAGAAACAATAGAAAAATTAGTTTCAGATAATGATGATTTATCTTCTATCTTTATTAAATCAGCTGCAGAGCAAACCAACAAAGAAAAAGGTGACAATAAACTTATAGTTCAAGGCAGTAAAAAATTGCAAAGGCAGAAAAAGGCAACTATTGATGAACCACAGGACTCTACATCATCAGTTAATATCATAAAAGTTAAGACAAGCCCTGATGACAAATCAACTGTTTTACAAACAAGAACCACAACAGACATTTCAACAGTTCCGTCAACGATAGCAACAGCCAAATCACAGAGTGCGGAAAATTATAGTTTAAAAAGTAATAACATTGCAAAGAATACTACATCACAACCAATAGAAAGTAGTAAAATATCTAGTCAAATAGGATCAATACCAAAACCCATCGATAGTAAAGTTGAAACACCAGTTTCTAAAAACGTTACACAACAACAAATAGTAAGCAGCAAAATAACGAGTCCAGTAGTATCACTTCCGAAAGATATCGACGACAAAATTCAATTAGAAGTTACTAAATACTCAACGTCACAACCCATAAAAAGTAGTAAAATGCCTAGTCAAGATGTGACAGCACCAAAATCTACTGACAGTAAAATTCAAACCCCAGTTTCGAAGATACCAACTCCCACTTCTCCTATCAGTAATATAGTACCAAAATCAACATCACAAACTACCACTTCAAAAACTATACATAATACTGGTTCAATAAAAATTGCTAATTCAAATAAGAAAGAAGGAAATCTTGATATAATAAATAAGAATGAGTCGTCTATTGTAACTAAATCAAGTACCAAAGAAATTTCACCAGTTGCAACAGAGAAAAGTTCTCCCGTGCCTAAAACGCTGCCTTCGAATGTTGTATCCACTTCTAAAACGAAAATAGGAGCACCAGTAGTTACTAGTGTTACATTAAAATCCGAAGTCAGTAAATTATCGAACGATTCGAAAAGTACAACAAGCTCATATTTAATAAAAACGACACCAGCGACTAAACTAAAAACTCTAACTAGTTCTGTGTCAACGCCAGTAGCTTCTGGTTCTGCGTTAAAATCGGAACCCAAAAAATTGGCAACCAATTCTAAAACTTCGGTAAACTCATACTTAGTCAAAACGACACAAGCCACTAGCCTTAAAACGGCCACTACGCTATCTACACCCGTAGTCACTAGTGCCACATTAAAATCGGTAGGCGACTCTAAAAATACAAAGAGTTCATACTCAGTAAATACAACACCAGCAGCTAGCCTTAAATCTACAACAACTACGGTACCAACACCAGCGACCACTAGTGCTACAATTAAATCTAAACTCAACAAATCGGCAAGTGATTCAAAAAGTTCGACAAACTCATACTTAGTAAAAACTACGCCAGCAACAAGCCTTAAAACTTCAACAACTACTGCTCTATCACCTACGTCATCATCGAACCAGGGCACAAAACAATTGGGTCCGGTCAAACAAACGAAAACGAATACAGAAAAACAAAAGGATGGAGGCAAAGTTTAGCAATTATGTTCTGTTATTATTGTAGATGCTATTTAGGTATTATCTTGTTTTGTAATTAATTGATTATTGTTAAAAACAATCATGGCGTTTACATTTTTTGTTTTTAATGGATTTATTCAAGGCCAAACAATCATTAGCTTTGTCCACATTGTGCCTTTTTTTTGTTCAACAAGGGCATGCGTTATAGCGCAGTCAATAGCGAAGGTGTAGCATGCCCGTGACGCGCGTCAAAATCCACCCGCGTTGAAAGAAAAGTGTCATAGCGCGCGCTACGATTTCAACGCGCGTTACGGGCATTCCTCACGTTTGCTGTTGACAGCGCTTTAAGGCATGCCCTTGATGAACAGAAAAAGGCACAATGTGGACAAAGCTAATAGGACCTTTTCCACAGTAAGCAATAGTATCAGATTCTAATTATTACTAGATTCTCAAATAGACCTAGATGTACATAGACCGGTAGGCCCAAAATGTGTTTTGCACAAAATATATTGTTCAATTATTTTTAATGTTTAATTATAATTTCGTCTAAAAGTTTACAGTTTGTTACAGCTTTTTTAAGTGTGTAGATATATTTTTCGGATTTACATATTGTGTAGGTTGCACTCTTTAAAAAAACAGGTCAATCATAATACTTTGGTACTAGTTGTAGAAACACTTTAGGCGTTAATAATTTGTTTGCTCACTTTTATAAAATAAGGAATTGAATGACAATTTTAATATCATCGTGTACAATACTAAAAAAATATATAATTTTTATGGTACCACAAAAAGTTTCCGAAAACGTCGTTTTATTGCGATCGTCTGAAAATTGATATGGTTAGTGGTGCTAAAAATTAAAACAATATTTTTCATAGATAACATATTTTCAATTTTCGATAAAGTTTTAAGCATGGTTTTAAGGTGATTCGTTTCATCTTACACAATGTCAATTTATAAATATTTTTTAAAATTAAATAATATATTTACATGAATGTAACATCTCTACCTATTCCACTTCAATAATTATTGTGTGACAGTCGTGGACGAAGCCTTGAGACACCAGGGTACTTGGTAATGATTAATAATGAACTTTTCTGCCGCGTTTGATAAACACAACTGAAAATCTCATTTCAAATACTAATTAAATTTCGTACTGTTTACCAGGTTCATTTTTTTTTAAGTCATTGTTAACTATATTAATTGTTATTTTATTATAAAAAATAGAACCCTTAGGAATGAACGTTGTGCTCAATTTTTCATACTAAATGAATTATGACGTCCACTTTTTATATAAAAAACTAAATTATAATATCCGTCTTTACCTTACCATCAGCGCAATTACTTCATTTTATTATGACACATAATGTGCGGAAAATATTTATATTTTATACGGAATAATTATTTGAATCAGAGCGATTTAATAGTAGGTAGACGAGGTATATTTTTAAATTGTTAAATAATATTTTAAATTGTCAATAAAAACTTTTTCAATATAATTAAACTTTATTTTATAAAATACTTACATAATTTGAAGATTTTTTTAAGAATAGATATTTACTTTCACCAAAGTTGGTCAAGTTAACGTCTTTTTCAACTGCGGTTTAATGACAATAAAATTAAAAGTAATTCACAACCTCACACAAAAACTGTAAAATAGTCAACGTAGAAAACGATTCGCGGTAGGTATTTTATTTTGATACCTATTTTTATTGTTGGAGAGCGAAAAGTAAATGGCCTCTACTAAAATCAAGGACTTCTATAAAGTCTCTATGACTAAAACCAAAATCCTTAACCAAATTTTAACGTTGTAACGTCAAATGATTTTAGCTTAGATTATCAATTATTAGTATAAAAAATTGTTTAATATGTAGGGTTAGAAATACAGGGAACTTTTGCGTTCTAAATTCGGCAGAATTTTCAAATCTTAGTAATACCTCGATCGTGGGAATCGCAGACACAATAGATTTTCAATTGTTATACGACAGCCGGCTTTCGCTTGTGGATTGATGGGTGAGCGCTTGCAGTGCGTAAAAAATTAGACACTGAAATCTGAATGCATGTCGTGTTAAGTAATCGCGTAACGATGTACTATTTTTTTATATGTCCTCCGAAATTATTGTTAATATTTTGTGCACTTTCTGTCCTTTTTTGTAAAAAAATTAAGGGTATGGCATAGTCGACGTATTTAATAGATAATACATAATATTATACTTTTTTGTAAACCACTTTATTCAAAATCCAACCAACGGCCAAATGTGCAATATACTATTAGTACTTACATAATGTTTAATCAATTATATAAATTATAGTGTATGTAAATAAAATTATTAATATTTAAGTCTTAAAGAACATTATGAGAAAACTGCATGGTTATTGGTCAACCCTGTCGCAGCCTATGGGATGAAAAATCCTTTTATAGCCCGGAGGTACTTTTTCTTAACTCCTAGGCGACTGTCCGTCTGTCTGTAATAAGTTTAGTTTCTATTACCTTTTTGAATTGTATTCACATTTCTCTGTAACGATCTATCACAATTTTAAAAAGGATATGTACCATCTAATTTATTTCAAGCCGTCATAGAATAGGTAGAGATAGTATAACGATGCATTGTTATGTGTAAGTAAATAATTTGTTGTTTAGAAAAATGTGTTCTATGTATTGTTTTACTACAACATTTTTATGTAAAATTTAAAAAATCAACAGTTTTATATTTTTAACGTCTATTTTTTGTAACTTTGAAAAGGGATGAGGGTAATTAAAATAGAAAAAAAAACAGTAACTACACATAATTGAGATTAAACGATAAAATGAAATTATGTAGATGTCATATCTATTGCTGTATCAAATCTGATTAGAAGTTAGCCGTGTCGTTTAGATACTTTACTCAGTTTCTAGTTATAGATACTTTTAAAGATGAATTCCCCGTTCCTTTTACCAGTTTTAGATGAATTTATTTTGATAAATGTCGTGTTTTTCCCGATATATTAATGAATTCAGTGGAACCGTTCGTTTACCTAATAGTGCCCGAATTAATTGTTCTTTCGTTGTTAGGTAATGACAAGGAGACTGTAGATAGGTAATGTTATGTCGCGTGTAGGGGAGAGATATAGTATCGGGCATCGGCGTATAGACTTAGGCCGAAGCCGGAACTAGCTCACTTAGCTGTCGTTGTGTGGGCTAAAACTTGAAAGTGATATTATGATAGCTGTGCTCACTGGGCCTGCATAAACCATGCTCGGTTATTAATTTTAGTTGAGTGAATTTAATCATATTTTGATACCGAAGATGTATTTAAGAGGATACGCTAGCACTTTTTTTACATACAAATGTATTCCCCAATTTCCTTCCTGGATAATGCGTCTAGACAAATGATTTTTTAAACAATATTGGGATCTGTGAATTTTTTTTTTTAATTTACTAATAAATAAAAAAATATGACTTCAAAAATTGAAAAAAAATGAATGTTTCGTACGGTCGTACCCCGCCAATCGACCGAATTTGAAAGATCTTATATAACGTAAAATAAAAACGTAGAGGCATATACTCACCCTTTCTAAAGATATTTAAAAAATTTTGATAGGCTCTATTTTGAAGGAGGAATCAGAGGAATACGTTACCTCGATTTACTGTATCTGCCTCTATCACAATACACGTGCCAGCGCAGGGTGAAGCCGGAAGCGTGATGGCAATACTTTCTTCGTTCAAATTTTACTGTATTAGCGTTTCCTCGTAAGTGACAAAGAAATTATATTAAACGTAAAAACGTTATATACTTATTTTGGAAAATAATTATTACTTGACAAACTAACGGCAGGCCCAGTTTAGCTCGCTATAGTGTGTTCTTGAAAGCGCTTGAAGATTCCGATGCACGATCGTGTCGGCCGTATAACGGGCTTGTTAAAAACATACGGCGCGGCGCGGCGGCATCGATACAGGGCAATACGGTGTATGGAAATATGATTATAGGGTACAGGATACTATTTTAGTGGGTATGTATGTTTCGAAATAAAATTGCCTAAGTAAATAGATATTGTTGTTGAAACTTGATGTATTTTAGAAAATTATTGATAAAATCGATGTTAATAGATGTTTATTGTAAATATAGATTTAAAAGCCCAAGTATGGAACGTTGAATGTTATAGAAGGCTGTATTTTTGGGTGATATTTTACGGTGGAGGAGTCATATCTTTGATAACATTATTACCACTGGGGATGCGCAAAAGAAGAATAGAAAATGTAATGAATAATGATGTGATAAATAAGTCATTAGATTTAGTGTTGTTGTGCTATTAATAAAATATGTTCAGATGTGGTTATGGATGGTGTTTCATTGTCCTCAAAATATCCTTTTTACTTTTTACATACATCAGAATTTTAAAGATAGATGACAGCGATATATAAATATAACATGCATCGTCTAATAACTAATTCTTATTACTTAAGGCTGCAGTCTCGCAAAATTCACTCGCTGCGAATTATTTGCGCAACTTTGTGTATTTATTTTTTGACAAACTAACACTAACTAATAAAATAACACGAAATATTATTATTGTGTATAATATAAGTAAGCTAGTTATTTTTTTAAGTACATCTATGTGGATATTGTTAGGTAAATCAAGCGTTAAAAACAGCTCTTTCGTGCCCATGTCATTTCGAGTTGTGTTTGTGCGCTTAGTTTATGGCAATAAATAATTAATTTAAAAATCTGTTCAGCGCATAATGAGCTCAACATTCTCTTCTTCAAAATGCGCACATTAGCTTTTTCTAATTATCTTTCATTTTCTTAATTCAGAGGTCACAATTTCATAAAAATTCTCTGTTTTTATCTCTTGATAAACGGGTTATTTCATAAAAACTATACATCGTAAGTATGTAATAATTCGATTATTTTGATACCAAGAGTTCAGTAAAGCAATTAACACAAAAAAATCACCTAAATCGCCTTAGTCTAATATATTATTAATAATCTCAAAAGATCTGCAACAAAAGGGTGTATAAACAAGGATTGCAATTTGCAAGGGAAATTTTGGTAGGTCTTTTGAGATTATTATTATTGTTGGAGTAAGGTAATTTACGTATTTTTTTTTATATTAATTGCTTTATTAAACTCTTGGCATCAAAATAATCGAATTATTATCAATATTTAGTAGTAAATTTACTAAAAAAAATATATTTTTAGTGAATTTACTATTAAATATTAAAACCCTAATAAATAGAGTACAACACAAAAAAATATATAAATAAATAGTAAATTTACAACAAAATATTTAAATACTAAAAAATATTTTTTAGTTTAAATATTTTGTAGTAAATTTACTATTTATTTATATATTTATTTGTGTTTTACTCTACTTTTTAGTGTTTCAATATTTAGTAGTAAATTTACTAAAAAATATTTAAACAAAAAAATTTTTTTTAGTGTTTAAATATTTTTTACCTTTTAAGCTGAAAAATAACTCAAAAATGTTAAATATTATTTTCGTATGAGAAAATGATTTTATGGTATTAAGTATGTATGAGAATTTCGAGGGTACCCCGGCCTCTTAAGTACTTGTATGTAGTTTTCTCTGCTATCATGTGTGTGTAAAATTCGGTGAAATATTTTACCTGTCTGTCTGTTACCTTTTCACGCCCAAACCGCTGAACTGATTTTGATTTTGCTGAAATTTGGTATGGAGATACTTTCGAGGAAAGGATATGGCCCTATGGGATACTATTTGTGTCAAAATGTATGGTTCCGGTGCGATAAACGAATTTTGGAACAACGGAGTTGCGGCCACTTGCGGCCGTCTTTTAGTCTATAATAAACAGTCAAATTCTATTTCTTTACATCGTGTGAGTGTAGATAATTGTACAATTTAATGTTTGATTTGAGGCTTGACTGTTAATGTTCATATCGCCATAAATACCAGAAATCCGTCACAGCTTTGCGAGTCGCCGGCTATTTGAGCACACCTGCATACTCCCAAATTGACGTGTCGTACAAAATAAATATTGAAAAGTGTTTCATTTGCTACCTTTTGTCGTACCCAAGGCCCCGAATAGAAATCACGGGCACAATTTTGAAATTTGCAGCAGCTGTACGCGGTCAACATGAGCTATTAGCTTCAAATTAAATCGGTAAGGCTTTTATCACGGTATGCGACGAACTTTCTTCTGCGGCCTTTATTTTACCATTCGTGTCGGAGCAGCGGGGGCGCGCGCCGGTCTGCGCTCGCTCGGCCTCAGTGCACTGTCGGATAATGTTATATCAACCGTGAATTAACTTTTACAAAACGTCTATCTGTATTTTTTTGTTAGTGCTAGTGACAGAAAAACTGTTTCCAGTGAAATGACACTTGCAACAATGTCGAGTTATTCAAATCTTCGAACGTATACAAGTAGCTAGGAGTTCAAACGTCTGACAACGGAATTCTATAACGAAGTAAAGGTATGTTGTTTTTGTTATATTTCAATTGTTTATAGGAGTTTTCGGATATAATAAATACAGATTATTATGTGCAATATTTAGAACAGGTAAAATATACATGTCTCAGTTAAAATGCATGTAGCTATAAATATAGATAATTTTAGCCATCAAATACTGGGTCTCATTTTAAACTAACCATTTGTTATAATTCTTATTATTATTGGGCTTTTTTATTTATTAATAATAATTATTGTTCTTGGGTATTTCAAATTGTTTGGTCAATACTCAATAGCCAGCAGTTGCCCTGTCCAGGGTTAACAGTATTTGACAGAGCGTGTTTTTGGGAAAGTGTAACTGTATCTAAAACTTTAAATTGTGGATTCACAATGTTTAAGCACACAATTACGATGGTGTAAAAGTAAATTTAACTACAAGAAATACATGGAATACACCACGTAAGTAATGAAATAAAAATACTCAAAACTCATTTTCTCTAAATTGGGAATTTGACGCAAACTGCAAAGGTCGGAGCAGGGCGCTACTAGCACAATAGGTATACAGAATATTGGCATCAAAATTAAATGGTTACTTGCCAAGTGTGAGTAGGACTCTTCCACAAATGGTTCTGTGCAATGCAATATTTTATGTAAAATAATAAAATATTCCCTATTGGCTATTAAGTATGTACTATGATGTGCACCATACATATAAATTATAATAGGCCTTCCTGATATTATAATATTATAAAATTTATAAAATATAAGATAGGTTTTGTGCTCAATGTCACTACTGAAAACCTAGCAGTCCTAGTTGCATATTATTTTGAAGCAAATGAAAACAGACGCAAATAAATGATAAGGGTTTTCCATGCAACATGTTAACTTGTTTAACTTTTATGATACGAGTAAATTTATCAATTAATTATTGTTACTACTTACTATAATTGTTATGTGTATTTTGCATCTTTACATACATAATAATAAATCAAATAAGATGTTAACATGCATATTATATTATATCAGTACTTATTTGTAAATATCACTTATCTCAAGATAGCGTCAGTTGACAGTATCAGAGAGATATGTCTATTACGTGAATTCATGTCACTTCATATCTATGAATCCACTCGCGGTTTAGCAATGGCCTTGAAATTTAAGGTCAACTCAGGATCAGACTTAACCTATTTCGGGCACTTTAGATCTTGAATTTAGTCCTGAAGACTTCCAGGTTAGACATGTCTTCCTTGTAGAAAAATTAAGGAGACTTCTTTCCAGTTTAGCCTAATGCCGCAGCCGCTTATGCGTAGAGTTTCGTGCTAAAAACGATACCATTGGACGATCTGCGTGTATTGTCCAATGGTATCGTCTCATAGCACGAAGCTTCGTACGATAGACGCATGTGCGGCCGCGGCATAAGAAATAGATGAAATACTTATAAAATATATCGATGGACACTTCACACCACCGAGGGTCACGTTGAATAACTTCTAGTAAGTTCTAGAACAACTTTTGTAACCGGAACCTGAGAATAAAAATAATACTTAGTAGTAAATTATACATACATACTTACTTGTACCTAATAAGTAACAGCAGTTGTTGCAATTTTTCCTATTCGAAAAGACCTATCAAACGACATCATGAAAGTTGGAGGGTAGCTCCAGAATCCAGATTCGATACTTTTTTGGGGCTATCGCAAGAAAAAAACAACTTTTCTATAGACGACAGAACCCTAAAAGAAAAACTCACTTGTACTTACTCAATAAGTACACATAATTAAACTTGTTTAATTTCTAACTTTTCAATGACAAATAGAAATCGGTTTTCTTTTTCAATACTTTCAAATGCCTATAATTATAAGTAACAAGATCTATTAGAAACTAGTCGTTGATAATTAAAACTTTGTATGTAAAATAGTACCCTAGAATAGGATGGTCTTATATTAAGTATGTTAAAAATATAAATGACATTAAAACTAGTAGTGGTCAGTGGATTGCAAAAACCCAATTCAATTGCTATCAGTAGCTATCAAAATATCAAATAGGATGCAAGCAATCATAATATGGATCAACTTGAAATGTAGAAAATACCTGTACAATTTAGTGATGAAACCTTGTTGGCACTGCAGATATGAATTTTTTATTTCAACATTTAAAAACTTTTCTATTCAAAGGCATAACGATCTAAACCAAACCTACTTACTAGCCTGTAATTAACCTATAGAAATTTTAACTATCGCTTCAACCGATATTTGGAATTCAATTATATTACAATTATAATCATAATCATTTTCAACGTTTAACATCATCTTCAACGTGTATACAATGACACACGTATAAAAATAGCCGTGGCGGGGTTTCTCGGAGGCCGTGTGAACAGAAACTTCCACATGGCGCCCATCAGCTCACTTTCCATCCATTCATGGCGTATCCAGCTTTTTCATTCGATTTCTTTCTTTTAAAATCGGTATACGCTCGAGTGAAGCTATTACTAGCTTTCATGTCGACATCTTTCACTTCGGTACATTTAATTGCGATCACGTAATTCGGCGAGGAAGAATTTATTTATAATAACGTTTTCGTATTTAAATGAGGAAGTTTTACATTATGAAATTCGTTCGGACCGGACGCTGCGTGATTTCTCGCGGGTGGATACGACGCAACCCTTCCTGCGGCGGCATCCTGCTATTAAAGTTTTTCAGGAAAAATCTGATGGTCAGACGCGATCTTGTTTTCGAAGCTTCTCAAATGTTACTTATCAATGATTGAGTTTGATTTACAGATTTCAGCTTGAGAATAAATTAGTATTCCTGAAAATTTAATCAGTTGTATTTATATTATCCCTACTAATAATACAAATGCGACATTGGGCCTGTCTGTCTGTCCTCTTCAGTCTTCACGCATAAACTGATTTTACTGGTTATGCAGATGTTTTGAGAGACGGAAAGGAACAGAATAGTTTTTGCGTAAAAATGTAGACCGCACGGTTACCGCGCGATAAACGAATTTCCAACGGAATTTTCTTGGAGTTTCAGGCGTCATCAAGTTTTATAATACCTAAAGTTTTACGAATGAACTCTGCGAAGTAGCTGTACATACGGCCGTAGCAATGATGTAAGATGTTATCGATAAGTCCGCGTAACCTTAATTAGACATGCCTTTCCGTTAATAATTAGGTTTATGAAATATTCAGTCCATAATTAATTTTTAATCGCAACATTACAAATGAGATGTAATGATAATGTCTTGCGGTCGATTGTGTAGGTCGGACAGGTATGTTACATGTAGAGTTGCCGACAAATCTGGGTACGAATTTTGAACTTTATTTCTTTATTAATAAGAACGAAAGGCTCACCCTGTCTTGTACTACATCTACTTATTATCATTAGCAATCGGTTCACGGATGTCAATCTTTGTTATCCTTAACGAAGTTTTAAACTTTGTTTACGAAGAAGAAACTAGTGCTCCGGACTCCGGAGTCCGGACACGTGAGGTTATTATTGAATTATACAGGGTGTAACAAAACTAAGTGATAATACTTTAGGGTGTGTACGTGTCCCTTGTGGAGAGTTCACTGTGAAAGTAGCTTCGCTGAAAGACCAACATTTTTTCACTTTTGTATGGGAAACTCGTGACGCTCGGACCCTTGCCCATACAAAAGTGAAAAAAATTGGTATTTCAACGCTGTTACTTTCACAGTAAACTCTCCACAAGGAACACGTACACACGCCCTAAAGTATTATCACTTAGTTTTGTTACACCCTGTATATTATAATGTTAGTGAATCTGATATTTCATATGTTCAGATTTAACCAATGTTAAAATATATGTGAATTTATTTTCTTAGTCATTGAAAATGTCACAAAACGATGAAATTACAACGAATAACACAAATACGAGTGGCCAACTTGTACAATAATTTATTGAGACAGGATTAAAAAGATAGTATGATTAAAAAACTCGAAGATGATACGAAATGAACGGGATGTTTCCGAGAAGAGATTCCTTAATCCTTCTCACTAATGAACTGAATAATGATGACCGAAGGGACGGGCTTTATGTCTTCAAAGATTTCTGTGAGATCTAACATATTATCGAGATATTAGTTGATACTTGATATTAGTCGTATTCTAGAGTTTTTCTTTTAAATTTTACTATGTAAATTTTAAGGTAGCAAATTTTTTTAAAAAGTAGGAAAAAGCAAAGTTATCAATGTTTTTACTATTACCATTACTTTAACGGCTACCGTGCACAAACAAACACGTATCCTTTTAAGCTTTCGCATATAATGTTTGTAGGAAATCCTAACAATTATGATGTTTTTCCGAGAATGTCGGAGCATTACCCGTTATACCTGGAAAAGCCTTCCCAGCTAGTCGTTAGATAACATCGCCGGCGGTAATTTGTTTCCAAGATTTGCCAACCTAATAATGTGTCTGGTGCAAAGGTATTGAGGTTGAAAACATATTGTGTAAAAGTGCAACGTCCTCTCAGCTCGATACTAAACCAACCATCTGCGCGAGCTGCAACGAAGATTATTAAGATTAAGTACTTGTAGGCAGCATACGAGGGCTGCTATTTATGTATCCGGAATTAAAAAAAGAAACAGACATATATCATTTAATATGGTTTTATTGCTTTTCAAAATATTCGCCGCGATGATCGACACACTTTTGCATACGCTGGAACCAATTTTCATAGCACTTTTTCCATTCTGATTGAGGTATCTCCAAAACGTGCATTTTGAACGCATCAACAGCCTCTTCGCGGCTCGAAAAACGTTGACCACGTAATTTGTTCTTCGCGTATGGAAATAAAAAGAAATCGTTAGGTGCCAAATCAGGGCTGTACGGCGGATGACCAGTCAATTCGATCTTTTGACCCTCCAAAAACTGAGTTGTTTCAGCTGAGGTGTGACAGCTAGCATTGTCGTGATGTAATATGATTCTGCGTTGTCGGTTGTCCTTTCTTATTTCTTCAAAGACTTCTGGTAAACAAATGGTCGTATACCATTCAGAATTAACCGTTTTACGATTCTCTAATGGCACTGTAGCCACATGTCCATTAATTCCAAAAAAACAGGCGACCATTTGCTTCAAAGTACTTTTTGCACGAGTAACTTTTGTTGGTTTCGGCTCATCTTGGAACACCCACACCGTTGACTGTTGTTTAGTTTCGGGGTCATATGCATAGATCCAAGATTCATCACCTGTGTAGATATTATAAACGGCTTTTGACGTACCACGGTTGTATTTTTTTATCATTTTTTTGCACCAATCGACACGAGCCCGTTTTTGATCGATTGTCAAGTTGTGCGGAATCCAACGCGAACATATTTTTTTTACAGCTAAATGTTCGTGTAATATCTTATGTATGCTCGTCATACTTATGCCTAAGGACGCCTCTATCTCGCGATATGTAACATGACGATCACGCATTATTATTTCCCGCACAGCATCTATATTTTGTGGGACAACAGCTGTTTTTGGGCGACCTTCTTTATTTTCATCCGTGAGCATAGACCGCCCACGATTAAACTCACTGTACCAGTGATAAACAGTGGTTTTTGATGGTGCTTCATCTCCAAAAGTTGCGGTGAGTTGAATAAAGCACTGTTGTTGATTTAGCCCACGCCGAAAATCGTAGTAAATCATTGCACGAAAATGTTCACGCGTTAAATCTATGGCAAATGAAGACACGCAATTTTCAAAATGACGCCACAATGGAAAAATAATTGACAGTCACATGAAACAAAATGTATTCTTCAACCAAAGAGTTATATTTTCAAATGTTGTAATTACTTTTTAAATATTGTTCTTGTAAGTGGCCAGTTCCGGATACATAAATAGCAGCCTATGTAATATTAGCGTTTATTGTTATAAAATTCGCGATGTTATAAATAGAAGTGGATAAGTTTATTTTAAAATCTACATTAAAATGTATTTAAATAGTTCGAAGACAGTTAACTTTGTCTGTTTGATGTAGTACAGACAAATACCAAACTTGTCTTCCAACTGTCAAGTTGGCTATTGGCGTGTACTAACAGATACATTAAATAATAGGAAACTGTGAGTACGTAATTGGGGCGAGGTACACTTTTTAGGGTTCCGTACCCAAAGGGTAAAAACGGGACCCTATTACTTAAAGACTTTGATGTCTGTCCGTCTGTCCGTCTGTCTGTCTCCAGGCTGTAACTCAAGAACCGCTATAGTTAGACTTCTTAAATTTTCACAGATTGTGTATATTATCTGTTGCCGCTATAACAACAAATACTAGAAAAAAAAGAAATTAAATATTGAAGGGGGGGCTCCCATACAACAAACGCGATTTTTTTGTTATTTTTTGCTCGCAATCAATAATGGTAACAGCTGCTAGGCACTTGAAATTTTCAAAAAACCCTTATTTATATCTGTACTTTAATAATTAATAATAAAATTTAAATGAAATAAATATTTAAGGGCGGCTCCCATACAAAAAACACAATTTTTTGTCTACTTTTGCTCTATACCGGTACGGAACCCTTCGTGCGCGAGTCCGACTCGCACTTGGCCAATTATTTTTATAACCCAGGATTCACGACTATCCATTAACATCCCGACGAAATATCGGAGTAAGAATAAATTTTGCTGATGGTACTTGTATGCATACTTAGTTATTATACGGCAGGCGGCAGCCCGCATCAGGTAGGTATATTATGAAGGCTCTGTTATTGCGAGTTTTGGATTACGCAAAGGCGATGGGCTTTTATCTTCAGGTTTTCTCGCCATTGTTGTGTCGCGGTGTTTCTGCAGGTAGCAGATCACAGCCTTGTGCGATTTGATCGTTACATTTGATAATTATTGTGGGGACGCCATTGTCTATGACGGCGCTCCTAGAACTCACGTGTTCCCGCAAATTGACAAGTAAAATATAATAATATATTCTAAGCTGTAAAGCAATCGCTTTGTTTTGTTAATGAATACATAGCAAATACTGTCTTTGCATTATTTAAGTGTAACAACTCATAACATGCTTGTGGTACATTTGTATAATATCTTGAGAGAGTTCGGAAAAATAATTGTTGTTATGAATGAAAATGTTATTTCACAAAGATATTTTAGAATATTTGTTTATTATTATATCCTTATTTCAAAATGTGTGTACCGTTGCTTCTTGCGATTAAACAGGACAGCGGGTTCATTGCACGTTATTATTTTGTTGGTGACACATGAAATCCGTTTTTTAAATATCCATACTAATATTATAAATGTGAAATTGTGTCTGTCTGTGTATCTGTCTGTCTGTTACCCTTTCACGCCCAAACAAACCTTTGAACCGATTTTGCTGTTTGGTATGGAGATACTTTAAAGTCTCGGGGATAGACCAGGATACTTTTTAGCCCGGAAAATGTACGGTTCCCGCGTGATAAACGTATTTTGGCACAACGGAGTTGCGGGCGTCAAACATTAATTATAATATTTTGTAATTGTCTGTCTCTCAATCTACAACGACTTTTATTAGTAACGGGGGTTAAATAATAAATTACTATTTTACTGTTATTGGTATTAATAGTTATATTAACGATCCCCTCCCCATACCCTCTCAACACGTTTAGCAGACTAAAAGTAACCTATTAACATCATAATTCCAAATAATCGAGTATCGACCCACTTTAATTTGATGATAATTATGCAAATCAAACCAAAAATATTGCAAAATAACGCGGAAGCAAGTTTCTTTACGTAAAAACTTTCAAATGTATCCTAAAATTCTGCAAAATTAACGAATAAAATAAAATTTAATAAAACAATAAAAAATCGAAGCTGAATCAGAAAAGAGCTTAGAAGTTACGTAAAAATGATTCATATTCAATTTATTCATACAAATTAATAAAAATATATTCATTTAATAGAAAGCTAATTTATCAAGTTACGTATTAGTAATATAGTGAATGCAAAAGTTTTATATTCAGTTCAAAGAATTGAACGAATGTTTGTCACTCAACCTCTCACACTGAAAGTACCGTATACTCCATTTTAAGTCACTTGACCATGTGTGTGTTACCTTTCACGCTTAAAATTTGAGATGTGAAGAGATAACACACACAGAGTACAAACAGACGGACACACATGCAGAGTTTTGCGTTTATAACATTAATGTACCATCGCGGAAATTGATTCCAGATTCCAGACCAGATAGACAGTTGATGGACCCACGTCGCGTCGTTTGGACGGCTTATGTCAATTCAATGTTAGCTGTGATCTGTCCTTCTTTCGTTCTCTCGTTCATTCACGCCCAAACCACTAAACCGATTTTGCTAAAATTTGGTATGGAGATACCTTGAGTCCCGGGAAAGGACATAGGATACGTCTTTTCATCCCGGAATAAGCACGGTGCCCGCGCGATAAACTAATTTTGGCGAATCGGAGTTGCAGGCATCATCTAGTATTTATCATTATTAAACTGTAGTACTTAGATAAATGATTGGTCTCGCGCTCGGCGCTACGACGTCGTAGCGCCGAGCACGATACCAATCATTTATCTAAGCTGTAGAAATATCGGCTGATGATGCCTGCAACTCCAACTCCGTTGCGCCAAAATTTGTTTATCGCGAAGGAACCGTACATTTTCCGGGATTCCTATATTGTATTTTTCAGACAGACACACTTGACACTTTCGCATTTATAATGGAAGTAAGAATTATAAATGCAAAAGTATGCTTGTGTAAGTATTACAAAGCAGACGTAACCTTAGTCCGAGAGATACGGAGTGTCCGGTCTATGAATAGCCCGGGGTCGGGAGCGGTTAATTGGCCGGCCGCGCGCGGGCCGGTCCGCACGGTTTCAGGCCGGTTTGCGCGGTCTCGCTCCTTTTGTACCATAGGTCTAGGACGCGCCGGGATTCCGAACTTGCAGGAAAATATCATTGAAGTAAGAATTATCCTCTATAAGTGCATCGAAACGGAGAAGCTGAAAAATTTGTCAAAATTTAGTACTTACAATGTACATATAAATAATATGTATAAGAATAAGAATGGATTTATTTTAGCATCACACAATACATCATAATATAAGTCAGTGGTACAGTGCGACAATAATATTAAAATTAATTTACTGTGTGACGCCAAAAATTGGCCCCAGCTCAGCAAACGCAGCAAGCAAGCCCGCTGCACTGATATTCTGCAGAGGCCAATGAGTGGCTTCACAACGCTACTAAACTAAACACAAAATTTACAGAAAAAAAAACAAATAATAATAGCGACAAGAACTAATTAAATACAACAAATTACAATGAATATAATATGTTCGAATGATAAGTCAGATGAATTTTAATATTTCTTACCTTCGCTATGTTTAATAATAAATGGTAATGTTTAAGCGCTTTTAGTATGAAGACATCAATAAAAAATCCATATAAGAGATAAATACCATACACATCTAAAACGTGCGAAATCACCAAAATAATTATATTTTAGGTCGAAAATTGGGGGGATACAATCTCGATTTCATCATAATTGTCGGCTGTTACACGCATTTGTGTGTCGAAGTATGAATATATAATAATTTGAGTTGCATACCTACGGAGGTAAGTGGGTTGATGGTAGATAAAAACTAATAAAATAGATGAAAATTAAAACAGAAAAGTGAAAGGGAACGTGATACAGACGCGGCGGCGACGGCGGGCTTCCATACCGTAGACCGTAACCCGGAAATTAAGAATCCCCACAAAAGTCACCCTAAATGTTTAAGTATAGTGTAACCAGGCAATATTGATCGTTGTTTGCTCAATACTAGTGGTAGTAAAGAGCTCATGTTATAGTTAAATTAATCCTCGAATTACTAAGCACCTTTAATTGTTTATTGCACTCAGCACTAATATTAGTGCTAGCTTCTAAGAACAATTTAAATTAACTACCCTGTAACGTTTTTAATGACAGGTTGAAAGTGGAGTCAGTAAGTAAAATAATTGTATTTATTAGGCAATTTTAGCATTAAAGACAAGCTACAAAAGGATAATAGCTTAAAGTCCTTTTGTAGTCTTCAATGCGTGAATTCACGGTGAATATAATTCTAACAAAACGTACAATGAATAGAGCAAAACGCTAAGTGTGCTTATATTGCTACTAGATTATAGCTTGATTTCTTTGCTAGAATATAAAATTTTATCTTGATGGTGGCAACTATTGAGTGCAAAAATTCGTTTATCGCGCAGGAGCCGTACATTTTTCCGAGATAAAAACTATCTTTGTCCTTTCCCGGGGCTCAAAGTATCTGCATATCTCATCAAAATCTGTTCAGTGGTTTGGATGTAAAGGGGTAACAGTCCATCAGATAGACACACTTTCATATTTATAATGTTAGTATGGATATTTATTTGATAACTTTTTTTCACCGAAACTCTAAAACAAATAAACCATTTCACACATATCCTAAACCAACTTCGTCAAATGAACTTCATTTGGTGATCAAACATTTGCCGGGACTGTGAGTGGTAGGGCGTTGCACTTTTCTAAACGAAGAGTAAAAACGCACAACAGTTGTGGAGCGAACCGGTGAGGGCGCTAGAGGGGGTGAGGTGAGGGAAAGAGAGAGAGGGGGCTGCACGGTTGAGCGGCTCCGCCACCTGCGCCCGCGCATTATCTCAGTTTTTACCGAAATATCTAAAACCACGGCACCGGTCTCTAATCTAATGACCCACATTTACTTGTGAATTGGAACTATGATGAATCGAATTTGAATTCAAAATGTGTTTTTAAATAATTTGGAACGATTGTTGTAAGATGATGATGGAATCTTAGAAAGATTTGCAGTTGCCTTTAAAAAGAGAAACATTGTTCACATAACAACGTTAAATATTATGTCGTAGGTATGTGGTTTGTCGCCTTCTCAAAAACTGGCCCAAGACTGTCAAGACGCTGTCAAGTCAAAATGCAGCGCATAAAAAATCTGTAAGCACGCTGTCAAAGGTAAGAGCTACATTATACATATCTCTGGGTTAGTTCCCAAACCGGTGGTAGGTCCACAGAGTACGTTCTGAAAGTATATTTTGTATAATTATTGAGAAATTGTGAAAAAGATAAGGGCCCGGGAGAGGATATATTATACTTTTAATCCCGAAAAAATATACGGTTCCGAAACGCGAAAAACTATTTTTGGCTCGGGCATCACCTAGTAAAACACGTTTTTTTAAAGTTTGCTTTTTTTAACCCAAAATTTATATGAGATTAAACCTTGTATTATCAACGGTCTCGAGGTGAAACAATTAGCCTTTGCTTTGTGCCAATAACAGCATCGATAAAATCAAGAAAGGAGAAATTTATTAACTTTATACAGCGAAGATATTAACCTAATTAGTATCAAAAACCGTTAAACGAGTAAGGATTTGGATGAAAACGTTCACATTCTCCGTACAGAACCGGCTTTAATCTCATCGCTTAATTTTTAAATTCACATATTTTTAAGTGAAACATGTTTTAATTGTGAACACTTTCCAATAAAATCAGTGCACCAGTTCTTAAATATCTTAAGCTGTTTATTCTGTAACCGCCACACTGTAAGACGAATATTAATTCTTAACTGTAATTAAATTAAAAATTTCTCTCATATTTTAATACTTTTTAAAATATAAGATATTTTTATATATTATTGGGCGTATATCAAATTTTCATTAAATAACAAAGTGATTAATATTCATACTCTGAGTATGGCAGTAAGAATTATTTCATTACTGTGTATTGTGTAATGTGTATACTGTATATATTCCCGGGACTTAAAGAATTTCCATAACGAAATTGCAAGAAGAATCAGTTTGGAGAGTAATGTAAAAGATCGACATACTTGTGCCTTTATAATATGACTGTATAGTGTTGGATAGAATAAACTTTTTGTTTTATTTCTATAGCAAGAAAAATATTTGCATTGAAGAAGTTAAATATATTATCTGTATTAAAATTTTATAATTATTAAAATTTTTCAATACAAAGTGAAATATTAGTATAATTATTTTACACTGGTTTAAAAAATATAAAATATACAATTGCAATGTTCAGCATTATTATTGAATTTAAGGAATTTGCTTTTGAGGTCAAAATTTAAAACATTAAAATAAAGTGCAAGACAAAAATTCGGTTTCTAGAATCTAGATACATAAAATATGTGTTAAATATTATATACATTATTAAGCATTCATTGACATACAATTTATGATTACATAAAACAATTAACATAAATACATCGTAAATGTTTTTCCTGCTTAAATCATTACATTTAAGCAGGAAAAACACAATTAAATTATGTTTGCTTGATTGTCTACTAATGGGTACTTAATTTATTTTATTAAAATGTAAATTATTTCAACCATATTGTTTCGATCTTCATCCGAGTAACATGCATTCAAACATCAACACTATCTTTTGTATACCTACCCAAATAGAGACCTGACTAAAAAGATGCGATTTTGACAAGTTTCAAGTAAAACGTTCGAAGGCGGTTGACGCTAAGTGGGGTCAATGTCCCTTGCGAGAAGCTCCCCCCCTCACTCCCACCCCGCCCTCGCACGCCGCGCTGCCATCCATGACCTGTAAGTCGCGAATATATAGATATAGATCCCCTTACAGACCCTGTTTTATCTGTTTCATTGTATTTATGAAACAGATAAACCAGGGTCGGCATAAAAATGTAGTATAAAAGCTTTTTGAATGACATACATAAAGCTCAATGAATATAATATCTGAAAACATTAAACTAGACTTTTTAATATGAGTCCCATACTACTCGTAGTACCTCGTGGATATAGAATAACCCAAAGTTTAAGTAAGTTCATTGTATTGTAATTAATTTATAACAAAAGAAATGACTGGTGATTGGACAGTACCTAGTAATGACTAGGTACTATCCAATCACCAGTCATTTCACCCTATATCTTTTAGAGCACAAAAACACAATATTCATTAACGAGTACAACAAGCAATAACAATATAGCACTAAGGGCCTGTTTCACCACTTCCTGATAAAGTGGCGAATAGGCTATTCACAGCTTTTTTGACAGGTTCTCCATACTACATCTGTCAAGTTATGTGATGAATAGCTTATCAGGAAGTGGTGAAACAGGCCCTAAATATGTTATTAAAATAAGTTACCGATAAAAATCTAAGCGACAAGGAAAAGACATCAACGCGTGCGATGTTCTCCGTATTGTGTAGTTGCATTGCATTTTGTTTCTTTGTTTAATTTGTTATTAGGGAAGTGTAAACTAAGAAAATTATAACTGACTCTAACATAATATTACTTTAATTTCTTAAAATAATATTAACTATCTTAGTTTAAGAAGTTTTAGAACAAAGAACTGGAGATACCATTACGATACGGAAATTAATATTAAGTACCTAGTTCTAGTATCTTAAAGTAATAACTAAATTATTATTTTTCTTTTTGCGAGCCATTATTTACGCTCAGCGAAGCGAGCAAGTAAAGTTTAGTAAAGCCTTAACTTATATAAACATTCACTGTTGGGCATTAGGCAACGTACTTACTTGTAGATGTCTCAATTATTTCTGGTACAATAAAAACGCAATAATTTCCAAATGCACAAAATAGAATGTTAGTTTTTTACAAAAATAAACTGTAATAGCAATTTTCGTCTTACAGTCACATAAGCGTAGGAATTAGTTTAGAACTTTGGTATTATTATTAGCAATTCTGTTCAAGTGGCACATAGCTGATTTGATTACTGTTACTTACTAGTGTTTTTCAACCTGTGGGTCGCGACCCCCTGGATCGCCAGAGGTTGAGAGAACTACTTATTTCAGTATTTTTTTTTGTATGTAATATATTATTAAGTAGGAGAATTTTAAGAAAAGGTGGTGATAGTACTACGATGGTGGTGTAGGTAAATACTTCTATTACAAATCAAATTGTAAAGTTTGTGTAAAAATCTTCGTTGACCTTCTTTTGTTCGGCTTATCGCGGTGGAATGGAATCGCCTTAATGTCAAGGAATTTACTTTACATTCCACGCTGCACCTCGTTCTTATATTATACTTATTGGTAGGAATCATAGGTAGTAGTTAATAACTGTACTGATTTTTATGTAATTTTGCATAGGTATAGATTATACCACGGAAAAGGACATATTAAGCTTATTCTTTACGTGAGCTTTTCGGACGAAGCTGCGCGGAACGTTTAGTTCTTTATAATAATTATAATCTATAATATAATTTCACCAAACTTCAGAATACCATAATAATAGATGTTGATGATGATCATAACGAATGATGTTTTTGAACATTGATTCACATGATCGCCGTCGATAACGTTGACTTAAACAAATGGCCGTTGTTGTGAAAGCTGGATAGTTCAGACACACGTGTGATTGGTTTTGACGTAATCCGAACGATTTGGCGAGTTACTTAATACTAATTCATTTGCATAATTATTGTAGGACGGGGAGATGCGTCTGATGGTTACAAAAGTATCATTCTATTCTATGTTAGTAATTATAAGTAAGTACCATCGAAGAAACTATTTCGATAGGCAGTTGATGGACTATTGGCCGTTCCTTATATTCAATCTATCTCTAGTTGGACATACAACCGATCGCAGCTGACATAGAATTGACATAAAATATATGGAGCTAATGTCTAATGTGAGCTATTCCTATCTCAAGTAAGAGATAGATCAAATATTGGGAACGGCCGTTAGTCAATTCATGACAATTCGCGATCTATCGCCTGGGTTTGACATATTATGAAGTCCGAATCGAATTTGAAATCTATGCCGTCATAAGCCTTCTGGCCTCAAAATATAGATACCTGAACCTGTCATATCTACCTGTTATTTAAACTTTTTATATCCAACGGGACTTCGTCGGCTTCCGTTATACTCGATAAGCGTGAGATTTGGAGTCGTTAATAGCTAATGACGAGAAACGGGTTTGGTGTTTCCGCTGAGGTTGCGGTTCCCGTGCGACTTACCCACTTATCAGATCGACCGTCCACTGTCGAATCGGGTTATCGGGATTCGGGATTGAAAGCCAGAAGAAACTGATTGTGATTCGATCATGAAAAGAAAAGTATTATATTTATTGACTTCATCATTCATATTATGATCGTTCAATTTATGAGCAGTATTGGGCTGGGGATGATACTCTAATGCGAAGGAGTCACAATAGATCCTTATGGGTCGCAGTGACGTCAGGACTACAGCGACCTGCCTTCTTTAAGGGTGAACATGACTAGTGATTGGACAGTATAACTAGTCATTGGACAGAACACAAAAACACTATGTTTAAGGTTGCTTTAAAAACTACCTGAATTTATTTAAAATCAGGGTTTCTATCACTTAAAAAAACCGGCCAAGTGCGTGTCGGGCCACGCGCAATATAGGGTTCCGTAGTTACGCTAGTTTTTAAAAATTTTTGTATAGTCAATGAATGTACATTTGTAACATGTTTTACACTACTAACAGCATCATCTCAGTCACTTTCAAAGGAATTTGAACGAAAAGATCCTTTATACTTCGCCGAAAACCTTTTTTTTAGTTGATCGACTATTACTCAATAATTTATGAAGTCTTCTTAGTCGTGATAGTTTTCCTTTTAAATTCAGCATATTTCCTACTCCCGTGAATTTTTTCACATTTCCAGAAGCAACTGTTTAGCTGGTAGAAGGGGGGGACACTGGACTCGAACGATTTTTTCCAGTTTAAAACTTAATATTTCACAAATGGATACCTAAATCGGAAAATGATCTATGAATACTCATAATATTTTTAAAAAACCTATCCAACGACACCCCACACGATGGGGTGGGCGCGAAAAAAAAAATTCAACCCCACTTGATGTGTGGGGGAGGTACCATAAAAAAATATTTTTTAAATATTTTATGTACCATTTTGTCAGCATTATTAATATGTGTATTCATGCCAAATTACAGCTTTGTAGGTCCTATAGTCTCTGAGCAAAACCGCGGACGGACAGACGGACAGACGGACGGACAGACCGAAACTATAAGGGTTCCTTGTTGACTACGGAACCCTAAAAATTTGATTTCACGGTATCTTCCGCGTCACTCCACAAAAACTTTTAATTTACCTGTATATTAACCTCCTCCTGTTTAGAAGTCGGTATAAAAGTAGCATGAATCCTTTTTCATGGCCTATTATGACCTGCCGATGTTCTGTACCCAATTTCATTTAAATCGGTCCAATCGTTGCGAAGCCTCTTTGATACAAACAAGCAAACAACCTTTCCTCCGGATAAACAAGCTAAACCAGCTAAAACTGATTTATTAAACAGTTATAACTTGTGATAAACTAATTCAACACTAGCTGCAATAAACAAAGGAATCTTTCTCACTTACCTATCCTATCTATGTAGTTATCCTTGCGCAAGATTCTATGCTCTGTCGACCTCAGCGTAGGTTCTCTAGTTTACTGTTGCTCCTCACAAAGCGATCTAATAATACATTATCGTGCTCAAATGAGGTTATAGTTATGATAAAGCCTACACAGTATATAATTAGAGTTTTGTAACAAATTTGGTTATTTAATTAGGAGTTTTAGGTCACAGTATGTTTTACACCTATCTCTTCACGACGTAGTTTTAATTTGATAAAACATGCTATAATTACGAGTTTCTTAGCACGTTAGTAGATAACCTGGAAAAGAGGGTAAAACATCAGAATACGAATTTAAAAAAATGTTTTTTTTTCAGGAGACATTATGTACTCCACATCGACGTTGTCAACGACGACGTCTGGGTCGGCCATGTTGTCTGCGGAGCGGCGCGTGCGCGTGGTGCGGCTGCTGCGCCCGCGCAGGGCGGCGCCAGCGTTTGGCTTCTCCCTGCGTGGTGGCAAGGAGTACGCCACTGGCTTCTTCATATCCAAGGTCGACTTGAACTCCGAGGCTCATCTGCAAGGGTTGAAGGTGAGATAACTTTGATTGTGTTTGAGTGGTACCTATTCATCGTGTATGAGTGTTAATGTGGGAGTCATGTATGTATATTTTATAGGAATATTTTTGATGCACGTTTAACTTACTGACTTATTTTAAGGTGACGCTATGTTAAATTAAAAAACCGTGTTGGATGTGTTTGAGATTGCTTGTTTTCTATGCGAGGCTGGCCCGGCCTCTCATAGAAAACAAGCAATGGAACGTCAATATATTCGAGTAATGTAGGCTACTTAACTTGCAAAAGTAAAAGTATAATAAACTGATACCATAATGATTATCCAGTATTGCGCCTATATTTCGATACATTCGCGATGTATTTCGTATATTTCTCTAGAGAAAGCAAAGCAACTTCCGTCCGCGTGCAATTCAAGCTTGGGCTCGTCGCTGACATTCCTCGATGCATGAAGAATATCTTGCCCGAAGATCAAATGATCAGTGATCCAAGAAAGGTGATTCTTCATGCATCAGCTGATATCTGCACCTGATATCTTACCGGTCGTGTCAGGTACCTCAGGGCAGTAGCCAATGGCCTGAGGAATGAGTGTATCATCGTAAACAATAATTCAAGAACATAACGTCTAGACTCTAGTTCAACGCAAGTATTATCTTTGGTATCATCAAAACACCTTGTCACAAAAGTGAACAAAGTCTGTGGCCAAAAATAACCAAATATAACAACTTCATACGAAAGTATAGAGTAGAAGCTAAGAAGTTTTTCACAGTCACAAAAAATAAACAAAGACGTAACAGAGCGATTATTTGGTGACTCTTAATAACTGCTTATGCAACGATAGCCTCATTATATAATAGCCGAGATGACTAATTTTAATGTGGGAGTTATTTAATTGTCATTCGCACCCAAACGACCCGACTGTTACGACTCAAAATTAAATTTTATTCATACAATGTTATCGAAGAAACTATCTCCACCATCTTAATTCTAATCATGCATTTTAAGGAAGAAATAAATTAAATTTATTTGACTACTAGCTGTCCCGGCAAACGTTGTTTTGCCATTTAAAGTATATTTTCTACATCATCAGTTGATACATGTTTTACCCCCTCTTTTGTCCCCTAAGAGGGTGTGGGGGGGAAGGTCATACACCAGATGTTAAATTGAAAAACACAGTTAATACCTAATATGAAGTAAGTCCACTAAAGAAAAAAGTTGTATACAAAATCTGACCCCTCTTTGGTCCCCAGAGAGGGTTGAGAGGGGAGGGAGGGGGGAGGATTTTTATACACCAGTTGTTGGAAGAAGACAAATATAATATATCTGTGAAAACCGTATGCAAATCGGATAAGTAGTTTTCGTGTTAAAGAAAAAAGTTTGATACAAAATCTGACCCCCTCTTTTGTCCCCTTAGAGGGGTGGGGGGGAAAAAATTTTATACACCATATGTTAAGTTGGAAGAAGATAAATATATCTGCGAAAACCACATTCAAATTGGATTAATATTTTTCGTGTGATGCTGGAACAAACATACAGACAGACAGAAAGAGTGACAGACAGACAGACAAAAAACTAACCACATTTTTGGCTTCTATAGCGATGTAGTGACAAAGTTGTAATTTCGGGTGTCATTTCATATCTTCTAAGTACAGAATTTTCATTTCTACAACAGAATATTGTCTTCCCCGCACGCGCTTTGGTGACGCCCACTATCGTAATATTTTAATTTCGCCATAATTTCAAAACCAAACGTCCAATTTTAATCATTCAAAGACCAAATATTATCTACATAAACTGTACTTACTGATAAAAGAATTTATTTTGATAAGGATTAATAGCGTGAGTAAAATATATCCGTTTTAATGTAGTCCAAAAAAAAATCAGGATTTTTAAATAAATAAATGGTTATTGTGCCTCACTCGACATAGATAGGTATAGTGTGTCGCGGACTTTTTTGTAGATATTTATAAGATCTACAATTACTTAGAACATTTTATGGTTCTATCTTTTATAGTTTAGGCAGCGTACGCAAAATAAGTAACTTTTCTAGCTGATTTTTTACACCTTGCGTCCGAAAAACTCAAATATCTTACGGAACCCTACTTTTTTCCAAAATAAAATGTAGCCTATGTTCAGCAGAAATAATGTAAGATTCCAATAGCAAAAGAATTTTTCAAATCGGTCCAGTAGTTTCGGAGCCTATTCGACTCAAACAAACAAACAAACAAACAAACAAACAAACAAACAAAAAATCAAATCTTTCCTCTTTATAATAGTAGTGTAGACTTACTTACTCAAAAGTATTCGTTATGACGTTGGAAAGTCAGATGATGTAAAATAGAAATCTGATAAAAACGATCGAGTATATACATAAAACTATGATGAATAATCAAAGAGAAACAATAAAAACGAATTAATAGTTTTGTAATAGTTATGATAGTGTTTTGGTACTTTAGTACTTAATATTGCGTAACAAAAGAAGGCAATGCAGTTTTGTATGATTATTGTGTTCAATTGCTTTATTTTTACAAGGACTACAAGCGATTGTGTATTATTTCATTGTTTCTCTTTCACGTGTGCCTAGTCGGATAATTTAGGTTCCGTAAATTATCAATTCTCATTTTTCGTGCGTATTTCGCAACGTAGATTAAACACGTGGATTTGAAATTGTTCTACTAAGTACTTAGATTATTATAAAATTAACAATTATGAATATTATTTAATTGAGTCAATAGCATTTTGAGACTAGCTAATAATTATTATAATCAACTACAAAACTACTAAATGGCTAAACAAGAAAGACATTTGCGTTCAAAAAACAGAAATCATCGCTTTTTTAAATGAAATTCTTTTGTCGTGAATCATAATTACCATAATTTTACAGAACATAAGCCGGGTATTATGTTGAGTTCAATAGCATAATATTTAATTGTGTTGGAAACAGGTGGAACTTTTTCTTCACTCTCGTTTCTTTCGTGTCGGAACCGCCACTCTCCATCACGGTCACGTAACGTTTCGTTCGGTACTTCGTTTTGTTTCGTTCAGGAATTAGGTGCAAACATTATGCAAGTGACGAAGGTTATCTACGATATTATTGGGTAATTAATCTCTTAAGCCTGTTCGATTGTTCGAGATGACAGATGTGCTACTTCTGCTTACGAGTGTTTGCATAAGTTGTTGATACACCTAGCGGTAAAACATAACAGTTTCATTCCGTTTGCAATTTTTATTCATCACAGACTCACAAGACCTTTCTACGTCGTATATCTATGTTAACGGAATTAATCATTTTTAGAATATAATGGATTCTTTATTCACTTCAGTTGATCTCAATCTACTTTGCTAAAAAAATGAATCGCTTCCGCTCTCTGTTCTATTAAAATACTGAACGGATTTTAATGTCGGTTTGTGCAATAGAGTGATTCAAGAGGAAAGTTTATATGAACATTAATGTATTGAAGCCGGGGTGGTTATAGTTCGTATAATATATGTGCTACTAGTATAATATAATATTTTATCCGGCCAACGAACATACTCTCACTTTATGGCCTGTGTTTAGTTAACACAAGAATGAGCACATTATTGTGCAAATATCTAGTAGTTTTCGCACAATTACTTCCTTAACAAAGACGTTACGAAAGGCGTTGCTTATATCCGGTGGTCTTACACTTAATATCATATTTTGGGACGCCTGTGTCCATAATGATGTGAATTTTGCTGTACGTTAATTAACGTTTGTATTGCTCGTACGTACAAAAGCCTGAGTGAGTTTTTGCCTGCATCCGATCCCATTATTAGTTTTTGTCCGTTCCCGAGGTGATCTTTACTATAATTTCGCGCATTTTGTAACTCACAGTCAGCTCGAACGACTGAGGTAATATTAGCAGCTTTCCTTGGAAGTAACTGGTTATTGTTCACTTGCTGGCACCGATTATACTCACTAATGGAACACCATTACAAATGCATATTGTGAATAGCAAAAACCAGAAAGGCGCAATGATTTTGTGCTGCAATCGGACGTAAAAAATATTTGCTGAAGGTTTCGTTTCTAAGTTAGTATGAAATCACCAAATTGTGTTCGAAATCATGTTTTGATGGTTTTAACTGTAGTTGTATTATTATGGTATAAATATAGCATTTAAAATAATTCCACCTTTTATAATCAGTGTAAAATAAACAGATTCTGAGCCACAAAACAAACGGGAGACAATGTCAGTGGAAGGCTTTCTAGTGTTATCATTCTCGTGGGTCTTTTCGACAATATCAATTGCGCAAGAGTTGCTAAAATAGAAAAGTGCAAACATCCTAGAGTGCTACTTTTTAAGTTCAGACAGTCTAGTAAAACGGTTTGATCATAAAATACATTTCACTATTTTTCCTTTTTTCATTTTCTATATTAAATGTATAGCACGTTGCGCTTATTTTTATCTGCAGGCATAAAAAGCATTTACTTACAATTTGACCATTAGATGACTTGAAAAGAGAGAAGGAAGTAGCGCATTAACCATTCTTATTCAACATCCGGCATTTTATTAGCATTTTGGATACCATGCTCAAGTCAACAAAAACTAAATTATCATAGAATTTGGAACAGTCGCACGATAAAAAGCAGCACACATCGTAAACAATGAACGGTATTATTCATCATTCAGTAAGTTATAATTTTAATTTGCATTACTAATTTTACAATGAAGTAATTAAGTTTTGCACTAATACATAGTGAATTAGCTATCACAGCATTCTAAATCAAATTCAGTAATATTTTTGTGTTCACAATTAGTTTTAACATTATCTGGTTTCCACTAAGCTAATGACTTTGTCAAGCATAAAATATTTCTTAGAAAAAGTTTTTTTACTGCGTTAACTACTTTATGGTTTGTACATTTTCCCACTTGTACTTGTGTAATTATTTTTTTAAACTTTGATCGATTGTTGTCTTATGTTATCGCTAATCAAACATAATTTCTGGTTACGTTGTGGTATAACCGAACCTTACGTGTGCTGATGGAGGTTACCTCATGCATATCCCTCACCGCGCATCGCCAGCATAATGACAGTTAATAGTATTCACCAACAGGCAACAAACAAGTTTTTGTACGCGTGGTATAATTTATTGGAGAAGCTGTAGCATTTATAAAAACAGCGAAGATCTGTGTTGTGTGTGTATGTCCCATACTATTATGAGGTCTGCTATTATGAGGTATAGGGAAAGTAGAACTTAGTGATATTTTGGCATTGCTTTAATCTATGTACCTGAGAGACAGTGAAATAGAATTTGTACTATCAAAAAATTGATTCCTAGACAGATAGCGGACCTAATGTAATTTGGTCGTGTTAACAAACCCATCCGACTCATTGAATTGACATAAGCCGACCGACCATACCATACCATACCATACATGACGTAGGTCCGTCAACTGCCTAGGAATCAATTTCCTCGATGGTACTTATAAGAGCAATAATTACTGTAGAGCATTATTATGCATAAGATGCTTATATTATTTTTGTATACTTACTGATTACTCTACATATTCTTTTTAATATTCAAATATTCTTTATTGTGCACACAATACAGGGAGAATACACAAAAATATACAAACAAATAATACATAGGTGTCACAATGGCGGCCTTATTACTAGGTAGCAATCTCTTCCAGGCAACCATGAGCGAAGGTGAAATTGCAGTAGAGGTAATTGAGCATGTGCAAGCAAAAGAATACAAAGACAAAGGTTATGATAACATGAATTAATATAATATAAATATACCTAAATAATTTACCTAAATTTTATCATTGTTATTTTGTAGTGTGCGGCTTACCTCCCTCCTATATAAGTTAGATGTAATTAGTTATTAAGTCAGTTAATATACAACATTCGTGACAATAACTCTTTTAATTAGTCTCCCCTAAGCCTGCACCTTTGCAATTTAATTGATGACAATAATAACTTTACTAAATGTATCGGGCTAGTCTAGCTTAGATCAGTTACCAATTACGATTTTTAGTTCATGGACCCAGTTGCGTAAATTTAAGTACGGTATTCTAAAATACCTGGAGCTCGGCGAATAATTTTGATTTTATCGTAGTCATCGGTGTCGACAACTTGCGAATATTTGAACAGCTGCATACAGCAAATTATTATTCGATACTTAAATAGTAAATACCTGACAATGTCACGCAACTTAACACTAAATAAATTATAATATTTTAAAATATTAGGCAATTATTATTAGCCAACAATAGAGAATTTACTCTGAGTGCATTCTCATACCAAAGTCAAGAAACTAAGGGCCTGTTACTTCCTGATAAGTGCCGGATAGGCTATCCACCACTTAACTTGACAGAGTATGGAGAATCTGTCAAAAAAGTTGTGGATAGCCTATCCGATCCAATCCTTCTGACACAGGAAGTGGTGAAACAGGCCCTTAGTGTTTTCAATATTTTTTAAAGTTGCAGACTCGGAAAGTCACACCAAGTGTACAAAGTGTCATAAAGGATAATATGACGCGCGCCGGTCGCCGCGTAGTCTGGCGTAGTAGTTGGCAACAGAGGTGGCCAACGAAACTTTCAATGAAAGTTGTCTCATATGTAGGGCAAAAGGCGTACCGTCCGGCTTCTTAGTACTTTACAAAGAAAGTGTACGCGCGCTGCGTAGCGTCGCGTCGCATTACGAATTCGTCACGCCAGCAAAGAGGTTGACGTGACATTGCGGATGACGTCATTCAACAATGCCTTGTCGACGACATCATTTATTACTTTCTGTTATGCTTATCAAACGCTCACAATAAGACACGCGTGCTCGGCCGCGTGCGATATTTTATATATAGGTATGCTCGTAGCACACACATTTTGTTCATAATATGATAAATATTAAATATGTACATAGATTTAAACTAATTTTACTTGTGTTATTTATACAGCTATTAAATAAAAATTGGCCTAGGTGTTAATCCAGACCCTATATTTACAGACATACACAGTATTCAGTAACAAACTTTCGCCTTACATTATCTAAATGATTAGACTGATTTCTCGGAAGAAGTACAATAATTCATAAAATAAGTCAGCGTTAAACACAATTAAGGATTTGTGGTATATTATATTTTTATACTTAACATTTACCTTCAAATAGAATATATAGCTTTATAGTATCTGAATCTACCTATTTTCCCTTAGCTAACCGAACAAGGGCCGAATTCCAAAACTATTACGGCCGTTCGGCCTCGAAAGCCACCGCGGTTTCTATCGGAATAACAGAAACATTTGTCATTTTCAGGTTGGTGATCAAGTGATAAGTGTCAACGGGTATCGCGTGGATGATGCAATACATGGCGAGCTGGTCCACTACATCGCCAGCCAGTCCAGGCTCAAGCTTAAAGTCAGACGTAAGTATTTACAAACCTACATAAATAAACTTAGCAACTGCCTCTATAGTTTCCTTATACCCAGGGTGTCTTGTTATATTTTGCGTATAGCGATTAACTTCTTTTCAATATAATGCCCGCTACAGACGCTAAATATATTATAACTGGGAAAATATAATATAACAGGGCTATTTCAAGTTTTGATCACAATACAATTAGGTCACATATTCGTCTTACGCCCCATATTTAATTTTTTTTCTAGTTGATAAGTCTTACCATATGTTGTATTGTGTTTTAATGATAATGTTGTGCATGTCTCTAATTGATATGAATGCTGTAAAAGGACCTTATTGAAAAATTGTTAATGTATGCTTGTATTCATATTGTTGATATGCCTAATAAATAAATAAATAAATAAATAAATATTAATAATATTCTGCAGAATATAATAATTATAATAATTATGCTGTCCTTGTCATTTCGCCTTACCGAAACAGTGACAGCACAGAGTGACAGCCTATGATTTAGAAACTCTAAATAATGTTTCACTAAATCACTTTGCAGTTTGGACGTAAGTTAATAACGATGGATCATGGACCTACGACTAATACGACTTACGAGTATAATATGTGTAGATGGGCATGTTTGACTAGGATTGCCCATGAACGCGGGGTCGATTGTAGATGTTCACGCTATAGATAGACAATGTCGCAATGATGGTTAAGCCTACTAATATATATTCTGCGGTTCAGCAACCACCACGGCCAACATGAGCCTGAGAGTTTGTAGAAATATGATCGAAATAATTAGCAAACACACAAGAAAGAACTCGTCGTTTTGACGGTACAAATCAAACTCAGTACAAAAGTAGTCTTAATATTTTTAAAACGGAACCACAGTGATTTTCGTCATACCGATCTGAATATTCATAATGATTTGACATAACTGTATCAAATACGTGGTCGGCTATATGCTATTGTTAGGCGTAATAATTGTTGCTTTGTGTGTTGCAGCAACTACTGAGTGCCCTCGTAATGGGTCCATATTAGCTTCCGTAAATGCTTGAGCAATATTTAAAATTGCTCATAAATAATAATTATTATAAATACATAATATCACATATTATTTAAGTGAAAAACTCTCAAGTGTCTTACCTAGGGCACTTCCACACGATGTTTTTTACGCTCGTTTGTATCGATACAAACGCAAGTTGAACACTCAGCAAATGCAAGGAAGCCGACTTTATATCTGATTAGCTATATCCACATTATGCAATTTCATCTTCAATTTTCGTCATCTTCTTTTTATTCAACTTTCGTTTGGCATATTCAATAATTGAATGCGTCAAAATCCACCCGCGTTGAAAGAAAAGTGTCATAGCCAGCGCTACGATTTTAACGCGCGTCACGGGCATGCCTCACGTTCGCTGTTGACTGCGCTATAATGCATGCCCTTGACGAACAGAAAAAGGCACAATGTGAACAAAGCCAATAAACGCGATGAAAACGCGCAGAAGACGAGCGCATCAAAAACGCGCGTCGTCAGTGCGCAATAAATATGTCGTGTGGAAGGGTTCTTAGAAAAATCCATGATTTTCTCAATGCTTTAATAATAATTATAAGTTGTAACATAATATACATAGATATAGTAATTGATAATAACTAATAAAATATAATAATTTATATTATCTTTATTTCAGATGTGGGCATGATTCCTGTTAAGGAGTAAGTATAAAAATATTTTAACACAATAAGTATTGTTATTTAAACCATTAAAAGTAATGGAAAGAGTTTTTCTTTATTTTGTCTACAATCCAGAGTATTGGGGTGCCACGGTCATTGTAATAAAGTATTTTTTTAAAATTAAGTAATTAAAAAAAAAACTCCAAACAACTTTAAAAAAGTAATGAAATAATATTTACTAAGTATAAACAATTCCTAAGTGTAAAGTAATCTTCCGTGATCTATGGTATGGTATGGTACTGGGCGACCGCCCAGAGCGTCGGATCAGTCGGATAAAAAAGGACGCCGAAGGCAAACAGCACTCCCAGGCGCTGGTAGTGCACTGCACTGAGTACCCTAGTTGCTAATGGTTGCTAATTGTTGCAGGAAAGAGCACGAGAGCCTCTCGTGGCTGTTCACGTCGGAGCGAGCGTCGATTACGTCGGAAGTGTCATCGTCTCCCACTCTCTGCCACACTACAGACCACTTGACAGATCTCCGCCTCTCCATACTAGTGCCGCCGCGAGCTAAGCTCGGATGCGGGTATGTTTGCTAACAAGCTCTTTGTCTTGGGTTTTAGAGCACTTGTCCAGCCCTAATTGGCGTTAGATGTGACTTTGTCGTTGTTAACTTGTAGTAGTAAGAATTAAGATATGGAAAGTTTTGAACAGAAAAAAAGCAGGCTATTGAGAATCTTGAATATTATAAAATTAACTGTTGTTTTATAAACCGTAATTGCTATTTGCTAGTGTCACGCATGCACGTCCGCGTCGGAAGAATACCTATTGATGTTAAAAATGTCTAGCTAACGATATCCATTATCATTTCTAAAAGCATAAAGGACGAAGGAAACCGTCTTTTCCGAAATGGATTAGACAAATTACTTTCTTGCGTTGAATTAACAAGGTATTCGTATCGCTTACAGGATCTGCAAGGGACCCGACTGGAAACCGGGGATATTCGTGCAGTTCATCCGGGAGGGGGGGATAGCACGCGAGGCTGGCCTCAGGCCCGGAGATCAGATCTTGTCGTGTAACGGCCTCGACTTTGGGAATATATCGTTTAATGACGTAAGTATAGACTACTATAAGATCAAACCAACCACCTACTATATATTTTTATACTTACTAGTAACTAGGTGGTTGGTTTTGTATTGTGCAGCGAAATGTTCCGCACTTCTGGAGACAAGAAACAAAACCCAAATTACAAATATTACCAATAAATTTCTGTGAAGATTCGTACCACTAGCCCTAGCATGGCCACCAGTAGAAATGCGAAAGTATAGACAAACTTAAGGTGCATGCCGTTCCGATTTTTACCGCGGCTAATCGCGACCGACAAAAATTCAATTATAAAAATGCCACTTTATGACAGACTATAGTCCTAAAAACTCAAAATATTACAATATCCTACTTTATGACATATTATAAATACTATAGCACAGTATAGCAATATTGCTATACTGTGCTATAGACCATGCTAGGGCTACAGTCTACACGTCTCGCAGTGCGGACTTTCTCAATTTCGCGAGAGCAAGTCCAAACCTTACTGTTTCGTTCGAATAAAACAATAAACAAAAATCGGCCAAGTGCAAGTCGGACTCTCGCACGAAGGGTTCCGTACCATTATAGAGCAAAAATAGACCAAAAATTGTGTTTTTTTTGTATGGGTAAATTTTTTATTTTATTTTATTAAGTAAATTATTATTTATTATTGAAGGAAACATATAATTAAGACTTTTGTGAAAATATCAAGTGCCTACATGTTGTCATTATTGATAAAAAAATCACGTTTGTTATATGGGAGCCCCCCTTAAATATTAATATTATTTTGTTTTTATTTGTTGTTATAGCGGCAAATAGATATACACAATCTATGAAAATTTCAGAAGTCTAGCTATAACGGTTCATGTGAAGCCTGGAGACAGACAGACTGATGGACGGATGGATTGACAGACATCGAAGTCTCAGTAATAGGGTCCCGTTTTTACAATTTGGGTACGGAACCCTAAAAACAAGGCCTTTGCATTCGTTGTGGATGACTTTTTTCCATTACAGTATTTTCAGAGCGAAGTAACCATTCTTCAATTATTATTGTGTAGTGTCTGCGATAAGATTTTTAATGTCCGTATGGTTTCCCAAACACATTCTCGCAACAACATAGTCGATCTACTCCGGAGGAATGGACAGGTTAAGAGAAGTTACCCTTCGCCATACGAGTGAACGTCCGTATTATTTACTTGAGGTCTAAAAATGTCTCATTATTCATTAATAATGGAACATGTACAGTGTACACGCCTCCACGGATGGAACAAGTGCGAACCAGTGCACAGTGCACACCAAACTCCAAAGGTCTACTCACTAGGGCCTACCGCCTAGATCACCCGTCACGGAAACTCTTTTAAATGATATTTTGAATTTTAGTATACAGTACCTCTACCTATACATTCCATATACATACTATAAGGATGATTTGCTTGTTAGTGATAAAAATGCGATTTCTTGTAAAGTATAAAATATATTATCGTCTTATCTAGATTTCATATCGAAATATCAGATGCCAAGTGTTATCATATCGTATGGTCTATTGATATGATTCAATTCTGAAAAACTACACTTGACTCAATTGTAATTAATTGTAAGATATCAATGTAAACAATAATGTACCTATTCGTGTACCTACTTAATTAATTGCAATAATGGCAATCTTAGTTTAACAATACATATTTTTGCTTTTAAAGTAGCGAAGTAGTTGGTAAATAATAATAATTATTAATTCGTCAATTCACAAGGGGCAGCATGCTGTCGCATAACAATTTAAATAGGTCTACCAGAATCTGATGGCAAAAAGTGACAAAGGAGAATTGACTCTAGCAATACCGGGGTAATTGGAATAAAACATTTTGATCCTTTTTTTCCATGATTCTGTGTGTGAAACATGCAAATATATTTTATCCAATGATCAAGGATATTTTTTGAAAATCTGCTGTCAAAATTTGCCATCAGATTCTGGTAGACCTATAAAAATCTATTGTGTCTGCGATTCTCACGATCGAGGTATTACAATATTTTACACTTGTAAAAAGTCTTTACCCAACAGCTATGTCATTCATTACGAATCAACGACAGCTAATATACCCTCGATACGAGTATCTTTCATTTTCCCGATTTTCTTTCATTTTACCAGGCGGTAGCGGCGATGAAGGTGAGCGGTCGTCTGGAGCTGGTGATCCGCGAGGGTGCGGGCATCGAGCTGGTGTCTCCGGAGAGCTCGGGGTACAACAGCTCTGCGTCGTCTGCGGCGGGAGAGCGGAGCCCCGCGCCCGCAGTCCAGGGAATTCCCCTGGCGCCGCCCGCCGCGCTGCGACGCCGACTAGCCAGCGTTGCCGAAGAGGCCGCCGATAGAGCTGATAGGTAATAGTGGTAACCAGGGCGAGCGAAGCGCAATGCTGAGCAGTGAGATCGCATGGCAGGCAGTAAATGACTTTGCCCAGGAAGTCATCACCGCAAAAGAGGAGGCCGAGCGCAGAAGAGAACGGGAGGCGCTCGACCCTTTGAGACGGCCGAGGAGAAGACGCACGTGACGGAGCGGCCGCGGCGACTTACATTAGCCAGGTACTCGGGGCGGTGGTGTGGGGACACCGCCGCCCATTGCACTGAGTCCTAGAGAGAGAGCCGCGATTCGCAAGGTGTTCCTGCGCATCGCGGCCCCCCGAGTAGCGGGGTGGTGTCGGGTCTGCAAAATGTAGATGATCGCTGGTAGAGTTGCGGTAGGTTCTATCGTACCCGCAACACTGCCTTAAGCGATGAGTGGATCACCATGGGGTTTTAGTGGGTAGCACGCAGGCGGCAGGAGTCCCACATACCCCGGCCGATATCCCCAATTTGCCGGGGATGCGTAAAGCATTTCCCCATGTTGAAAAAAAAGGGCGAGCGAAGCGAGCACTAGTCTATCCCACAACCTGTATATTTTGTGAATTGTGGTACACTTTACGGAAAAACTATCATGCTCATTGATTTGTGCTTTATCATGTAGATATGACGTGTCATCATCAGTCGATACGAGCATTAAAATGTACTGAAGTTCCTTTATCTGATCTTTTTAAATATTATAATATTATATAGTGTTAAAGGAGTGAGGAGGGCAAGCTATAGTGATGTTCTAAATAGTAAATTGTGCTATTTGTTACAGATTAACGATAAATCGAATAAAACGTCGAACATGGGACAATTTGGACTTTAATTGGAAACGCGACGATGTTCACAACTTCGATATCCCGTCTGACATAGAGCCAGACTACGACTGCCCCAGTATACCAAACAACCCCCACACCTACGAGAATAAAGCGAATATGAATGTAAAGCCTAAGGACTATGAAAATGTTAAGGGATTGAACAGGACCATAATAAACTTGACAGAGGATGGAGCGACGATACAATGCGGCTACGACAACAACAACGCTAACTATAATAGGACGAATCATTATTTACCGAACCGAACGACGACGCAAAGAGAGGAAGAGAAGAAGACGATTTTCGTTGAAGTGCATCACATGGACTCAAATTCTTACTCTAAGACGCACTGCAGCTATCCCCCGCCACCGAAGAAAGAAATTGCGTGTGATAACACGAGCATGAATAGTTCTAATTCGTTATCTAGTGCCATTGCAGAGGAGATACAGAGAAGAAAATTAGTAAGTACTAGACGTTCTGCGCGGCTTCGCCCGCGTAAATTAGATATTTCACAGACAAATTAGTCAACAAAAATAGCCCATGATCCTTCACGTGGTCTACTTCTTATCTGTGCCAAATAACATAAAAAATTGCTCCAGTAGTTCGTGGGATAAACCCTTTTAAATGATTTCCGTTCCGTTTTTTCCACATTTTCCTCTATTTCTTCGCTCCTATTAGTTTTAGTGTAATAAAATATAGCCTATAGCCTTCCTCGATAAATGGGCTATCTAATACTGAAATAATTTTTCTAATCGGACTAGTACCAACCAACAAACAAACTCTTCCGCTTTATAATATAAGTATAGATTTTAACAGTTTAGCCGGTTTTTCGTAAAAAAATTAAATAGATCTTTAACTCGACTATAACCAAGCTTATGGTTTCTAGTGGTAATTAAATTAGGGTGGTTTATGTACGTTACATACCACATATGAATGTACTATATGGATGTTGGTTTCACCATAACACGAATTATTATTGATTGATCCAATTTGAGGTGTACATATATTGTAATAGCCTAGTAACAATGTCTGCAACTACGTATAATTTGAGTTACTTTTTTACAATTTACAAGCAGAAACCTGTTCATTATTTATGTTTCCAATAAATTTTGCGATTAATTTTTAATTTTATGTTTGTGCAGAATAAGAAAACGCTTGTACAAAACGAAGAAACCACAGTGGCGAGCAAAAAACCCAACATAACAAAAACATTAGACACCGACCAAAAAAAACATCACGATGCCTTGATGGATGAGTTCAAGAAAGTCCATAGAAAAATGTTTTTAAACCAAGAAACTGTTGAAGCTACGAATATAAACGCTAAAGAAAATAATGTTAACACATCGGTAAGTGATAAAATAAGTATCTAACTTTTTACTTAAAGAAACTATTTTAACAAGCAGCAAACTTATGAGTTATGAGACAGTCACGGCTAGATCTAAACTTTTTTATTTAAACCGAATTTTCCATTTATTTTTGCTAGATGTTACATTGCACCTTCGGTAAGACAAGGGCCGAAGTGCTAAAATTATGAAAATGAGTTAGGTAAACATAATCTAATAAAATTAGTTTCAAAATTGTCGTTTAGACCAAATAATTCGTGTAGTTTTGAAAGTTGGTACAGTTATTTCTAAAGGTGTCAAGATGATTGTACTAAAAGTCCCTGAGGGTGGGACAAGAGCCGGCGTTGGGGGAGGGGGGGAGGGAATGTCTCAATCAAGTATTACAATATTTACCCTAATTACTAAGACTTCGATGTCCGTCCCTCTGTCTGTCTGTCTCCAGGCTGTATCTCAAGAACCGCTATAGCTAGACATCTGGAATTTTTACGAATTGTGTATTTCTGTTGCCGCTATAACTACAAATACTATAAATAAAATTAAATAAAAGAGGGGCTCTCATTAAAAAAAAAAACAAAATTTTTGGCCATTATTTGCTCTATACGGAACCCTTCGTACGCGAGTCCAACTCGCACTTGTATGAGTTGTCAATTAATTGGACGTTTTTTTACACCACGTCAGTCTGGCCCCGTGGTAAGTACCTGAAAGACTTGTGTTACAGGTGCCAGACAACATAAATATATATTTAATACTTTTATACTATATACATAATATAATGTTTCAGATAAAGTTTTGTTCCGTCGGCGGGACACTTTGAAAATTGCAGTCATAATAATAATTATGTTTTTAGAGAACATTTTAAAGAAACCTAATTCAGCTTGCTTGGTTTGACATTTTACATTGATCATGACGTCACTGATCACTATGAATCTATAGAGATAAACGATTCCTTATCGTGTAATACCTTAATCTTAACTAAGCCCTACTTAATGCATAACTCTGAAAATCCTCGTCTGGGTAAATATTTGCTCGTAGACTAAAATTATCATTTTCTGCTTGCATTTCAGCACTTTATGATGTAGGTTAAACTGTAGATAGTAGACCAGACCTATGTTCAAATATAGATAGAGTTAGAACTTAGAACTTTACTTATCGCTTTTAATCAGACACGGCACGAGTGTCGTGGAAGTCTCTAGTATTTTGTAGTCCTCCTGCTTGCGGCTTGTCGTTACCGTGGTCAAGAGTCTGCATAATATTCCATATTATATTTTGCATTTCAACTTATTTCTAAGAACCGGAGGCTTGCTTTAGTAGTAAAATATAATAAGTAAGTAATTTTGGTCAGCACTGCCCTTGACGAATATGGCACCTGATAATTATGTATTTACTATTTAGCCCTCATGACTCATGCATTACATACTAGACCGAACACTCCGGCTAAAATGTTGATCGTCATGGTATTTAGGTAATTGACCATAATTACAAACAACTTTTATAGCCTAGCGCGTTTAGAATTCTGCTTTATGTCGAAACTCACAAAATTTTGACCTTACACCCTGTTTATAGTTGACTTTCTAATATTTATACGTAATACGGTACACGTTGCCAACAATAAAAATATCATACGAGAAAAACTCTTATTAATTGAACGACAATTAAAATTCTTTGCAAAATTAGAACAGCTTAGTAGAGTTAATTACGTAACTGCGAGCATTAGAGCGTTCAAAACTGGATAATAAAGCAAGAGTTACTGCATGTTATGCCACTCGTCCGACGGCCTTTGATCACTCGAAACAAGTGAACGAGGCTATTAATAAAGACGAACGCTATCTATATTGATTTGTCACACGTCTATTGCAAAATTAGCTACAAATAACTGGCAATTAGAAATAACAATGTAACCAATTTATTGCAACGCTGGTAAATAGTAGATAACCTAAATTTTAGCGATTACAGCCCAGTCGTAGCTTGGATTGCAATGTAGAAGATGCAACGTAGGTTTTCCGGGTGGTGACTGGTGACGTCAACCAGTTAGGTTTTTCTCTAGTTAGACGCTCAAAAGTTCAAGGAAAAATCGTAAGGAAAACCGCTAGCGAATCTTAGAAGATTAATCTTTAAGACCCATGAAATCTAATCAGCACGCTTCTATTTGCTAACGACTTTCAGTCTACTGAGAGTGTATAAGTAAACAATAGCCCAATTTTTCTTACGGTGATTATAGTGATGATGATGATGATGAATCAGAAATACGTCATATTTGTTATTTAAATTACGTACAAAAGATCATACTTTCAGGCTTGATATGTTACTTCAAGGATATAGATAAATAATAATAGATGGTTTACATGTATGTAGTTCACCGGAAAATCTGCTCAGTGGTGTGTGAATATGATCTGGTTACTTGTAATACATGTAGTTTCTTTTGTAACATTTACATGAAATATAATTTAATTAGATGCGGCTACTGCAGCGTCCGGCATCCGGACTGATTCAATTTAGATAATGAATAATGATCAAATCATTTAGAGGACACAAGGATAACACACTTTCGCATGAATGATACCTATTATTAAGCAAAGACTAAAGGTTTTTAATCCTTAATTTCAAAACCTTATTAACTTCTTAAGAGATAAAATAAATGGCTCTAATTATATAATACAATATTGTGTAAGAAATATTGCTTATATTAATTGATCTTTCAACTATTCGATGACGACGAACCAATGTAAGTCTACCTCTACATAATACTTTAAATATTGCACGTGACAAAGGCCGAATTCTCATGCATTTTGCAAATTCAATAAAACTAGTTAAACGAATAATTTTAGTTTAACTAGTAGCATTATATAAAATATTTAATATTTATATAATAAAATTTCCGATAATAATGAATTAATTGGAAACATAATACTTGTTAATTGTAAATTGTAATACTTATGCAATAAAATCGCGATGCTATTAAACAAGTAGAGGTAATATAAAATGCGAGTAACTGTTTTATAATGGCTTTACAAAACAACTTCCGACTGTCATTAAACTGTAAAATAACATCCGGACAACTATTCATTATAATATAGTTGTTACTAACTATTTTATTACTCTATGTTGTTACTGACAGACTCGCTAAGAGGAAAAGAGGAAACTCAGCAAAACGGACTCTACAGACATTCCTAATAATTAATAATGTAATTTTGTTCTATGTTAATCGAGAAATTAGATATGGCTAGCAAATTTTTGTAATCCTTCCAATATTATTATTTCTAGGATCAATATAAAATGTAGATACAAACTTACTCTCAGAAACTCTCTAACAAATGCACATACAAAATTTCATTAAAATCGGTCGAGCTGTTTTGGAGGAGTTCGCGCACAAACACTGTGACACGAGAATTTTATATATTAAGAAATTGTCCACAAGTTGCAACTATAATACCGTATGTAATTTTATTTTTATGGTGTTAAATTTGAAAATGGTTATAAAAATCAGTCATTGGAAATAAAGTATTTTGTATTGATTAGTCACGTAACGTAACGGCGTCGTTCTGAAAGCAGTTTGCGGTGCGAGTTTCATCGATTTTGTTTTATCCGTCGGTCTGGTTTGTTGACCAATTGATCCGTTTAGTGGTACAGTGATTTTACATGATTACACCTCGCACTGATAAGCCCGAGCCGCGTCGGTCGCCGGCCGCCGCAGTCGCCTACCACATCCGTGCGATGCGCTTCGCTGCCCGCGTCGGCGCTGCGCCCGTCTCTACGTAGAGCGCTGTACTCACTCGAACGCCGGCGACACTGCACGAGTCGCTCCGAAACGCGATTTTCCGCACATTAAAAATAATCGACGACCTTCACACGTGTTTGCATTGTAATTTCGTTCTACTCGGTGCATCGAGATCGAATTTTTAATAGCGTTATGATGTACTCTAAGAAATAGAAAACTCTCGCCGACAAGATGAAGAAGTATCCGAAATCCAAGCCTCTATTCACCATCCAATGTTATGAAGTAAGTCATGTGTTTATTTACATATTCACGTATGCAAATATGATGTTAATATTATTCTTGAATAACTTTGGATAATTTTTTTGCGTGTAATTACGTACCGAGTAAAATGAGCAACATATTATTTAGTTTAGAAACTTGATATGTCTGTGGATTAGTGTGTTCGAAAGGGGCTCCTGGCTAGTGGATAAATAGGATTTATAGGCTTAGGAGCTTAACTGAAGCTCTATAAATTGTATTTAGGGGAAGTGAAAAAAATATGGTTTTAGTAACAAACTACGTTCGCCTCGAGATTCGACGTATTACATTTCGTACTATTCAGAGGGCTTTAAAATTGCCCCGGCGACTGTACAAAAGTCTACATAGGGAAGTCCCTATATTATATTGTCTAGGTATAGTTATTTACTATAGAGACTAGTCGCTTCCTAGTGACTAGTTTCAATCACCTAGTGATGTTACGTCGTTTATATTATCCTCTTTACTAATCACTAGTAGCTCGCTTTTTAGGAGTGACATCTTCTTTCTGTTTAACCACAGGTTCACAGGTTGTAAATAAAACCACAGACAAAACAATGGAATATACCCGGCAAATATTACTTATCGAACCGAATTTGACTATCTAACTACACACTTGACTGCGATAAGGAACGACAAGTTAGGTAGATATTTTAGTTTGGTAACTGGAAAAATAAATATAAAAAGTTTGTTGAACGTTTTCAACAAAAATAAGTTTACCAAATTTTCGTTTCGTTCATCCATTGGAATGGATAACTATCGTGTATTATACTCTCTAATCTCATAGCAGTCAGAAAAAATAATAATATAATTATACATATTATAATAAGGAAGAAGTACATACCCTAAAGTATTATCAGTTTATTACTTACTTTTGGTACACCCTGTTTATTATAAAATACAGTGCTGCAGTAATAACATATAAACCACATTAATTATCTTCAAAAAGTAAATCTTATAAACCATTCTCATTATACAGAAAACTACGAAACTCTACATATTATCTACATTCTACACGCACTTGGCCGCTTATTTATTAACATAATATATTATTTCGGTCTCACACTATACATTACACAATGTGTTATTCATATTTTTAATACAAAAACATCGTAGTTCAAGTTTTAATTACCTATTATTATATATCTGTAGCATAGTTGTTTGTAGCACATACTGTTTAGTTGTGAGGAGAAAACTACTAAAACACCAGCAGGCAACTTCTTAGGTTGAGTCTCAACTCTCAACTCTCAAGTCTCAACCGTAGAAGTTGCCTACTGGTATTCGCAAGCCGCTTTTACTCATACTTAATACCAATCTTTGCCGATACTCTCTCAGGCCGGTATAAATAGTCAGTACTCAAGATGCATCTCGGTCTTAAGACACGGTTCAGGCTCTGTGATTGGTTGGCTGTCAAAATTTGGACCAATCACAGAGCCGAACCGCGTCTTGAGACCGGGTCGCATCTTAAGTACTGACTATTCATACGGGCCTTAATACCAATCTTTGCCCATACTCTCTCAGAGTCTTAAGATACTCTTTAATTATTGTAAAGGTTTTACTAAGTACATTCAAGAAACAATCCTCAACATACAGTTTAACAGCATAGTCGAGTGCTGAGTTTCCTTAAAAATTTCCTTAATCTTAGTGGTTAATTAAATTAAATCAGCATCCCAAGAATGATCTTGAGCATAATTTTAGCGGTAAAAGGCATTTGTTAAACTATGACGCCCGAATCTCCGTTGCGCCAAAATTTGTTTATCGTGCATTTTTAACCGACTTCCAAAAACGAGGAGGTTATACGTTCGGCTGCATGTATCTTTTTTTTTACCGTACTAATTTTGATCCCAACAAAACCTATCCTATATTATGACTTAAAATATCTGCATACCTACCAAATTTTATTAAAATCGCTTCAGTGGTTAAAGCGTAAAGAGGTAACAGACATGCAGAATGATATACATATACACTTTTACATCTATAATATCAGTATGGATGTGGGCCTAAGTTAGTATTTCAAAACCTTGCTGTTATAACTCCGGGTAACATACCTGTATTTGACTCGTTTCTGGGAAACACCGTCCGATAACATGCGATCGATAAACAAGATACCCGCGTCGAAGACGGAAAAACAATAACTACCTTACTTATTCTTATTTTTAAAAATTAACTTACTTTAACATGTCGTTTTCAGTACAGGTACAATATTATTTTTAAACTTTACATACCTATAAGGTGTAAGTCTCTGTAGACACAAAAAGTTTACACTGACTATAATATTTCTCTGTACAGTATAATAAATAACTTAACCATGATTTCTAGCTGTCCGTCGGTATTTAATTTACCTCTTGCTATCCATACTAATACATAAATAACGTACGTCTGTACATCTAAACCGCTCTTAGAATTAAAATTGATAAGGTAATTTTCAATTGAGGCACGGGAAAAAATTTAGAATAGTGTTATTCAGGAAAAGTTTAAGGTTAAAAAGAATTTCAGCACTACGAAGTTTCAGGCAAAGACTAGTATTACAATATTAGGTACCATCGAAGAAATTGATTCGTAGGCAGATGGCAGCTACGTTATTTGGTCAGTAATTCAAGTCGTAATTCAATATTACTTACTTATTAGTCGCGATCTATCGGCTGGGTTGATACAAAAACGACGAAATTGCGTAGGTTCACAATCTGCCTATAAATCAATTTCTCTGATAGTACGTTAAAGTATAATAAAACATGATTCATAAACAATTTGACGTCATTTACGTGTTTATTGTGTTTCCTATACATCTTGACTGTGGCCTATGATATCTAATCCATTACTGCTGGCTTTGAATCTTTTATCTTATGTCATGAATGATGCAACTAAAGTTCAATGTCGATCAAGTTCAGCTTTAATGGCTAAAAGGCTATAATATCATATGTTCTTTTTTTTATAATTGCTTATTATAAGCATAAAAGTTACCTAAATAAATAGCAATCATTGACGTTAAAATAATTATTGTTTAATGGTAAATTATTAACAATTAAATATTCGTTTTATACTGGTTTATAGAGTTGATACAAAGTGTGACGTCGTAAGATCTGCTTGTCTTTATTATGTACCTCTGAAAAGTCATATCAGCAGACAAATAATTTGGTCAGCCGGCCTAAGACATCCTAAGATGCGCATAACGAGAAAATGTTGTCTACAATATGTTTTCTCGATGTTTGATGGTTTGTCTCTTCATCTCTATTGACCCTAACATGACATACATTTTTTCTCGTGTAGATCTGTCGTCAAAATCTATCGATATAATATCCAAAAATGATTGTGACATTATGTCGATATCGACAATATAACTACACTCGAGAGTGAGATGCATAGAGAAAAATAAACTTAGCACTGAGATATCTTAAATAAAATAATAAAAAAACTATTGCATCAAATAAAACTATTGTATCAGTTATTGTTGTTTATATTGTCTTTGACTACTATATTTTATAGGATGTTTGTTTTATTTCCAGGACCGCCAAGTTAACACAAGTATACGAAAGGAGAGTACAACGACAGAATTAACGAACGGAAAAGTAACTCCTACTAAATGTGAGCTCGACCACAAGCCACCGCCCCCTCCGCCTGTAAGTATTTAGAGACAAACAAAAGGAAATAAAAGGGTATAAAAACAGAAATAGATTAGTAGGAGAAAGTTTCCGAAGCACGAAGTTACAAAATACATATTTAACAGTCGCTGTGTCAGGTTTCTGAGTGTGACCGAAATATACTGAAATAACTAGATTCTACGTATATACCTTATTAATTAGGTATTTTATATTTAAATGGAAAGTTTATTACTCACACTGTTGCTTTCAAATTTCAGATGCCAGTTGAGAATGGGAATTGTAATGGAAACGGAGTTAACTCAATCAAAGACGTGTATGAAACAGATGGACCAATGAAAATTCCTAACATGAGGAAAGTGGCGACTCTGACTAGAGTACCGACGCCCGACTACAGTAACAAAACGGATACTGTCACAGATAAAAACGGCACCAAAACCACGAACGCAGAAGTGGATTCATTGGAGTCGTACAAGTTGAAGAACCCTTCGAGCGTCCATCCGAAACCGCCTTCTAATTATTTTGTTAGAGCTCCTAACGGGACCGAAACTATGAAGAAGCACGCTCGACCGGTGTCAGTTACTATCGGCCAGTACGTGAATAACATCGGAGGGAGAAAAGAACCGGCCAAACTCGAATTTCTGAACGGAGACAAGAAAAGTAGCCATCAGATTACAGAAAATGAACCCATATCAAGTAGACTGCAGTCCGAACTGGCACTGACACTGTCGCGATCGAATCTACGTAAAAAGACTGAAGCTTTAGTAAGTATAATATGAACGTTAAAATATGTGTCTTAATTATTCAATTTGATCTAAATGTAAACATTTTAGCTCAGTTTAAAATAAGCTGGGTTTATGCTATACCTAATGCTAATGCTTACAATATATTTTATGATAAAGAAAATGTATTGCTCTGAATATGGCCTTATAAAATGTATAATATTTTATTCCATCGAATTTAAAATTTCTGTTTACATTTAGATAATGATATTAAAAAGAGTTGAATTGGAGCAAAGAGAAATGTAATATTTTGCTTTATACTATTAGTACTACTAATTTAATCTTTTACAGGATCATGCTTTATATAAATTAGAGAGAGTAAACTTGAGTAACGACAACTTTTACGCTCGATACGGAAATAATATACTACCATTACCGCCATCTATAACTATTCCCAAAGTCTCTAAACTAAAACACTGATCAGCTTTTCAATCGTTATTCGTTGCTTCGTCTTACCCCTAATACGATAGAAGATACTATAATACTTAATACATAAAGTATAATTATCATAAATAATAACGTAAGGAATGGAAACCTATTTTGGCAAGCCTTATTTGAATATAAATAATTATATACCTACCCCTAACCTACCCACCTATAACTTCTCGGTTTTTGGGCGGTTTTGTAACCTTTAACTATTACACGGTTATAACACTTTTGTATAATATAAATAAGCACATACGATACTACATTATTTTGTAAATAACTGTATAACTTGAAATTGGTGTTATACAATGGTGGTGGAACATAATAATTTATTATATTAGGCCTAGGCACGGTTCGCAGTCTATTCTATTAAGTATGCAAATATAAGTGAATGACAAACATGTGGCACCATGGAGTATGGAGTATGGACCATGGTTGCACCCTTAATATTGCACCTTGGTTATAAGGCGTATTTATTTCTAAAAAATTTTAGCACATGCCACTTTTATAACTTGTAAATACATTTTTAAGCCGAAGTTATATTATATTAAGGTGTTGAAAATTAATATATATTAATTATTTCAGGGTGATGGTGGTCGATAGTTTCTTAAGCGCCTGTTATAAATAGAAGGCGAAAATGTTTATAATTCATAACTAGTCCAAATAATGAGGAGTTCCCGTGTTGTCTGCGATTTCTACGAGATGTTATTGAGAAGCTTTTATCGAAGATTTTAGGGAATAAACATAATAATATTATGAAGTATGGATAGAACTATGGTTCAGGACTCAGGTGCGCAATGCGCATATTGTGATTTGTGAGCAGTGAGCGCACATAGTGGAGCCGGTGGTGAACTAACGGCCAGGTTCACAGAGTACCGTACCGTACCTAACTTCTTCGTATGTGCGCGTTTGGTAGTTATTGTTTGGAAAAGTTCATTAAAATTATGTGGTGTTTAAATTATGGACAAAACTGTAAATACTAGATGCTTAGGTAGATAACTATAAATTAGCAGATAACGTGTGACAATTCAATATAATAAAATGTTAAAAATTTGTTGTGTGATAGTACTTAAATATGTCTGAATTAGAATATTACGTATACTTAACTCTGTATAAAATGAAAAATAATAATCTAAGATAATTTATGAACCAAAGTTCTTATTACTTTTTATTAGTTCTAATATTCTTTTACCCCTATAAATCCTTTAATAAATTTTACTATTTACTGATAAATATATTTTATGTATCGTAGGTTTTTATTAGTAAGAGGGACCTCTTGATCTTTTACAAATAAAGAGATCCTCATAAATAAAAGTTGTGTAAATAGACGTTATACCACATTTGAGAATACTAAAAAGTGAAGTCAAGCCACTTTTCTAGTGTGTTCGCAGTCCGGCAAAAATAACCCTATTACACGCTGATCTTTTTATTTGCAACATTGCATGGTAATAAAATTATACCTACCTATGTCATAACATTGTTGTATTTATCCAATAATACCTACCTGCCTGATTTTGTCTGAGGAAGTCGAAAGTCTATATATAATTTGTCTATTTTACTCTGTAGGTAATATGTTTAAACATTAATTGAATGTGCAGAGCCTAAGTCAAATAAAATAAATTTAAGTAAATCTATACATTTAATTTTTTCCCTACTCGCCTAAAACAGAAAACTACCTTTATAATTTAGAGGAGAAGACAGCCGTCCCTGGCAGAAACTTATGAAAGCAGTGTATTCGTTACTAAGTTGTTATTCCATTTCACTAAATTTAGAAATTCTTATTAGAATCCTAAAACGAAGACTAATTAGAAGCTTCTTATTCCACTTGTCCTAATTTAGTAACTAAATCAGTTGCACAGATTAGAGATCTGTTGTGACGACGTGGCGATTTTGGCCAGACGTCTTCATAATGGCTCCAGTTCTGTCAAAGCAACAAAAAATTGGTCTTTCATAGGCTTAGCTGTTGGCTCAATGAAAATCAAAATAAATAAAAGGCGAAAAAGATGGTTGAAAGAATTTTTGCTCCACGAAAAATTATGAATCATGAACTTTCTGAACTACTTGGAACCAGCAGACTTTAGAAATTACCTATGAAAGGATTCCAGATCGTATAACATAATATATTATATTGACTTTAATACAATAAAAGGTTGAAACCATCTGGCATCACTGATTTAGTCAGTTAGAACTTAGAAGCCAAATTAGTACACTAATTAGAATCCTAGCTTTCTATGTTATTCCACTTCACAAAATTTAGTTACTAAATCATTGTCTTCTAAATTTAGTAAAGTGGAATAAGCGCTTTACTTTATTATGTACTTATAGGGTGAACATGACTAGTCATTGGACAGACCACAAAAACACTATGTTTATGGTTTATGGTTGCTTTAAAAACTACCTGAATTTATTTAAAATCAGGCGGAGTTTTGCCGGGAATGTGAAAGAGTGATGTTGTGATTTTGTATTATTTTCCTAAAATTGTGTTAAGTTGGGTTTTTAATGTGTAATATTGGTAGAATATTAACCATTAGATATTCGTTATCGTGCACAAGTGTAGGAAAGTGATGCATTATCCAGAAACGTGCGATTTTGTGTTCCCTCCAAAACTCCATTGAAAGTTTCAGTAAAGCGTCTACCACTTTACTGAAACGACCAACTTGACTCCTTGACTGTATTGACTTTTACTTAGACTTTGACTAGACTAAACAACGAATACTATACTCACAAGGAGACTAAATGACCTGACGATATTACATGAAAACGATGCTGAAAATTATTATAGGAGGAATACGGTTTTCCCGCCATATTCCTTACCTTTTTACCTTGTCTGTGGCACAACATACACATACTTTGTGTCAAGACTCAAGACTCAAGTTGCCAAAAACGAAGAGAGAAAGAAGTAATGTTACTTGTTAAGTTTATTAGGTTATGTTTTTATTTCTACGTTTAAAAACTGTGTTTATAATTACGAATTACGTAAATTAAAATATGTAGAAATAATTCAATATATAAACACAAAATAAGTTATTTTATCTAAACGGATTTAAAAGTGGTGTTTATTTTGAACATTTTCGAAGAAATTAATCAATATGTTCTTACTAAAGAATGTTTCGCAAATTTTATCTAGAAATTTTGTTAAAAACAAGGTACTTCGTTATCCAAATGACATAAATAAGTGTTTTAGTACTAGTGCATTACTTCGTCTAAAGATGTTTGCAGAAAATGAGAACAAATTTGCATACAGTTTAATGGAAAAGTATGGATATGCTCCAGATCTTACTCCAGCATTTACAAATGATTTTTCAAAAACTAAAGCTACCTTTGAAACCATTTCATTGGATAACTGCCATAAAGAAACACCTCAAAGTATATTTCACTATTTTGAAGGCTTAGCAAAATATTGCAATGAAAATAATACTTGCATTTCGGACACAAAGTTTGATAATTTCATAGACACCCTAACTGACAACATTAAATATGCAACCAATGAAGAACTCAAGACCCTTTTCTTTACTCTCGCGAGATTCCCACCAACTGAGTCAATACGAACAAGGAATTTTATTGAAGTTTGGGCAGCCCTAGACGATGAATGTCTTAAGAGATATCATACAATGGATTTCAATGATGTCCTGTCTCATTTATCATTATTTTATTTACTCAGTGTATTAAGGCATAGTGATTTTTGTAGTAAAAGCTTAATAAGACTTGCTTCCAAAAGTAAAAGACTAAACAAAGCTCAAGTAGTACAGGCAATGTTTTATATAGGAGTGCGAAGAAAAGCCCCTCATGACATGCATAACCTAGAAGTTTTTATAGAAGAAAATTTTGCACAATTCAATATTGACGAACTGGCCATAATTTCTTTGGGATTTTTCAAGAGTAAAACGCCAATACGCAGCATGGACTTAATAGTTAATATTATAAACAAAGTCATGGTTGAAGCAGACAAAGTACATGAAGTATCATTAGCTGCTCTATTAAAAGTTATCCGTTATTCAATGAAAATACGTGTTGATAATAAAATATATGATTTACTGGACTGTTTGCAGCATCAATTACCAAGATTATCCATAATGTGTAATGTACATGTAGCATTACTGGGTACTGCTACATTAACCCTACATGAAAATTGCTTATTTAAAATATCAGAAACAGTTTTACATAATATGACCAATACTAGAGTTAAAGATTTGGAAAGGTTAGTATTAACTTATGGCACATTCAACTATGTTCCAAAAACGAAAGAGTGCTTTTTCACCAAGGTTATAGAAGAATTGAATAATGAAAGTAGATCTGCTGAGATTAATAAACATGGTGCTTCTTTTGCTAATTGTGTTGCATTCTTGAATTTATTAGACTTACGCCCAAAAAGTTTAATACAGAAAGTTTTAAATAAAGAATTTTTGATGAAGGCTTATGGAAAACATTGTTTTTTATATGGAAGAGAAGTTTTAACAATCCATAACATATCAAAAATATATTTTAAAGAAAATGAAATCGTGAGTCCACTAAGTGATAAAGAAGTAGCCATTATGTCCAAAAAGTACACAGACTTTGTTCCAGATGAAAACTATAAAATGCAGTACAATGTTACAGAGAAGATGTTTTTAGATGTTAAAAGAACTCTTCGAGAAATTCGTGGGGGTGCTAGTTTTGTCACTGGGAATCATATTTTTACTCATCATCAGAGAGGAGGTAAAATAAAATACCTACTATAATATTTATGGCCATATTATACGAAATATGTAAATAATAGTAATAACTAGAATCTACTTGACAAACCCAAAATTCTATTTGAAGTTATTAACGTTAACAGAGATATTATATTATTTTAAGAAACACATCTTTTATCCAGTCAAAATTGTTTATAATGTTTAGCATGTTAATATAGTTTTATTGAAATTTCAGATATAATTATTTGTAATGATAAACATGGAGTACCTTTACCAGTTGAGGACATATTTCCAAAAACCAAATTTGGAATGATCCGGTATCCTCCTGATGATAATATCTGGATTGTTCTCATAATAGCTGGAAAGAATGCCATGATACACTCTGGAGGTCCAACTGGGCATTTTTTAACAAAACAAAGAGAACTTAACAAATTAGGATATTGTGCTGCAGTAGTAAGTATATTACAGGCATTAAGAACTACTAGGATTATTTATTTCTTCTGCTCTCAGATTTAATACCTCGATCGTGGGAATCGCAGACACAATAGATTTTCAATTGTTATGCGACAACCGGGTGCCGCAGGCCGCTTGGGAGTACTGTCTTATATTTTTATATGCTCTTGGGGATTGAGGGGTTATTCATTACTTAATTTTTGACATATCAAATTCCATACATTTTCTGCCACTTCTTTTTCAATGAAAGTACGAAATTGTACCTAGTGAAATTTGAATAATATTTTATATTATTACACAAATTCAATTTACTATGAGGACCCAGCCAATTTTTTTTTTTTCAGGTAAGCTGGCATATCTATGATGAATGTAACAAAAATGATAAGATTAAATATTTAAACTCCTTAATAGAAGAATCATTAAACATTCAAAATAAACTTTAAAAAATTATAGAGCTATTGATTTTTATTTATTCCTGTAAAAATGTAGGTATACCTATGTAGTTCATTTATATATTTATTATAGTATAGTATAGTCTGTTTGTCGACGCCTCCATGGTCTAGTGGTACAGAGCGCGGCTCTTGACTTGAGGTCGTGGGTTCGATTCCCGCGTTGGAAACATGTGATTTCCAAGTTTGGTTAGGACAATGCAGGCTGATCACTTGATTGTCTGACAAGAAAGATGATCCATGCGTCGGATAGGCATGTAAAAAGTCGGTCGTGTCGGTCTGCCGTCCCACTGGGTTATGACTTATATGAGAGTAAAGAAATAGAGTGCTCTTGTGCACTGCGCACACACTTGGGCACCATAAAATTACTCCTGAGTCCTGCGTAGCTGGCCTGGTTTCAATGAAACCGGCCACCGTCACCGAAACTGGTGTGGGAGCTAATATTATAGTTATTTAATATTAAAGTCTGCTGGTTCCAAGTAGTTCAGAAAGTTCATGATTCATAATTTTTGTGAAGCAAAAATTCTTTCAACCATCTTTTTCGCCTTTTATTTATTTTGATTTTCATTGAGCCAACAGCTAAGCCTATGAGAAGACCAATTTTTGTTGCTTTGATAGAACTGGAGCCATTAAGAAGACGTCTGGCCACTGATCTTCATACAAATTACAAGTACGCTCGATTGCTGATACATACCTGCTTTTTGTGCCTATTTGAAGCGGAATCAGCGCCCCCATTATTCGAGTAGAGAACTAAATTTGACGTAACAGTTGTCATCACTAGATTAGTTCCAAATACTCTCACTACTGCTATCAGCGCCAATATGGCGGCTTTCAAACGCACAGATTAAGTATACACTCAATGTTCAAACGTCATTTTTTACGTCAGATTTAGTTCTCTACCCGAATAATAGGGGCGCTGATTCCGCTTGAAATACTTCAAATAGGCACAAAAAATAACTGTCATTTCAAAGCCTATCAGCAATCCAGCGACCAGCGTACATAATATACTATATATAGTTCGACAAGGCTCTACATGATAGGGTTGCTGAGGATTCCTCTTCCGCTTCCTCATAATGAGGAATTTCCGCAATATTTTGGGTTCCTCATCCGCTACCGCATCCTCATAAATAAAAATAAAAAAATCCTCTTCCGCTACCGGCCTCTTAAAGTTTAAACTTTTTTAAAGTTTAAAGCTTATGAGCACATGGTTTAATAAGCAGTATGCTAATAATAAAAGAAGAAAATACTAGACACTGGCAATAGTTTTATGCTAGTCGCCATAAAAAAGAAAAAATAGAAGAAAATGTACTTCTGTCAAAAGTCAAAATTTTGCGCCCTCCAAGCTCACCTCCAAGAGCTTGCGCAGTTGCGCCTTGCGGACATTTTGAGCACAGAACAGATTTACTCCTAGCGGAGAAGAACATTGACTAAGTACAAAAAATTCTCGCGAATACTTCAACGCCATCTATTGGCTAGCCCCCATCAACTTCACGAACCCGCGAATTTTGAACGTATGTCAATTCATAGGGTTCTCATAAGGATTTTATTTATAACTAAAATTGGGTTTAGTTTTATACTAGCAAGAAACTTATAGCAAATTAAGTTTCTTACTAATGTAAAACTAAGTTACAATAAAAACAACATATAAAATGAAAGTCATTTATTTTCAAATATAAAATACCTATATACACAGTTTCTTTATAATTTTGTTCTTATTTCTTAATATGTACCTGTAGACTCAGGTGAATTTAAGCTTCTAAAGTTCTAACAGTGATTAGGGTTAAGACATTGGCGATTCACTAAGTAGCCAGTTTTAAAAAAAGAAGGAGAAGAAGATTAAAGAAGGAGAAGAAGAAAAATAGGTTATAAATTTATGGATTCGGAATCCTGAATATTATGCTATGTCCTTTCCCGGGACTCAAATCACTCAAAAGCATCTCCATACCAAATTATCGGTCTTACCCCTTTCAGTATTAAAACCTTATTTACACGAATTTATAACTTAAATGTTCACATCAAATGCAAAGTCACTATCACACAATTTTCACAGCACTAAAGCACGGAGAGAAGCACAAAACACGGAGGAACCGAATCCTAACTCAATGTTAATTGGCGAGCACAGTTTAGTTATTGGAATAATTACAAAAGAACGGAATTACAACAAAAAGCAAAGTCAATGGCAGACATTTTCCTTGTGACAAAATTACACAGAATATTCTACTATACTACGTACTCATTGGGTGCCCAGTTGAAAAAATTATTATTTTTAAAATATTTTTTCATTGGCATCCCAGGTCTGGCCCCCGTTTCATGATTGGCTATAGTAGGGAGCTGACCACCCCTGATTTTGAGACTTGAGTTTTGAGTTTTGACATTATTATCGTGCATGGCGATTGCTGTTCGTTTTAGAAGTTATTAAATTACTTTTTCATCAAACGGTATATGAATTACTGAAATATTCTATGTGACGATTACTTCGATAAAATTATTTCCATTAAGTTAAAATTTACGTCTTATTCGTTTCACCAATAGGCAATAACCAGCAACAACACACTCGTAATAATTACCAAGCTTCCGAGCTTTTGTGTGCTTAGTTTATTCTGAGATCTATGCTAAATTCTATACAATATTAACTTCCATTTTCTGTGAATTTTGTGTTTCAAATAAAAATAAAAAATGGCTCAAGTTGAGGAAGCAATAGAAACGGGAGATGGGGAAAATTCGGTGAGTACAATCGTTAGATTTGTTGCTGTTTTTGTTTATTATAATTTATGTATATCTAATATTATAGTATTTTGTTATTTGTAGAATACATCGTCCAGTGACACCCCATCGTCGCGAGGAAAAGAAGGCGATTTTGAAAGCAAGATCGAAACGGACCGCTCAAAAAGATTTGATTTTTTGTTGAAGCAAACTGAAATATTCTCCCACTTTATGACAAATACTTCCAAGTCTGGTAGTAGTCCGCCGAAAGCTAAAGCCGGTAGACCGAGAAAGAACAAAGAGATAGAGTCTAGTCCGGGAGAGTAAGTTTCATTTAATATTCTACTTTGTGTCTTTTATTGAACTATAAAACATTATATTTTATATTTATTACCTAATACTTACAGCCATCGTCATCGTAAAACGGAACAGGAGGAAGATGAAGAGCTCCTCGCTGAAACAAACACTAAGCAAAAGACTATTTTCCGTTTTGAATCATCTCCACCCTACATAAAAAATGGTGAAATGAGAGATTATCAGGTGCGAGGGTTAAACTGGATGATATCACTGTATGAAAATGGAATCAATGGTATTCTGGCTGATGAGATGGGTCTCGGGAAAACACTGCAAACTATTTCACTCCTGGGCTATATGAAAAACTTTAAGTAAGCATTTTTTTAATATGTTTTATTTTTGTATAATGTAGGCCATTACCACTTCTACTTTGTATGTGAAAAAAAAAAACACCAATTTACTTTCAGGAATGCACCAGGCCCGCACATAGTGATAGTACCTAAATCAACATTAACCAATTGGATGAATGAGTTTAAAAAATGGTGTCCCTCCCTAAGGGCAGTTTGTTTAATTGGTGACCAGGAGACAAGGGTATGTTTAAATAAAAAATAAAATAAAGCTTTACCTATTTTTTATTACATGCTAATGTATTGATACAGAAAAGTTATAACCTTCAGTAGATATTTTGTTAAATTGATTTTTAAATCATACAATATTCTTTTAACCTCTATTATACAAAAATTTCAGAATACCTTTATTCGTGAGACCCTTATGCCTGGGAATTGGGATGTTTGTATCACGTCTTATGAAATGATCATTCGAGAGAAGTCCGTCTTTAAGAAATTTAACTGGAGGTATATGGTGATTGATGAAGCTCACCGTATTAAGAATGAGAAGTCCAAGTTGTCGGAGTTTCTGCGTGAGTTCAAGAGTATGAATCGTCTTTTGTTGACTGGTACACCTCTACAGAACAACCTTCATGAGTTGTGGGCTTTACTCAATTTCCTTCTACCTGATTTCTTCAATAGTGCTGATGTAAGTATAAACATTTAAATTGTTATATTTTTTGTACACATTGTTTCACAACAGCTAGTATCATATTATGATATTCATTAAACAACCCTTAAATCCGAAGATACATAATAACTACATCCATACTAAAATTATAAATACGAAAGTCTGTCTGTCTGTCAGTTACCTCTTCACACCCAAACCGCGAAACTAATTTAGTTGAAACTTGGTATGGAATATGGATATGCTTTGAGTCCCTGGAAAGGACATAGGATACTTTTTTAACCCGAAAAATGTACGGTTCCCGGCGCGATAAATTAATTTCGGCGTAACCAAGTTGTGGGCGTCATCTAATAATATTTATTTTAATAGATTGCCTGTTGCTTATTCAGCATTTGATTTAACTTTTATAGGACTTTGATGCCTGGTTCAACACAAACGCTGCCTTAGGGGACAACCAACTAGTTTCTAGATTGCATGCTGTTTTAAGACCTTTCCTACTTAGACGTCTGAAGTCAGAAGTAGAAAAGAAACTAAAGCCTAAGAAAGAATTAAAGGTTTATGTTGGATTGAGCAAAATGCAGAGAGAATGGTACACTAAAGTTCTTATGAAGGATATTGATGTGGGTGAGTATATGATGCCATAATTATATTATGTCAGAAATACATAAGAGAACTTAAATGATTTTGCATAATTTTACTGACCAAAATACATTTAGTTTGGTTAAGTAACTAACAAGACATTTAACTAAAAAGTTGTCAATTGTTATTGCACATTTATTGTTATTTATTGCAGTGAATGGAGCTGGTAAGGTGGAGAAGATGCGCCTACAAAACATTCTTATGCAGCTCAGGAAATGTTGTAATCACCCATACCTGTTCGATGGTGCGGAGCCTGGACCTCCGTACACGACTGATGAACATCTGGTGTACAACTGTGGAAAACTGGCTATTCTCGACAAGCTGCTACCCAAACTGCAAGAACAAGAGTCGAGAGTCTTGATCTTCTCGCAGATGACCAGGATGCTGGATATTCTAGAAGATTATTGCTTATGGAGACAGTATAAGGTAATAGTGACATCTAAGTATTTGAAAATGGACATGGTTATAATATGAATTTGAGAGAATTCATGTTAGACATTATGAAACATATTTCATCTCAGTATTGTGTGTTTTTTTAGGTATTATGTATAAATAAAATAGTTTTTGTATATTGAAAACGACAAATTGTTTAATAGTAATTCCCCTACATTTTTAGTACTGCCGGCTTGATGGTCAAACTCCACATGAAGACAGAAACAGGCAGATAGAAGAGTACAATGCACCGGGCAGTGAAAAGTTCATATTCATGTTGTCAACTCGAGCTGGAGGTCTCGGTATCAATCTTACGTCAGCAGATGTTGTCATTATATATGATTCAGATTGGAATCCACAGATGGATTTACAGGCTATGGACCGAGCTCATCGTATCGGTCAAATGAAGCAAGTAAGTACTATTTCTCTTAAAACCTATACAAGATGACGCGGACGCCTGCATTTTTACGTAGTAACCATGTACTGCCATATAAAATAAGATAATATTCTGTAGTAAACTAATTTGCTACTTATTCTTCTCGCCGGGCTGGTTCCTAACTATTGTTAGGTCAATAAGTATCACAATCATTTTGATTGAAATACACTCAAAAACAAAACATTAATTTTTTATTTACATTTTTAGGGTTCCGTAGCCAAAATGGCAAAAAACGGAACCCTTATTCGTCATGTCTGTCTGTCTGTCTGTCCGTCCGTATAATGTCACAGCCACTTTTCTCCGAAATTATTAGAGCTATACTATTGAAACTTGGTAAGTAGATGTAGTCTGTGAACCGCATTAAGATTTTGATGCAAAAATGGAAAAATTATTAAAAATGTTAGGGGTCCCCATAGGTACAACTGAAAAAAAATGGATAAGTCTCCAAAAATTATATATATATTATGATATTTGCGAGAGAAACTCTTCCAAAGTGGTAAAATGTGTCCCCCCCCCTCTAATTTCTAAAGTAGGGCATAAAGGGCATGATAATTCTAAAAAAAATATATGATGTAGATTACTATAAAAACTACCAACGAAAATTAGTTTGAACGAGATCTAGCCAGTAGTTTTTTTTATATGTCATAAATGGTAAACCTTAATCTAAATTTCATTAAATCGACCGAAATATAAAAATAAATCAAAAACCTTTTATTTATAAACCTTACTGCTGCTGCGGAACCCTTCATGGGCGAGTCCAACTCGCACTTGGCCGCTTTTTTTTAGGTAAGGGTGTTCCGTCTTATCACCGAAAATACAGTGGAAGAGAAAATCGTAGAACGTGCGGAAGTGAAGCTGCGTTTGGACAAACTTGTCATCCAGTCTGGTCGTCTCGTCGATCAGAAAAACCAGTTGAACAAGGACGAAATGTTGAACATGATCCGACACGGCGCCAACCACGTCTTCTCGTCCAAAGACTCTGAAATCACCGATGAGGATATAGACTCGATATTGGCTAAGGGCGAGACAAAGGTAACTTTGAATACAAAACGCCTTAAAAAGTAAATTGAAATAGTAATTCGTCAGTCATTATTTTCCTTATTTAGTATCAGATGGTGGACCTTCATAACTTCATATTATGTAAGGCCCAGCAGTCAGATTACAATCACTAATATATACTTTATATAGAAATTACATAGTTCGCTATTAAAAACAATTTCTGTGATATTACAAACTTGATTATAATTTCAGACAGAAGAATTAAAACAAAAGTTGGAGAGCTTGGGAGAGTCGTCGTTGCGTGCTTTCTCCATGGACACGCCTGGCGCCACCACAGATTCTGTATATCAATTTGAAGGTTTGATAATGTTTAATAATCAATTTTAACATTTTAAAGGCCTGAATCCTGATAGACGTATGAACTTAAAGTACGAGGGTTTTAAGTTCGCGAACTTACTCGGCTCGCGTCGGTGACACACGAGAATCGCTCACACTGGATTACCATGCCCCTAGGCTCACGGCTCTTTGCTGACACACAGGCGATTAAGAACGTCGAGCCATAAGCCCGCGTACTTATTCGCGCGTCTGTCACCCCCTTTACATAAAATATGTGAACTCAGTACATCCTACAGCTTATAAGTAATTTACACAGACATTGTTTTCTCAAAATAATACTTTGGCATTGGATGGATGTGGTTTGGTCGCATTACCAGTTTGCGAACGAGTTATAGGCGTAGGGAGCGCGCACTGAAAACGACGCGTATACGCAGCGACGTAAACGAATGCGGATTAACAATTTGTAGTAGCTGATTACATCATAATTTATAGTGTAAATTCGCTACAATCTACAGTAATATTATATACTAACTATATAGTGGTTGGTCCAATGAACTAAATCTTGCCAATATGTCTATAATTATTATTATTATAGCCATATTGGCAAGATTTACTTCAGAGTATATTCTATAAATATCTATCAATTTATTGTAATATTTTGTTGAACATTCCAATTTTGTTGATATTAGGGTGTAACAAGATATCTTAAATTATTAGGTATTATTATAAAATAATAATATGCTATCAGCTATAAACTAATACAATAATCACTAAACTACAATAAAAACTAGTAATATAATAATAATTAAAAAAAAAACAGTTTAAATATAACAAAGGTTGTCATCCAGACTGTTGCCTTTAGGGAGCGTGCCCAAAATGCTGGCGACATTGGCCCGCTGTAAAGCGAGGCTCAACCGCTGGCCGAAATACGCCCCAGCCCTCAGGTCACCTGTGCGTTCTATGAGGCGGGATGATATTAAATTGAAAACCTTTTTCATGTCATCCCCCCATGGGCCTAACGTTTCAAACGCAAGTGGCAAAAATATGTAGTCACGGCTTAAAGATACATACTTTCGCCGCTTACGCGTTAGCGCTTCGGACGCCGCCGCACCAGCTGTCACTGATGTTCCATGTAAATAGGAGGCCGCCAGTGTGTCAACACATGTTGCGTCCCACACCAAGCACCTCCCATTTTTCCAAATGTTAAACCGTCGGGTCTCTTGCCATCATTACGAGCAATACCATTCGGCTCTAGAATAGCCGGAACAACATCATTCAACGCTGCGTGGCGCGATAGACGACCAGCGCTCCGCTGGCAAGAAAGCCCATGGTTAAATTATTATCGTAGTGATTCGATACACACGTGATCGATAAAATGTCGATAAAAGCTTGGTTTGCATAACTTAAGGGGCCGTGCGCAACAATTTTGCTGCGAAGTGGTTTCGCCAATCTAAAACTTAAAATTGATTGACAAGTGCTGCCACCTATAGTTTTTGCACAGTCCCTATAGTAGCATATTATAACCAAATGAATACTATATTTTAACTACACAGGTGAGGATTATCGTGAGAAGCAAAAGATAATTCCGATCGGTAGTTGGATCGAGCCTCCTAAGAGAGAGCGTAAGGCCAACTACGCCGTGGACGCGTACTTCCGGGAGGCACTCCGAGTTTCGGAGCCCAAGGCGCCCAAGGTACAGGTAATAAAGTGTAAAGAGCTAAGTACGCTCCCTTTTCATACTGGGTGGTGGTGGTGTGAGCTCGAGTTATTCGTAGATTGTACGTTCTTGAAATTATTGATGATTTATTATTTTTATGGTAGTTACGTAAAGTTATTGCTGTGTGATTTTTGAAGTGAAACTTCTTTAGGTGCGTTGAGAGTAAGGCGCTTTGCAGACGACGGGACGGGGCGGGCCGGACAGTCTCGCCGCGAACGATAGCACAAAGGGAATCCTATATTACCAACGCACACGGTGGGCATGCAAGTGCGCCGCGCCGCTGCCCGCCGTGGATCACACAAACCAGGGGCCGTACCACGAAACCGTTTTGAGAGTCAAAGAATCGTACGAAAATGCCGCGTCCTACTCTAACAAACGAGAAATGACCTAGTTAGAGCAGGACGCGGCATTCTCATTCGATTGTTTGAGTCTCAAAACGGTTTCGTAGTAGACCTACAGTTTACATGCAGTAATGCGTGTGCTTTGTGTACGCGGCGCGGACAGCCGCAGACATCGACGGGCAGACGCGCTCTTTATTGCTTTGCGGACAAAAGCCCGCCCTGCCTCGTCGTTAGCAAAGCGCCTAAAATTTCAAGGTCGCGTCATCGCGATAAGGTAAGTAAGGGGATTTTGACTAAGTTTCACTTCTCACACGCTCTTTTTAGGGTTCCGTAGCCAAAATGGCAAAAAAGGAACCCTTATAGATTCGTCATGTCTGTCTGTCTGTCCGTCTGTCTGTCCGTCCGTCCGTATGTCACAGCCACTTTTCTCCGAAACTATTAGAGCTATACTATTGAAACTTGGTAAGTAGATGTAGTCTGTGAACCGCATTAAGATTTTGATGCAAAAATGGAAAAAATATTAAAAATTTTAGGGGTCCCCATAGGTACAACTGAAACAAAAAATTTTTTTTTTCATCTAACCTATGCGTGTGGGGTATCTATGGATAGGTCTCCAAAAATCATATTGAGGTTTCTCATATCATTTTTTTCTAACCTGAATAGTTTGCGAGAGAGACTCTTCCAAAGTGGAAAAATGTGTCCCCCCCCCTCTAATTTCTAAAGTAGAGGCATGATAATTCTAAAAAAAATATATGATGTAGATTACTATAAAAACTACCAACGAAAATTGGTTTGAACGAGAGCTAGCCATTAGTTTTTTTTATACGTCATAAATAGTAAACCTTAAGGGCCCGGGTTACCCTCGAAATTTTCATACATTCTTAATACCAAAATCATTTTCTCATACGAAAATATTTAACATGTTTGAGTTATTTTTCAGCTTAAGATAGTAATTACCTAGGGTCCTGAACAAATTTTTTTTACAAAATATTTAAATACTAAAAAAAAAATTTTTGTGTTTAAATATTTTTTAGTAAATTTACTACTAAATATTTAAACACCAAAAAATAGACTAAAACACTAAAAAATATATAAACAAATAGTAAATTTAGTACAAAATATTTAAATAATAAAAAATATTTTTTAAAGTTTAAATATTTTGTAGTATATTTACTATTTAGTTATAAGTATATCTTTTAGTGTTTTGTCTATTTTTTGGTGTTTAAATATTTAGTAGTAAATTTACAAAAAAATATTTGAACACAAAAATTTTTTTTTAGTATTTAAATATTTTGTAAAAAAAATTTGTTCAGGACCCTAGGTAATTACTATCTTAAGCTGAAAAATAACTCAAACATGTTAAATATCTTCGTATGAGAAAATGATTTTGGTATTAAGAATGTATGAAAATTTCGAGGGTAACCCGGGCCCTTAATCTAAATTTCATTAAATCGACTGAAATATAAAAATAAATCAAAAATATTTTAATTTCACAAAAATAAACCTTATTGCTGCTGCGGAACCCTCCATGGGCGAGTCCAACTCGCACTTGGCCGCTTTTTTATTACATATATTTTCAATAACAATAATTGTATAAGCTTTTATACAATTGTTATTGAAAAAAAAAACAATATCCACTTATAACTTGAGACTTTATTCCCTGGTTTATGTTGTTCGGTATATTATATTTTAATTATTGTTTAGCTCTTTATGCTCATTAGTGTATATTTTAGTATTTATAATTATGTATTTTACATAGTATTGTTCTATTTCGTTGTAAAAAATCTTTTTAGTCTGCTAGCTTTTTAATATTGGTTTGTATCAATGTATCTGTAGATATACAGCATTTTTATGTTTCGGTCTGACCAGAAATCTAAAAACATACACTGTGCTCAATGGAAAATTCCACATTTAAATAAAGTCACCAAAAGTGTTCTGCACCAAGCTTTTAGAATTCCAGTCAGACTATTATTAATTTATTAGTACACAGTAATTTGTTTCTATTTGTACAGGCACCGAGACCACCTAAGCAGCCGATTGTGCAGGACTTCCAATTCTTCCCGCCAAGACTATTTGAGCTGTTGGACCAAGAGATATACCACTACCGTAAAACACTCGGGTATGACAGTCAGATAGATTGAAATATAATATGTTCTGTATAATAGTCCATATTTAAGTAAATTCAATCAGTAGCAGGCCTTCTTGCTATTTAGCAATCAGTAGCAGTATTCACACTAGCAGCAGTAAAGAAGTAAAAATAAATAACTAACATGAAATTACTTCTGTAGTAATTTCATGTTAGTTATTAACATAAATTTATACTTTTTATAAATTTTACTTATACATGTGAAATCCGCGTTCAGCAAAATCCTAGGTATGTTCAATTTTAACAGAATCACATGCTTTTCTTTAATCAATGACCTCATGCAGTCTTGATGATTTGCGTTGGTCCTTTTTTTATGCTAAGTACTCACATACGGTTTTGCTCAATCGAGCAATAACGTCGAGCAAAACCTGCGGCTCGAGCTCTCGTCCACACATTCAGCATTGCTCGATAGTTTTATTCTAAATCGATATATTTCATTCCATCAATCTGGCTCGATCCGGTTCCATCAATCCTTTAAGCGGCTCGATGCGAGCGTTCAAGCTGTCAGTTTTGCTGTCCACAGTAATTATTATTACTAGATTTGGAGTAAAACTATCAGTTATTACTTATTTCCGTTGTCTGGTACCTGTAATACAAGTCCTTAGCACGGGGCCAGACTGACGTGGTGTGACTGTGAAGCGTCCATAGATCTATTATTATTATAAATTATGTCAGTGTTAGGTCCAAGTTTGCAGTGTTAACTTTTGTCCCGCAGGTACAAAGTCCCCCGTAACCCGGAACTCGGTCCGGAGGCGGCCAAGATACAGCGCGAGGAGCAGCGCAAGATCGACGACGCTGAGGCCCTCACTGAGGAGGAGGTACAAGAAAAGGAACAACTCCTTACACAAGGTACCATGGAAGGAATTGATTCATAGGCAGACGGACCTATAGTGCTCACAAAGTGATAATGCGCATAGAAATTTTCGTCATTGTTCGGCAACCATCGTTTTTCCCGAGCGTCGGAAGACGACGCCACAAAACCTTTTAAGCTTCGCGCCCACTGAGTCGGCGCGGGTCGCCGCATGCCGGGGCGGGTCGGGGCTCAGCGCAGCGCATAATGCGCTATAGCACACTGTTGCCGAGTCGGGTCGCATTGACGGATTTTAACGCTCACTGAGGCGGAGCGTGCCGGGGCGGGCCGGGACGGGTGGGCGCGGGTCGGCGCGCAACGCTCTGCCATGCTATGCGCGACGAGTGACGGCGGGGCGATGCGGGGTGTGGCGGGGGCTGGGGCTTGCCGGGCCGCATCGCATCGTATCCGCGCGTCGCTTGCCGGGGCGGAGCGGGTCTTGTCGGGCCGTGTCGCATTGACGGAAATCCGCCGAGCAAAAATCCGCGCCGATGCGCGCCGGCACAGTGGACGATACGAGCATCCGCCTCCATACAAATTGTATGGCGGCGGATTTATGCGATGAGCCCCGGCACGACGAGCCCCGGCAAGGCCCGACTCAGTGTGCTCAGTCCTTTATTGCGCATGTCCAAATCATGTCATGCCATGGCAACGCCAACTGTTTACGACTTGACTGTAACCAAATATAAGCAACTTGTTGGTGGCGTTGCCATGGCATGGCATTTGGACATGCACAATAAAATAAAAGGTTTTGTGGTGCATGCGCCAAAAATAGAGACAATTGACGGACCGGCGACAGCCACCGAGTACAGACTATTATGATATGATATATTTTATTTCTGTTTCTTTCGAACAAGGTGCAAAATGCAAAAGGATTGTTTGGGGCTCTTACGTTTCATAGATTCGGGTGTTTCCGTGATTACGACAATTAGCGAAGATTTTCATGCGCATTATTAATTTGGGAGTACTGTACATCAATTGGTTGGATTATGTCATTACAATGTTAGCTGTGATCCGGATGCAGCTATCCCCAATCCCCTCCGGGACTTTATCTGTGGCCCGCGTGATGTTAAACCATTCTGAAATTCACGCCCACCGGCAAAATAATGTAGTCTTCGTGAAAGCCGTGAAATATTTTTAGTTTTTACACTTTTAAATCATTAATTTAGAAGAACGTCATTTTTTTAACTCTAAAAAAATTTTGTTGCGGCCCTCAGCACCAAGACCAAAACATGTTTGTGGCCCGTATGAAAAAAAGGTTGGGGACCACTGGTCTGATGGGTTTGACTTAACGCGACCAAATTACGTAGGTCCGCCATCTGCCTATGAATCAACTTCTCTGATAGTAAAATCTATGATGTTGCCATGTCTCAGTCTTGTCTATAGGTCATGTTGAGTGTGATTAACAGTTAAGCATCCATCCATACTAATATTATAAATGCGAAAGTGTGTCTGTCTGTCCAAACCCCCAACGCCCAAACCACTGAACCGATTTTGCTGAAATTTGGTATGGAGATACTTTCGAGTCCCGGGAAAGAACATTGAATAGTTTTCATCCCGGATAATGTACGGATACCGCACAGCAAAGGAATTTCGGCACGACGATGTGTGCAGGCGACAGGCGAAGACGCAGTTTTGTCGCTTCTTGTATGACGAAGACGAAGTCTTGTGTTATTTAACCGCTATTGTTCCAACAGTAGTAATGCTATCAGCAAAATTATTGTAGGTAGTAAATAGTAATCAGACTTACGATTACGATTTGGTCGGGTTATTTCAAGCCAGCCAAGACAGTTCAAGATAAACTTGAGATAACCCCCAGGCTATCCACAATTTTTTTGACAGACTCTCCATACTCTATCTGTAAGTTAAGTGGTGGGTAGCCTATCTGGCACTTATCAGGAAGTGGTGAAACAGTTGCTTGCGTATGTCGAATGCGTGTTGTAAATTCTTTTTTCCATTTTCAGGGTTTACGAATTGGACAAAACGTGATTTCAATCAATTTATCAAAGCAAATGAAAAATACGGGAGAGATGATATCGAGAACATTGCAAAGGATGTTGAAGGCAAAACACCAGAAGAGGTATTGTTTTGCTATAGGTATTCATAAAAAATCCTTAAATTTGATATATAAAATATATCTACAAAAAGTGTAAAGTATAAAATAAACATTTGATTTTTTCTATATAGTATGCTATTAATCCTTACTAATCCATATTATAAATGCGAAAGTGTGTCTGTCTGTCCGTTACCTCTTCAGTTTTAAACCGCTGAACCAATTGTGTTGAAAGACATAGAGATATTTTTAGTCCCGAGGACATAATATAAATAATAATAATAATATAATAATAATATAAATAATAAAGGACATAATATGATAGTTTTTATCCCCGATAAAATGTACGGTTCTACGCCATAAACGAATTTTAGCGCAACGGAGTTGCGGCCGTCATCTAGTATTTAATATTTACAGGTTATTGAATACTCGGCAGTATTTTGGGAAAGATGTCACGAGCTTCAGGACGTCGATAGAATAATGGGGCAAATCGAAAAGGGTGAAGCCAAGATCCAAAGACGGGCGTCCATCAAGAAAGCGCTCGATGCCAAGATGGCTAGATACAGGGCACCTTTCCATCAACTGAGAATCTCGTACGGCACGAATAAAGGCAAAAATTACGTCGAAGAAGAGGACAGGTATACATTCTGTAATTATAATTAAAATGCTCGACATGTGCATTAACATAATAATATCATGCAATTATAATGTATTGTAAGATTGTATAAAATTTTAAGAATTAACATTTGCAACTACTTATGTTATAGCTGTCTACACTCTACATACCAAAGCCGCCGGCGGCTTCTGAATGTTGCGATTTGGATAACTTGCCGAGCAGCATGACAGTTGCGGTGTTTTGGGTCCCATAATAATTTTTTTGGACGATATTAGTTTCGTCAATCTTTCGTCTTACCATTTCATATTGTATTTGTTGATAAATAAAAAAACGTGTGTGCTTTCGATTAGACCACACATCTAAAGTAAAACTTCTTGATCTCCATCTATAATCTATATGTACTGCGCGCGCACCTCTCCGTTCGCCTCGTTCGATAACACTTCGTAACCTTCTCGTCCTGCATTTACCAGCCTACTCCCCAAGTCAAGCATGCGTACAGAAGTTTGAGAAAATGTGCGCGCTCACCTCTCCGTTCGCCTCACCCGATCACACTTTTCGTAACGCTCTCGTCACTCATTTGCCAGCTTACTCCTCAAGTCAAGCGCGCGTAAAGAAGTTTCACTTCAAAAACATAGTCACGTATTATTCCTCGAAGGCCGGCAGGCAACTGAAAGAGCGCGGGGTGTGTTGCCGGGAATCACGCGCGGGCGCAAGCCGCCAGCAAGCTTGTCTCAAAATAAGGCCACCGGCTCTGCCCGCCCGAACTTTGTGCCGACGGCGGCTTTGATGTGTAGACAGCTAAATATGTCACACAAATATGCCTAAGTATATCTATATTTTTTTTAGATTCCTGGTGTGCATGCTGCATAAACTGGGTTTCGACAAGGAGAACGTTTATGAAGAGTTACGGTCAGCGGTTCACGCGGCGCCTCAGTTCCGATTCGACTGGTTCCTCAAATCTCGCACTGCTCTTGAACTACAACGAAGGTATACTTTTTATTAACATGTTTTTTTTTAATTTTATACCCCGCGTTCCATTTAGGCCCACTTGCCCAGATCTGGGTTCTCTGAGTTAAACATCATATTGTCATCTGTATCACTCACCAAGTGAGTTAACTTACACTCAGAGTTAACTTTAACCCAGATCTACGCAAGTCCGCCATAGCGTTAAATACGATCAAAATGCCCCCTATTTTGAGCGTTTTGATCGGTAGTCTGTAGAATTTCGTAGTATATTATGTTGAATTTCAGACTAAAAGCCACAAAATTATTGTCAATGAGCACTAGCAAAATTCGTCAATGAATATATACGCCTTGGTCATAACTAATATGACAAAGGCTAGAATCTAGATTCTAGATGTATAACACGTTCACATTAAGGCGACGCCTTGATAATTTGGCTGTAGCAATATCGATTTTTCTCAGCAATGACTATACTACCTACATCATTTCTTTGTCTTTAAATTACACATAGCCTACGAATAATAATCAAAAAGACCTCTGTAAAAAAGGAGATTCTAATTTTGCTAACAAAGGAGAGTGATTTAAGCTTCCAAAATTTGTACATAGATTAGTTTAAGCATACACTTTAATTTGCCCATAGCCTTAGATATGATATTATATATTTATGGTTTTAAATTACGCGACAAAAACAAAAAAAATTGGCTAAGTGCAAGTTGGACTCGCGCACGAAGGGTTCCGTACCGTTATAGAGCAAAAATTGTGTTTTTTGTATGGGACCCCCCTTAAATTTTTATTTTATTTTAATATTACTATTAATTATTGAAGTAGACATACAATAAAGGCCTTAGTGAAAATATCATGTGCCTATCTGTTGCCATTACTGATATAGAGCAAAATAGGACGAAAAAAATCATGTTTGTTGTATAGGAGCAGCCACCCTTAAATATTAATTTTATTTTGTTTTTAGTATTTGTTGTTATAGCGGCAACGAATATATACATAATCTGTGGATTTTCAGAAATCTAGCTATAGCGGTTATTGAGATACAGCCTGGAGACAGACAAACAGACGGACGGACAGACAGACAGACATCTAAGTCTTAGTAATATCGTCTGTTTTTTACGCTTTGGGTACGGAACCCTAACAAGCAATCTAAAACATATCCAACACGGTTTACGGTTTAGGGTTCCGTAGCCAAAATGGCAAAAAACGGAACCCTTATAGATTCGTCATGTCTGTCTGTTTGTCCGTCCGTATGTCACAGCCACTTTTCTCCGGAACTATTAGAGCTATACTATTGAAACTTAGTAAGTAGATGTAGTCTGTGAACCGCATTAAGATTTTGATGCAAAAATGGAAAAATTATTAAAAATTTTAGGAGTCCCCATAGGTACAACTGAAACAAAAAAACTATGCGTGTGGGATATCTATGGATAAGTCTCCATAAATCATATTGAGGTTTCTAATATCATTTTCTTCTAACCTGAATAGTTTGCGAGAGAGACTGTTCCAAAGTGGTAAAATGTGTCTTCCCCCCCCTCTCTAATTTCTAAAGTAGGGGCATGATAATTCTAAAAAAAATATATGATGTAGATTACTATAAAAAACTACCAACGAAAATTGGTTTGAACGAGTCTAGCCAGTTTTTTTTATACGTCATAAATGGTTAATCTTAATCTAAATTTCATTAAATCGACTGAAATATAAAAATAAATCAAAAACCTTTTAATTTCATAAAAATAAACCTTATTGCTGCTGCAGAACCCTTCATGGGCGAGTCCAACTCGCACTTGGCCGCTTTTTACTTTAACGTGGCGTCACCTTAATTTGACGCATGGTTTGATGACGTCATTATGGAGCGGGCAGGTTATTGCATTCCAGTGATGCGTCAAGTTAATTTGACCGTGTTATATATAATATTATCCTTCCATCCTTTTAATAATAATATATTTTAGAAATTTATAATGTAAAATCATGTAAACGTTTCAGATGTAACACCCTCATCACTTTGATTGAAAGAGAAAATCAAGAGTTAGAAGAGAAGGAGCGAGCAGAGAAGAAAAAGAAGGTTGGGAATGTGAACCAGAACACCCCCGGCGGCAACGCCACGGGGAAAGCCGCAAACGCCGGAAAACGCAAGGCCGAAAACACTCCCGACAACGCACAGAAAAATAAGAAGAAAAAGAAATGATTACTAAAGTAATTCGGTATTCCCGATTGGTCTCTGTGAAGCGCCACAAATAATAATTAGTAATATTTAATTAATGCTCATAAGTATGATAAAGATTAGGCTTACCTCGTATTACAATAAGAAAAAAGGTGTTAACATTCCTTTCCCACAATAGTGAAGATTGAAATATTGCTTACTGTTTTTACCTAAATTATACATCATGTGAAAATAATACTTGTTTAATTTATTATTTAAAACTTCTTTTAGGTAAGTTTCTTAAAGTTAAATAGATTATTACGCCCATCAATCCCCAAGTGACCCCGGGTGTCCTGTCGCATAACAATAATTGAAAATGTGTTATCCTCATTATTAAGTTTACATTACGAAGTAAAATCGTTAGAATTTGGTGTACATACCTTCACTTCGTTAGTAAATAATGTCGATAATGCATATTGGTCCCCATGCTTATATTATGACAAAAGTACTGACTCCCACCACTACTACGAGCAGTTCGCTATAATACAACGCCATACTAACGAGCTGCGAGTGGTTTAACCGCGCAGTTCCCGCTGTCTGAACAACAGCGTTGCCAGATTTTTTTTTTTGCCAAGTCGGGACTTTAAAACTTTTTGAGTGAAAAAGCGGGATTCTTCAGTAAAAAGCAGGACAAAGTAAAAAAGGTATAAAATCATTTTTTTTTAATTTTATATTTTTATTTGTGTCAAAACTACGTTTACGTGAGAATAGATAGCAAAAGTAGCCAAAGAAAATCCACCCCTCTACCTCCCACACTCTTATCTTCTTTACGAACCTTTCTTTCTCAGCACGCTGCACGTACGTTCGGGCTTTCCCCGAAAAGCGTGTCATGACTCATGAGCCTCTCCCGCGCGGGACATTTAATTTTGATGAAAAAAGCGGCCAAGTGCGAGTTGGACTCGTCCATTAAGGGTTCCGCAGCAGCAATAAGGTTTATTTTTATGAAATCAAAAGGTTTTTGATTTATTTTTATATCTCAGTCGATTTAATGAAATTTAGATTAAGGTTTACCATTTATGACGTATAAAAAAACTACTGGCTAGATCTCGTTCAAACCAATTTTCGTTGGTAGTTTTTATAGTAATCTACATCATATATTTTTTTTAGAATTATCATGTTCCTACTTTACAAATTAGAGGGGGGGGGGGTTCGACACACATTATACCACTTTGGAAAAGTCTCTCTCGCTAACTATTCAGGTTAGAAAAAAATTATATGAGAAACCTCAATATGATTTTTGGAGACTTATCCATAGATAGTAGATACCCCACACGCATAGGTTAGATGAAAAAAATTTTTTTGTTTGTTGTACCTATGGGGACCCCTAAAATTTTTAATAATTTTTCCATTTTTGCATCAAAATCTTAATGCGGTTCACAGACTACATCTACTTACCAAATTTCAATAGTATAGCTCTAATAATTTCGGAGAAAAGTAGCTGTGACATACGCACGGACAGACAGACAGACATGACGAATCTCTAAGGGTTCCGTTTTTTGCCATTTTGGTTACGGAACCCTAAAAATCGGGACGTCCCGCCAAAACCGGGACGTCTGGCAACGCTGCTGAACAAGCACTTAATCATAAGTCTCGTATTACAAACCATGTAATGTGACATAAACTTTTTCTATCAAATTATAATAATTACAGGGAATAGTTTTGTTTGATATACATAGCTTAAAATTCTTTTAAAAGATTCATTTAATAATGCTAATTCTACTCGTAATACAGAAATAAAAAGAATATTTGAAGCACCACTTTATTCTTTTTAACATGTCAATAATCATTAATCATAAATCTATGCATTGCACACTTCAGGTACATAAAAATCACAATATTCAAATTAAGTATTTATTAAATTAACTATACAATGTTTAAAATCAAGATGAATTATCATTATCGACCTCCTGAGAGTTGTTTCCGTTAGGAGATGGTGCTCCTAAACCATACAAATGACCACTTGTACTTTCAATGTTGCCGTCGAAAAATATCTGGAAAGTAGAAAATAATAATTCTCGTTTTAATCATAAATCACCTCTTCAGAATTTGAAGGTTGTATGATAATTACAAATTAATTTAGCCACTTATTAATTACTAAAATATGCTAGTGACATAATATTATACATGTTTTTACAACACTAATAATTACAGTAATTATAAATAATAATTACACGAATACAATTTATGAACATTCTGTTCAAGTTATTTTAATGGAATAGTATAATAATTATTATAATATTAACATAATTTAATGAGGAGGGTAAAGTTTTAATTGACACAAAAAAAACAAAATTATTCCCTTACCATGGAAGTACCTTTTAAATATTTTTCTAACAAAATAAAAATCGATTAAAAATGACATAGTCTCCTCCTTTCTTATTAATCTTTCTTGGTAAAAATTAAATTATTTATACACAATATTAGTGAATTGAAGTTTAGAAATATACAATACTAGCTGTCCCGGCAAACATTGTTTTGCCATTTAAAGTATTTCTACTTCATCAGTTTCAACTTTCAATACATATCTCACCCCCTCTTTTGTCCCCTAAGAGGGGAGGGGGAAAATGTTATATACCAGATGTTAAGTTGAAAAACACAGTTAATAATATGAAGTAAGTCCACTAAAGAAAAAAGTTGGATACAAAATCTGACCCCCTCTTTGGTGGGGGTTCCAACGTTGAGTTGGAAGAAGACAAATATATCTGCGAAAACCGTATGCAAATCGGATCAGTAGTTTTCGTGTTAAAGAAAAAACCTCCCCGCCTTGGTGACGCCCACTATCGTAATAATATTTTAATTTCGCCATAATTTCAAAACCAAACGTCCAATTTTAATCATTCAAAGACCAAATATTATCTACATAAACTGTACTTAGTGATGAAATAATTTATTTTGATAAGGATTAATAGCATAAGTTTAAACACGCCTTTAAATGTAGTCCAAAAAAAATTCAAGATTTTTAAATAAAAAAAATGGTTATTGTGCCTCACTTGACATACATAGAGTATAGTGTGTCGCGGACTTTTTTGTAGATATTTATAATTTTATAAGATCTACAATTACTTAGAACATTTTATGGTTCTATCTTTTATAGTTTAGGCAGCGTACGCAAAATAAGTAAATTTTCTGGTTGTTTTTTTACACCTTGCGTCCGAAAAACCCAAATATCTTACGGAACCCTATTTTTTTCCAAAGTAAAATTTAGCCTATGTTCAGCAGAAATAATGTAGGATTCCAATGGTAAAAGAATTTTTCAAATCGGTCCAGTAGTTTCGGAGCCTATTCAGGACAAACAACCAAACAAAAAATCAAATCTTTCCCCTTTATAATAGTAGTATAGATAATATTAATAATCTTCCTCTTCTCTTCAACTTTTATAGTTTATTCCGTCAGGGCCCAGGCCCTGTAGGTAAGGGCTCCTGGCGCCTGTGTGCAAAAAATGGATTTTGGCGCCCCTTTAGGCAAATTTTTTGGGTTCTTGGTTTTTGCGTCCCTAAAGATGGCGATTTGGCGCCCCTAGAGGGTGGCGCCCGTGTGCACTGCACACATTGCACATATGGAAGCGGGGGGGGGCCCTGAGTTTATTTTTTGAAACTAATATTATGTTACGCTAATGTTTCCTGTGTGCATTTTCCTTTTAAACTTATTATTCGTAGTCCAAACACACCTCTTTAATTTTGAAGAATGCCATCCCTGTGAGGTGTGAGTCGGAGCCGGCCTGGTGTTGAGGACCAACTCGTCGCAGCTCCAGCTGGTCCGCTACTTCCTGCAGGCCACCTTTAAGGCTTTTACATAGTTTCATGAGATACTGTAAAATTATTACCTTGTTAAGATTGCCATTATAAATAGGAAAAAAATACTAAAAATTAAATTTTTCTTACCTTAACATCATAAACATTAGGAAAATATAAGCGCAATGTTTCAAAGAAATCATTCTCTTCTAGTGGTAAATTTTGATCGGTTAGTATCTTCAATAAATATCCAAAATCATAGCCAGAATGAAAACTTAGCCAGTTAATATCATCCATTAAAACTATACCTAAATAAATCAATTAATTAGTATCCTCTCTTTAAAATTAAAATAACCTCTAAGGGCCTGTTTCACCACTTCCTGATGAGTGCCAGGCTAGCCACAATTTATCTGACAGATAGAGTATCTGTCAGATAAATTATGGATAGCCAATCCGGCACTTATCAGGAAGGAGTAAAACAGGCTCTAAATCTTAAAAAAATTAAGAACAAACAAAGAATTATTTCAAATGCTTTTTTTGCAAAGAATTATTTCAAAAATTTCAAATCCTTACTGCTTTTGACAATTCAAACTTTATACGTCATGTGAAGGGACTATGTCCTGCTGGGCCCGCTGTTTTTATAGAATTATTACATAAATTGAAATGTAAAATTTTTCATAATCAAACATTAAAATATAACGTACCTGAAGTCATCAACAACTCTGCAAACTCAATGGGTTCAATCCCATGTTCCATGTGCTCCCTGAATTGAAGTCCGGAATTTTGAAGTAGATCTATTGAATCCTGTGCATACATGTCTTCTCTGGTAAAATTAAAACGGATTTAACTTACTATTAAACAATTATTAAAATCAAATACAGCTATTATCATTACATACTGTAAATTAAATTTAAAATTGAATTGCCATGTAGTACATCCCGGGGGAGTTCTTCCATTTTCATCCATAAATGTTAGCCCTAATTGAATAATCCTTAGCAGGTCTACATTGCACCTAAAAGAATAAAATTAAAAATTTTTAATGATAAAATGGAATAAAAATAATGGGAATAAAGGACCATATTATAATTAGTTATACCTAAGAAGTTGGTACTGGTAATCTGCTGTAGATCGGAATTCTCCTATGGGTCTCGCTACTACTCCAGGAAATTCTGTATCCATCGCAACCCATTGAAACTTCTGAACGACCTTTAAAAAATACACCTTTGCACATGAGAACAACAAAAGCTTTGTTGCATTAAGATCTTAATAAAATCGCAAATACCTTACGTATTACTTGAAACTCCTCGTGAAGATTATGATTCCACACATTTTTTATTGTGCACTCATCTTTGTTTGGTAAAAAATTAATTAAATTAAGATTTACCGTCGGCATCTGTAAGCTCATATTTTATGTTGTGCGAATTTGTCGTGTTCGTAGTTGTGAGCGCTTTAGATGGATAATGTTTTACACAAGTTTTACAACTATAGAGCTAAAAACAACAATTTTTTTTAAATTTCCCGTGAAATTGTTTACTGTAACATGCTGTAACCTACTATGACTGTAACTGAAAATAGCAAAAAATCACCAAAAAATATTGAGAAAATCACCGGTGGATCAGACCTGCTTTTTGTGCCTATTTCACTGATCTCTATACAAGTACGCTGGATTGCTGATAGCCTTTGAAATGACAGCTATTTTTTGTGCCTATTTGAAGCGGAATCAGCGCCCCCATTATTCGGGTAGAGAACTAAATTTGACGTAACCACAACCAATAACAACAGTTGTCATCACTAGTATTAGTTCCAAATACTCTCACTACTGCTATCAGCGCCAATATGGCGGCTTGCAAACGTCATTTTTACGTCAGATTTAGTTCTCTACCCGAATAATGGGGGCGCTGGTTCCGCTTCAAATGGGCACAAAAATAGCTGTCATTTCAAAGGCTATCACACAGATTAAGGATATATAGGTAGATGTAGTCTTAGCCCGTCATCGCGTGGCCATTTTGTGCTTATTTTCATACAAGTAGTGTGTGTTTATTTTCTTAAATATTTCTATTTGTCGATCATTTCGAAGCACATTATAATCCAGAAAAGAAAGTCATTTAGTTCATGATATCGATAAACTATAGTTCAAGTAATGAGAATCCGTAAACACACGTAAAAAGCTATGCAACTTTTGTAGTCAAATTATTAATTTATGTAACATTTTTAGCACTAATGCCTTACATAGCACGAATAAAGGATTATTAAACTTAAATATTATCCTTTTTAGCTTACAAAAATACCGATTGAGAAGCCCAAAAAACGTTGTTCAAAACTTACGTATTTAATGTTAAATCCACGTATTTGAGGCATTCTTTGGCCATTCTTATGGTTTATAATTTAGCGGAACCATAGAACTCAACAATATCTAGCATAAAATGTTCATTAAAAACCTTTATTAACACTTTTATTACATTAAATATGCAGACCGACTCCTTTGTTATGTCCTAGTAAGTAGGACATAACATTACACGCTTTTGACGCTTATACACTGATATAAGGCTCTCTCCTCTACTATAGTATCTCAATGGGCTATCAGCTATCCAGCGTACTTGTATTATTATGGCTTCTACACATGGAGAAACCCGGTCCATGCTGAAGTTAGTTTTCGCAAAACGTGATACCTGCCTCGTGTTCAGGTTGTACAAATTTGACAGTTTTGATAGTATTATTACCTCAATGGTTTTGATCATTGAGGTAATAATACTTAGGAGTCCGCCATATATTTTGACAGCTGATAATGTTACTCTTTCTAACTAACGATGTAGTAATTTGGGTGAAAAAGAAAGCTCATATCGGTGTGTAAACGTCAAAAGCCTGTAATGTTATGTCCCACTTAGTAGAACATAACAAAGGAGTAGGTCTGCATATTTCATGTTTAAAAAGTGGTAATAAAAGTGTTTAGTGAACGTTTAATGCAATTTAATATTGCGTTTTGTGGTTCCGCTATATAATAAACCATAAAAACGGCCAAGGAATGCCTCAAACACGTGGATTTAACTTAACATACGTAAGTTTTCAACAACGTTGTTTGGGCTTATCAATCGGTATTTTTGTAAGCTAAAAAAGAAAATTTATAAGTATAATAATCCATTAATCATGCTATATAAGGCATTAGTGATAAAAATGTCACATCAAGTAATAATTTGGCTATAAATATTGCATAGTTTTTTACGTGTATTTTAGGGAAGCGCCTTACTTGAACTATAGTTTATCGATAAAAATAATGTCATGGACTAAATGATTTTTTTTTCAGGTTGAAAATGCTTCAAAATAGACGACAAACAGATATATATTTTAGACGCAAGTTTCATGCCAGTTTTTAATCCTTACTCCCTTATGAAGGCATCACAATATTGGAATTTGGAATTATCATTTCAAACGTAAGTTTGAAACAATGATTTTATTGAAATAAAGAAAGTTCTAACGGAGAGTAAAATAATTGCATGATCAACAGCTCTCACACCTCCCCCCTGTAAGTACTCAATTTGTTACTTAAAGATACTTCTTGAAATTTTATCCTGGCATTAGGTACTCTTTTTTAATAAGTAAAATGAAAATTTTAATAAGGCTAAAGTCATAATCATTTAATAAAATAAATTTAATACCTCAATCGTCGAATTCCAGACACAATATATATTTAGTTGTTAATTGTTATGCGGCACCTGGGTTCCGCTTGGGGCTGGATGGGTTAAGCATGGAAAACTTACATATAGCATATTGCCCCGTATACAATATTATGAATTATGTGTATATTTTATAGTATGTAGTAGTATAGTACATTTATTGACAATTTATTGACACTAAACCATATTTTTTTCAGGTTATTGGAATGCTCTTAAAGAAGAGTTCAATATTATGGTGGTGACGGAGAGACCTATAATGAAGATAATAATTATTTTCAATTATTAATTTGATAATAAGATTGAAAGTGAAGAATAATATTTGGTTTAGTGCTCTATGATTTTGATTGCACACACCGTGATATTGCACAATAAAATTGATCGTCTAGACTCTAGAGTCCCACTTAGGTTATTAATTATTATTATTATAATATCATTATTCAGGGGGCGTCGAAGTATCTATTTGAAGTCTTTTTCTGTATAAATATTATTACATAATTATATTTTAATAGGTAAAGAAATGCACCTAAGCGTTTTTGGAATTACTTAAAATAAGTAGGACTGAGATTCATTCTTATATTTCTTTGATAATAATAATTGTTATTCTACAAAATAGTTGCTTAATAGTAAATAGTAATTAAGTTTAATAAAGTATAATATATTTTGTTCTTCTGTTGTGTTTTATAAAAACTGTTGATTTTATTGATATTAGCTATTACACTCCGGACAAGCTTTCGTGGCTTATGGAGTATACATATTATGTATATTTTTAACTATTTGTGTAATTATATACTTAAATATTTTGTTTATACAAAGTGCAATTAAACCATCCTGCCAATTTTTTTCCAGGGCTTAGGTATCATTAGGAGAGGTCATTTAGCAAAAAAAAATTGGGTGGTATTTTTTTAATGACATATTTTATCCCATTTAAAATCGATGCAGAACGGTTACTCCTGGCGGTGGGAATGAGCGGGGGTGACGTGGGGGGGAGGCGCGCGCGCACTCACCCGCCGGCGACGCGTAGTGTCCATTTTAATTGTGTTTTTTAGGATAACTTTCGGAAGCTATTTCTCAACATTTTAGTACTGAGTGACTATATTAAAAGAAAAATACGTGTATTTTTATTTTGAACAAGGATCAATATATCAAAATTTGGCAGGAAGGTTTAATTGCACCCTGTATTTAAGTATTTTCATACACTTAATAAATAGATAAAAAATACCTTTTCACCAAATTGAAAGCGACTTCTAATTTAATGAGCATAATATGTCCTAAATTGAACATGCAGGTCGAATTGATAACCTCCTTTTTTGATGTCGTTTAATAAAAATCTATAACATAAAATTATGGTCGACTTGGTCGATAGCTGTAGTCTAATTTTATATTTTTATCGATATACGCCATCCCTACACGCACACTACAGCAATTGCACACAAGCATAAAATGGCCACGCGCTGGCGAGCTAAGAATCCATCTATGTATACTTAATCTGTGGTTTTGATGGTTCCTCGTCCTCTACACACGGTCCATTCAAACCGGAATGACATTTGTAAAATTGTTTTCAGAGTTTAAACTCTATGCAGTTGCAATAAAGTTCACAATTCAAAAAAGCTTATTTTTCTTTAAAATATGTTACCAATTCTGAAAGAAATATTTTCCGCACACTGTATTTGCAATTTAAATTTGCATAGCTGGGTTGGATACAAAATATCTGTAAGACGTGAGTAGTCTGTGAATCTGTGTTTGACTTTAATAATTATTATATTATTATCGGTTATTCCCTCGAGGCTCGATCGTGGACTCCTGGAAATTTATTGTTTATGCGGTCGAATTCGACCGATTGGGAGTTGATTTTTTCATAAAACAATACAATATAAAACTTTCGTCGGAATACCTAAAGTCTAATTAATTATTTGGGAGTGTGAGGTAAAGGTATTAACGATAGTTAGTACGTTAGTCTATAGCCTCTGGTTTTCCCTCTAGGAAAAACTTTCAGCTTTTATAAAATGACGAATGCCCTTACTCTAATATTAATATACCTATTTAGGATTTTTATGTATTAAATAAAATATCGTGACCCAGGTCCCAGGGACATTAAAAGCTTTTGTCCCCTCGGAGGGTTTCAAACCCGCGACCTCGACGCGTTAACCAACATCTGAGCCATAGAGGTCGTCGATTGCAAAACAATAGGCATGAAGACTATTTTTTTTTCTTATCGGTAATTGAAAGACCCTTAAAAATAGAAACATCGGTGAAAGAATGACTCTGATAGCTTAAAAATTCACCAGGATATGACAATTCAAACATCTCATAAAATAGACCTGCCCGAAACGCTCCATACAAAATGCTACTCGATTATGACGTCACATTAGAGTTGTTTATAGGCATCGCGGGAAATTTTTGTTCGATAGCTATATTAATAATTATTGCGTTTATGAAAGTGGTTTCATAACAAAAGTTGCTTTAAATTCATAGACTTATAATATACTGACGTATTAAGTATGTTTAAATTACATAAGTTATCAAATGGTATACAAATATTATTATGAAATTTAATCGAAAAAAAAAATCGACTTGAATATCCAACTTTGAAGGCGCATACAAAAAAAAATACAAAAGCTATCAAGCTGAAATTTTTAAATACCTAACGAAATTTGCTACTCTTTGACCCATAGACTTATAATTAGGTTTATGCTTTGACCTTGTCATCATCCCTATTAAAGGTATTAATTAAGATTTTTTATACTTAAGTACATCTAAAATTATCATAGAATTTATAAGGTAATTTGGGATTAAATTTAATAACTATTTAGCTAAATACGGTAATTAATTTAGTAATACTCTGTTATGTGTAACTTACACGTAACACATAATACAAAATTAATTACCACAGTCAAGTTACAGTGTAAGACACAAATTATTATAATGATAATTATTGAATAATTTGGACAAAATTCTTTGAGTAGATTATACCTACAGTAGGAAGGTAAGTATATAAGCATTTTGCAAAGGAAATATCATGTCAAACATTTACTTAACAAGGTAAGTTCAGTACCTACTCTTGGATTTTTTAGTGTAAGCAGAGCCCCCGCTACCATATTATTATGTGCAATGTGTTATGTGTGCAATTCACACGGGCGCCATCCTCTAGGGGCGCCAAATCGCCATCTTTAGGGGCGCCAAAAGCAAGGACCCAAAAAAATTGCCTAGAGGGGCGCCAAAATCCTTTTTTTGCACACAGGCGCCAGTAGCCCTTACGGGTGCCCTGAGTGTAAGCCACTTTATTTCCGCCGTCCCATGACTGTAAGGACCCTGCATGACCCTGCAGTACCATATTATAAGGCCACTCTAATGGGAAAATACTTTTTATTCGTTTATTAAAAGAAATTAAGGAAACAAATTATAATCAAGTAATGCTCTAATTTATTAAGTATCGTATTATAAATCACTTTTCAACCTAGCTTCAATAGCCAAATAACTTAAGTTTTGTAAAGCTCTTTCTAGTTCCAAATGGCCTTGCAAGGAACACAGCTCCAAACAAGGTCAATATTATACATCAGTCGTTTAACTTGAAAATACTACTCTATTACGACAAAACGCTGTATCCTGTAACACGCAAACTTTCAAAAAATCGGCCAAGTGCGAGTTGGACTCGCGTACGAAGGGTTCCGTACCACTACAGAGCAAAAATAGGTTAAAATTGTGTTTTTTGTATGGGAGCCCCCCTTAATCATTTGATTTAAGTATTTTAATTTTATTATTAATTCAGATAAACACAATCTGTGAAAATTTCAGAAGTCTAGCTATAGCGGTTCTTGAGTTACAGCCTGGAGACAGACAGACGGACAGACAGACGGACAGACATCGAAGTCTTAGTAATAGGGTCAAAAGAAATTCATGTGTTTTATTATTTAGATTATATAGGAAAACTAGATAAAAAAAAAAAAGAGATAATATTATGTTTACGTTTTAATATATATTTTAAGGTCTCCTAAAGTAACAGTCGTCTAAGTATGATCGAAAACTTAGACCTTTTTAGGATTCCGTACCCAAAGGGTAAAAACGGGACCCTATTACGGGACTTCGATGTCTGTCCGTCTGTCTGTATGTCTTGATGCTGTAAGTTGTAACTCAAGAACCGCTATAGGTAGACTTTTGAAATTTTCACAGATTGTGTATATCTGTAAATTGTTGTTATAGCGGCAACAGTTGCCGCTATAACAACAAATACTAAAAACAAAATAAATTAAATATTTAAGGGGGGCTCCCATACAACAAACTCGATTTTTTTGCTATTTTTTTCTCAATATCAATAACGGCAAACAATAGGCAATTGATATATTCTAGAAATACTCAATATTATTAGCACTTTAATAATTTATAATAAAATTTAAATAAATAAAATAATTAAGGGGGGCTCCCATACAAAAAACACAATTTTCAGTCTATTTTTGCTCTATTGTGGTACGGAACCCTTCGTGCGCGAGTCCGACTCGCACTTGGCCGATTATTTTATATAAGGAAAAAAATATTATTCATTAATGTTATTGACCTTAAAAGCTGAAATTTATTTAGGTTAAGAGATTTATTTTAGTACTTACTTATACAAAACTATTTTATTTTAACTACTTTTACCCCCGATACCAGATACGTTGCCTTTTTTAGCGAAACCAGCTAAGGGTTAATTAACTAGATGACGCCCGCAACTCCGTTGCGCCAAAATCAGTTAATCGCGTGAGAACCGTACATTTTTCCGGGATAAAAAGTATCCTATGTCCTTTCCCGGGACACAAAGTATCTCTATATCAAATTTCAGCTAAATCGGTTCAGCGGTTGGGCTTTGAAAAGGTAACCGACATACAAACAGGTCACACACTTCGCATTTATAATATTACTCAGAATGGATTTAATTTCCAGTAACAATGAAGTTTCTCGCGCTGTTCTCCGCGTTGATAGTGGTGTACGGGTACACTGACGTGGACAATTCCTTTAACTACGAGGACGTCGCGAAGAATGTTACGGAGCTGCAGCATCACCTCAACTGCTTCCTCGAGATCGAGCCCTGCTCCGATATCGCTGCACATTACAGATGTAAGTGTCAGAAACGCACTAGCGACTACTCTGGTATCTTCTCGTGCAGTGGCGTAGGTAACTACTAACTATCCCATCTGGAACCCGTGACAAATTGATGTGACAAATTGATTATCATTAAAAATCGTCACGTTATACCTAAGAGGATACACCAAGGGCGAGAGAAATTGAAAATAGGTATTTGAAAATGTATTTCTGTCTCACCAATCTCAAGTCTCCCACCGCAGAGCGCGATAGAGACAACACGACAAAAGTTCTAATAAAAGAACAGAAAATCATCGATTCGTTGTCTTCTGATGAAACATCGAGTGTGAACCAATGAGTGAGCTATGTCCATTTGCAGTCCTGCACGGCGGACTGCCGTGAATGGGCCCTTTTAATAAAACATAAAACTTTATTTCCAGCTCATATCAGGGATACGCTGACGACAGACTGCGCCTACTGCACCGTGCAACACAAGCACAACGCCAAAATGTTCATTCGCGGCGTAAAGAAATTCTTTCCCGACGGCTACATAGCGATGAAGAAGAAATACGACCCCGAAAACAAACTGTTTAAGCCATTTGAAGTGGATATGGAAAAGTTTTAAGTTCAATTATTGCGCTTTTATTATTTTGAACGTGATGGTAATATCGTAGACGTCGCGTCCGCGGTAGAACGATAACATAGGGAAGTAAAAATATGTATGGAAATATATGAAGACGCTTTTTCCGTCGACGATAACTTTTTAACGTGCACGTTAGAGGACATCACGACGTCTACACTCTTCTGAACCGCACAAAACGTCCGCGGTGCGTAAAATCAAAAGGGCATATTTTAACGTACCCAACGTTTTATCGTGGATGTCGATGTCGGCTTCCACGATAACGTGACGTCCAGAATTATTATGCGCACAATGTTGTTCTATTTTCGAGAATAAATACTTATAAGTTATATACTTACGTTTTATTATATTTTGTGATATTTCATACCACAATAGTTAATAGTACCTAGGTAAGTACCTCATTCAGATTAGGGATATTTCTTACGTTTCCGTTACAATCACAAAAAAATTGTTTCTTTCAAATGTGGAAGGCACACCTTGTAAATAAACGAAACAATAAGTAAAATCCTTTAATCACTAGTTTAAAACTACCTTAAACACCTAAAATAGCAGGTCATCATAAAATAACATTTCCGATTAAAATTTAAAACATCACTTACATCTTAATTTCTGATTATATAAATACAGTACAAAATAAAATTATAAAAACATTAAATCAAATAAAAAATAAAAATATTTCATCGCGTTAATTCCGTAATTAAAATTTTACGTTACTCATTATATAGCCTAATTCAATTTAAAAAATACTGTGCAAAATTACAACACCTATTGGAAAATGTACACAGTTCACTCGGTGAGGTGAAACACCCTGGGCTGCGGGGTCAGGTGGGAGACGAACACAAACTCATCTCAGGACGAGTTGCCGTTCTCTCCGTTGTCTTGAAAGTTATTGGTGTTGACCGAGAACGGCGCACCCAGCCCGTACAGGTGCCCGCTCGAACTCTCTATGTTGTCGTCGAAAAATATCTGCAGATCAAATCAAAACCAGAAATATTAATTATTGGAACAAAGTTCCTTATGGCGCGTTCGGCGTTGCGAAAGGAGGCTAGACAGAACGAAACTTGAGCTCGACACTTTTTGCTACATACTTACATAGTAATTTACTAATTAGGGGCAGAGGGCGTTGATATATATGACAGAGGCTAGATGGCGTTTTTGAGAATAAACCTTTATGGTTTAATCTAAAATAACTAAATAAAATACCTAGCGGTATAGAGCATCAATCTCGAGCTGTCAAACGAAACCGAAATTGGTTTTCATGTGTGTAAAAATATGTGTACCTATGTCTACACTATACACTTACACAAGCATGTATTGAACATGAATTCTATGAGAATAAATTGTCAACGTGCCGATTCGTGCCGACTGGACGTAAAAATAACCCTCCTGGCAGTCGGGTAAAAAGAGTTCTGCTGAGTATCACACGTCTCTTTTTACCACGCAGTGTTACTGATAGTGACATCTCGCTTGCTCAGGCCTTTGTTTCTCTATTTTGGAATAAACAGTACAATTCCACAAAAGTGTCGTTGTTAGTATTTCCGGGGTCAATAGATGGCGTTTTTTATATATTTTTATAACTTCGTTCCATCCGGGCGTCCCTTGACATCTCTCAAGTTTTTTACTATTTAGTTTTCCTTTTCAATAATGTGTTGTAGAAATAGGCAGTATCCTTGTCTTTTTTTCATCTAAGTTGTTATGTTACGCTAATGTTTCCTGTGTGCATTGTCCTTTTAAACTTATTATTCGTAGTCCAAACACACCTCTTTAATTTTGAAGAATGCCATCCCTGTGAGGTGTGAGTCTGAGCCGGCCTGGTGTTGAGGACCAACTCGCCGCAGCTCCAGCTGGTCCGCTACTTCCTGCAGACCACCTTTTAAGTTCTTGCAAAGTTTCATCAAATACTAAAAAAGGATTAAAACATAATATTTCATATCAAGCTGTAAATTTTCTAATGTTTATTCATAAGCATGTGGCGATACTAAGTGGTAATTTGTGGAAGTCATGGCCTTTACTAGCTAATTTTATTAAAATTACGACGTTATCCAAAATGCCACTAGATTATTGTAATAGGTCTTTTATTTTCTTTATGCTATTGTTTTGGTTTTAATTTTGTTGTAAGTAATAAACTTTTAGGAACAACTTATTGAGGGTAAAACCAATTAGTAATCTAAGTTTGAGTTTAAATATAATATTATTATGTGAGTACTTTACTTACGTAACTCATTTATTACTCGCAAATAATGTTGATTCAACATAGGTCATAACTCATAAGTTCAATACCAACCAAATAATGCATGTCTGCGGTCTGCCAATAAAACAGTTTCTCTGATGGTAAGTAAGTGCTTAAACAAATTATGAAATCCTTAGTTTACCTTGACATCGTACACAGTTGGAAAGTATAGTCTCAGGCTTTCAAAAAAGTCATTCTCATCTTGGGGTAGGTTTTGATCTGTCAACAGCTTCAGAAGATAACCAAAATCGTAACCAGAATGAAAACTTAGCCACTTTATGTTGTCCATTAGGACTAAACCTAAAAGAAAAACGAAGTAATATTATTTAAAAAAAATTGTATGTATTATGAAATATAAATATATATGTGTGGCACTCGGGCACTGCTGTGGTAAAGCTAATTGCATAGGATTTTATCAACTTGTGCAATTATAATTATTAGCATGTATATCTAGTCGCCACGCCACGCCACGGCATACTACAAAGACTTATACAAAAACACAAATAATGATACTGAAACAGAATACAATCATATGGCCACAAATAATTTACAACCCTTCGATGAAAAGGAAGTGTACCTACAGATTAAACAACTTAAAAATGAAAAAAGCCCAGGTCCAGATGGTATAAGTAATGAAGCAATAAAAGTAGGAGCCCCAGTCCTAGTAGGCTACCTAACAGAATTGTTCAACATGATCCTGGACACAGAAATGATCCCAAGCCAATGGTGCTCGTCACACATTACCCTTCTCTTCAAAAAAGGTAACCCACAAGACATTGGAAATTATAGACCTATCAGCCTCTTAACAAGCACCTACAAATTATTCGCTACACTAATGCTAAAAAGAATAAGCCAAGATATAGATAACTCACAACCTATAGAACAGGCGGGCTTTCGGTCGGGATATAGCACCATAGATCATATACAAACAATTGAACAAATTATTCAAAAATTTAAAGAATACAACAGATCCCTCTACATGGCGTTCATCGACTACAGCAAAGCCTTCGATACCATCAACCACGGCTATATTTGGAAAGCACTGGAGACATTAAACATAAACACCAAATATATAAACATATTAAGAAACATATACAAAAACTGCACTAGCAGAATAAAGCTCGACAGCATTGGTGAACCCTTTAGAATAGAGCGTGGAGTAAGACAGGGCGATCCACTGTCACCAAAGCTATTTATAGCCGTGCTCCAGGACATTTTCAGGCAAATAAACTGGGCACAAAGAGGCATACAAATAAACGAGACATACCTTAACCACCTTAGATTTGCAGACGACCTAGTTATACTGGCAGAAACACCTAGAGACTTAGAAGAAATGATCACAAAACTTGATCTAGAGAGTAAAAAAGTGGGACTGAACATGAACAAAAACAAAACCAAAATAATGACCAACAATAACAACAAAAGACCAATAAAAGTAAACGGACAAACAATCGATTATGTGGACAGCTATGTTTACCTGGGAAAACAGATAACAATGGATACAAACAGTAATGTAGAGGAGGTAACAAGACGAATCAATCTAACATGGAAAAAATTCTGGTCTTTAAAAGAAATATTAAAAGGTAACTATAACTTACCTACAAAGAAAATTATTATGGATAGCTGCATCATGCCCTGCCTCCTATATGGCCGTCAAACATGGACATTCACAAAAAATATTAAAACCAAAATAACAAACACACAAAAAGCAATGGAGAGGAGCATGCTAAGGATAAGAAAGATAGATAAAATAAGGAGCAAAGTAATAAGAGAAAAAACAAAAATCACAGATGCATTAAAACATGCACTTACCTTGAAATGGCAATGGGCTGGACACATCGCTCGCTTCAAAGACAAGAGATGGACATTAGTGACAACTGACAACCAAATGGAAAGGGCCCACGGGCAAAAGAAAAGTAGGCAGACCTAAACAAAACTGGTGTCATGATATAGTTCAAATAGCTGGAAAGGACTGGATGAACAAAGCCATGGATAGAGAAGGCTGGAGAAGGCTGGGGGAGGCCTATACCCGTGAAGGGGCAACTTCACCACATTCACCTATTGCTAATTAATTAACCCCTAATGTTATAAACTACTGGGTGGTGAATTGAACGAAAGGCTATAATAATAATAATAATAATAATATCTAGTCGCACGCATACATCACACTGCACCGTGCCGAATTGTGGCAACGCCGCACCGCTGTGCCGGGCGGAGTGGGAGATGTTAGGGGTTTTTCGTTACAGAATTTCTTGATTAGGTCGCCGCGATAACAGTTGTGCAATAGCTTAAAGAGTAGTATGATAATATAATAATAATAATATTGTGTCATTATAAAATTAAAAATACCTGATGACATTAGGAGTTCTGCAAATTCTAGAGGCTCAATTCCGTCTTCTTCATGTTTTCGGAATTGTAATCCTGAATTTTGGAGCAAGTCAATTGAATCTTGAGCATACATATCCTCCCTAAAATATTGTAAAAAAACTCCATAATCCAACCAAAATCTGTCAAGTTGCACACTTCATATCAGAATATGTATTAACATACTCATTGTGAAATGTGGAACAAAACTTTTGTTTACTGTCTGTGCTGGTGCTGCCATCTAGCATAAAACATTGCAGTTAAAATGTGATGACTGATGAGTTATACAAAAAATATAATATGTACTATGAAGGTGTGTAAACATTTTAATAACATTAATAGGTAAATATTATAACAAACAACTTACTGCAAATTGAACTTAAAATTAAACTGCCAAGTTGTATAGCCAGGTGGAGTTTTCCCATTCTCATCCATAAATGTGAGACCAAGCTGTATTATCCTTAACAAGTCAACATTACACCTGTAAAGAACAATCAACATTATCTTATATTATATAAAAATCGGCCAAGTGCGAGTCGGACTCGTGCACGAAGGGTTCCGTACCATTATAGAGCAAAATTAGGCCAAAAAATGTGTTTTTTGTATGGGAGCCCCCCTTAATTTATTTTATTTTAATATTATTAAGGATTTTGAGAAAAATTCAAGTACCTACCTGTTGCCATTACTGATATAGAGCAAAAAAGGCCAAAAAAATCACGTTTGTTGTATGGGAGCACCCTTTAAATATAAATTTTATTTTGTTTTTAGTATAATTTGTTGTTATAGCGGCAACAGATATACATAATCTGTGAAAATTTCAACCCTCTAGCTATTACCGTTCTTGAGTTACAGCCTGGAGACAGACAGACAGACAGACAGACAGACAGACGGACAGACAACGAAGTCTTAGTAATAGGGTCCCGTTTTTACCCTTTTGGTACAGAACTCTAAAAATGGATTTTCAAATGTGTTAGTCGCGCTAAAACTCGAAAACGGCTGAACGGATTGGGCTGATTTTAGTCTCAAAATATTCATAGAAGTCCAGGAAAGGTTTTAAAGTGACACGAACTTCCCCAGGACAGCTAGTCCGGGGACAGTAGAAGGGGGGGACTATGCGTTGTAGCAAAAAATATTCTATGATGAAATTAAAGCTTATTCAATTTTCTATAATTTAGTTTCTATACAGTTTTTCCAAATTCTCAGCCGTTTTCGAACTACACGCTCAGAAAAAGTGAAAATTAAAAAAAGCTTTATTTTAAATAATATGTAGGTAATTACTAATTAGGTATGCCTTTCTAATTCTGTTTGCAGCGACCAAATATTGTTTTTAGTAAAGCCTCACACGCTGGTAGGCCGTCTATTGTTCTTCGCGTCAAGATATTACCAGAGACCAGACATTACCTTCATTTTTCCACTCTCACTCTTGAGGGGTTAGCTCATTCCCTATGATTCATGATGTTTTTTATACATATAACTAAGCTGGCAAACAAGAGTATAATTATGTGTGGGGGGCTCCCCACATGATTATACTCAATGACAATGACAATTCAATTTAGTAAAACTAGACCTAACAGTTGAATTTTTTATAAATATTACACCCTGTATATACAAGGTGTAACAAAACTAAGGCCGGTATAAATAGTCAGTACTGAAGATGCGACCCGGTCTCAAGACGCGGTTCGGCTCTGTGATTGGCCCAAATTTTGACAGCCAACCAATCACAGAGCCTGAACCGTGTCTTGAGACCGAGATGCATCTTCAGTACTGACTATTTATACTGGCCTAAGTGATAATAATTTAGTGTGTGTATGTGTCCCTCGTATACATAGTTTGCTGTGACCTTCACAGCAAGCTCTATGTATACGAGCAGCACTGAAAGAGCAAATTTTTTTTATGGCAAGCGCCCTTGCATTGTCCATACAGAAGTTACTCTTTCAGCGCTGCTACTTTCACACCAAACTCTATGTATATAGGGAACCCATACACACCCTGAGTTTTGTTAGTTTCACTTAGTTTGTTAAACCTCATAGAAATAGTGTTCACAAGGCTAGCTCATAGGTAATCAAAGCAGGCTTTTGGTATTCACCTCAGGAGTTGATACTGATAGTCAGCTGTGGATCTGAACTCGCCAATGGGTCGGGCCACAACACCCGGGAACTCTGTGTCCATTGCCACCCAATGGTATTTCTGCACAACCTGGTAATAAACATCATAATTTATGTATTTTAAGTATTTTAATATATCATAGTATGGACTTATAAAATTTCATAAATAAAATTAGATAACATAATACTAGTTAAAAACACCTGCTTTTTCATGTTTCAAGGCAGAAAGTCAGTTACACTATTACACTTAATTAAGTGCCTGACAGACGTACGCATTTAAAGTACGCGAGTTTTAAGTTCGCGAACTTACTCGGCTCGCGTCGGTGACAGACGCAAGAACTTTAAGGTGACGCCATGTTAAAGTAAAAAACCGTGTTGGATGTGTTTGAGATTGCTTGTTTTCTATGCGAGGCTGGCCCGGTGTCTTATAGAAAACAAGCAATGGAACAGCAAAAAATTGAAAGGGCGTAGCGACAAAATGGTTTTTGTCGCGTCATTTAAAAACTATAAATACATTTCATATAAGCTATGGACAAATTAAAGTGTATACTAGAACCAATTTATGTACAAATTTTGGAAGCTTATATCACTCTCCTCTGTTGGCAAAATAGGAATCCCTTTTTTTACAGAGGTCTTTTTGATTGATTATTCTGTGTTATAAAAGTTGACCAATCGTGTTATGCTATGGGTAATTCAAAGACAAAGACATGATGAATACTGACAGTGAACTTTAATTTCTTAGCTTTAGTCATTGCTGAGAAAAATGGATATCGCTACAGCCAAATTATCAAGGCGTCACCTTAAGTACGCGGGTTTTAACTCCGCAAACTTACTCGGCTCGCGTCGAAAAAAATGGTGGCTAGAGGCTGGCACTAGTGTTGCCAATTTAGCATAATATTTTATAGATTTGGCATAATAGGTATTTTTACGTTGTTTAGCATATTATTTATTTGTAGTTTAGCATAATATAGCATACTTTTATTATAATACTAGCTGTCCCGGCAAACGTTGTTTTGTCATTTAAAGTATTTCTACTTCATCAGTAATTGATACAAAACCTAACCCCCCCCCCTTTGTCCCCTAAGAGGGGTGGGGTGAAAACTGATGTTAAGTTGGAAAATACAATTAATAATATAACGTAAGTCCATTAAAGAAAAAAACTGATACAAAATCTGACCCCCCTTTGGGTCCCCTTAGAGGGGTGGGGGGGAAAGTTTATACACTAGATGTTGAGTTGGAAGAAGGCAAATATATCTGCGAAAACCGTATGCAAATCGGATCAGTAGTTTTCGTGTTAAAGCAAAAGCTTGATACAAAATCTAACCCCCTCTTTCGTCCCCTTATGGCCGTTCCCTATATTCAATCTATCTCTAGTTTGACATACAACCGATCGCAGCTGACATAGAATTGACATAAAATATATGGAGCTAATGTCTAATGTGAGCTATTCCTATCTCAAGTAAGAGATAGATCAAATATTGGGAACGGCCGTTAGAGGGGTGGGAGGAAAATTTTTATACACCAGATGTTAAGTGGGAAGAAGACAAATATATTTGCGAAAACCGCATTCAAATCGGATCAGTAGTTTTCGTGTGATAGTGGAACAAACATACAGACAGACAGACAGACAAAAAACTAACCACAGTTTTGGCTTCTATAGCGATGTAGTAACACCCCCTGCTTATATTTCTATAGTTTTATTATATGTATAGATTTATAGTTAAAGAAATTAATTAATTATAATAGCAATCAAAAATAATAGTCATTCAAAACGTATTTTAAAAAGTTCTAAAAATATTACTTTCTTAGTCATAACTTTTAAAACTTTTTTGAAATTAGGATTATAATAATGAAGCACGATAGTCTATATCAAATCAATAAAGCAGCACCCGGCTGTCGCATAACTATTGAAAATCTATTGTGTCTGCGATTCCCACGATCGAGGTAATAATTATTTACGTGGACTCTCCGGGCGAGTCGGTGGCACTGAATACTGATAATTAAATCTCTCCCCTACCGCACGCACACCCGCGCGTCGCGCCTTGACGCCCAATTCGCAACGTGCAGCAGAAATCGTAATATTTTAATTTCGCCATAACATTAAAACCAAACGTCCAATTTTAATCATTCAAAGACCAAATATTATCTACATTAACTGTACTTAGTGATGAACTGCCTTATTCATAAACGTTAATTAAATTTAAGCAACACTTTAAATAATATTTAACAAGAAATTGTATTCATAAACGCTATTTAGAGTTAAACATCTACTTAATCTGTTGCTTAAATTGCTGTCACATTAAACAGCCTCACACCCTTGTTTAAGAGCTTAAATAGCAAAATGGCGGCCTATCAAACAGCTGATGTTGTAGCGAGAATGGTCATGAGCATGTACTACAGTCATTGTAATTTGTACGATTGTGCGTTTTTTTTGTTACAAAGAGTCTTTTTGATGATTTTATTGATTTTACGATGGCCTATTTATTTGATTTTGGTGAAGATATTATGTGTACTGTGTACATGACTTCGAGCGGGATATGTTGGATGTACATTAATTTAATCGCCGTAGGGTGAAAGTTTATAAAGCAAAGGTTGGGTCCCATGGTTGTATAATATTATGTGACTAGCTGTCCCGGCAAACGTTGTTTTGCCATTTAAAGTATTTCTACTTCATCAGTAATTGATACAAAATCTAACCCCCCCCCTTTTGTCCCCTAAGAGGGGTGGGGTGAAAACTGATGTTAAGTTGGAAAATACAATTAATAATATGACGTAAGTCCATTAAAGAAAAAATTTGATACAAAATCTGACCCCCCTTTGGGTCCCCTTAGAGGGGTGGGGGGGAAAGTTTATACACCAGATGTTGAGTTGGAAGAAGGCAAATATATCTGCGGAAACCGTATGCAAATCGGATCAGTAGTTTTCGTGCTAAAGCAAAAGCTTGATACAAAATCTAACCCCCTCTTTCGTCCCCTTAGAGGGGTGGGGGGGAAATTTTTATACACCAGATGTTAAGTTGGAAGAAAGACAAATATATTTGCGAAAACCGCATTCAAATCGGATCAGTAGTTTTCGTGTGATAGTGGAACAAACATACAGACAGAAAGACAGACAAAAAACTAACCACAGTTTTGGCTTCTATAGCGATGTAGTAACACCCCCTGCTTATTATTTTTTCAATATCTTTAATGTACAGAATTCACATTTCTACAGTTTTATTATATTATGTATAGATTTATAGTTAAAGAAATTAATTAATTATAATAGCAATCAAAAATAACAGTCATTCAAAACGTATTTTAAAAAGTTCTAAAAATATTACTTTCTTAGTCATAACTTTTAAAGCTTTTTTGAAATTAGGATTATAATAATGAAGCACTATAGTCTATATCAAATCAATAAAGCAGCACCCGGCTGTCGCATAACTATTGAAAATCTATTGTGTCTGCGATTCCCACGATCGAGGTAATAATATTTACGTGGACTCTCCGGGCGAGTCGGTGGCACTGATAATTAAATCTCTCCCCTACCGCACGCACACCCGCCCTTCGCGCCTTGACGCCCAATTCGCAACGTGCAGCAGAAATCGTAATATTTTAATTTCGCCGTAACATTTAAACCAAACGTCCAATTTTAATCATTCAAAGACCAAATATTATCTACATTAACTGTACTTAGTGATGAAATAATTTATTTTGATAAGGGTCAATAGCATTATGTAAATAAACGCGTTTAAATATAGTCCAAAAAAAATTCAAGATTTTTTTATAAAAAAATGGTTATTGTGCCTCACTCAACATAGATAGGTATAGTGTGTCGCGGACTTTTTTGTAGATATTTAAAAGATCTATAATTACTTAGAACATTTTATGCCTCTATCTTTTATAGTTTAGGCAGCGTACGCAAAATAAGTAACTTTTCTGGTTGATTTTTTACACCTTGCGTCCGAAAATCCCAAATATCTTACGGAACCTTATATTTTTCCAAAATAACAATTAGCCTATGTTCAGCAGAAATAATGCAGGATTCCAATGGTGAAAGAATTTTTCAAATCGGTCCAGTAGTTTCGGAGCCTATTCGACTCAAACAAACAAACAAACAAACAAACAAACAAATCTTTCCTCTTTATAATAGTAGTGTAGATGATGCAGAATTTAGAAAAGTACAGATTTTTCAAATAAAAATAATATGTATGTCGGAAATAATATAAGATCTTGCGAAGGACGAAATTGTTGTTGAATCCAGTTCGAAGATAGGTTTCTTTTAATTATGATGTCCATGTTTAATATAAATTTCAACTACTTTTTTACTTTGAAACCTGTGATAAAAGTTGAAACTGTAAACTGCATGGACTTAACATAAACTATGAAATCGACGAACGAATTGGAAGAGTGTAACGTGCCGCTAGCGGTCGTTTAGCGATGGCCGATGCCCGCTAAAATACCGTTGTCGGGATAATAAGGAGGAAATCGCTAGTAGTCTATGCCGCTAGTGGTATTTTAGAAGGAAGTGGCTAGCGTGCCACTAGTGGTTGTTTAGCGATGCCCACTAAAATACCGTTGTCGGCATAATATAGAGTACTAGGTATTGCCCAACTTAGGGAACAGTGCAAGTTTCATCAAAATCGGTTCAGTAGTTTTGGAGATAGGGAGTTTTGATTGTCAATTAATTACAATTTTGAAGTTCGTTTTATCTTTTCAAATTACAGTTATAAAAAGATACTCGTAAAACCTACTTCAAAATTGTAATTATTGTAATTACGAATTAAAATTCCGTATCCCAAAAAACAACTGAACCGATTTTGAAGAAACTTACAGTATTCCCTATGTTGAACCATACCTTGTACAACAAACTACGGAACCCTAAAAAAGAACTACTCAAATCGGACTTGTACTTCCGGAGATATGCGAACGCAAACATAAAAACATACAAACATACACTTTTGAAATTTGGCACATTTGTTCAGACGCGTTCTTTACGTGGTAGAGCCATGCTTCGGCACGGATGGGCCGGCTCGACCGGAGAAATACCACGGGCTCACAGAAAACCGGCGTGAAACAGCGCTTGCGCTGTGTTTCGGCGAGTGAGTGAGTTTACCGGAGGCCCAATTCCCTACTCTATTCCCTTCCCTACCCTACCCTATTCCCTTTCGTACCCTCCTCTACCCTATAAACGACCAATAGCGGCACGCTAGCCAATTCCTTCTAAAATACCACTAGCGGCATACTAGCGATTTCCTCATTATGTCAACAACGATATTTTAGCCTATTTTAGCGGGCATCGCTAAACGACCGCTAGCGGCACGTTAGACACTTCCGAATGAATTACGAAACGAAATCGAAGCGACAAGATTGACAGCACAGTGACACTTGACACTGAGAGAACAGAACTTTTTTTTTAAATGGCTTTATTATTTGACGTCGTCATGCATACAGCCAGATTCCTACCATTTCTACCAAAAAATTGCTTTAGTAAAAAAAGATAAGTGATGTTTAGTTAAGCAACTTTTAAATAACGTTTATGAATACAAAATTTTTGATCATTTCTTAGGGCTTAATCAACTAATTAGTTAAATCATGCTTAAGTCGCTGATTAACAACTTTTTATGAATAACGCTGGAAATTATTTTGATAAGGGTCAATAGCATTATTTAAATAAACGCGTTTAAATATAGTCCAAAAAAAATTCAAGATTTTTTAATAAAAAAATGGTTATTGTGCCTCACTCAACATAGATAGGTATAGTGTGTCGTGGACTTTTTTGTAGATATTTAAAAGATCTATAATTACTTAGAACATTTTATGCCTCTATCTTTTATAGTTTAGGCAGCGTACGCAAAATAAGTAACTTTTCTGGTTGATTTTTTACACCTTGCGTCCGAAAATCCCAAATATCTTACGGAACCTTATATTTTTCCAAAATAAAAATTAGCCTATGTTCAGCAGAAATAATGCAGGATTCCAATGGTAAAAGAATTTTTCAAATCGGTCCAGTCGTTTTGGAGCCTATTCGACTCAAACAAACAAACAAACAAACAAACAAACAAACAAAAAATCAAATCTTTCCTCTTTAAAATAGTAGTGTAGATAATTACTGCATAATAATAATGGACATAGCTTATAGGTACCAAGCATAAAGTAAATATACCTAGCGGAATAGAGAAACAAAGGCCTGAGCAAGAGAGATGAAACATAAAATAAATTGAAATTTTGTTGATTTAAAGATTTTAAATTAAAAAACGTTTAATTTGACTGAAAATGTTAGCATAACTTTTAGTATTAATTACAGTTAACAGTAGTTTAGCAAATTTTGTATTAGTCGTGTTGGCAACACTGCCTGACGGCTCGCGGCTCACAGTGCTGCCAGACGTACGAGCTACAAGTAAAATTCCAAGACCGCGAACTTGCGCGGCAATCTTTAAGTACGCGAACTTTAGGTGACACACAGGCGAGCCGCGAGCCGTAAGTCCGCGTACTTACTCGCGTGTCTGTCACCTCTTTTAGAGTTAGGGCCTGTTTCAACAATTTCTGATAAAGTGCTGAATAGGCTATTCACAACTTTTTTGACAGATTCTCCATACTCGATCTGTCAAGTTAATTGGTGGATAGCCTATCCGGCACTTATCAGGAAGTGGTGAAACAGGTCCTTAAAATAATTAGGGCCTGTTTCACCACTGTCTGATAAAGTGGCAAATAGGCTATTCACAACTTTTTTGACAGATTCTCCATATTTCATCATCAAGTTATGTGATGAATAGCTTATCAGGAAGTGGTGAAAAAGGCCCTTAATGTAGTACTCACTTGTCTAATAATTTGAAACTCTTCATGCAGGTTGTGATTCCAAACATCTTTGATGCCACAGTCACCGTTAGCTGGCATCTGTGATAACGAACCAAAACTTGCTGCAGGCATCTGATTCAATTTATTGTTATGTAGATTTCATTAAGTTCGTAAACTAAAACTCAGTAAGGAAATAGTTACCTAATAAAAATGTAAGTTGTTACGAACCTTGTAAGATTGATTGGCCTTTTTCAGTGACTGCGAGATTCTGTTTTGTTGTATATTTATTAACATAAATATTACGTTATTACGATGTATAGCTTGGTAGTTTGAAGACAAGCATTAGATTGTTTGTACGTGGAGTTAATGAACAAATAATCAAAAACCCGCCATGTGTCGTAACCAATTTCGCTTACACTACGTAGGTACAATTTAAACGGCACAATTTACTTTAAAATCATTTTAAAGATAATATAGAGCTTTAATTGTAGAGTTTACATAAATAGCAAGCAAATAAAAACAAAATTATTGTTGCTTTTGTTTATTTGATGACATTTCTGGATTTTGTAGTTTGACTTTTGACTTGATTTTGACATTTCTGTACACAGTTTTTTTTTATTATGGCACTTCGGCTATGAAACCATGGCCAGTGTCAAGTAATGGCGGGAAAACAATATTCTTGTATATTATGTTACCGTTAGAATGCAGAATACGTTAACGTGCACAATTGCACATTACCTAGGTAAGCTGCAGATTCCTTGATACCATCCGTTAAAGTGTGAAATTTAAATAAAAAAGGCTTATAATATTTGCACTTCACCTAGTTAGTTTGCATTCTCTTTCTTCGTAAAAAGTCCTAAAAGCCATACACGGGACAATTTGTCGTTTCGATCGATCGTCAAGAAAATCGTCCAATCGCTCTTTTGTTCGTAAAATCGTTTGCGATATTGCCACACACGTAGAATACCATTATCAATATTTGTCGTTCGATTTTAACCATCGAGCGACGAATCGTTACGATAATTATTGTTCCGTGTATGAGCAGCTTTAGACTATAATAAATTGTTGTTTTGGTTGTTTTTTTCTAAGTAAGTATAATAATTATTTATTCCTTTGTCTATGTCCAAAAAATTATATTAAACAATTCTCTACAACTAAATATCATGTTTTACTCAAACAAGAGCCTGTTTTATGTAATTTAATGAGAATAGAATAAATTTTTGCACTTTGACTTTGACACAACTGACTCGGCCAGATAATCTGCAGAATAGATTGTTAAGGGCATCTATCACTCAAAATGTTTTTGTATGGGCCACCGCGCGACTGTCGGAGTTCGGTAACCCGCGGCGTGCGCGAATTCTCTAGATATCTTGTCACTGGCATCAATAAATAAATGCTACAATTTCCATTTTTGCGAATACGGATAGATAATCATTTTATCTAATTAAAGCTATAAAAAATAGGTCGCTTAGTTCAGTATTCTTAGCACAGCATTGAAAAAAGATTAAAAAGAGGTAACTTTGGCTTTGTTTTCTATCGAGTGAAGTTCTTCTGTTTGTGTCAATTAATGCGAAGCCGAATACGTTATATCCTCAAGTAAAGGTCGTAATTTTTTCAAAATTTTTAGATGATAATGTAAGGAATGAAACAGGATCAAAAAACTTGTCCACGCGCTATTTCACTGTTACCTGGCCTTAATCTGCAGTTACGCACATTAATCATAGTAAATTAACCATAGTAAAAGGAGAGCATTAACGGTAACATATTATTATTTAATTTTCGGCACCGTTTTTCTATTTCGTCAGGTCCAAAGTCTAGTCAAAGTCTAATTTTTTAATTAGTAAAAGTCAACACAGTCAAAGATTCAAGTCAGTCGATTCAGTAAAGTGGTAAGACGCTTTACTGAAACTTTCGATGGAGTTTTGGAGGGAACACAAAATAGCACGTTTCTGGATGTTGCATCACTTTCCTACACTTGTGCATGTGAACCAAATGTGAACGAATGGTTAATATCTAATGGTTAATATCCTGCCAATATTACACATTAAAAACCCAAACACAATTTTAGGAAAATAATACAAAAACACAACAGCACTCTTTCACATTCCCGAGTCCCGACAAAACTCCCTGTAGGTACCTACTACCTACACATACCTAACCGAAATATTAAGCGTGGCCGCTTTACCTCCTATGGCCGCTTTCAGGCTTCAGCTGACCTACCCCTACCATTGTTATCGATGCGTTTTTGCCATCATAAGGGTGGGTACCTAGTTCGTTGATCCTTTTACTAAAAAAAACCGAGGGATGAGAGTCAATAAATTATTCTTTGAATGCGGTTTGGTCTGCCACATCAGAGTTGAATTTTTTCCTTATAGGAAATTATCCAAATTCCGAAAAAAACCACCTAATCTGTTGGAGCAAGGTCCGGGAAGTACGGTGCATGTCGCAGACATTCCAATTGCAGCTCCTCCAGTTTTGCGGCCGTCTGTTGTACAGTGTGTGGTCTAGCGTTGTTCTGAAGCAGCAGCGGCCTAGAGCGATTGACTAGCCTTGGTTGTTTAGCAGCTAGTTCTTCCATCATGGTTTGCAGTTGTTGACAAAGCTGTTATAGTGAACGACACCGGCACTAGTCCACCAAAAACTCACAAGAGCCACAAGTAACTTTTTCTGACTCAATTTTCGCTTAGGGCTGGATTTTGCTGATTCTCCAGGGGACAGCCATTGCGACGAACGTTTCCAATTATTATTTTTACATTTCAAGTAATGATTCGATTTAAAATCCCTTCATTAAGGCCGTCACAGACTTAGCTATAATATATATTAATATACCTTAATATACCGTACTAAACACACTGAGACCAGAAATATATATTATAGCTAAGTGTGTGGTCACGCGAAAATTGTATAGAAAATATATATTAATATGCCTAGCTATAAATATATTAATATATATTATAGCTAGGTCTGTGACGGCCTTTATTGTGTCGGTTGAGCAAATATGTAGTTAACGCAGCAGTTGACGCGTGTTTTCTGGTTTGCTTCACTCAATTCATGAGGTACCCTGCACCTTTCAAGTTTTTTTTATCTTCCCCTCAGACCAAATAAAAACTCAAGACAGAGCGCTGCGAACAACAAAGTGAAGTCGATCCAAAGTACGCCAGCTGTGTATGTACACGCTTACGCCCACATACGCAAAACGAAAGTAAGTACGCCAGTTTTCGTCGTATATATCGCGACTCATGATTTTAGAAAATAATTTGTAAACACTTTAAAATGCCGAGCTGTGTTGTGAAAGGGTGTAAATATTATATTATATTTATTTCATTGATTTCAGGGTAAGTAATTTGAATAACATTGCAAGTTGCAACACTAGCCCGCGCAGTGCGCGGCGTGCACACATGCTTAAAAAACCTGCTTCACTCGCGTTGTTCGCAGCGCTCTGTCTTGAGTTTTTATTTGGTCTGAGATCTTCCCTATTTGCTTCAAGTGGATTAAAGCAGTTTTATCTTAGTTTTATCACTTACACCGAAGCCTGCTGCTAACTCTGAAGTGGTTTGCGATGGATCCGCTTCCACAATAGCCTTTTATTCTTCATTATTCATTTTGGTCTCGGGTCGTCCACGGGGCTTGTTCTGAAGGTCGAAATTTCCAGAACGAAAACGTTGGAACAAAAACCGGACCGTGTTTTCTTTTGCGACACCAGCGGCATACACATAGTTAATTCTTCGGGCTGTTTCTGCAGCACTCCTGCCACGGTAGAACTCATATTCGTAAATAAAGCGATATATTTTCAATTTTTCCATTGTGCGATATTATGAACGACTCCAAAGAAAAAATAATCAAGAAAAAAAAAACAAATGAATGACTGTTCTGGAAACTCAAATGTACCAAATAAATGAATACTTATATAAATTTGAATTTGGAATTCTTGACCAAAGCTATTTTTAAAATAAGAGATCAAAGTTAAGTGGCCTGTACACAGAAATGTATCAACATTTCTGTGGGCCTATACAACAAAACGCCAATTTCATAATAATTATGTAGAGGCTTTGAGTTTTTCATCATTGTGTAGACTGTAGAGGATATTTAACGGAAAGAGCCAGAAAAAGATTCACCTGCTTGATTAAGTACTTAATATTATTCATATTATTGTAATTTACCGTAACTACTGGATTCAATTGTTTGAGTTAATTTTTTAATTTTTATTAAATTACCTATGCTTAGATTAATGATTGGTCTCCGCGCGCTACGAGCGTCGCTACGTCGTAGCGCGCGGAAGAAATTATGTTTACATTTTGATTAAAATAATGTACATAATAATATTACATAAAACTCAAAGTTGACTGACTTACATGGTGATAGCTTATCAACGCACAGCCCAAACTACTGGACGGATCGGGCTGAAATTTGGCATGCAGGTAGATGTTATGACGTAGGCAATTCCGCTAAGAACGGATTTTGATAAATTCTCACCCCAAGGGGTTCAAATAGGGGATGAAAGTTTGTATCTATACATATAATAAAACTGTAGAAATGTGAATTCTGTACATTAAAGATATTCAAAAAATAATAAGCGGGGGGTGTCACTAGATCGCTATAGAAGCCAAAAATGTGGTTAGTTTTTTGTCTGTCTGTCTGTCTGTATGTTTGTTCCACCATCACACGAAAACTACTGATCCGATTTGAAAGCGGTTTTTACAGATATATTTGTCTTCTTCCAACTTAACATCTGGTGTATAAAAGTTCCCTCCACCCCTCTAAGGGGACAAAAGAGGGGTCAGATTTTGTATCAAACTTTTCTCTTTAACACGAAAACTACTGATCCGATTTGCATACGGTTTTCACAGATATATTTGTCTTCTTCCAACTCAACATCTGATGTATAAAAATCCCCCCCCCCCTCTAAGGGGACCAAAGAGGGGGTAAGATTTTGTATCAAACTTTTTTCTTTAATGGACTTACTTCATATTATTTACTGTATTTTCCAACTCAACATTTGGTGTATAACCCCCCCTCCCCCCCTTAGGGGACAAAAGAAGGGGGAAGATTTTGGATCAACTGATGAAGTAGAAATACTTAATATGGCAAAACAACGTTGCCGGGACAGCTAGTATTATAATAATAGTACTTCTTAACGCGAGCGACGCCGCGGGCAAAAGCTCGAGATTAATAAAAATACTATAATATTGCTGTTATTTTTCAAAAACTTTTCTTATCAATTGGGTACAAGAAAGTTGAGAATATTTTTTTTTACAAATTCCTTAAATTTTAAATACAGTTTAATAAATTTAAAGACTTTGGATCTATTGATTGCATTTACCGAGAGTCGCAACAAACCTTGCTCGACACAGTCATTATGACACGCTGCTGACGAAACGTGACAGTAATGGATGTTTTCGGTCGCAAGACGCACTACAGGGTTACAAATCACAATATACATTTTATACAGTAGACTATATTCGTACCATACCGCACGAAGATGGGCGATGGCGCACGCACGATAAAAGAACAATTAATTGATTTAAACTTAAGGGAGCTAAAGTCTAAACAATGCAGTCACTTCGCGCGCTCTTAAAACTTGTCAGTTTATCATGAATTCGATTCCAAGAATACGCCAGAGTTAAGCTACTGCTACTTATATATATATTGTGAGAGGGTTATGCGGTTTCAGCCGTGCCGCGTGCGGAGTTTCAGTTATTCTGGATCAGTCCACGGGTTCGCTCGCTTGTAGCTCGACGCCGTAGCTCGTTTCACGATAACTTTTCGATAACAACTTGTAAAAAATTTAAAGTTTTTTTTGTGTTTGTTATGTTCCAGCGCTATGAAAGTTTCGAGAAGAATGTAAGTATTTGCAAAATGAGATTGTTATAAGGAACATTATTATTATAGGTAAATTAAGTAGATATAATTTATTTGGTAGATATCAATACTTTAATATCATAATTTTTAGACGGCGCAAAGAGTTTATTTAGGGCTTACGGAAAATGCATAAAATATAAGCTTACCGTAGAAAACTCACCAATTTAATAGCAAAGCTAAGTCGTAAAATAACAATTCGTAATCTTTACGGCCGAACTAAAATAATGGGATGAGGCGTGATCTGATTTGATTACTGAATTTATGGCTATACCTATGGGCGGAGTCCGAAATTGAATATTTTTTTTAAATAAAGAATTTTTTTATTCTAAAAACAAGTTTTTGGGTCAAACGATAATTATCTATTTACTGCGTACATTGCATAGCAGTAACAAACTGAACAGAAAAAAATCCTTTTTGGAAGTCGGTTAAAATTATCGTGTCACACGGCACACTCGATTGTGCGCGAACTCCACCAAAACGGCTCAACTGATTTTAATGAAAATATGTTGTATGTACCATCAGAGAAGTTGATTCTTATTTCCTAGGCAGATGGCGCACCTAAGAATTATTATACTTATTTGGTCGAGTAAACTCAAACCCATTCGACCGATCACAGCTAACATTGAATTGACATAAGCTGATCATAATTTGAATCCAACTTTTGTACATAACACGAAAACTACTTTTCCGATTTGCATACAGTTTTCGCAGATATATTTATCTGCTTCCAACTTAACATCTGGTGTATAAAATTCCCCTCCCCCACCCCTCTAAGGGGACCGAAAAGGGGGTCAGATTTTGTATCAAACATTTTTTTTGGACTTACTTCATATTATTTACTGTGGTTTTCCAACTTAACATCTGGTGTAAAAATCCCCCCCCCCACCCCTTTTAGGGTCAAAAGAGGGGGTAAGATTTTGTATCAACTGATGAAGTAGAAATACTTTACAAAACAACGTTTGCCGGGACAGCTAGTGGAGTTTAATTTAAATATTGTTTATATCATATGTGTATTTATTTTGAGATGACTCCGGCCGATATTCGATTGGTTTGTACAACAACAAACAACAAGTAAAGTTGGTTTTTTTGTTAGAACAACGAAAAATCATAAATTTCGAAGACAATCTCAAAATAACGTAATAGATCATGCATGACTGTACTCTCGAGCGACTGTCAATCTGACCTAACCAGTTGGCATTAGGCCCATTAAAAATAATGCGATAAAATTCATTTATTACTTACAGACAAACATCTGTGAGAATGGCGATTCGTAGAAGTACCTACTTATTCCAGAATAAACAAACGAACTAAACGATTATGTCTTAATAGAAACTGGTTTTATAATCGGTGTTGTTACTGAAACCATATACCAACCAACGTAGACAGTTTCAGTATAACTTATTATACTGAAACTGTCTACGTTGTTGGTAGGTAGAGTCAAATGTTATATAATCTGCTATTTTTCGTAAATTACTTGAGAGACAGGAGGCAATACGTGGAATTTGCGGGCTGTCGATCAGCACCTTATACTACAGAATCTGGCGTGAGTCAAGGTAGTAATTTGGGACCATTAAAATTTCTAATAATGATAAATGACTTACCGGAGATAATTAGGTATGTAATATGCCTACTATTCGCGGATGATCTCAAGTTGCTACTAGCGATCAGAGCTCTCAGCGATTGTGAGCGCCTCCAGCAGGACTTGGCGAGGGTAGTCGAGTGGAGTCGGCAGAATAAGCTGGAATTTAATGTCTCCAAATGTTCGGTCATATCGTTTAGCCGAGCGAGAACTCCCCTGATCCACGACTACAAGGTTAATGATATTACTTTGTCGAGGGAAAACTCTGTGCGGGATCTCGGCGTCCGGGTGGATGACAAGCTGTACTTTCGGGATCACGTTTCTAACGTCTGTAAGAAGGCATACCGACGATTAGGCTTCGTACTACGAAGGTCCGCGACGTTTAGGAATGTTAGGGCAATTACAGCGTTATACGATGCGTTAGTGAGAAGTCAGCTGGAGTTTAACGCGGCGGTGTGGGCCCCGCACGAGAACAAGTACAAGCTCATGCTGGAACGCATTCAGAACAAGTATTTGCGTTTTCTGTACCTAAAACTGTATGGAGTGTACCCTTTCTACCCGCTGATGTATCCGACGCTGTTTGTGTTAGGCATGGTCGGATACAACAAGTTGGAGACCAGAAGGGACTTGAGTTTGGCGTGCTTTATGTTCAAAGTGTTGCGTGGCAAATTAATTTATCCGGGTTTACTGCAATGGCTGGCACTGAACGTCCCTGATAGGTATGTGTGGCGGAGGCGGTCTCCCGAGCTGTTCGCGACGCCGCACTCTAGAACAAACTTATTAAAATACGCGCCCATTGTAGAAGCAATCCGAATACTGAACAAAGTGAGCATCAAATTGGACCTATTCGTATGTCCTTTGAGTGAGTTCACAAAAGTGACATTATCGGTTATATGTTATGCATAGTAATAAAAAAAAAAAGTAATTTAAATTATAAGCTATTTACTACGCTATCGAATTGGATATCAGTCATGATAGTTGTAAGAATGTATAATAAATAAATAAAAATAAAAAAAAAATAATATTATGCAGGTTTAGGATCTGATCCGTATTCACTTTGATGTGCAAGTGCAGCTGATTAGTAATCAGGAGAAAGCAAGTGTGGACAGCGACTGATTAGTGCAAGTCCTTTTATTTCTCCTAATCACTAATTACACTGGTCTATATGAAATTTACCTTTTACTTCAAAGTGTGCTATTTTGATTGTATTCCACTCCCCGAAGATAAATAAATTCAAAGTTAGCTCGTATTGTGCAAAATTTGTGCCATAATATATGGCAAGTATAATTACCGGTAGAGCTAAATTCACCACAATAATGATGATAATAAAAAATATGTATTGGTAACCGGGTTTTTTTTTGTTACGTATTGACGCTAATAACTGTACTATATTCAACACTGAAAACAAAACATTGCTGTCGTTATTTTATATTTTTAGTGTATATACTCTACAATTTTTAGTACTTATGTCGCGTAAATGTTGTAATAACTAATAGTGCTGCGAATTCAGCTACATGTGTGATAAGATGACTTAATTTAACCAAAGATGCTCAGTAGTCAGTAGGTACTCAATGACTAAAAACAGTTTAGTTCCATTATATTGGAATTGAAATTAGAAACCAAGAGAAATCGTTAGTACCACATTTTAGAGCTCTACAAATTTTATATGGTGGCTTAACTAAAAGAAACGTTTATCAATCTTCATGAAACGCTTTTATTATAATAATATATTATTCTTAATTTTTTTGTGTCTTCGTACTCAGTAACCTCAAAGCATTATGAAAATATACCTAGTATATTAATTATTAAAGGAAAAAAAAAGTTCAATTATGTAGATCAGTGTTACTTGCACTAATCACCTGCACTCGCACTAATCGAAGTGAATACAGACAGCTTTTTTGACAAGATTTATCTGTGTGCGTTTGTAATTGGTCAATATTTTAACGTTAGCCAATCAAAAGCGGCAGTGAATAGTATATATAATCCCCGCGTTCCACCTGGCGTTGAAAACGATCAAAACGCTAAAAATGCCTCCTATTTTTAGCGTTTTGATCGTTTTCAACGCCAAGTGGAACGTAGGGAATATATATCTAACTTGCGTCAAAAAGTCACAAACTGGGTAATATAAGAATTAAGAATATGTTATTAAAAATATCGCAATTCCCAACGTATATTTTGTAACACGTTCACAATCGCACACTAACGAAGCTAAACTTCAATAAAAACTCGTATGTGAAAAACTTTGACCAGAAACAGAATTCAATTTGCTTTCTCGACGGCGAGCTATTTCATTAGAAAATTTTCAGTTAACTTAAAAACTAGCACTTCTGTTGTCAGATAGATATACAAATATACACAATCTGTGAAAATTTCAAAAGTCTAGCTATAGCGGTTCTTGAGTTACAGCCTCAAGACATACAGACAGACGGACAGGCGGACAGACATCGAAGTCTTAGTAATAGGGTCCTGTTTTTCCTTGTGGGTACGGAACCCTAAAAAGGACTTATACATATTTTGAAAAATGAAAAGACGTCTCTGGCTCGTGAATCGTGAATCTTTCAAGCCTTATTACAGACTGTTAACCCACGAACCGACTCGAGCTTAACGAATTTAAGTGGCTTAAAATATAAGGATATTTTCGGTAAGCGACCCCGTTGTGTCACGACTTACGACCTATTGTGAACTATATTCGATTTAGAATTAATCGATACAGTAACAAAAGCCTGAAAAATCAATGAAACGCCCGATTTATCTTATCTGAGACTAAAAAGGCTTACCGAAAGTAGTGCAAATTCAATATAATATTTTGTCAGTAACATAGATAACGAAGAATTTAACTGCATTCATTCGGATATACTTGGATATAATAATAATAATAATATTTAATACCTATTAATACGTTACAAAGACGACAGTTAACGAGTATATGTATATTTTTTACTTCTTCATGCTGCATTGCTTTTTACTTCTACATTCATAAACTATACATAAACAGAGCCCAGAAAAGGGACAAAATTAATGTAGGACAGTAAGGGCACAGATTACTAAATAGTTACTAGTAAGGGTCTCTCTAAGTCAATTTACAAATTAAAATTTCAATAAAAATGCAAACATTACTCGGTAGCAACTAGCAGTCGTAAACTCCTAACACTTAATTGCCTATAATTTAACAAGGACAACAAGGATTAACATAAAACTACAGGCCATTTAGCCAAAACTTTTTCGTTATCGTTTTGTTATAGAATCGCCAACCAAAATGTATGGAATTGATATATGAAATTGACGTTCGACTCGTCTTATGTCAATACCATACATTATACATTTTGATCGGCGATTCTATAAAGAAGCGATAAAGAAAAGAGCTTGGCTCTCCCCCCAGGTAACTAAGGGCTGATTTTTCAATATATTAAACTTATTTAGTTCATTGTACTCACTGTCTACCTGTCTTGTCCTAAATATAAGTTATAACAAAAATACAAAACATGGATTTGTTAATCCTGAATTAATCTTCATGTCATAGAAAAAGCTAACTTATCACAGAAATCGCTAATAGTTGAAAAGTTTTATATTTAATAAAAAATAACACTCGCCTGACCTAACTAGGTTAGGGCGCTTTTCCTGTCGTGCGCATGAAAAATGATGTTTTTTATGTCATGCGGGCAACACGCATACGTTGTCCTCATGCTGACTGCCAGGAGCACGTTGTCACCCGCATGCGGACAAGATCCGTGCGCGGGTGACAACACGCATGATAGGGAAAGCTTACTAAATTAGTATCCAATTTATTACGACCGCTACGCAACCAATCAAGACTAGCGCCCAAAATTAGCGCAGCTTGATCTTGATATAGGACCTATAACAAGTTTCGGAGAGTTATATTATGTCAGTTGTTAGTGAGTAAGCTCACACGACTTCATGCTATACAAATACAACACATGTCCCGACGACAGATGCCAATTATGATAGTCTTGTTATTAGAATAGCTACTTCAAACAAACTAGGAAGGAACTATAGTGCGTGCCTATATACAATAGAGTATAGATCCATTTATTTTTTAATGGTCACCTTAGTTAATTTACCATTTAACCAGTTGGCTAAGCGTCATCTAGCTGTAGTGTTGAACGTTGCAGTTAACAAGTCGGCTAAACGACGTATAGCTATGTGATTGAATGGCGTTGTTCACTCAAAGAGCCTAGCTGTTTGATTACTCGGCTATTTCAACCAGTTGGCATCGACATATTATACACATTATGGATTTTAGAAAATCTTATCAATCATCATCATTGATTCGTCATTAATTATAATAATTAGTTCGTCATTTAAATAATGATCATTTCACTTTTATTCGTCATTGTGTGAATTAAGAATTCAAATGTGAATTATGCTACATTATATAGCTGTTGAAAAGTGAAAATTATTGAGTCAGTGCCAGGTTCCGTCGTTACGATTGCACACCTAGTAGTGTAGATTCCGCGCGATAATGTGGCAATGGTACGTCACTAATTCCGAGCTTTGTCATCATCACCACCAGACCGCCAGAGAAACTGATTCATTGTCAGATGGAGTACTTACATGATCAGCTGGTCAAGTTATATCAGAGTTCAGACACAACAGTGAGATCACTTGACGTAGGACGCTTTTCCTGTCATGCGTGTTGTCACCCGCGCGGAAATCAGGAAAAAATACATGAAATGATAGGATGCGGGTACCGTTCATGCGGACCAGATTCGCGCGCGGGCGATGACAAGTACCTAAGACAGGACAAGCGCCGATAATCTGACTTTCCAATGTTTCATGTTGAGCCGCTTCTCATTACGTTTCGTTTCTTAGTGAACTAACCTTAATATTATCAATCGCGACTTCCCCCTATGCTAATATTTAATAATGGCTCAAATCATTGTTATAATCACCTTACGATAACATCACAATTCACAAATCACAACTAACTACCTACTTGAATAGTCATCATAACTCTTTAGCCTCCATATGAAATCAGATTTGGAAAAGAGCGCGCAACGGTCTCCTAATATTTTAGATCATTACGAGACACTGACTACTTTTTATCGATTGGACTAAATTCTCAATCGTATTTCACACACAATTTATCTCGCTGTTTAGTGGTTTAGGTCTATTTGTGTGAGACCTACGGCCTACGGGATCATTGACATGCGACATTGCATTTTATATTTAGGCGCATGTAAGTTGCCAAATCATTAAGGAAACGGAGCCGTTTTCCACCACATTCGAGCGTGTTCCCGAAATTATTTTATGAATTGTTTCACTTGTTAGTGAACGAGCGCTTATTTGAATTTTGAGAATCGACAGTCTTAAGACAGACAATTATTGTAATACAAAATTAGTAAAAGTTGGTGTGCATAGCATGGCGCATGCATCTTCATGTGTTTTGTATCATCGTATTTGAACGTCATGGTTCCCTCTCCAAGTTGACTGACGATGTACCAATGAGTAGACTAGGTACCCTATAAAAGGTGCCCTGTGCTGTAGAAATTAGAGACTAGATAAGTATGATTGTCCGTGATCGAAGTAGATACATATTAACAAATGTTTTGACAGCAGATTTCAATTTTATTTTATAGTTAACACATGACTACCAAAGGTAGATTCTCAACGAAACCTCAAGAGGTTCACGTCGGTATTTGCAAGAATAATTCAAGACGTGAGTGGAAGAATAAGGTAAGTAACATGAAAAAACTTCCCGTTTTTTTGCTTAAATGGAGGCTTTAGAGCCGGAAAAATTATTTGAAATAGAAAAACTATGGATTGTATGTGTAGCCAGATATATTAGCTAGGTTATGAAGTAGATAAGTTACAAGTTTTATTGAAATAATTAGGGAAAAAATGAGTTATTGTCCGTATGTTACGAAATGTTACTCATTCGATTCTTCCACTCACATCTTCAATTATTTATCCAAGAGCTGTAGTAAAAGAAAGTGCTTGAAACAAATGATGCGAGCGGCTATGATAAAACATCTGTCTTGAGAGTTTGCCACTCGAGACAAAATAAATAGAACATCTCTTCGCCGAGTGAAATAAAATAATGCCACACTGGTTTCATTGTTTCGTCAGCTTTTTAGAAGTATTGTCTACAGATTAAAGACACTAAATCGACTGGACATCATCTGATTCGATAAAATGAAACCATCAATATGTTTTACCTATATGCTATTTGTACGTTAAATAATCGGCCAAGTGCGAGTTGGACTCGCGCACGAAGGGTTCCGTACCATTATAGAGCAAAATTAGACCAAAAATTATGTTTTTTGTATGGGAGCCCCCCTTAATTTTTTATTTTATTTTAATATTATTATTAAATATTAAAGTACAAGTATAACTAAGGATTTTGTGGAAAATTCAAGTACCTACCTGTTGCCATTATTGATATAGAGCAAAAAAGGTTAAAAAAATCACGTTTGTTGTATGGGAACCCCCTTATATATTTATTTTATTTTGTTTTTAGTATTTGTTGTTATAGCGGCAACAGATATACACAATCTGTGAAAATTTCAACTCTCTAGCTATTACCGTTCTTGAGTTACAGCCTGGAGACAGACAGACGGACAGACAGACAGACGGATAGACAGGCAGACGGACAGACAGACAGACAGACGGACGGACAGACAACGAAGTCTTAGTAATAGGTTCCCGTTTTTACCCTTTGGGTACGGAACCCTAAAAAACGAAACCGAACTAACAGAGTTTTATAGAAACATTCACAAAAATCACTTTATTTGCACGCTAGAGGTTCTAGCGTGCAAATAAAGTGATTTTTAAAACATTAAGCTGATAACTGGGCTTTAGAACTACACTGTGAAAGTTTCATGATATTAAATGTTGTTTGTCAATTCGATACAGGAAACTCGGAATATATTGTGATCAGTTGTAGAACATTAAAGTCCTTTTATGTGCTTTGCACATGTGCTCCAGTTTGGGTGCTGTTTAAATTGTTGGCAATTTCGTAGCACGATTTATGTCCTCTGAAGGTTTCAAATAGATACCTATTTATTACTCTATGCCTATAATATAAAAATAAAATATGATGTACTTAATGTTATTTGGTTACCAATTGTGTGGTAACAAAAACATGATACGACATCGTGTCAATTCGTGTCGTACCACGATGCGACGTCGCGTCGTGGGAATCTACGACGAGCATCGTAAAAAACTACGTTGCGATATCGTAACGTGCCACGACACACGACAGTCGAAACGACGTCGCGCGTCGCGTCGTAGAAACAACGTTATTCAAAATTCAACGATGACGCGTCGTGAGTTTCTACGACGTGACGTCGTGCCGTGTATCGTGGCACGTTACGATGTCGCGACGTAGTTTTTTACGATGCTCGTCGTAGATTTCCATGACGCGACGTCGCATCGTGTTTTTGTGTCCCGGCCGTTGTAACAAAATTTCATATTGAACAAAAGAATGTCATTGCCGGCTATTTCTCAACCGCCTACATTCAGAACTGAGAAAATATTTGCCCTTTGTTTTATAGACATATTATTAATGCATACTTGGCTCTTTAGAGTTTTATATAATACGAGCTTGTGGCGGTTTGACGCCATCGCTAGAATAATAAGATCCAAAATAGAGGACACATTTGGGATCGTCGAATTTGATTAGAGTCGATGACGACGTCTTCGTTCACTCGGTCAAGGCTGCCAGAAAAACTTGCGTAGTTTTTTGAACGAAATAATATTATTCTCTTAGAGCATGAATTTTCTTAAAATGTAGAGTAGTAAAACCTTTCATACGAATACTATGCCAATTGCCAATACGGCTACTTGTCCAACAAGATCTTGTCCGAGTCTTGTTAATTTGTTATACATAACTTCGTTGCGCAGAAAATCGTTTATTGCACGGGAACCGTTCATTTTTCCGGATATTAAGTACCCTTTGTCCTTTCCCGGGACTCAAATTTACTCCATACTAAATTTCATCAAAATCGGAGCAGATGGTTTGGGCTTGAAGACGTAACAGATAGACAGTCCTGGGCTACTAGTAAGACTACAGCTAGAACCATGTTTTACTGGACGAATAGACTAGAAGTAGTCCGAGTACATCCTACTCCTCCTGGATCCTACTGGTGATGATTATTATTCTAGACTCGAATATAATAATATGATGTAGGTACACTCCGAACTTTTATAACACATACCTATTTGTCGGTGAAGTGGCCCATAAAAGGTCGGGCATAATGTAAATCATTTTATTTCGGTATACGGTTCACAAAGTTATGCTGATGTATTGGCGGGTTCATTACGTTTGCGACATTTAAATAATCTACAAAAGAACGACTTATATAATATAATATATATATCAGCAATTGAGATAAAATATCCAGGTTTGAAAAAAAAGGACATTTTGAGCATATTATGGAGTGCATATTTATAGATAACTAGCTTTTGCCCGTGGCTTCGCTCGCGATAAGAAGTCTTATTAAACTATTATACAATTTTTCATCTCCTATTTACCCCCTTACGGGTGGAATTCCATATCTCTACGTCGCGACACGACGTCGTCAACGTGGAACGGTGCGCTAACGTGGCACGGTACGTTGACGTGACGTGCAAATGTACGTTAACGTAACGGAAAATGCACATCACGATATTATAGCAACATTGTACGTCGCCATGCCTTGTAAAACTGCTACATTCTTCACTACTGATCTAGATGTGGACCGCACAATACGTATTCTGCTTTTGCTATTGTTAAAAACGGAGAAAGAGAACGACCTTCACCAAATCTAATAATAATATTAATGAATGATTGAATGAAATGAATAATAATAATGTTTAATACTGTAGAATGATTACCTTGGGATAGCTCTATGCAACAAGCGTTTGACAGCAGGTATTGCACTGTACCTATTTGTTGTCAAACGCCTGTAATTGCATCACTGATGCAAAATCCGTGCGGTTCTTCAATCTTCATAGCATGAATTGAAAATTATCTTATAGACCGAAGATGATCGAGATTAGTTTTTAAATTGAAAGGTATGAGAGAAGTAGGGTTGTAATTATTTTTACTCTTCGCCATCTCCCGAAGACCGCGAATCTTAGTCAAGTTTAAAACTACTTTTGATAAGACAAATCCTAGACCCATTTCACACCCATACTGCCTTGCTATCGACCCGTTTTATCCGTTATGAGTGAACCCTAATAATAATATAATCCTCAGACCAAGTGACATTAATACGATTAGGATACCGATAGCGATCTAAAATCGATCGATAGTGAATGCGGTCGTATTATATATCCCATCAAAAATATACCTGTAAAAATGGGGCCAAGTTCCTATCGGCTAATTTTTAGCCCAAAAAAGAGTTGAAATCCAATCTAATGCCAAGTTCAGATGCACTTCATCGATCGTAATCATCTTCATTTCAACTTGGCAGGTTAATTTAATTATATAATTACATTATCTAATTAAGTATACAATTCATCAAGACGTGTTACGTATAGCACGAAAACCTGCCACCTGCTACCTGCCTGCCTGAGTCAGTGCCAAAATTAGCTATTTTAAAGACCGATATCTCAGGATCTACCGAAGCTACATCTATGAAATTTGGTATACTGCTTAAGTACTTGTATATAATTACGTAGTTATAATTTTATCGTTGCACTCGCAATAGGCACTGAGCTACAGGGGGGTCAAAAATGCGTCGAAACGGTTCTTGTAAATAGTGCACGGCAAGCGCGCGGCCTGCTGGAACTTGGCCGCACACGGCCGTGCGCTTTGATTGCCCAGTCGTTTTCTTGAAAATTGTTTTGGATTTTTGATATTCATGTGATACACTTATGATAATTTGTGATTTTACCATAAACATACTTACTTATTACATTGTATATTGTAATTTGTAATGTACGTTTAATAAAATTATCTAATTTAAGAGTATCATGTACTTATGGGATATAAATGTATCTATTAGTAAAATGGTAAGTATCCTCTTTATTAATTCATTATAATTCCAACATCAGTTAATTCAGCAAGAAAATAAATCAAAAAATTTAATCTGGTCGAGATTAAATTTTTGTATGGAGCAAGCTGTGACCGTGTTTAATTACGTTTTCAAAATAAATTTCCTCCATGTACGGCGGTTCTAATATCTTTAGAAATACGTCGCCTTTTTTAATGACGCCCTTAATTATTATCATTATAAATTTTATTATTTATTTATTAAAGCCACAGTTTGTTAGACCCGATTTCCGAAGTGATTAAAAGGAAGTGACTATTAAAATTTGAACGCTTTTCCATGACTGCCATAGGGCAGGGCAAAATAATTAATTATAGTATCGACGTGTGTTCGAAGGCAACAATAATAAACTCGATTAATTCTCAATACGTCAATGAACTAAATATTATAGGAGCCACTGCCTGCTATAATTAGAACCTCGGATTCAACGCTAAAAATAACCCCCATGTGAAATAATTATCGCTTGATTAAGCAGCTATCTAAGACATGTTAAATATTTACGAACCGGGGCTAGAGTTGATATATTGTAAGTAAACTGGTATGTAGCTGTTTCATTATAAAATATGTCAATATTTATTACATAGCTACAGTCTGTCAAGACTCAAGAAAGAGTAGACGCAGTAGGTACTCTAAACGTTATCACGTTAAAAAGGTGGTTTTTAGGGTTCCGTACCCAAAGGGTAAAAACGGGACCCTATTACTGAGACTTCGATGTCTGTCCGTCTGTCCGTCTGTCTCCAGGCTGTTGTAACTCAAGAACGGTAATAGCTAGAGAGTTGAAATTTTCACAGATTATGTATTTCTATTGCCGCTTTAACAACAAATACTAAAAACATAAATTGAATATAATTAAGGGGGGGCTCCCATACAACAAACGTGATTTTTCAAACATTTTTTGCTCGGTTTCAATGATGACATTACTGGTAGGCACTTGAAATTTCACAAAGGCCTTAAATATATTATGTGTACTTTAATAATTAATAATAATATTTAAATGAAATAAAAATTTAAGGAGGGCTCCCATACAAAAAAAACCACAATTTTGCTTTATAACGGTACGGAACCCTTCGTGCGCGAGACCGACTCGCACTTGGCCGATTTTTCTCGTTCTATTTCCACAGATAACGCATATACAGTTTAAATATTATCACCTTGCACATTTTTATCTCGATTTAATAAGGTTTTCATATTTTTATGTGATTTTAAAATGGTGTACAGCGTCTACTCTTTTTTGACAAGCTATACACTAACAGCTTGGGGTGGTACGACTACGAGCTCGAATCACATAATTATGGTCAAAAAGTTTGTTCGATTCACATCTCGTTGACCGCGAGTGGGTCGAAAAAAGATTCAACAAAAAACAACTCTACGCTGGTTTTCTGTGAGGCCGTGGTATTGATCTGGTCATTCTTGTGCAATAAGTTATTGCGCAAGATTCAAGAATGACTGCGTCTAATATTTAAAGGATCTGGATCCCCGTTGCTTATGCAATGCGGAATGTCGTTACATTGTTTGGTCATTCCTTCTATGATCTACATTCTATTGCAACAAAGGAAATCGTACTTACTAGTCACTGCCGGAAATATTACTTATTTAATACTGTTTATTATGGTTTTTACACTTCATATCGCAAGTCGTCTTCTAAATACTTCATATGGGGCGGTTCCAGGAAGTGACTCTATTTCTGTGCATCGCAAAATTTTAGTTAAGTACTATTTAAACGCGACACTTTTAGTAAATCGCTTATATTTTATAACATAATTATGTTTAGTTGTTAGTCGACGCCTCCGTGTTCGTCCAGTGTTTTAGGGCGTGGCTCATAACTCGATGATTGTGGGTTTGGTTCCCGCGTCAGAAAAAATCTTGTGTACGGCGCATACACTTGGGCACTATAAAATTATCTAAGCGTATTGTCTATGATTTAATGAAACCGACCAGCGTCACTGACACCAGTGGAAGAATTATTATATTTTGTTTATAATTTTGTTGAATCGCGTCGCTAATTTAGTATAATATTATGTATATAATATTGTGTTTAGTAGTACAACAGTGTATTGCAGTCTAGGTGCAAAGTCGGTATTTTCAGCTAGATATTTTCGTTTGTTGCACTATATTTTATACATTCCTCGCTCTGCAGGCTGCGACAATTTCAATGGTCCAATACGTTCAATGGTCCACACAATAAAACTGACAATATTATTTATAAACAATTATTAAATATTGAATATCATTAAATAAGTTCCCTTACTAATTTTAAAATTTTAAAAACTTTTAGGCTTCAGAACAGTTCCTTCAGAACAGTTTCTAGGTAATTATACCGGTGACGGTAAAGTGCGTAAAAATAGATTTTAAAGTAAAACCTGAAAAACTTGACTTTGACTTATCATAAAGCCAGACATAAATGTACTGTAAGAAAGGTGCTCTAAATATTTCTAAGAGTAGCATAAAATATGTTCATAGGAAACTACATATTTGGAAACAAACATAACATAGATAATAGATAATAATATACAATATACATATTTTTATTATTTACTATATCAAAGAAAGGCCCACCTCTCCGCGTAGACTCTACATCTTCAGAATTTTAGATTGAACCTCAGTGGAGCGACAAATCAACATAATAATAAGTAAAGTAATTAAACAGTGCTTTGTCTTAGACAAAGTTTAAATTGTGTTTAATACCCGCACTAAATTACAAAGTTTACCGCACTTGTATGTTCGTGTGTAGGTACTCACTACTCACTACTCAGTATTATAGTATGTGAGAATTCCTTACACTTTTATCCCTTTATTATTTCTAATTTTGTAGTAACATTTTGCTATGTAATAGCTAACCGATTATAAGTTACTTACTACTAAGTTAGTAACTTAACATCGGTTAGCTATTACGTAGCAAAATGTTAAAATTACTTCACCCGGTTTCTGAAAGGTCTGTCAAATCAATGACCAAATAATACTGCTGTTAATTTAACATGGATGTCAAATCAATTTGAGTTTCTGAAACATTGATCAGCCAAAATTTGAAAATGTCGAATAACAAAATCAAATTAGATTTTATTTCAGTATTCGACTTATCGTAAATGTTATTTACGTCAATTACAATGTTCGGCGGTCGTTCTGTCTATTGAGGCTGAGGTATTCCGATGTGGTTTCAAGTTTACCATCTACCTACCTAATCAAAATGATAGGAAAATATCTGGAGTTGAAATTTCCCATAAGTAATAATATTTTACTAACAAAATTCAAGTGACCTTTAAATAAATTTCAACTAAAAATACTTATTACATCTCAAATTCGAATTGGCTCAAAATAAAAGAAAATCGAATCGGCAGCCTAACCGATCATGCAGTTTTTTTCAGACCTTACTGCTGCACTCAAAGACGAATATTAATTAGTTATAACTTTACTGTAATTAAATGAAGATTCAAGATTTTGACCCCCCATAAGCCCCATACATATTATAGTTATATTATCAGTCAAACTCTTCACTAAACCTAAACCGTAAAAAGAGACGTGTGATACATGACTGCATCACTCTTTTTTTTGACGACCGTCAGCCCGGGGCTGGTCGTTGACAATTTAATCTCATAGAATTCATGTTCAATCATGCTTGTGTAAGTGTATACGTACACATATTTTTCACACAGATGAAAACCAATTTCGGTTACGTTTGACAGCTCGAGTTTGTTGCTCTATTCCGCTAGGTATATTAACTTTATGACCTAAACACGCGGTAGAGTCTCGGAATAATAACTACAGCATCGAAGCCGGAGTAAAATAAAATGCTTTAGTTATTGTTCCGAGGGTAGAGTGTTCAGTCAAGTTGAAGTTTCATCAATATCTCTACTTTCTGTGTTAGTTCATATTTCTAGCAAAACTCTTTGCTACGAAACAGCGTATACCCATGTACTTTAGGTCGCCTTTTTCAACGCTTATTGACGCAAACGACAATAATTTTGCAAAAAAAACAATTTTAGCGTTCGAGTTCGCTATTATGAACTTTTAATAATGTTTCGGACGTCCAATACTGTTTTTATTAATTTTCCTCCACTTTCTGTAGCGTTGCTGGTGTTACTTCTAATACGTTTGGTAATCGACACTTGAGCTAATTTATTTAGAGGTTTAACACAAATATTACTTTAATTTCAGTAACGCTAATATTTTTATATCTATATAACTCGAAAAAAAATGCCGCCTTCATACCCATACGGATGCCCGGATTGGCAATTTGTATGGGTATGAAGACGGATTTTTTGAGTTCCCAGCATTGTTCTCATAGAAAAAGTTGTTCATTTTGACGAGCTCATTATTTTGATGATTTCAAGAATAACGGTGTTTACACTAACATCTTGTATAAAGCTCTATCAGGAATAAGGATTGTCTCTACGTATCTACCTATCGTGGAAACTTTGCTTTGTTGCCGACTTTGAAATACACTTATCCACAATGACCTTAAAGAACTTAGTTCCTTCTGAAGTTTAACTTTATAGAACTAGAAGTAAAGAAATCCCAGTATACCAGTGTCCAGTACATATTCATTTCGGTACATATCAGTAGCTTCTTATTTCTGAAAATTACTAACGTTTAGACTCTTAGCAAGCAGCTACCATGTAGTTTGATAAGTTCATTATAAATATCCAATTATGGCAGTCCTATCAAAGTCAGCAAGATCAGAATAATTATTATACTTAGTAGAGATGTTATTGATTTTAGTGTGATTTGTTATTCTCGGAGTGTTTACGTAAGCGATCACGCGCAGTAGCTTACGAAACCCTGTATGTGAGTTGTATGGCATGGGATGATAATGCATACTGTAATAATAATATATATGTTGCAATATACAAGGTCAGTTCATTCAATTCATAATGATAAATTACGTTTGAAAACAATCCCTGATTCAAAAAAGTTAAGTAGATAATCCCAAGTTTTTTAGTACTGAGCGGGCTAATAAATAAGAACTATAGCTAAAGAACACTCTCCATAACGTCAGTTACCGAACAAAAAAACCGGATGAAAATTAGTCCACCCGTATAGATGCTACAATACCACGTGAATACCATCAGACAGACTGACATGTGAAAATAATTATAATTTATAACATACCACTTTTTTGTCGGGGGTAAAAAATATTGTCGGGCTGCCTTCAAAATGTTGTCTTGTGCTATGCAGCCTCTCTACGTTTGCTGATGATGGACAAATAAAAGTAACTGTAGACTCTGTAGAGACCTTATTCGTTCTGTACGCATGCCTATGCGTGCACTCACTCATTTACTTAAAGGTTGAGGTTTATTTCGCGGAATATTGCTAAAAATAATAACAAACTAAATTTTAACCTTATACGTTTATATTGACCTTGATCTATGTCAACATGCTATTGCAGCTTTGCAATCCAGGTTACAACCACGGCTATCATGTCCCAATGAGACATTAAATACATAGTAGTTTTTTTTCCTAAAATAAATAAAAAAAATTCAAACGGAAATTGATGGTTCAAAATAATTTGTATTTAGTGCAAAAACCTTAAATAAGCCTTTTATAAAATAAAAATAATCGGCCAAGTGCGAGTTGGACTCGCGCACGAAGGGTTTCGTACCATTACAAACGAATTATTATTTTTTAACAAAAAATTGAACCCGACTTCCAATTTGAAAAAACAATATTCGTAAATGAGCTAAAAAGTATAAAATAATTCTTATTCTTCATTAGTGCCTTTTTAAAATTCGACTAAATCTCAACGAATTCTGTACTCAATTTTCATTCGTTTGAAGTCGGTACCAGCCCAGAACTGAGATACTTGACATAGAACTTAGCCAGTACCGACTTCAAAAGAATGAAAATTGAGTACAAAATTTGTTGAGATTTAGTCGAATTTTAAAAAGGCACTAATGAAGAATAAGAATTATTTTATACTTTTTATCTCATTTACGAATATTGTTTCTTCAAATTGGAATTCGGGTTCAATTTTTTGTTAAAAAATAATAATTTTACTCTTTTTAGTTATCAATAACACAAGGCTTTATGTGTAGATATATCCACTACGAAATACGAATATTAACTATTCACATTATATTAGGTGCTGTAAGCGAAATTGTGGTAAATGCTTGCAGTTATCTAAGCGATGCTGCAATTTCCAAACTTTTATCTTTTAAGGTTCAGGAGTTCTGTTCAGTGCCTTTGGACCAAGAGACACCTTCGTATGAAATTTCTTTTATTCGTAACATATTATGTTTAAGTTACTAGAAATAACATTTTACCCACCGTGAGTGTTTTGATAAATTTCAAGGGTTTTCCTCGATTACTCATAGATTCCATCATCAGCTCACCACTTTCGTAATTGTTATACAAAACTCAGATTATATCTTATACAACAAAACAAGAATTTTGAAAATCGGTCCACAAACAGCGAAACAATCATCAAAAACATCAGCTTCGATGCAAAATATCAAGAAAAGTACCAATAATTGGGTCATAATGTGATGACCCAGTGTATAATTATGGTTGTGATGATGATGACTAATCAAATTGATGTCTTAGCTTATGCTTTCAGTTGTTAAAACAACGCCGAAATCCCCGAACCTGTACCTATAAGGATTCAAAAGTTCTGTTCGGTACCTTCGGATCCAGGGTATAACCTGGTGCGAAATCTTACTTTTTGGTAGTATTTACCTCGAATGCTTTAGAAAAAATTTAAATCACTATATGTTTCCATACAAATTTTACGGAGTCCCCTCGATTCCTCATGGATTCCATCATCAGATCACCACTTTTGGGAATATGGTACCAAATTCGGATTCAACCCTGTACAACAACAAAAGAACCATGAAAATCGGTTCACAAACGGCGAAGTTATGGTTGAACATACAAAAAAAAAATATACAGACGAACATAAATTATAACCTCCTCCTTTTTGGAAGTCGGTTAAAAATAGGCAAAAATTGTGTTTTTTGTATGGGAGCCCCCCTTAATAATTTATTTAATTAAAATTTTATTATTAATTATTAAAGTTTAAATACAACTGAGTATTTTGTGAAAATTTTAAGTACCTACCTGTTGCCATTATTGATATTAGAGATGCGCCGAATATTCGTTTCGTATTCGGTATTCGGCGTATTCGGCATGTTTTTCACTATTCGTATTCGGCCGAATTATTCGGCTCAGTTACCGAATATATTCGGTTTTATTTTTTTCAAAATATTAAAAACTAGACCCGCCCCGGCTTCGCCCGTAGGACATACATAGCCTATGTCACTCAGGGCTCAGCTCCTTAGTATCATGTAACACAACATTAGGCACTAGGCAGCAAAATTAAAGTCCAATAATATTGATGAATATACATTTTAATATTTACAATATTGATATTTAAAACATCGCGATGAAAAACTAATAAAGAAATTAATATTATGCACAAGAGGTTTGAGCATCTCCATTGTGGGTGTCGCAGACGCCACACACAATAAATTTTCGATTGTTATGCGGCAGCCGGCTGCCGCTGGAGGATTGATGGGTTTTAAGCAGTATTCTGATTTTAATAAATCTTTTTAACATTGGTTTTAATATATTTCTGTTATTATTAAATAATACATGAAATCTTTTATTTATTGTTGCACAGTTCATTATATTGAAAATGTTTTACTACTTAAAATAAACCTTGTTTCTTATGTATTTTAGTATTAAAGGTATGTATTCCATTTAATTCTACTTACATGAAGACAAAATATAACAATAACTTAATAGTAATCTACATGCAAATGAAACAAATAACACTGTTTTACTGCTTTATTTTTCACTTCATAAAATTTTGTAATAGAAATTTGAACCTTAGCTTATTGCTTTTTCACATAAAAAAGAAACATTTTTAGTCTATGACTACAGACAAGTCAATTTCCTTATCCGGACTCCATATTTTCTTGAGTCTTCTATTTGTAAAAATCTCTCGGAATAAACTGCGCTCTGTTATATTTACAAAACTTAGTTTTATTTAAAACGACAATAAGGATCACAATCTCTGCAAGTTCTTTGCGGTCTGCCACTCACTAAAACCTGGTTCTCACTTTTTCAAAGAAACTATGACATCCTGAAATGGCTAAAATGTGATTCTAAACAAGTTTAGAAGCACTTGGAAATCGTCGTTACTGGCAGGCGATGGTTGTTGCAAATGTTTCGCAACACTGCACAGGTGTTAATTGTTGTTTTTCTTGTCAATGTGTTAAACTCGTCACAGATATCTACAAACAGCTTCTTATTCAACCCTTGTAATGGGTTTTAAATTCAGAGTCAGACAGTTCCAGTGCCTGGGCTCGGTTGCGATTGCGAGGTCTTATTTAGCTGTATTTCTGGCTGCATCTCTTGTTTCTTCTTCAGGAATGGCTTCTAATACGAGCACTGTGTGCACCAATGTTATAAAAATACGTTTTATAGTTTAAAATTTTACGTAAAACACCACTAACCACTCAGCGATAAACAAGCAATCGGAAAAAATCACTTTTGTTGTGATCGCTATTTATCAGTTCAAATTGCTCGCCGATTGCCATCGCATTGCTGTCAAAAGCTTAGGTGATACGAAATAAATGCAACAGTATAGCAAATAGTGATAGCAAAAATAAAAATTTCTTCAAAACCTATGGATGAATATGACACAAAAATTTTACAGTAGCAGACATCAATAAAATAAACCATATTACACCATTTTTAAAAACTCTAATATTTTTTCGACGCAATTAGACGACGTTTCTAATATTTGCTAAATTACTGGGAAACCCGTAGATGAATGATGTACGAGAAGTAGGAAGAATTCCAGATTCCCTCCCCATACAAAGCGGGAGACAGCACAAAGTTACAATGACCGAAAGTCAAAGAACTGAAGGGGAAGCACCACGGGAATAAAAGTGAATAATTTGACTACTACGCTATAGCTAAATTAATATTGGATTTTGTTGTGTTAGATTGTTGCCAATAATAATTGTGGCAAAAACGCTTGAAGGCACGGAAGTTCCTAGCGCTGTCCACGAGATCACCGCAGTATGCGACTCCAGCTGATGTACAGAGTAGGTTGTTTAGCATTGTAGTTCTTTCGTCCTGCCAGAGACCATACTCCCAGAGAACATAATGAGCGGTTTGTTCAAACATGTTGCCTTCGGTCGAGCACTCGCACATAGGTGATGCTACTAGTTTAAATCCATAAAGTTTAGCCTTAAAATTTCCATGACCGGTCAGGAATTGAGAAACGCAGTGGTCAATATCCATCCAATGTTTGGATAGCCGGTCTCGAATATTAGGGAAAAGTTATATAGATGTCGCCCTTTGGTGGAACAGCCCCATCGCGTCTGCCATTCGGAGATGAGGTTCTGTACAGAGTCATCTAAAGGTTCAAACAATCTTGCTATTTTAATTTTATCGCGAGCGCTTAAAAAGAACGGGTTGTCAATGTTTTTATTATGATAATATATAGTCGCACGGCGCTGTATCTCAAGGTCAACGGGTAAAACTCCGGCTAACACGGGCAAGGCTTCAGTGCTTGTGGTCCTGTAAGCTTTGCATAAGAATATGAGTGCCAGCCGTTGGCTTTGCAGTAGCTTGCGACGAGCCGCGCGGATAATTGCTCTGTCGGCCCACACGGGGGCTCCGTAGCAAATGCTGCCTAGGTAAGTCGCGGTATAAATCAATTTAAGAGTTTTAAATGAGAGGCCCCATGTCGAAGTAGATATTCTAGTAAACGAGTAAAAATTACGTTTGGCTTTCTCACCGGTTTGAATTATTATATGTTCCAAAAATGTAAATTTATTATCCAAATGAAAACCAAGGTAACATAGTGACCGTTTGCGTTTAACGTTTATATTGTCCAGTTTAATGCTAGGGGAAGAAATAAGGGAACCTTTTAAAAGAATTTGGTAAGTTTTATGCGCGGCGAAATTTAGACGATTACGCTTACCCCAGTCAGATATTAAATTAAGACAACTGTTGACTTTAGACTCAATTTCGGAACGCGAGTTTGCTTGAACGATAAGAAAACCGTCATCGGCGTAACCAACTAGTGTACAAAGCAGTGGAAGTGGAAGACTTAACAAATCGTCGAATCCGATGTTCCATAATTTAGGCGAGATTATCGATCCTTGAGGGCAGCCGCACGTTAAATCTTTGGCGTGTGTACAATGTCCAAGACGGAACTTAGTTTGACCGTTAGAAAAGTAAGAATATGGAATAAATAAGTAAGAATATGGAATAAATATGGAATAAATATTACAGTAACACCCTCGATTCTTTAATTTTAATAGTACCATCAGCCACCAAGCATGGTCGAAGGCCCCGGATATGTCTAATGAAATGGCAACCACGTATTTAGTTTCCGATAAATTAACTATTTTTCTTACTTCTAACGCCGCATCAACAGTCGATTTCCCGGCGGTGAAACCGTACTGTTGACTATGAAATTTAGTACCACCGGGTAGCAGGCGAGGCACAATAAGGCGTTCTAGTAGTTTACCTAAGCACGGCAGTAACGTTATCGGACGGTAAGATTTTGGGTCGTCGGGGGGTTTGTTTCCCGCTTTAGGTATTAATTTTAAGCAGCCGGTACGCCAGATTTTTGGAAATATACCTTCTGCAATACATCTATTGAAAACATATAGAATCGATGAATTGGCCGCTAAACACGCTTGCTTTATCATAATATTCGATATTTTATCCTCGCAGGGCAGATGTTTTAGTAGGCAATAGGTTCACTATTTTAGTAAACTCCTCAGAAGTTGGTAAATCTGAGGCCGGCGTATGAATGAGGTCTAACATTCTACTCCTAATGTCGCGGTGGTGTTCATCATCCAAGGAGGGCTCGTCGTCTGGAATGAGAACGTTTAAATATGCCTTCGCCGTTTCCTTTTTCGGCCTATAGCGACCAAAAAGCAAAATACCTAAATATCTCTGGAAGCTGTCGACCAAAATGACACTAAATCATTTTTTAGGTTTACCTAGTGGTCCCAAACCTATACGCAAAAAAATCAGAAACTTTAGAATTTTTGAAACCAAAAAACCTAGCGCTATCGGTCTAAGTATGGAAATTTAGCGATTTAAATGCAATTATAATAGTTCCTTGATTATTCGGCAGAGGGAGTACTGTCGCTCGATTGCTATCGTATTTTTTGGCTGTTATGTGATACGAAACTGCGATTTTGGAGCAATTATTGCGCAATAATTGCGGTTGCATTGCGCTCGCGAGAGAAGGCTCGCTCCGAGCTAGCCAGCAGCGGCACGTAGAGTACACGATAGAACCTGTTTACGCGGCAAAATAAAATAATGGTAAACCGAATAATTCGGCCGAATATTCGGTTCGGTAAAGGCAAAACCGAATAATATTCGGTATTCGGTTATTCGGTCAAATCACTATTCGGCGCATCACTAATTGATATCGAGCAAAAAATGGCAAAAAATTACGTTTGTTGTATGGGAGCCCCCTTAAGTACTTGATTTATTTTGCTTTTAGTATTTGTTATTATAGCGGCAACAGAAATACATAATTTGTGAAAATTTCAACTCTCTAGCTATAGCCGTTCTTGATATACAGATTGGAGACAGACATCGAAGTCTTAGACGTAAAAACGGGACCCTATTACTAAGACTCTTAGTAATAGGGTCCCGTTTTTACCCTTTGGGTACGGAACCCTAAAAACTGAACCTGATCAGTAGCAAAGGCCCAGTTTTTTCCACCTGTTCTGGAACAGGTTCTTTTAATACCATTTCGTACAGTATTTTACGTGAAATCAATAATGAGTGCAATTAAACGTCAACGCCGGTACTAACTGGTTGAACTAAATTGCTTGCATTGCAGCGCTCTGCGGTTTTACGCTTGCTCATTACGACAAGCTTTCCCAAACCAAACTCGCAGCACTAATTGAATGTCCACTGAGGAACCGGCTCCTAAAGTCCGGTCGCTGAATGGAGAGAAATTTGTTCATAATGATATTATTATTTGGCTCGATTGTCGATTGACATAATACCTCTATGTGTGGAAAGAGATAGGTACTATTTTTTGTGAAATGGTATTTCTTATCACACATACACATTTTTTGTGTTTTTGTTTACTGAAGACTTGCGCATCGTTAAGTGGTCAAATTTTGCAGCGACCAGACTTAATATATCCCATTGTAATATTATGTAAGTATGTGTCGGTAATGTTTATATTATTATACTTCTCGTTCATTTCGATTAATGATGAAATTAATGAGAAGACGCATACATCTTTAGCAGTTGTCATTACGTATGTACTATAGAACAAAGCGAATTGAAATAATTAAGGAGCCAGCGAGTAGAAGTACCTTGAATAATATACAGCTAATTAAACTAGTCGTATGCTGAGAAGCCGTAAACAGTCCGTCTAGAACAGCTATGCTCAACCTGCGGCCCGCCGGGACTTTATCAGTGGCTCTTTTTTATATGGGGAAAAGCTTTGCGCATCCCCGGCGGATTAGGGACATCAGCCGGGGTATGTGAGACTCCCCGTAGGGGATTAACCCACTAAACCCCATGGTGCTCCACTCTCTGTTTAGGCAAGTTCCGGGTACGATCAAAACAACCTATCAGTGGCCCACGTGAAGTAAAACGTTAGTCGTGAAAAATTTTCCACTCCTACATCGAAGAAGAAGAACGTAATTTTTTAACCCTGGTTGTTGCCCGCGATACCAAGACCAAAAGGTGTTTGTAGCCCGTGTAAAAAAAGGTTAAGTACCACTGATGTAGAAGCCCGCGTGAACTATTTACTGCGCACCAGTGGGATTTATATCCTTGCTAGTTCGTTTAAAATTAAATTAAATGTCAGTGCTCAGCAGCGCGGGCAGTGACGGGTGACAGTTCGTTACTGGCACGTTACAGCGCGCCTGCCAGGATACTACACCTTCTGACCTTATCTCACAGCGCAGCGTCCTGACTCCTGAGGAAATTTAGCAGTAGGATATTTTATCTGTTTTGACTGAATAAGAATACCTACAGTCAGCAGTCACCATACTCACATACTTTGAAGTTTGAAGTTTGTGGGCCTGTTTCACCACTTCCTGATAAAATGCCGAATAGGCTATTCACAACTTTTTTGACAGATTCTCCATACTCGCTCTGTAAAATGATCGTGTCAAATTATTTGGTGGATAGCCTTAACAGGCCCTGAATGTTAAAAAATAGTTGGTATGTGCATAATATTATGTTACGCTCTTTGAAAGTAATATTTTATATCGTTATTGTTTTTTTCGTTTTATTGCTCTTGTAATATTTAGGCTACGGGATATTAAAAACCTAGAAGGTAATAAAAAAGAACGTGGAAAGGAAAGCAATACATAATTTATGTTATGAATGTGAAGCATCATAAAGCATTCAACAGTTACGAATAAAAACCAACTAGGGACTTTCAGATACTAATTTGACATTCAGAATTACTTAACATGTGAAATTCTCACTTTATAGGACCAGTGCCGTATTTATAGTCTTTTTTGCGCCCTGGGGGGCTATTACACCTCTTATATTCAGCCAGTTTCCAGCCAGTTTACAAGCTGTGTCTATGCAACGGCCTGTAAAATGGCCTGTATACTGGCTGGATATAAGAGCTCATAATTAGCCCCCCTGTGCGAGCTTCATAACTTTTTTATGTATTAGAGATACTCCGAGCAATGCTATGTACAAGTCTATTTTATTTCATTCAGGGCGCTAAAATAAAACTGGGTGTTAGTAGACCAATTACAAAAATAATATTATGTGCTAATATTTTGAAAAACAATATATTTTTTAAATGTTTTATCTAATTTAATAGACGTTTTTGGTGTTACTGGTATATAGGTATAACGTATTGTTAGAATCGAGCACAAGGGGCGCAGCGGGAACTTATCAGGAGCAAATCGAAAAAATAATAGTCCTGCCTGGTCTGGCCATTCCTGCGCCTCCCAGAGTCTACGCCCTGTGCCTGGGCACCAGTGGCACCGCCGTATTTACGGCCCTGTATAGGACATGAAACCCCAAACGAAAATGAATAAACAAACCTTTCCCCCGGAGTGAGTAAAACGCTACTAATGAATACTTTAGCGTTTACCTATACTGGTCAGGGAGCCCACACTTACAGTAGTCAACCAAGTTTTGTTGAATACATAACAGAACCCTAAAAGGGAACCCTAACCAGCAGATTTTTTGTATATTGGTAGGTTAATAGTTATATAATTTAAGAGTAACCTTGTCCTACAAATTAAACAATCTATATTTTAGGACCATCAAGTTAAAGTATGAAATCCTTCTATCTCTGTTAGCTACCACTTTCAAGATTTTTCGAAAATAAAAATGTCGTTCGTCTTATCAAAATGTAGCTACTCACAAAAAATTGGCTTGTTAGTAATCAGAAAAATATTTGTTCTAGGGCTCCCGTACTATACCGTAGGTATACGTTTAAAAGAAAATCGTCCGTGTTATTTACGTGTGAGTTGTGAGTTGTGACCGGTGGTATATTGCACATAAATTATGTGAATAGGATCGCCTTCGAGACTGTCTTAGGTCTTTTACGGCGGCCAATTTGGCTTTATGGCGACTTTGTCGGTTGTAACTTATTTAAAAGGTTACCTTTAGTTATACATACTGAACCTGAAGTACGTGCTCATCAAAAATATATATTGTGGATGTCCATTTTATTTCAAGCCGTTGAAGAATCAGTACACTACTGAATATAAGCAACTTTGTCTTTAGCAGGAAGTTTCGTCCTTAAAAAAATGCTACATGCATCCAAAAAAATATTTCAAGAAGGAACATTGCTGCTATTGCCAGTTGCTTAAATTTAGGAGTGCAATTATTGTTCTCTAAAGTCCCGAAACGGAATATTCACATTGTCCTCCACTTTTTTGGTGAGGCTGAGAATTGGTATTTCAGATCATGACTACTAAGTTTTATAAAATGAACCATTACACGGTACTCGACTTATAAATGTTTATCTCTAATTTTGATTTGTGTAAGTACCTAAGAGTTAATTTTGCTCGAAAGATGTGAAAGCAATACCTTGTTTCATGTACAAATATTTCAGTAAAATATTATGAGCTAGGATTCGTGTACATTATCTAGTAAATAAATTACAAACAGCCTTCAAGAATAAAGGCTCCCATATGCAACATTTAGGAACTCCGGCCAAAAGGAGCGAACCTGAGCTTAAAAGCTTGTAGGAAAATTTTGTCACAGTTTTAAAAAGGAGGTATGAGAATAATACTTAAAAGAACATTTTCCCAAAAGCGTACCATGAGGGCTAAGAGAGCTAGCTATCCCTCATTTGTCGTAGTTTACTAATATCTATAATGTAATGCTCGTTTTGCTTTAATGACGAATCTTCATCGCCTTTGTTCAACGTTTTTGTGTATTAAAATGTAAATAAATTATGCTTATTAATTATACCCTCATATCGAGGCCACATTGCTTTGTAGTCCGTTAGTTTGTCAAATGCAGTGCCTCACCAGTCACAACTGGCCGCAGCGTAAATCAATTTCTGACCTGCTACATTGCATCCTTGGAGTGGTCTATTCCTATTCCTTACTTTTACTTCACCCGTACGAGTAGATGGGCGAAAAATGCGCGTCGTCACAATTTGCAAATGAGATGTGGCATAACATTGTACAGTGTTATTTTGTCTGACGACGCGAAGCAATACGCACCGCAACGGAACAGCGTGGATCCACCCTTAGCCTCTACTTACTCGCGGCCGCGACTTGACAAAAAGGAAAAGCCAAGTGATCTTCTCTCGTGAAGGCACCTCGTTTAACTGAACTTCCCTTTTATGAATTACTTTTTGGTACTTCCGTTTTATTTGATATTTTAACGCAAAAATCCGGCACGAAGGCTCTCTTTAATTCCTTTTATAATATTTCAACAGCCCCGTAGATTTTTTAGATCTTCCGAGTGTTTTTTGTTTTGGTAATTTTATTTTTGGTAATGTATTAAGCGATGTTGATGAGATTTAGAGGGCACGTGATTTTTAAGAGAGATTTGGTTCTCGTTTAAAATGCTTATCTTTTAAAGGTTATGTAAACATGGGTAAACATAACGAAATCTTTATGTTTTTTGTAAGAGTGACTCTGCATGCTGAATTGCTAAGTTTACATAGTAAATCATGGAGAACGCAGTCTTTTTCATTTTTATCCTCTTTATTGTCATTTAAGTACCTCGTTAACTCGAAATTAAAATTATGCGCAAAAGGAGAAGAATATACGTCATTTTGAAGACCAATTAGAAGTGGTCCGTATAAATCGTACCCTATTATCTGCGTCTGGAATTGGGATGTTCTCTTTGATGCAGTAATCTGTGAGCTGTGACCCTTCTCTACGGAACAAGTGCTCCTCGAGCGCTTTTCTTATTAGTTATTTTGGGTATACATAATTTGTATATTGGGTTGGGGAAAAAGTTTCTTCGCATTTTATATTATAGAAATTCAAAAGGTTTTTTTAATAAAGTTTATTTACAATTGACTAAAATATATAGGTGCCATTTTGTTCGATAACTTTTTGTCATCTTGTTGGTAGGGACATGGTCCCATTGCTATAAAAATTTTGGGGCTTCTGATGAAAAAAACTGCGACAAGTGGTTTTGGCAGTCCTCTTGTGATGTCAACCTCTACTCTTGTGATGTCAAACTCGACACTGCCTAAGGAATTCTGCAGCGACCGAAACAGATGGAAATCTGAAGGTGCAAGGTCAGGACTATACAGCGGATGCATTAACACCTCCCAGCCAAACTCCTGTATTTTTTGCTGAGTTTAGCGTTATGGTGAAAAACCACACACTTGATTAATTCCGGCCGATTTCTCTCAACTTCTTGCTGTTATTCGCAGTACAGTTCAGTATCAATGATCCTGCCTGGCAGTAATAGCTCATAATGAATAATGCCCTTCCCATCCCACCACACACACAGCATCACCTTGTTGCGAGTTAAACCGGGTTTTGCCATAGTCTATGAAGCCTGACCGGCCTTTGACTACGATCTATTTCGCACGTTCTTGTCGTACGTGATCCACTTTTCATCACCAGTTATCAGCTTCTTCAAAAGTGGTTCGGTTTCATTACGTCGTAATAAAGAATCACAAATGAGTACTTACACGGTTCATTAGGTTTCTTTCAGTGAGCTCATGCGGCACCCAAATATCGAGCTTTTTGTGTACCCAGCTTTTTTCAAATGCGCCAAAACCGTTTTGTGGTCAATCCTCAGTTCTTCAGCTACATCGTAACTACTAATATGCCGATCTTGCTATACTTTTTAAAAAATGGCATCAGTTTTTTCCGTAACAGGGCGACCAGAGCGATGTGCATCTTTGATATCAAAATTTTTGGATTAAAAACGCTTAAACTAAAGAACAATGGCCAAATCGTACCAGATGATAAAAGGTGGCGTCCCATTGTTGTATGCCATTAGTATGAAAAATTCCCTAACATTTTAAGGCATCGAAAAACATCAGAAATGTGTCTTTAAATAGCCACAAAAAAAACGATATATTTTAGTTTCGTTGTTACCTTTTATAATAAATGTTCTGTACGTTGTTCAGAACGCCAGGGTGCGTTTCACATATAAAATGATCGTCATTCACTATTCATTTCACGTATAAAATGACTTGCTACATAAATATCATATGTACAATTTTTTTTGAATGCTTACAACGGAACGTCATTTGTCATCGACCTTGATTGACAGCCGGCGATCATTATTCGATTGCCTTGTTATTGTGGATTGTGATACCTACGTACTGTTTTCGATATCCTTTTATTGTTTTGACCCTGGCTAGGATAAATTGAAATAATTAGAAACGAGATAAAAGGAGAAAAAGGTAGTTCTTAATTCTATCCTCAAAATAATTGTTAACGTTATTATAAAAAATCGTGGCTATTTAGACATATTTCTCAAACGGAATTATGTTTAGAGCATAAGAACAATCTAACTATAAGTAGTTTATTTTGGGACATCAAAAATAAAAGTCGAGTCCAGCTCCTATACAAATTTGGCCATGATTCTTTGCGCTACTCTCACAGATACTGCCATTTTGTAATAGTTTGTTTCATGCACTTTCGATGAAAATACAAAGTAGAGTTATTTAGCACACAGAGAGGAAGATGATTGGTGTCTACAAATACTCTCAGAAACGACTTCCTTTTGCATGTAGTGTCAGTCGCGTTTATGTTTGACTAAATAAATGCAATTTAAAAATAATAATCGGCCAAGTGCGAGTCGGACTCGCGCACGAAGGGTTCCGTACTGTTGTAGAGCAAAAATAGGCAAAAAATTGTGTTTTTTGAATGAGAGCCCCCCTTGAATATTTATTTTATTTAAATTTTATTATTAGTAATTAAATTAAAAATATAATTGAGGATTTTGTGAAAATTTAAAGCGTCTAGCTGTTGCCATTATTGTTTACGAAAAAAGACAAAAAAAATCACGTTTATTGTATGGGAGCCCCCTTAAATATTAATTTTATTTTATTTTAGTGTTTGTTGTTATAGCGGCAACGGAAATACACAATCTGTAAAAAATTCAGAACTCTAGCTATAGCGATTCTTGAGATACAGACAGACAGACGGACAGACAGACATCGAAGTCTCATGAGTAGGGTCCCGTTTTCACCATTTGGGTACGGAACCCTAACAGTGATTACCATTTTTCTATATCAGTTATCAGGTATCAAATGTAGAGTCAGTGACATATGGAATTGCCCTATAGATTTTAACAAATAACACGACCGGTTTCGAAATACATCATTTTCACCCTTTGGGTACGGAACCCTAACAACAGTGATTACCATTTTTCTATATAAGTTAACTTGTTTAATCTGCTGTAAAGCCATCTTAAAATTGATATTAACAACGTAATAGCTAAACCATAATATAATATGATAAAAATAAAGTTTAAAAAACTAAAACCGTGTTTTATTTAGTAGTCGGGTTTTAGTTTTTTTAAACTTTTTTTTTCAATTTTTTTGGGGCTGCGATTCGCTCCATTTTCTTAACCATATTACAATTTCTTAAATGATCGAGAATAATTATTTATTGTTTCATATTGTATTGAACTGATTTTTATGAAATCTTGCAATTTTCAGGTGATTGCAGGCAAACCCGTAGGAAATAGCTAATAAATGCTTACATATTTAAAATATGCTAACAAAGCTCTTTCATTTGATACCCCACACGACACCGTCAGAAAACATTTTTTTGTGCTTTCCTTTATGTTACGTATAGTTACGTCATGTAGCCTATAACCAGCGGACAATCAAGAGGCTTCCAATGACACCTCATTTGTCCAAATCGGATTAGTAGTTTTAAAGTTACGAGGGAACAGATGAACATCCATCCATACATACATACAGGTCAAAATCATAGCCCTCCTTTTTGCTTTGCCGTAGTCGGGTAAAAATAAAATGCAAGTCGTAGGTATCAAATGTAGAGTCAGTGACATATGGAATTGCCCTATAGATTTTAACAAATAACACGACCGGTTTCGAAATACATCATCATCATCATGTATTTCGGAACCGGTCGGTCGTGTTATTTGTTAAAATCTATAGTTATATCGTAATATAGTGGAAAAAGTGCACAGAAAATTGTGTTTTATTAATTATTATTAGTGTTCAACATGAATTTCCACCAAGAACCGACAGTACAATCAATAATTACATATAAGAAATGTTTAGATTTTATAGCGTGTTCATAGCTTAGTTATAATTCTTATATATCCTACCTGATACAAGTCAGTACAACAAATAAAGTAATAGTGACTATTTTTACGCTACTACAGTCCCGCTGCATATATACAATCAACTAGTCAATTTGTTTTTATGAGATCTCAATAACGTTAGATGCGTTTCAATTAAGTGCCTATAATCTACTGCGTGACTGGTGAGACATGTTCAATACTCGAGTACGAGATATTTGGCTATTATATTAATTGGAAAAAAATAATATTATAAAAAAATAATATCAATTGATCACTGAGTAAATGTAGCATAAAGTTAAATATAATTATTTACCCAACGCATGGACACCGCGAGCGTGAGGGGTAGTTGTGTGGTGTTTCTTTGGTAGCGCACGCCTCTGCACCGGCCGCATAGTATGCCTACTTGCCTAGCCGCGTAATTTACTTAAATGCGTAGGTCGTGCGTCGTTTAACATGACATTTCGGTATTTCTAAAGCCCAAGTCCTGAAATTCTTGATGTCTTCGGAGTTCAAACGCAATATCGTGATTCGTGAATGCTTTTAATCCTTTTGAAAACATTTTTTGCGTCTGTATCTTCATTTTACAAGGTGTATCAAAACGAAGTGTACGTGCAAGAGTCCCCTGTATAGAGTTTAAAAAGTAGCAGCACTGAAAGAGTAACTTTTTTTAAAATGTTGTATGGAGAAGTTCATGATGCCTCGCGAGTCGCGAGGGAGCTTGCCTATACAACACACAAAAAAACTCTTCGCTCTCTCACAGCCAACTGTATACGTAGTAGACAATGTATACGCTCCCTAAAGTATTATCACTTTGATTCGTTACACCATGTATAATGTATATTGTATACTTATCCAAAGGGCGTCCAAAATCCAGAGATGTCATCGGATCACAGGTTAAAAAGGTTTTTTATGTCGTTATCCATTTATGGTTTTTAATGTACTATAAAATTAATTGGTGACAGTATTAAAAAACAATCGTTTTGCATATTATTTAAAACTGGACTTTTTATTTCTATGATGGTCAGAACATAACTATTATACTTTTATTTACCATCACTCAACTCATATTTAAAATTATTATCGGGTACAATTAAATAATTATACACTTTCCTTGCACTTATTCCACTTTATTTTAATAGATTTATTACAGAATTATAATAATATACACGACCGGTTTCGAACAATTCATCATCAGGTATACAAAGGTAAAAAAATATATTAACGGGTATACAAAGGACGACACAAGACGTATTAATTTATATTTTCATGATTATCATTGTCTAACTATGGTGTCCTTTATTTTAATTAAGTATGTAACATATATTTTTTATTGAGTTCACTGACCTGAAACGATCAATGAAGCGGATTTTGGGGTAAAATAATGTTTTGGCGAACATAATACATTCCTGTCCAGTTTCCAATGCTGCATCATTAAATATGATCATGTCGCGGTCGGTCCATTGACGTCAGAAACGTATGTCGCCATTTTAGTTATAATACATCCCGTTTTTTAATAGTTAGTTGCCTTTGAAGATTTTGTGTACAGCACAATGACGCCCGCATCTTTGTTTCGCCAAAACTCGTTAAATAGCACGGTAACCGTACATTTTTCCGATATAAAAAGTATCCTATGTCCTTTCCCGATATTCTAAGTTTTGCTATACCAAATTTCAGCAAAATCAGTTCGGCGGTTTGAGCGTGAAAAGGTAACAAGCAAACGGACTTCGGACAGTATTAATAGTAGGAACTAGGAAATGGGATAGGTAGTAACTAAAAGCATGATTAGTAGCTAAAAGGCATAAGCCGAGTTTGGGGATCGCGTCGTTTTACTGCGTGGTATTAATCTTCAAGGCAGTTTTTATTTTATTTTAATAGTTACCACACCTTGACTGACCGATGATAACACATCTGCAATTCTGCATACAGCATAAAATAAAAATTACTATGTTAAAGCACAAATCAATAGGCGTAATATTTTTTCCGTAAAGTGTACTACAAAATGTAAAGGTTGAGCTCGCTTCGCTCGCCCCGATTATATTGTAGTTGTCAAAATTCAAATACTATACCTACTGCCAGTTTACTAGCCAGTACCTACGTCAAAACTCTTTCCTTTGAATTATATGCGTCATGCGTGACTAGTCGACATAACCTGCAACGTCCAACCCCTCTGAGGCTCGGTCCATTGTACTCTGTCACTGCACGTTGATTCTTAGAAAAGGTGTTTTTCGACTAGCTGGCCAAGGAGGCAAACATTTATGAAAATGTATGGCTCGCTTGTCACTTACCGCGGCATCGGCACCACCCGGTGCCGCGGCCGGGCCGACAAATCTGCATAATATTGTGTTGTGTACGTTGCCCATATTGTGTGCGTGTGTGGGCTCACGAGTCACGGCTCACCGGCCGGCGGCCGCTGCACCGGCGGCGTAAACTGGCAAGTGGGAAAACGAAGCCCCAGCGCCGGTGCTGGTGCCGCGGCCGGGCCGTTGCCGGGCCGGGCCGGCTAGTCGAAAAACGCCCAAACGCTATGAAATTCAAAGTGGACGCCGCGCCGTAGCTTACTAAGCTCAATTATTAAAGAAACCTTTCTTCTTTGAGAGCTCGCGGTTTCTTCAAAGAATTTTTACCTACTTTTATCATAAATCATTTTGAAATATTATTCTATAACATATTAAGCGTATGTTTCTGGACCCGACTTAGATAGATTATAGATAAGTTGTTTTTTTCATTACCATAGTTGAGCGTTAAATGTTTATTTTATATTAGAAATAATTATTATTATATTAGGTACACCCAATGGTACACCATATTTTAAAAAATATATAATTTTTGTAAGCAGGCACATTAACCTTTAGTAGGTAGGTAATTTAACCTTCACGTCCTAACATTAGCATGTTATTTTAAAATAGTTTATAATAATTAATTATATTAGGTAGTAGGTACGTACTTAATTAGTACAAAATACAACTTATAATGCTTGTGACTAATAGCTGTTGTTATGGGTTATGCTAAAATATCAATTAATATTTTAGCCACAAACATAATACCTAAAGTTTAATGAGGACGCGACGTCCTAAAATATTATCGTATGAACATAATATGATTTTGATTTCTGATAGAATATTCGTCTAGTAGGTGTAAGCCCTGCCCTTTAAAAGGATAATGTGGGAAGGTTACAATAATGTTATCTTTTATTTACAGGTAAATTCCGCGCTCGAACGCATGGGAATATTTTCAGCGCTCTATTTCTCGGTGTAAATTAATAATTCGCCATTCCTAAGTCACGAAAGAAAGTGCAAAGATGTGCCCGGAAAAGAAGAGATAAATATTTAAAGGACAAGAGTCCCACCATGTTCTCATTAGCAGAAGGGTGTGGATGTGTCAGTTTTAGAGGAAGCCGCCGAACCAAATCTCTAGGGGACGACTCGTCCTCCTGCCGAAGTTCTGAAATAGAACAAGAAGTTCCTAAGAAGCTCAGTAAGAGAGTCCTTGACGGGGAGTGCGGGATGAAGGCGTTCGCACCGTTTCTACGCTTCTGGAAAAGAGATGACGTCAGCATGACCAAGGCTGAAAGAAGTAGGTACATTTTATTGTCTCTATGTGTAATTTTAAGTACAGAAACCCCGCGGTACATTAAAACTACTGCAATGTAATAATTAATATAAGCTATTTAAGCGCATAATGTTTTCAAAGTATACAGGGTGTAACAAAACAAAGTGATAATACCTTAGGGTGTGTATGTATTCTTTGTAGAGAGTTCACTGTGAAAGTAGCAGCGCTGAAAGACCAAAATTTTTTTTCATTTTTGAACACTAATAAAACACAAATTTCGTGCTTTTTTCCACTATATTATTAGGAAATTATTATAAATTTTAACAAATTGCACGACCGGTTTCGAAATAAATCGTCCTCAGGTTTATCACTTTTGTATGGGGAAACTCGCGACGCTGGGGCGCTTACCCATACAAATTGGTCTTTCAGCGCTGCTACTTTCATAGTGATCTCTCTACAAGAAACACTCAACACATACACACCCTAAAATATTATCACTTACTTTTCTTACACCCTGTATGGAGTATAGACTGGAAACGCAGAAATATTTTGCATCGTAGAAAATTCATAGTTTAATGTTCACGAGAGATTTATTTTGTAGTCCATGAATACATTTTAGCAATATTTTCCCGTGCTTATATTTTAGAGTTTCATAGTGAAGAAAGTAGTGAGTTATATAACATTAGAGCTTAGTATTTCCTTTCTCCATGTTTCATATTATTTCAATTTTCAATGCTGATGTATTATTTTCATCTGAAACTGGCCGTACATGAGACGTTCCTATTTAGTATTAAAAATAAGTAAACAATAAGTTTTTTCAACGCCTTCCTTTCATTACAATAATTCTTAGTGCGTAGAGTGCAATTACTGTTCCAAATTAATAGCCAATTACCGGTTTATGGTAATTTTAATTAAATTTTTCCTGGTAAGTGGCCCGGTAAGTCGGCCTGGAGTCGGCGTTGACATTTATATAAAGCCCGATAAAAATGAATTGCGTCGCCTAAATAACATGAAATGTTTATGAAGAGGCAAATAATAAGGATTTGTAAATAAAATTGTCGTTTGTAGTGAAAAAGAACCCAACATGATCCTATTTGGTTAATAAGGATTTTTTCCCAATTTTTGGCACCGGGTAAAAAATTATTATAATGTAACAGGATATAACAAATTACAATAGCACGTAATTTTATAAATTTTCAATATTTGAACGTTATAAAATTACATTGGGTTTACCGTTTAAGTACCTACCTAAATTCTAAAGTAGATCCTTTAAGTACGTGTATGAAATTATTTTTTTACAGTTTAACCCACATTTTGAAAAATCTCACGTGAGATTTGAGGGTGGGTTGAATAAAATAAAATCTCAGTGGGGGGAGGGGTGTCAAAAAATTAAAAAAAAGCGTTTGATGTTTCTACATTTGTATGGCTTTACTTATAACTTCAAAAATATAATAACATTTAGGAATATTTTAATATTAAAATTATATTTTAAAATCCGAAATAGTATTTCTGTTTTACCTTCTTTACGCTTACACAAGCTGCCAGTGGTGTAATATTCTGATTAAGTTGGTATTTCAATTATTTGGTCACCGTGAAGGAATGTATATATATATAGTAAGTATAGTTTTTATTACGGCAAATCTAATGCAGTAGTCAGTACTCCTCCCGGGAACCCGAACGATAAACTAAAAAGAATTGCGGGTAAGACCATGTAAGACCTAGAAGTTCATATTTATTGCGATGTATTTATGGACTCTAGAAGTTTACTGTCCAACTGCAGTGTCCAATCTTGTTTAAGAAGTTTAGGTCCTCCGGGTGAAACTGAGTTTGGACTGTTGCAAATCTAAAATCTTATTAAAATCTTATTTACAGTACGAACTTCGAACTGTGCTGCTTTTGAGTTTCTGAATTTTATGACCGGTCTAAAATAATGTTATTAAAGTTATTTAAATAAATAATATTATTAAAAAATCGGTCAAGTGCGGATCGGACTAGCGCACGAAGGGTTCCGTACCGTTATAGAGCGAAAATAATGAAAAAATTGTGTTTTTGTATGGGAGCCCCCCTTAATTATTTATTTTATTTTATTATGTAATATTAAAGTACACGTAAATTATAATTGAGCATTTTGTGAAAATTTCAAGTACCTATAAGTTATGCATTACGATCCAAAAAGACCAAAAAAATAACGTTTGTTGTATGGGAGCCCCCTTAAATCTTAACTTTATTTTGTTTTTAGTATTTGTTGTTATAGCGGCAGTAGAAATACATAATCTGTGAAAATTTCAGAAGCCTAGCTATAGCGGTTCTTGAGTTACAGCCTGGAGACAGACAGACAGACATACAGACGGACAGACAGACAGAGATCGAAGTCTCAGTAATAGGGTCCCGTTTTTAGGGTTCCGTATTACCATTTGGGAACGGAACCCTAAAAATATAGTAGCACGTTATTTTTTATCCCAAAATTTTTTTGTTGCGCCCAGCGACACCAAGACCAAAACATGTTTGCGGCCCTCATGAAAGAAAAGCTGAGTAGTAACCATTGACTAACGGCCGTTCCCAATATTTGATCTATCTCTTACTTGAGATAGGAATAGCTCACATTAGACATTAGCTCCATATATTTTATGTCAATTCTATGTCAGCTGCGATCGGTTGTATGTCAAACTAGAGATAGATTGAATATAGGGAACGGCCATTAAAGAATATAATATTCATTCATCCAAATTGGTTCAACGGTTCGACGGAGATTACACACTTTCATATTCATAATATCAGTATTAATTATTCCAATATTCGATAAGATTTAAGTACCCCATATAACACGAGTATAAGTTTATACGTTTTATGTGGTTTAAGCGAGAATAGGCACTTTATTCACATTAATAATGCAAATATGGATTAAGCGAACTTATCAAAACGTGCTTTATAATCGGATAGGCACCTTATGACGCTAAGCTCGATCAATTAGTAAACAGTTCCGAATGACCTACTTCAGCGTTGTTTACTTCGTGTCATAAGAACTCACGAGCTCCCCCTGTCAGGAGTGCAAGTGGTTTACGTTGGCTTTGCTATTTGCGGGGCAGTTGCAAAACAAACGTACTTGACAGTTGACACTATCTACTACATGCAGCTCCTAAAGGTTTTTATTGTTGTGTTGCATTTTATAACACCATATATTTTATATTATACTTTCTAGGCGTTTTTTTGCTCCCATCTACCTGGTTTTTCAAGTGATATTATAATATTATAATAAGAATGCATTTATTTGAGTTCGATATTATATAACATAATGTATTTTTTTTAGGTTGATAATAATGACAGTAGTTATAGATGCGTCTACAATTAAGGCCGTCACAGACCTAGCTATAATATATATTAATATATTTATAGCTAGGCATATTAATATATATTTTCTATACAATTTTCGCGTGACCACACACTTAGCTATAATATATATTTCTGGTCTCAGTGTGTTTAGTACGGTATATTAAGGTATATTAATATATATTATAGCTAGGTCTGTGACGGCCTTAAAAGTCAGAAGCAACTCAAAAGCAAATCTGTAACTCACACGAATGTATCAGCATATTGGTCCATGGTATCAGTAACAGATTACAATGCATCAGTTTATTATTTTTAGATTACGATCGCAGCAGGGATCGCTTTTAATTTGGACTATTTTAGTGATGTCTACCTTGTACTTATATTTTATGACCGGCTTACATTTTTCCAAACTAATGATCAAATCCAGCGTTTATTGCTGGAGTAATAAAAACTCCAGTAGCAAAAAAACATTCACAAAACCCAGCGCTGGATTCAATCACTGGATTGGAGTAATGTAAAAACGCATTACTCTTAACTTAAGGGGGCGTCTAACCCAAAATTTTCGATTTTATAATTCAAGACGTGAGTGGAAGAATAAGGTAAGTAACATGCAAAAACTTCCCGTTTTTTGCTTAAATGGAGGCTTTAGGGCCGGAAAAGTTATTTGAAATAGAAAAACTATGGATTGTATGTGTAGCCAGATATATTAGCTAGGTTATGAAGTAGATAAGTTACAAGTTTTATTGAAATAATTAGGGAAAAATGAGTTATTGTCCGTATGTTACGAAATGTTACTTATTCGATTCTTCCACTCACGTCTTCAATTCATTTTATATATTTACAATTATTTCTTCGGAAAACTTACAGCTATTATTACTAATTAACTTTTTATGCTTGAAAATAAGCCCCGAATTGTTTTATTTTCTAAACATAGATACTACATTATATAAATTTCCAAGAATTTGATCTGAGCGAAAACACGTTATCTTAAAATTTTCTTGATAGAAAAAAATCATAAAGATGCATCTAATTTTCACGAATTTTTCATAATATTATATTGCCATAACTATACATTAAACTAAGTTACTTAATATTTTAACACGTTGTATAAAATTCTATCGTTAAGATCTGACCTGGCGGATTTTTAAAATGCTGTATATTTATCGAGTTATTAGGAAAAAACTAACTTGGCCATGATTCCGCGTCGTCCTTTTTCACATGGCATATGAAAGATGGATGGAAAGTTTGATTTTTTGCGTTGGTCCCCTTTAAGGTGACGCCATGTTAAAGTAAAAAAACGTGTCTGATGTGTTTTAGATTGCTTGTTTTCTATGCGAGGCTGGCCCGGCCTCTCATAGAAAACAAGCACTGGAACAGCAAAAAATGGAAAGGGCGTAGCGACAAAATGGTTTTTGTCGCGTAATTTAAAAACCATAAATACAATTCATATAAGCTATGGGCAAATTAAAGTGTATACTAGAACCAATTTATGTACAAATTTTAGAAGCTTATATCACTCTCCTCTGTTGGCAAAATAGGAATCCCTTTTTTTACAGAGGTCTTTTTGATTGATTATTCTGTTATAAAAGTTGACCAATCGTGTTATGCTATGGGTAATTCAAAGACAAAAACATGATGAATACTGACTGTGAACTTTAATTTCTTAGCTTTAGTCATTGCTGAGAAAAATGGACATCGCTACAGCCAAATTATCAATGCGTCACCTTAATGGTATTTATAACTTTGCAGCGATGAAAGCGGCGATACTGATCCAGCAGTGGTATCGGCGGTACCTGGCGCGGATGGAGGTGCGGAGACGGTACACCTGGACCATATTCCAGAGCATCGAGTATGCCGGCGAACAGGACCAGGTTAAAGTAAGTAAGACCAGTCAATTTCCTCGATAATTTTGACAGAAAAGAAGTATGGATTTGACGTACGTCATACGTGGTATCTAATGTAATATATCTATGTTCCCAAATTTGTTGAATTTTAGACTTGCCCTGCGGACCTAAAATGGTCACATTTTGCAATTCCCCTCAAACAAATTATAATTTTTTTTTGTATTCAGAAAATAAATTGTCAAAGTGACGAATGTCAAATTAGTACGAACTAGCTATTTGACCGAGCTTTGCTCGGTATTCGATAAAACACGAATAAAATGACATTTTCTAAAAATGATTCCTAGCTAGACGTCAATCGAAATTTTAAAAATGCCTAAATGCTTAACAGTGCCGTATTGAACTGTAGAAATTCAAATAGAAACGTTGGCCTAGATAATGGGCACTTTTCTTATCATAGGTACGTCACAGTAGCTATAAAAAAGTGGCACGCTCGTTTTCATACGAATAGAGCGACATGCGGTATCTATCTTGATCTATGTCTGTGGTTAGTAATACTATAAAAATATATAATATCTGGATGACCGAGCTTAGCTCGGTATATAAAAATCGGCCAAGTGCGAGTCGGACTCGCGCACGAAGGGTTCCGTACCATGATTATAGAGCAAAAATAGTAAAAAATTGTGTGTTTGTATGGGAGCCCCCCTTAATTATTTATTTACAATACAGCTGAGTACTTTGTGTACATTTCAAGTGCCTACCTGTTGTCATCATTGATACCGAGCAAAAAATGCTTGAAAAATCGCGTTTGTTGTATGGGAGGCCCCCTTAAATATTTATTTATTTTGTTTTTAGTATTTGTTGTTATAGCGGCAACAGATATACATAATTTGTGAAAATATCAAATCTCTAGCTATTACCGTTCTTGAGTTACAGCCTGGAGACAGACAGACAGACGGACAGACGGACAGACAACGAAGTCTTAGTAATAGGGTCCCGTTTTTACCCTTTGGGTACGGAACCCTAAAAATGGCTTAATATTCAAGGTAGAATTATTACAAACTACACTTTCAGAAATTACAAGTTTGCAATCACAATACATTAGAATTTAACATTTAGAATTTAACAGAGCGCTGCGTGGGTTGGCGTGTGATCGGTGGCGGTTATAAAAATACTTGTGCTATACAAAAATATTTGTCAGAGCTTTTATATCTTTATTCTGAAAACTTTTGTTTTTTTTAATCTTTTTTTAGGGTTCCGTACCCAAAGGGTAAAAACGGGACCCTATTACTAAGACTTCGTTGTCTGTCTGTCTGTCTCCAGGCTGTATCTCTAGAACTACTATAGCTAGAGTCTGATATTTTCACAGACTGTGTAAGTATATAAAAATAATATTTTAGGGGGGCTACCATACGACCAACGTAATCTTTTTGGCCTTTTTTGCCCGATATCAATAATGACAACAGGCAGGCTGTTGAAATTTTCACAGAATCCTCAATTATATGTGTGCTTTAATAATTATTAATAAGAAAGTTAAAATAAAATAAAAATTTAAGGGGGGCAACACCCATACAAAAACACAACTTTTGACCGATTTTTAATATTACATAGATGACCAAGGCACCTAATGATTATTATATAGAGTTTATGGAGTCAGTCCACCTTGTAGAGTTTGGGCGTATATTTTGGGTCTAGATGAGTTCCGAAAACATTTTCACAGTGCGAGTTTTGGCATTCTTACATCCCTTGTCGTATTACTTACTAGCAGTTATTAGCCGTAGACTGCAGTAAGATATATTATTGTACAGTTCTGTAGCTGTGAATTACGTCTTGTAATACCGCACCGAGGAAATGCAGTATTTTCTTGGCAAAGAACAACTCCGTAATTTCATTGCAGAAAAGAATTTCAGGGCGCGAAGAAAGGATAAAATAATTGTGTTGAATGAGAAATTTTTCGAGAACATGTACATATTTTGTATGAGGATTTTTGAGGTATTCATTTCTGTGTCTTATTAAAAGACTTTTCATGTTACAAACCTACAATGTTTGTATAATATTATAGTTAGCTATTGAGTAAACAAAAATAAACTAATTTGTAGAAATGTATGCTACACGCATCGGGGTCAGATTAATGTTACAGAGTACCGACTGAAGTTATTATCACTAGAACTATAACCATTAACGACAGAACTCATTCCTTAACGTAAATACAAACACGTTTAATATTTTTATTTTATCTAGAAACTCATATTAAATTAAAATATTATTATTTTAATAATATTTTACCTCCAGTTCATTTTAATTGAAAACTTAAAAACTTTGTATTTTTTCAACAGTATATTTTGATTTTTGTACACAGACATTTATCCAGTTTCAATAATTTCAATCTGAATCCCCGATCTGATTAATTTTTTTCACTTTTTTGTTATCTTGTAATGAAAAACTTAACTTTTCAAAAATATATTTCATTACATCTTAAACGTTTTCATTACAAGATTGCAATGAAAACGTTTTAAATTTGTAAATGAATTATACCTAGTCCGAATCACACGCTGAGTCCAAAATTTCATACTGTAGTTGATACTCTGGATGTAAAGGGAATAAAGTTATTTGCAGAATGACTTCAAAGTATTGTTAAATTATAGCATTAAACTAGGTGTTCTTAAAGAACGTTAGTTACTAGGTGCTTCTTTTAAGACATAATTGAACCAAAGTGCAAAGCTTAAGTGTAGCGTGTCCGGTGCATTTTCTTTGAAATCGACGTAAAATCAAATGGATGGATCAAAGAACCTCTTCAAGCGACTTTAATTCGATTCGGACCCGTTAATCTGACTCATTCACTTAATAAAACTCTTTATACCTGCGATCGAATGTAGTATGTATATATTTTATTGAAGCCAAAGACTCTATCCTATAATTATTTATAGTCATAATATTTTTCACCGAAATTGCTCTATTCCACCACTTCCTGATAAAGTGCCATCCACAACTTTTTTGATGATTTCCATACTCTATCTGTCAAGTTAAGTGGTGGATCATAGCCTGTCCAGTATCCGTGCTTATCAAGAAGTCGTAAAACAGTACAGAATATACTAAATAATATAATAGTCACTAAGTGTCAGCCGATGTTTAAATATCTGAATAAGCTTATTAAGTAATTCATTTAGAATTAGTACAAAATATTTTTTACTATAAACTATAGTCATAAAACTGATTAATTCGTGCCATTAGTCATTATCAAAATTGGCCGGTTATTTCTATTTGCAACGCAAACGGCTTTGTTATGGTTTAATGTAATTGGTTTCCTTCTATAATAACATTGCACGATTATAGTTGAGTAATAAGTATAGATTTTTACGTTGTACACAACAACGTAATATATTTTGGTTTAACGTGTCCCGTAGTCTACAAGCAAATAATATTATTTCATTGTAAGCTATTATAATTCAAGGGTTGTGTAGACTAAGCTAATCTCACCAAAAACATTTCATGTATAACTATATTTTAAAAAGATAAAACCGACTTCAAAATTGTACGTAATTGAGAATTAAAACTTCCTATCTCCAAAACTACTGAACCGATTTTGATGAAACTTGCACTGTTCCCTAAGTTGAACAATACCTAGTGCAACAAAAAAAAAATCACTTAAATCGGACTTGTAGTTCCGGAGATATGCATGAACAAACATAAAAACATACATACATACATACACTTGAAATTTGGCACATTTGTTCAGAAGCTGTTATAGATTAACATATACGAAAACTGGGCAGTTCTGGAAATATTACATACATACGCGTCGAATTCATAACCTCCTTTTTTTTGAAGTCGGTTAAAAATGTTACCTCGACGACCACAAAAGGTTTGCCTTCTGAAAAAGTTAAAAGACATCAGATCTAATGTGGATTCGAGATCCCATTAGAACTAAAGATTACAGATATCAAAGTCACGTTCGTAAGTTCGGATTTCCACAGACATGAAGGACAATTTATATAAATTTAAGGGCTGTGGGCCTTTTCTATGAATTGCGTTTGTTAGAGTTTGTAGCCCTCAACAAACTCGAACAGAATATGCTGAACTTGAAAAGACGTTTTATTGGATTTGAACTCGCCAATAATTCGTTTTAATGTATAACAGCCTTTACGCCCCTACTGTATGTTACTTCTTTCCAATATACAAATACAAAATATAGTTTATTGACCATAATGTTTACTAGGAGTTTTTAGAATTAACAGCCCCCCAAATTATTCGAAACACAAAAAAAATAAATGACCGCGCGATAAACGTATTTCTTCACGAAAAATTGTCGTACTTATCTACTTTTTCCTTTTAATAAAAGTAAGAAAAGAGTGTGAATAATAATAGTCTTTACTCAGAGAGCAGAAAGATAATATCATACTTATAACGGTCATAAATAACTAATAAGACATAATAGTTACATATACAGGGTTATTGGTAAATGGTAAGTCGACGCACTTTCGTCGGAGAAAATTCTACAGAAGTGTTATTTCGTGGGGTACAAAACGGTTTGTAATTATCACGCCACTCAGAAGAAAATCTAGGATTCATCGTGGTCGGCTGGCGAGTGCGAGCCCGCATTAGTTCCGGTGCCTGCTTCCCATATCAAACTATATTTTACGACTTGATACTTCGCTCGCCTGGAATAATTTGATATAGTATTGGAGCATAAATATAGTAGATTGTGTGATTTTTAGATTTACGTTCATATAAATTACATTAGATAAGGCATTTTTAGGGTTCCGTAGCCAAAATGCCAAAAAACGGAACCCTTATAGATTCGTCATGTCTGTCTGTCTGTCTGTCCGTCCGTATGTCACAGCCACTTTTCTCCGAAACTATTAGAGCTATACTATTGAAACTTGGTAAGTAGATGTAGTCTGTGAACCGCATTAAGATTTTGATGCAAAAAAAATTGAAAAATTATTAAAAATTTTAGGGGTCCCCATAGGTACAGCTGAAACAAAAAAAAATTTCATCTAACATAGGTTATGAGACTTATCCATAGATACCCCACATGCATAGGCATGTGGGGTATCTATGGATAAGTCTCCAAAAATCATATTTAGGTTTCTCATATTATTTTTTTCTAACCTGAATAGTTTGCGAGAGAGACTCTTCCAAAGTGGTAAAATGTGTGTCCCCCCCTCTAATTTCTAAAGTAGGGGCATAAAATATATGATGTAGATTACTATAAAAACTACCAACGAAAATTGGTTTGAACGAGATCTAGCCAGTAGTTTTTTTTATACGTCATAAATGGTAAACCTTAATCTAAATTTCATTAAATCGACTGAAATATAAAAATAAATCAAAAACCTTTTAATTTCATAAAAATAAACCTTATTTCTGCTGCGGAACCCTTCATGGGCGAGTCCAACTCGCACAGGGCCGCTTATTTTCATAATTATTTTTAACATTACTTACATTTAAGTTTATTTTAATGATTACATATTTCTGTGACAATCCTTTACAATATATTAGTAGTAATACAAAATAACTTAATATACTTAGTATAATACAAGTTTAAACAAAAACATTATAAATATCTTTTTGATCAAATTGATAAATACTAACCATAGATCAAATATACTATAAAGCACATCAAGCGCTTACGATATGATAAATGAAATAAATACTTTGATCTCTATACACGAGACACAAGGCTGATTGATAATATCCATATGCCCGTGGGTGAATGCCCAAGGGACGTTCATAAATTACGTGAGACATTTTGGCGATTTTAATATTTTGTAAGACATCTTGAGATCAATTTCTCTTACTAACGCCACCTACCTAATGTCTCGTAAATTTTATCAAGTAAATTTATGTAATATTCCAAAAATTAAAACACACTGCAAAATATTTCAAATTAATAATTATTGTAATAATATACTTACTTCTGTTCATGTTGATACTGCAGTGAGTTACCAGTAAAAATATAATAAAATTGTACAAAAAACTAAAAAAGCTGCGTAGTCTTTTTGCGAAAAAATTACTCGAGAATTTGTACTTTTATTGTTTTTTGTCCGAGCATAGCTCATGCTTCCAAGTTTCAGGTATTTACATAAATTGGGTTTGGTAACCCTAAGCTGTTTATTGTATTTAGTAAATACAATAAACAGCTTAGGATTACCAAACCCATTTTGTGTAAATTATCATGCACCACCAAGATTTAATTTGAGTTAAGATTTGTTTGTCCAAATTACCATTACAAATTCTGCGGTACCTAAACAAACTAAGTCGATTAAGGTGGGACGCCCTGAGCGAGGTAAATTCGTGAAATTACTAACTACAACCACAGCATAAATAATAATAATATACACTGTAGTGAGTAGTCAGTAGACCATGCTTATACACCCACACGAAGTAAACAAAGTTGTACGAGTTGACTAGTTGACTTGAATCATAAATTGAGAAATAAGTACTACTATAATGATGCTATGGACAAATATACACACAGATAGAGATAGGTCAAACTTATTTACCTACGTCCTACACCCCTCTTCTTTCTTCGGGGGCCTAAACTAAATTATTATTGAAGTTATATTTTGTTTTACACAAACATGGGATTAAGATATTAACCTCTAACAATAATATAATTTATTATACGTTAGTAATACGACAGAAATTAAATGACCCTCTGAAATCACCTCAAGGGCCATTTCAGTTACCACCGAGTCGTTTAACCATTAATGAAAAATATGATGAATCTTCTAGTAAGTTTTTGTTCAAGTTTCTAGTGACCAACTTTAATGTGCTATTTAGCGGATGATACGAAGAATATAAAGACAAGAATACGACGGCCTTGACAAAAGAGGATCGTAAATTATAAATAAAAAAGTTGAAACAAAGAATGTTTCGTCGCGTCGGAGCCCTATTCCCAGATGTCGTATCAGGGATAATTCGAGTTCGAAACGAGTTCGTGTTGTGATTTTAAATGATCTAGTTGAAATTATTTGCTTTTGGCATTACGTGATGTAAATGATATTATATTTAATATTATATTATATTAGTTGTAAACCTTAAAAAGTCGTAAGCATTATTTGGCTTGTTTCATCACATAACTTCGTTTAACAATGAATAATTAATTTTGCAACGAATTTAACTTGAGCATTTTTTAACTCAAAATATATTTTTTGCATTACTTTTTGCGATAGGAAATCAAAGATAGAAGACCCGCAGTTGACAAGCAATAAAGCTTTTCGTATCACATTTTCAACAGAAATAGGGGTTCCATTTGAAATATAATAGATGAAATAGAATACATGAACGTCTGAAACGATATCAGTACTGGGAGTAGAAATGAGTCTAGACAAGTGGCTAATAATACGAGGGCGCATCAGGCCGATGTCTCCACACATGGTTGGCTTCAGAATAACCCGATCAGTCCCTGGCCACTCGAGCGACTGCACTCAACTCAAACTATCCGCTTTCTATTTAAATACTTCAATATTCAAGATCATTCTAAAATTTCAGGCGGTTTAAGCGTGAAGGGGGAAGAGGACAGACAGACAGACAGACGAATATATTAAGTATACAGACTTCGGTATTTACGAATTTCGCATTTATGACATTCGGAGTTTAATACACAGTCCATCGCTTTCTGGCTTATCTTTTGTGACTTAATTATGCATTGTTGACCCTTCGCTGTCGACATTATCGAATGCAACTTGGCTAAAATCCAGATACCTACTCATAAAAGTTGAAACGAGACTATATTTTTACTATTATCTTGCGCCTTTGTTCTTAAACTTATATAAATTTTGCGAAAACTTACGTAGTTTCAGTTTGTGATGGACAAGACAGCTGATCAAGTTTCCTGAAGCTCATCTTGTTTCAGAACGTGATTTTCATTTTATACCCAGCTGTTGCTCGTGAGTTTTCCTTCATTTTCAATTTGTCTGCAACTTTGTTGCGTTGACAAACGTTTTCGTGCCGCAAGCGTACATTTTACCAGAAAAAATTGTAGGTAATGTCCTTTCTCGAGTCTCAAAGAATCCAATTAATTTCCTTGGTCCTTTCCGCGTGAAAGTGTAACAGACAGACAAACACTTCCGCACTTAGAATTATATTATGTAAATCAGACGTCAGCATATTTTTACATGCAGTAGCAAATTGCGATTTTCAACTTTCGATAATTCTTCGCTATCTACAAGAGTTTTTTGTTACGCCATATAAAGCAAAGTACAGGCTACTCAATCGCGTTGGCAGTCAGATTTTGTTTAAATACCAGGAACGCCAATAATAGGATTTTCTGTAGCATGCACTTGCGTTTTCACCAGAGATGTGTTGGGACTTGGGAGGAATGTGTTTTTGAGAACCAATAGAATCGTTTCATTGACGTGACCTCGCTGAGTGCAGCGATTCTATTAGATCTTAAAAACACATTCCTCGCAACACATCTTTGGTGGAAACGCAGCCTAAAGCGACAAGAATTGGCTGTTTTACCATACATTTAAAAATATCTGGTACCTAATTAATCAAATTGAATCAGTTTTTTTCGTAAAAAATAGGTTAGTGTGAGTGTGTTGGTGAAATGTCATAAATTCGCAAAAGCAACCCTGAGGGCGCGGACCACATAAATTCTCTTCCGCCTCGAAAGTGCCATCCGTATTCCCATAAATAATTTTAGCTGATTGTATCATATTTAAAGCTTTTCCATTTTATCCCATTTGTATATCATTTGTATATCATGATATCTGTGATGAAAATACCATCATTATTATAGAATGTGCAAGAGTCCCGAGACGTTAATTCTAGTTTTTATCAGGCCGCAACAATCAACATACTTATAATAGTACTCATTACAAAGCTACCTTAAAACCTTCAGCTAATATATCAACATATTATACAGAATTAAAATTAATCGCTAGAGGCGACGTATTGGAAGCAATAATTAATCTTCAGCGCGGTGGCTTTGGTCTGGGCAGGGATCTGCAGTGTGCATACATTTTGCGATACCTCGTTATAAATTGTTTCTAAATTAGCGCTAGAAGTTTAGCATATTTATTTTAAAAGGTTTGGCCTGTTTCACCACTACCTGATAGGTTATCCACCACTTAACTTGAGTCTTGAAAAATACTCAAGTTAAGTGAATTTGTCATTTCAAAACATTAGAGAATATTATATTATGTCAAAAGAGTTATCGATATCTATATCTATATACCTATCCGGCACTTTATCAGGAAGTAGTGAAACAGGCCCAGTGAAGTAATTCCAACAAATAAGTAGCAGGATTAACTAATAGTTTAATCGCCACCATTAGGTGGTTGTAAAATAGATAGATAGCCGTAAAAAAAAAATTAGTTTGTGCAGGTCGAAAACAGGTTTTCGACCTGCATGGTGGTGAGGGGCCTTGCACGGATTTGCCAACATTATTGCTTGTGTGGTGGTGGTGTTTGCGGGTTCTTGCATGCGAGTGTATACGCATAGGCAGTGTGGGAGAGGAGGGAGGTGCTGTACGCATGCCTATGCGTGCACTCACTCATTTACTTAAAGGTTGAGGTTGATTTCGCGGAATATTGCTAAAAATAATAACAAACTAAATTTTAAGCTATGGATTTCCGCAAAGTAACGCCTGATTCTATTAACTAGATAGCCGTAAACAATATTACATGTATTTTAATATAAATACTAGCGTTTCGGTTTTGGCAGAGGACCGCTTAGCAGCATCGGAATGCCTATTCTGATTTCTCTGATTTCTAGGACATTGCTGGAATATTACAAGGATTTGTGATGATTGCATTAGCAAGTTACAGTAGGTACTTATTTAAGATACTTGAATGATCCTTAAAATAAGTTGTGTTCATGTAATCAAAATTAAATATTAATAGTCAAAAGGAAAAAATATAATAGGAAAATTGTAGTAGCGTGTGGTAGCGTAGTAAGTATACTACTTATATAATATAATAATAATAATATATTTTTTTAGCTGTACAACTTCTTCAACGCACTTCTCAGCCACATGAAGGACACCAGTGGTCGACCGTCATCTGAAAGAACCTCCAGAACTGCCTCTATCAGTGAGTACTTTAAAGATTAATGAGAGGTTAAACCTTCTTTAACCTCTCATTAATCTTCATTTCTCAACTCACTTTAAATATTCGCTGGCTTTGAACTGCCCCAAGAATTAAATTTTTGAATAAAATTAAAACACTCGAAAGTTGGCAGCGTTTGAGAATCGAATACTTACGCGTACTTACATTTCCATTTTCCGATTGTAACTTAATTACAATAATTGTACAGCATTTGAAATTTTCATAAGTTGCCTTCGTTTATGAATAAGGTAAACAGAAAATTGCAAATTGAGAAAGAACTTATGTGGTTCTTTGATCAAATAATGAATTGTGAAACAATGCGAATAAATTATTGCGAACATTGTTTGCCTTTGTAATACGAGCGAAAAATTATTATGTTGCATAAAATAGTGCAGTGTTTGCCAACCTTTTCTTGTGATACATCATACAAACTTTGGTATGAAAAAATATTACGCGAGTCCCTCCCCACCCTGTGCTTTATTGTCAAGAATGTATCTATGTTTAGTTATAATTCTCTCTGGCAACCCCCTTCAGAAGCTTCACGAACCCCAGGAGGTCACGAAGCGTCAGGTTGAAGAACACTGACATAGTGATGTTGTGGACCGTTATTTTATGTTTGTGCAACACTGACACGTTACACGGAGCTTTTTATTTCGCAGCCAGATTGGACGTTCTCTTTTTAAACTGAAACTCGAGTGTTTGAGCTGTTCACTTTTATATAGCACAATTTTGTTTATCCTTTAGTTAGTGCGCATAAAAGGACAGCTAATACGTCATGTTGGGGTATTATTGCGTAAACCGGGAAGGATTTTACTGTAATAGTACGTTACTTTGTTTGTGTATTGTCTTGTTTGTAAAGAAGTTTGAGTTTTGGCCGATGGTAAAATATTATTATTATTGACCACGAGTTAAGAATTTTGTTGTTTTGTTTGATTTTTTAATTATTTCAAGTTAAACCACATATAAATACTAAAGAGTTTCTACGTAAGTTTAACTATTAGAGGTATAATTTATACATTGGTCATCGGCTGACGGCGGACCGAAGGAACTTCAGGCTAATATGTATTCTGTGCTTCGGGGTTATGTGAAGCCCAGCCGACAGATCACAACTAACGTTACTTGACATAACCAGACTAAATAACGCACATCCATCTGCCTATGAATCAATTTCTCTGATGGTACAATAGTTTCTTTTTTGATTTGATAGGTTAATACTGAAACCTGTTGATTGTTACTGTAGTGAAAAAGGTAACGATCAAATGTTATCAATATGAACCTACCAATTAGATTTATTTGAATTTTTTATGTTTAGAAAAAAAAAGTCGTGTAACGTATTATTTTGTTGTCCTTATTCCTTAAAATTTCCAAAAAAACATTATTTTTTATTAATTTAGTGGAGCAGGTATTCTCCGAGGAGTCCGATGAAGGGGGAGGTGTGGACGAGACCGCGCCGCCCAAGCACTCGCACGGCCCTGACATCGAGTTCCCTCTGCAGAGAAAGGACGTCGATCTCCTCATAGAAGCATTTAGGAAAAAGAAGGTAACTCCATTTAAGTCCTATCTAAGGGCTCTCACACAAAACTGCGAATTCGCATCTAATTGCCAAAAAACTTTATAAAGTAATGAAATGACATTTACTGACTTTAAGTTTAAATCATTCCTATGAGTAAAGTAATATTTTAGTCCATAATCGTTGTCAAGGTGCGTCGGGGGACCGCCAAGTAAACTACCACAACAGCGACTTTTGCATTTTGTATCGCCATAATAGTCGCTGATTCTCACGATTCGGGTCGCTGTGAACTGACCCTTTAACTATATTGTTATGTGAAATCAAACATCTAAATTAGCGGTCCCCCGACACACCTTGACAACGATTATGGACTAAAATATTACTTTACTCATAGGAATGATTTAAACTTAAAGTCAGGAAATGTTATTTCATTACTTTTTAAAGTTTTTTGGCGGGGGTTATTTAAATTTCTTAATTTAATTTAATTTTATGCTTTTTAAACTTGTGCAGAAAGAAAGACAGACAGACAGACAGACGGACGGACGGACGGACGGACGGACGGACGGACGGACGGACGGACGGACGGACGGACGGACGGACGGACAGACAGACAGACAGACAGACAGACACGTCAAACTTATAACACCCCTCTTTTTGGTCGGGGGTTAAAAAATGACATTGCGATGCGATGCGATACGCAGTTTTGTGTGGGAGCCCTAAGTGGGTAAGTGGTAAACTAACATTCTGTGACATAAGAGCAATTTTAATTTTCCCTAAATATGTTTTGAACAAAGCTTGTAACTTTCCTATTTCATCATCTGGCTAATATTTATCTGACTGTAAAGACAATCCATATTTTTAGGGTTCCGTACCCAAAGGGTAAAAACGGGTAAAAACGGGACCCTATTACTAAGACTTCGATGTCTGCCCGTCTGTCCGTCTGTCTGTCTCCAGGCTGTAACTCAAGAACGGTAATAGCTAGAAAGTTGAAATTTTCACAGATTATGTATTTCTGTTGCCGCTATAACAGCAAATAAGAAAATAAATTTAATATTTAAGGAGGGCTCCCATACAACAAACGTGATTTTTTTTACATTATTTGCTCGGTATCAATGATGACAACCTGAAATTTTCACAAGATCATCAATTATTTGTGTATTTGAACATTTAATAATAAAATTAAAATGAAGTAAATTATGAAGGACGGCACCCATACAAAAACACTATTTTTGCTCTACTTCGCGCTATAAGGTACCTTCGTGCGCGAGTCCGACTCGCACTTGACAATTTTTTTTACGTATCAGGCAAATACAGTAGACCGTTAGTAATATTATTTGTATTAGTAAAACGGTATAAGAGGTGCAGAGGGATTGCAAAAATGTTTAACTCCATGTTAAACAATTTTAATTTAATCTGCATATTTTTATCATTTATCAATTATTATCATATATTTTGCTACTTTTAATAAATATTTACTCGTAGTATTTACTGTGCACTTATTTTTCATTAAAAGAAAACACGTCCTAGTATTTTTGTTCACAATATTTACTTTACTGTAAGAACGTTGGTATTCAAAAAGGACGTTTCATCTCAAATTGTAAATGTGATGCTTTATTTTCTCTCGCCTGGCAGTATAACATATAATAAACAGTAGAGTAAAATATGAAATACACGGTCGCCAACGGCGGTCGTCAACAGCAAAAAATAGTATGCGCGTTGCCGCCACACGGTTGCCAACGTGTTGTCAACCAGTTTTTCATTATAGATTTTGCGTGGTCGTCAACCGCCGTTGACGACCGTGTATTTCTTGCTTAACTTAGGCGTGTCCTTGAGGGCACTCGCTTGACTTTGACCTGTTAATGCTGCTTCAGGTCATCTGAAATCACGCTAATGTATACAATATTATGCATGTCGTGTTGGTCTATTATGAGGATGGTCTACTGTATATTATTTATACTGTGCCTACCTCGTTTAGCTCACACGTGTTTACTTTATGTTTCTCCTTCATTATTTCGCCCTTGCGTGAAATATCAGGGATACCTCGCTATTAAACAAAATAGTTTAGCCGTAATCTACTTATTAATTATTAGGTAGTAAGTAATAATATTGTGTATTCTCTGAATTAATATTATCATAAGCTTAAACGTTACGAAGGTTGTAATTGGTATTTATATTATGAAAATAATATTTAACAAAAATATATCTACATAATATGGGGATCGCAGACTTTGTAATGTGTGCTTCGTAACTTTAACAGTATACTTACGAGATTTTATTGGCTGATAAGACTTTATATTACAGTAATTAGCAATGTACAATTGCACACTGTTTGAGATTAGGAACACACCTCAACCGCGCATACTTACTCGATACCTTCCAGAACCGTCTACACCCGAAGCACGTCGCGCAGATCCTGAAGGAGGCTTCGCAGGCGCTGAAGAGGCTGCCCAACATCAACGTGGCCACCACCTCCATCTCCAGCCAGATTACCATCTGCGGGGACATACACGGCAAACTCGACGACCTGCTGGTTATTTTTCATAAGGTACTTGCAGTTCCTTTTTTAAGGTTCCGTACCTAAAGGGTAAAAAGGGGACCCTATTACCACAGACCAGTAATTATACTTATTATATAACTGGTCTGTGATATTACTAAGACTTCGATGTATGTCCGTCTGTCTCCAGGCTGCACTCAAGATATATTTTTGCTCTACAACGGCACGGAAGTCGGAACCCTTCGTGAGCGAGTCCGACTCGCACTTAGCCAATTTTTATTTTTAATTCAAGGTGATAGTAAGTGTTAAAGCTCAAAATGGTTATACTTTACGATTATTCTATATCTGGTTAGGTTAGGTCAGTCTACACTTGACATAACCTGACCAAATTAGAGTGTTCCATAAGTTAAATGGAGCTCGAACTAGGCTCGGCCACGCTTCCGCCAGTCTAGATTGTCTATTTATCTGTTAGTACTTACATTGATAATATTAAAAAAACATTTAAATTTTTCATGCAGTATTATAAAATGTTAGTCACTAGTTCACTACGAAACAACATGGGAAAACAAATGCTCCCTGGCACAGGCCCAAACCGCAGTTGACACTGACGGATAGATAGGAAATGGGCGTCACTGCCACAAAAACCGGCCAGATGCGATCTGAAATGGGACACTAACCTTTGTTATTAAGATTGGCCGGAACCAGAGATTCGAAGCCAGCGTGAAAATTTAACTAATTTTGTGAAGAGACTCTCATTGATACAATTACAGAAATACTTGTATTATATCAAAGAGTCTGTCGTAATTAGTAATAAATTATGATTGATCCGAATTGGATTTAAAAATACATCGTTTAAATGCCTCGTTACGTTGCAATATGAACTGACCCTTAAGTATATTAACCGGTGGAAATCGCTTTCCATTAGGCCAACATTACGCCCGTTTCACTGATATTGAATAAATAATTTACAATATTTCTACAAGTGTTACAATTAGTTACTACATTAAATCTAAAAGTCAAATGTTGTACTTAAAATTCATAAAGTTACCTGAAATATTCTGTGAAACATTTCGAACTCTACCTTAAAAGTTAGTTAAACTATCTGCAAAATAGTTTTGCTGAATACTTTATTTATTTTATGAATGTTACTTAAAATTAATATTTAACCAAAAATCGGTTTTACAATCGCCTTATAAATCACGCGACTAGCTAATATCTGGTTTTATTTCCGTCGATTAGTATAATAATGAAATTGATATTATTTAATACCATAATATTATTTCAGTCTTTCTTGAGGCTTTTATAATATTAAGAGCTTATAGCTCTTAATATTATAAAAGCCTCAAGAAAGACTAATATAATAACTAGTATAATAATTTATAAATTATTGTTGAGTACAATAATTTATAAATTATTATACTCAACAAGCCCTTATTTTTGTAATGAACTAAATTAATGATTGTTTCTCTGAAATGTAAGCCAATTATATCAGAAAAAAAAGTTCGCTAGCCGTTAAAAGTTTCTGTGAAGTATATAATATAGAAACTTTTGCATTATAACTTAGGAAACAGGATTCTTAACTTCTTAACAAAATTAAGTAGTCGAGTGATGAATTCGGCTGCAGAGCTGAGATAAATATAACAAATACTTGTAAGTAAGACGTGTTTTGTTTATGTTTTTAACTGTTAGTAAAGCCTGAACTCTGTAATGGACAAAACAATGTACATAATATTATATTTGTCACATTTTCAGTAACATCAGAAAGCCAGGCTATTTCTACAATAAAATTAATGTAATAACATTAAACTGTTTAACCATAGGTTAACTATAATAGCTGCTTCATTTTTTACATGCGCACGATATTATTGGTACTCAGCTCATATTCATACTGTATTCAAATTGGACTTGTGGTTCTGGAAACATGCAAACATAAAATAAAATATATACATACACACTTTTAAAAGGCACATTTGTTCAGACACTGATATTATAGACTAAAACAATATACGAAAACTAGTCAGTTCAGGACACAGGTCAAATTGATAATCTCTCTTTTTAGGTCGGCCAAATCGGGAAAGACAAACAGACGGTTGTCATCTTTACAACTTGTTGTTATTATTTTGTTAAGGGGGTTTGACGTCAAAGACGACAGGGCGCGGCCCTTCGCGTCGTCCAATTTGTACGTTTGATTGATACACGGTCAGTATAATGACGACATCACTCCCTTATTGTTCCCCACTCGATCAAATTGTGGAAAACTCGGGGAATTCACTTATCTTTTTGGGTGATATTTTTAACATCATGGCTCCAATATTTTTACCATGTTTTAATTTTTGTCATAATATTATATTTCTATTAATTTTTTATATAATATGAAAATATCCTAGATATTACCAGCTCAGCACCCATGGACTAAATATCCCTTTGAAATATTTTAGCATGTCAAATTAATCATGTAAAGTCCTGAACGTAGAAATAATAAAGTGCGAGTCGGACTCGCGCACGAAGGGTTCCGTACCGGTATAGAGCGAAAGTAGACAAAAAATTGTGTTTTTTGTATGGAAGCCCCCCTTAAATATATACTTTATTTTAATTTTATTATTAATTATTAAAGTACAAATACAATTAAGGATTTTGTGAAAATTTCAAGTGCGTAGCTGTTACCATTATTGATTACGAGCAAAAAAGGGCAAAAATCACGTTTCTTGTATGGGAGCCCCCCTTAAAAATAAACTTTATTTTATTTTTAGTATTTGTTGTTATAGCGGCAACAGATATACACAATCTGTAAAAATTTCAACTCTCTAGCTGTTACCGATCTTGAGTTACAGCCTGGAGACAGACAGAGACGGACAGACGGACAGACGGACAGACAACGAAGTCTTAGTAATAGGGTCCCGTTTTTACCCTTTGGGTACGGAACCCTAAAAAAGGCGGACGGAGTCTTATTATACACAGCACTGTGTCTTCAGAGTCGGCCAGGCTGACTGCATGTACACGGTCCGCACGCACACATTCTTACGCTAGTCGGCCATTTGACAGCAAACATGAAGAAAGTCTTCATGTTGACCTGTACAATATGAAGTCAGCCTGTCTGACTCTGAAGACACAGTGCTGTGTATAATAAGACTCCGTCCGTTTTCTACGTTCATGTGTAAAGTAATAATAATAAGTACATAGATCCATATTAAGTAATAGAACTTATTTAAGTTTATTTCCTAACTAATTGTCACATTGAAATAAATGGCTGCATGGTCCTTCGTGAGTCGTGTCAAAACTTACCTTTGTAACAAATTAACTTTTAACATGTACTAATGGAACATTTGTTCTAGTGTTTTCGATAAACTTCTAGAAAGACCAGACGACTTTCAGCAAATTTAAATTAATGTTGTTTTCGCGTTGTTTCCTAAGCTACATTATTTTGGGATCGTAAACAAAGCCATTTTTAAAAGTATCGGTAACAGAAGAATTACTAATTAAGTAATTAAAATATTAATATCTTTTAATCAATAAAACAAAGTAGTTAAAACTAGTTATCTTAATGTAAAACACATTTTTGCGTGTAACAAAATATTAAACTAAGATAATTTGCAGTAATCCCAAGACGCGCCGCTTAAAAATTATTCAGGACGTCCGAGGACACAAACCACTAATTCTTTACGTACACCTATAAAAGGCATAGTTATAACTTATAATATTATAAAATAAACGTTTCGTTGTGAATAAAATGTAACAAGATAAAAATTCACACAAAAACTATCTGCCACCCTTGCTGCCACCTTGCCGTTTGTAAACCGCCGCCGTCACCGGGGCGTCGTCGCGTCGTCGCCGAAAAAAATTAGAACAAAATGCCACTTAATGTCCAAGGCTATGGGCTTCATATTCTACCGACATTGGTCTAGCGACCCATGCTGCTGCTGCTTTGTAATTGCGTAGAGCAAAATGAAACCTATATCCTAGGACCTATCTACTCTGCCCCTGATGTAGGTCATAAAATAGTATTTTAATATATTTGAATTTTTTTCGGTGACAGTGGAGAAACGGCCTAAAGCCAGTTGTCCGATATTATCTCAATAAATACGGGATCATTTATATACACATTTGTCCGGCAAAAGGGATAATGCGACTTTAAGTCGAGGGATAAAAATGTTGAGGCGTGGGTGAATATTATGTCATCGTAAATCGTATAATATATCGTTACACTATAATGACGTAACTAGTGATTATTATATTTTATCGATTGATTGTAATTTGTAACACACTGTGCTAATTGCGCGCTAATTTGTTAACAGGAATATATTATGTCCATTTTTGGAGGTTTGTTTATTTGTTTGTCTTAGAATTTTTAACGTAGGTAGAGTTAGAGTTAGTAGGTATTTAGAGTTAGATGTATAAAATTGACATGTCAAAGTTAAACAAGAATAATCTCTGATTTACGAATGTAAATAGCTATGACAATTAATGAATTAAACAATTTATCAAATAAATCAATCTGTCAATCAGCGTGCGAGTTGCTTTGCGTGTTACATGTTGCTATATTATGTTTTATAGTCTTGTTAGTTAAATAACAATCTAACGATGTTTACGGTTTTACGGTGACATATTATCGATTGTCGGACATTGGACGTGAGTAGTGACCTACAATTTGCTGCTGCAATTTTGTAAGGATTCCCTGTAGCTGACGTGATGTCACGGAATTAGAGTTTGCGAATAGAATGTTCTAGATATGACATTCTTTTATTTTTTCTTTAAAAATAAGTTCGTTAGTAAATAAATAATTCCCCCATGTATAATTTGATATCATTAAGAATGCTCCAACTTTTTAATTAGCAGGTCGGATATCTGTCAGTACGAACATCGAAGTTAATAACATTAAAATAAGATTCATATTAGCGCGCCTTGTACAATGGCGGTTACGATGCTCGCCGCGTTCTTGATATGGCGAAAATGTATGAAAAAATTTGAAAAATTTTCTTATTTTTCTTATAACTGGAAAAGTTGTTTATTTTTATATAAAATTTTTAGCGGACTTTATAGAGGACTAAATAAGCAACAATTTTTTTGTATATTTATTTTCCTCAGTTCAGTGTATTTAGATATTAAGGTACCTAATCAGACCCCATTTTTTTCATATTTTGCGATTATTGTGAATGATGGTTAAAACGTATTTTATGTGAAAATTTTGTATGCGGCTATAGAATTTTTATGGTACAGTCGCGGAGATGAATATATTATCCTTCATTTGAAACCAAAATATCCTCGCAGTTTGACTCCTAATTCTTTAATAGGGTACCGGAAAATCGCTGATATTTGTAATAGCGTCCTTAAGTTTCAATTTTAATCATAATAAAAAAAATCTCTAAGGACTCTACTCTCTAGGCACAGAATAGATAATAGTACATGTACTCTAGGTCTCAGCACTTGACTAGACTCGGAGTTGTGGGTTCGATTCCCGTGTTGGAACAAATAAAAATGTGGCTTAAATCTAATACCAAAGTGTTAACACACATCTTGGTTTATGAAATAAAGAAGATTATTTAAATGTTTCAATGATAGAAAATGCCCTATGGCACTATAATTGTACACTGCAAAATGTATGAAAATATAATAATCTATACATATAATAAAACTGTAGAAATGTGAATTCTGTACATTAAAGATATTCAAAAAATAATAAGCAAGGGGTGTTACTACATCGCTTTTTTTATTATTTATTTATTTATTTATTTAAGCAATACAATTTTAACTTAGATCGCTATAGAAGCCAAAACTGTGGTTAGTTTTTTTTCTGTCTGTCTGTCTGTCTGTCTGTATGTTTGTTCCACTATCACACGAAAACTACTATTTTCGCAAATATATTTGTTTTCTTCCAACTTAACATCTGGTGTATAAAAATTTTCCCCCCCACCCCTCTAAGGGGACGAAAGAGGGGATTAGATTTTGTATCAAACTTTTGCTTTAACACGAAAACTACTGATCCGATTTGCATACGGTTTTCGCAGATATATTTGCCTTCTTCCAACTCAACATATTCTGGTGTATAAACTTTCCCCCCCACCCCTCTAAGGGGACCCAAAAGGGGGTCAGATTATGTATCAAATTTTTTCTTTAATGGACTTACGTCATAATTATTATTAACTGTATTTTCCAACTTAACATCAGTTTTCCCCCTACCCCTCTTAGGGGACAAAAGGGGGGGGGGGGGTAAGATTTTGTATCAATTACTGATGAAGTAGAAATACTTTAAATGGCAAAACAACGTTAGCCGGGTCAACTAGTATAATATAAATAAATACTTTTTTCACAGAACGGGTTGCCGTCGACGGAGAACCCCTACATATTTAACGGCGATTTCGTGGACCGAGGCAAAAAGGGCTTAGAGGTGTTCCTCCTTCTGTTGGCCTGCATGTTGGCCTTCCCCGGAGGAGTGTTCCTCAATAGGGGCAATCACGAGGACCTCATTATGAACGCCAGGTGAGGCCACTAATATACGTTTAGGTACCATCCATAACGTACATCTAATTTTCATGAATTTTTTGATCCTTGTCACAGAGGGTCACAATAATTGTGAGACGTGACAAATTTGCATTTCTACATCAAAAAAATTAAGCTCCCCAGGATGTCACACCATGTCACACTTCGTCGACCCCCTATCTTCCCCTTTAGGTGTGACATACTTTTTGGATGACCCCTTACAAGTGAGAACTTAATAATTAAGGAAATGGAGTGTATATTTTGCTAGTGTAGTAAGATCTACTGCTTTCGTAGAGACATGAATGAATGAATTGAAAGTGTGATACCTACTTAATTAAAACGTAATTAAGTAATCAAGTAATATACCAATCAATGAATAGTATTAAAATATAGTAATTACTTGTAAATATCAAAACTATAAAACTACTAGAATCAGATAATGCCCGCAACTGCTGCCAAAATTCGTTTATCGCGCGGGAACGGTAGTTTTTACGGGATAAAAAGTATCTTATGTCCTTTCCCGGGACTCCAAGTATCTTCATATACAATTTCAGCAAAATCGGTTCAGCGTTTTGGGCGTGAAGAGGTATCAAACAGACAGGGGGCAAACGAGCAAACGGGCCACCTGATGGAAAGCGACTTCCGTCGCCCATGGACACTCTCAGCATCACAAGAGCTGCAGGTGCGTTGCCGGCCTTTTACGAGGAAAAAGGGTAATAGGGTAGGGCAGGGTAGGGAAGGGAAAAGGGTAGGGGATTGGGCCTCCGGTAAATTCACTCACTCGGCGAAACACAGCGCAAGCGCTGTTTCACGCCGGTTTTCTATGAGCCCGTGGTATTTATCTGGTCGAGCCGGCCCATTCATGCCGAAGCATGGCTCACCCACGGTGAAGATATTGTAACCATTTTGTAATATTAGTATGGATTATAAATTATCCCACCAAAAATATTTCATGTAAAATGTTACCTCGACGACCACAAAAGGTTTGCCTTGTGAAAAAGTTAAAAGACATCAGATCTAATGTAGAGCCAAGCTTCTGAATCTACGCGGCTAACTCTATCGATCATAACTCCAACAAATTCTACATAATAATATGTAGAATTTGTTGTTGTTAGTTAGGGTCGATAGAGCCATTATACATACTCGTACTTACTGATATTATCATTAAGAATGTATGGCTTCGCTGTTTCGCTACCGTCGTGCGTAAGCCTGTAAAACCTGTAAGGAGAATAATTAATTGACCCAAAACTAATAATGGACGTTGTAATAAAGCAGGGAGCGGGGTCAAGCAGTGTGTAATGCTGATATGTTCAAATCCCGTAAGCCTCACAGCTTAGGATTATGATGTGTTTCTGTTACGTAAAGGTCAACTGTGCCCTAATTGTGTTTGCTTAATCTTGTGTAATTTATATTCAGCGTCGATACATTATAAGTTATAACACTATAAATACTAGTGATCGTGATGCGTATATTATAAATAATAGCGATCAGAAATTATAATATATTTTTAATCCAGCATTCATACAGCTTCAATAAGATTATTATTTTCAACCTTCGTAAGTATTATTTGGCACAGCAAGACATTTCTTCGGTAAGGTTTTGACTTTTGGTTAAATAAAATATGTCAAACAAACACAACTTATGAACAGTCTGATTACTCAGTACTCACCCCGCATTCCATTTGATGTTAAAAACGATCAAAACGCTCAAAATAGGAGGCATTTTTAGCGTTTTGATCGTTTTTAACATCAAATAGAAAGAGGGGTTAAACTCTACTCGTCTGACGTTCGTTCGACGTCTCGACCAGACAGACATACAATCTTTAACGCTGAAGACGTAATTAAACAAAGTTTCAAAACCTTAATATCATAGGCCATATTATAATGAAAGCTAAGGAACCAATTCACTACTTAGTACTTACTAATAAGTACTGGATAGACTATCCACAACTTATCTGACAGATGGAGTATATTATATCTATCGTTCACATAACGGTAAGTGGCGAAACAGGCTTTAAGTTCAGCATCATTTACGCTTGATCTGAATTTTTTTGGGTAAATAAATACACAAGTTATGTAAAGAAAATAAAGAATTTCAATAAGCGATTTAAACTTTACAGCGCTAAACTTCAACCCTAAATATTTATATTTTAAAATTCATATAATATTCAAAGTTCGAAGCATATTTTCAAACGAGTTTTCGTTTCAGGTACGGCTTTATTCGAGAAGTTCAGCTGAAATATCGAGTAAGTATCGCCAGTGCGGCGGTGTGTTAAGCTTCGCGCACATTGTGTGAGCCGCCTCGGGACGGGCCGCATTCTGCATGTAAATGTCGCAGTCATTTGGTTTAATCTGTGATTCGATTGAATGACTAGCGCATTCGTTGAATGACACCATTTAATTGAATAACTAAAGGACAACTCGTCAAGCAAGACGTTGTTTAACGTCTTGACTAAAAGTCATAATATAATTTAAAGTGAAAGGTAAATCCACGCTGTCATATTATTTTATTGCAAATATAACACCTTAAGGACGCTATTACAAATATCAGCGATTTTCCGGTACCCTATTAAAGAATTAGGAGTCAAACTGCGAGGATATTTTGGTTTCAAATGAAAGATAATATATTCATCTCCACGACTGTACCATAAAAATTCTATAGCCGCATACAAAATTTTCACATAAAATACGTTTTAACCATCACAATAATCGCAAAATATGAAAAAAATGGGGTCTGATTAGGTACCTTAATATCTAAATACACTGAACTGAGGAAAATATATATACAAAAAATTGTTGCTTATTTAGTCCTCTATAAAGTCCGCTAAAAATTTTATATAAAAATAAACAACTTTTCCAGTTGTAAGAAAAATAAGAAAATTTCTCAAATTTTTTCATACATTTTCGCCATATCAAGAACGCGGCGAGCATCGTAACCGTCACTGTACAAGGCGCGCTAATATGAATCTTATTTTAATGTTATTAACGTCGATATTCGTACTGACAGACATCCGACCTGCTAATTCTCCGGTTGGAGCATTCTTAAATAATAATAATAATAATAATCATTTATTGCAGGCAATAAACCCATATAAAATATATAAAATTAAATTAAAATTAAAATTAAAAGTTAGAATTAAATAGTCATAATAAAAGATACCAAATAAAATGCTACAAAATGCTACAAAAATACGTTTAAAAATAATAATTCTAAAAATTATTTACGGTTACTGTCGCGATGCACCGATAACCAGTAGGCTGGAAACGAATTCTCCGGACACCCGGCACACACACCGAGGATTTCGTTACTAGAGGAACGCACGCGGGCCCAGAATTCCGCAACTCGTGCCCTTATGACGGCGAAGTAATCGGGAACTCTGGCGTCGGCAAACATGCCCGAAGCGCTGCAGTATTTTGGCAGTCTCATCAGAATGCGGTATGCGTTATTATACTGCACTCTGATGCTGCTCCTTACAGTTTTAGAGCAGTTGACCCAAAGCTGACACGTATAAAAGCATTGACAGTATGCCCTAAACAGTGTCAGCCTTGCCTCAACGCTGCAACGTGCAAAACGGCGCGCGAGCATGTTACACCGAACGGCCATTGCCCGTCTCTCACGAACAATGTCCTCATTGTCAGACAGATTCTCGGTCAAAATGTGTCCCAGGTATCGGAAACGCTCGACTCGCTGCACTACTTCTCCATCTAAATAAACCGGCGGGAGCCTCTCCGGACCCTTGTCAGCCCTAAACACCATCATCTGCGTCTTAGCCACATTATATTTAAGACCATGGCTTCTAGCATAGGTCTCACAAATGCCGAGGAGACGTCTTAAGCCTCTGATTGAGGGGCTCAGAAGCACCATGTCGTCAGCATAGCTCAAATTATTAATGCATGTCGTACCTATGTGGCAACCCACACGGGTGCCTCTGAGCTCCTCAATCAGACCATTGACGTACAGGCTAAACAGGTCCGGCGAGGTTAACCCTCCTTGGCGCACCCCACACTCTAATCAAAAATCATTAGAGGTTGCGTCGCCCCATTTTACAAAATTCGTTTGGTTTTCGTACCAGTATCTCAACAGATTCACTGTTTGGTCAGGTATACTACATTGTAGGAGCTTTTGCCAAAGTAAATTATAATTTACCAGGTCAAAAGCACGGCTAAGATCTAAAAAGCATGCGTATACGGATGTTTGTCTTTTTGTGTAATACTGAACCGTTGATTTGAGCGCAAATATAGCCGAATCTGTTGAGAGACCGGGACGAAAGCCAAACTGTGCATCATCAATCCTAATATTATTTCTTATGCTAGGGTAGATTAATGTTTCAAAAATTTTTCCTATAATGGTTCCTAACGAGATCGGTCTATAATTTTTCGGATTCGAGAGATCGCCCGTTCTATTCTTAGGTACGGGAACCACCATTGTTCTCATTAGATTTTTCGGCAAATAACCTATGTTGGCGCAGATTGTAAAGAGATCTGCCAACATAGGCATCACAAATTCCTTCGCGTGTAAAATATGCTCTAAACTAAGTCCATCGAAACCAGGCGCTTTGCCTTTCTTCATTTTAAGAATAACTTCCGATATCTCTTTAGGACAGAAGCCACTACAACCATAGTTACTCCTATCGACACTAACTTTAGTGGTATCGGTATTATTAGGCACTGGCAAGGGACTTACTTTAAAATGGTGTGCAAATAATTCGGCTATCTGAGTTTGGTCCTGAACATCATTGACACAGACCGGAAGACCCTGATCAAAGTTAAGGCGTTTTGTCGCTTTCCAAAATTTGGAAAAGTTTCCGTCCGACCGGTGTGTGGCAATGATGTCCATCTTTATTTTCTCTTCATTGCGTTGACACCATTTTAGCTTATTCTTAAAATTTCTCCGACTACTCACCATATTATTGTACAAAGTACCAGATTTTGGCTTCCCATTCGACATCCAACAGTTAAAATCAAATCTGGCCTTTTTGTGAAATTCACGGACATGGTGGTTCCACCCTACAACTTTTTTACTCCTAGCAGGTACATCGCGACTTGAAACACTTTGTATTGCAGCATCTTGCAAAGTTTTAACTATATAATCATAAAATTTATCTATTTCTAAAACATGTTCCTTACAAATATAAAATTTTAAAATATCACATTCAGTGCAATTTACAATATTATAATGACTAGAATTTAAACTAATTTTACTCAAATTATCACAGCATAACTTCTTATATAGACTAATTTCGTCAATGGATCTATTACCCCAATACACTCTAGAAAGAGGGTTATTTACTTTTGTATGACTGACTTTCTTTTGTATAATGTTTAGTAGCTTACACTTAATCAATAGGGGAAAATGGTCCGACCAGTATATTCCGTAGTCGATAACAGCTGATGTCACCGACGCCTGGGCGGCCGCCGTCACGATGCAATGATCTAACCAACGTCTCGCCCCACTACCCTCGTTGATGTGCGTAAAAGAGTTTGTGGGGAGCAGCTGAACGTCGATGGACTTAAGAGAATGATCCGAGCAGAAAGCGCATAGCTCTTGTCCAAATCTGGAGTCTAAGTAAATTTAAACGAAACTCTTAAAGTAAATTTAAACGAAAAAATATCAATATAAAAATATCATTCAATCGAATCGCAGATTGAACCAGATGACTGCGACATAATATCCATCACATAAAACCTAAAATAAAATAATTATTGTATTAAAATGTACAAAAAATTCCACTGTACATCGTCGCAATGTGCGCGAAGTATAATAAGCTTATCGGCCGTAATATATTTTTGTCTATTTTTTTTCTCTTATTTGTTATTTTTCTGTCTTGAGATGCATCTTTGGTCAAAACTACAAAGTTAGGACTTAGCCATAAAATTTTATTTTTCAATTATAACTCGCCTAGTGGTTTCGACCGAAGACTGACAAGTTCAAACTCTATTCCCAACTTTGATTTGATCATGATTTATGATAAAATTTAAATTGTAAGAAAGTTTCACATTTAATTAAGTCTCATCTTCCCACGCTTATTAAATATTAACTCAAGAAATATCATTATCGAACCCTTCTTAATGTTATATCAAAATAATTATAACCAACAACAATAGGAGGGTGTTCTCCACTCAACGCGTATATTTTGTTCACATAATATATGAGGCAAATTAAGTACCTAATTCATATTTCTTAGTAGTAATTCATCTGCATAGAGTTCAAACATATAAATTATATGAATTAAGATTATTTTATTAGCGACAGTAGGCGGTTCTTCAGTTGAATCAAATGGGCAATTATTTTATAACTAGGTTAAATCCGTCGATCGCGGATTCTTGGAAACCTATTGTCTATCTATTGTTATCGCGACCCCCGTTAATGGGTTACGTACTCTTTATTATCAAAGCTAAAGCCTTAGCTCTTACCGGACTGGAGGCCCAATCCCCTACCCTATTCCCTTCCCTACTCTCCTCCCCTATCCCCTCTTAAAAAGCCGGCAACGCACCTGCAGCTCTTCTGATGTTGCGAGTGTCCATGGGCGACGGAAGTTGCTTTCCACCAGGTGACCCGCTTGCTCGTTTGCCCCCTTATTTTATAAAAAAATAAATTACAGGGTCTGATCATAATGAATCTAACTATAAAAATGAATCCACCTACAATACTTTTACCCTCTTAAACGTGCTTGGATAACCTATTATGCCTATAAAATGTTTTTCCACTATGGCGGTTCTTTTATATAGCTCGTATAAAATCAAAATTCGTGGCATACTCGAAGCACAGTACTATTAACATGCGGTAGAGTAACTCCTTCGATTCCTCGGATTGAAACTCGCTCAAGACAGAGACATTAAGTTTTAGTTGCGTGAGATGTTATTGCATTGTAATGCTATTTAAAGTAACCTGATATCACGTCGATGTGTGTGTGGGCACAGTTAGGGCGTTCTATACAACGTGAAATTTTAGTGGTTGTTTTCCCGCAGCAGAATGATTTACCTATGGTAGTACTATCGAACCATGCATGTTATTTTTTGAAAATACAAAATATTTTATATGACGTACTATGGAAACTTTATGCCGATAGGCGCGAGTTACTATGAACACGACCGAATTTTTTTTTTTTTGATTTGAACAAAAAAATCTTTACAAATCTATTGTACTACTAAGATAAAATCATTTTACTGCGGGAAAACAACCATTAAAATTTCACACTGTATAATTTTCTACTGAGTATTATTTATATTGTTCGTAGTAGCCTGATATATTTTGTTGTACATTGTGGGATATTTCGTGGGGTAGCTTGCGATTCGGTAATGCATGAGGTGGGATTACCATACGTCATGTTACTATTCCTAGGTAATTGTATGAATATAATCACAAATTGCTACGTCATAGCCAAACATTTAAAATTTAAATGCAACTTTGTTTTGATAGTTACATAAATAGAAAAATAACTGGAATGAACAAGCAACGAAGTTACGTTTACGACATTAATGTTGTATTAAAACAGCACAATAATTAGGATACACTGCTTCAGTTGTAAACAATAATAGTAATTCCTATTTGTCGCAGTAAAAGCGCAATCTTGTTTATATTTGGGGAATGTTTATTTTTAGTGTCGGTTTTATCTGGCGCGGTTTGATGTGGCCATTAACTGCGCGGACGACAAGCATTCTCCTTCGCCAGTAACTCATTTCCCGTCCGTGTCATAATACTGTCAGATATTTTACTAATATAATAGTATGAAGTTGGTCTATAATGTTGGTTTACTGTTCATAGTAGGTTTTTATTCGGTTGTTTTCCGGTCATTGTTTATTACCTATTGTGCTATAATAATTCAGATGATTGCTACGATAGGTCGCTTATTCGCCTTCGACCTGAATTATTTTGTGAATTTATATCAGTCTAATCTAATGATAACATAATATTACTTACCTATTTATAGATTCATTCGCAAAAAATCTAAACGATCTGAAGATAGGGGTGTTCTTGTCTGCTCAGCGGTATTTTTTTTATTAGATATCGACGGTAAAAAGGAAGTAGGGTATAAGCGCCAAAAAATGAAATGTTCAGGAGAGTCGTTTAAAGTTTTGAATTTAAGAAAAACTGACGTATCTCTGTTATTTATTGACGTATCGTGAAAATTTAAACAGTTATAAAATGGTTAAAAAATGGGCCTCTTACCGGAATTGTTAGTTTTAATGATTTGCTGCTATTTAAAGTGTTTTTTGTCGCTTATAACAATTACTTTCAAATTTCGAATGAGGTAATATGGCGAGACAAATGACAAAAAAAATTAGAGGATAAGAAGCCTAAACAACATTCTGATTTCTCACATCGCAAAGTAAAAGGGTATATACGAGACTATACGATTCAGTAAGTTTTATAGGAAAAGAAGGATAACGTACTTTTTACAGTGGTCGTTTATTAGTTAATAGAACACAAGTAACAGTTGACTTTCACAAAAACTAGAATAAGTGACACAAATGTGACACACAATGTCGTTTAAAAGTGAAGGAAAAGAAGAATAATCAACATCTGGCATAATTATTTAGGTCCGAATTAGGATGTATGAATCTTGAGGGCACGCAGAGATAAAGAGTATAATTTATCATCCAGTAAAAGGGAATTTGTCGGAACTTAGCTGGCGCTGTGATGGCGATATAAGAAGATTAATTATTACTGCTCTCCTGTCAACAAAATATTTGACATCGACCTTTCGTCATCTGTCCCTGTCTGTCCTTCGTATACTGTCCGATTGTTGTTCTATTGTTTGCAATATTATGTCCTTTCGCATTTATAATAATATTGGTATCGATAGAATAATATGATCATATTATTATTCATATAATATTATGTACCCTTTTTTACATCCCTTTGGAAAAAGTGCAAAGTTCCTATAGTATGATACTTTAATAAATAGGTTTCTATACGGTATATTATAATATGTCGCCGTCATCTAGTTCAATCTGCTATTTGATTGAATGACAAGCGCGTTCATTGAATGATACCATTTAATAACTAGACCAAACGTTGATTGTACAAACGTCATTTAACGTCTAACCACTAGCTGATTGTAACAGAGCGTAAAATAAGTCAGGTAATTGAATGTGTTTCATTTTTACCCACTGCGGCGTAATAGTAGTCACCAAAACAAATATGGCGATAAACAGCTCCCACAGCTGATAGTCTATGTTGATATTTTTTCGATTAAATTTACTTTAAAGTGCGTTAATTGTAATAGAACAATATGACAGTGAGAATTTATCTATTAACATGACAAAGCCCGCTATATCCCTAACATTATACTAACTGATGACGTTCAGTCAAGACGTTAAGCGTTACAGTTAACGACTTAACGAGTTGTTCTATAAGTCATGTCAAATTGAATGGTTTCATTCGATTAACGCGCTAGTCATTCAATAAAATAGCAGATTGAAGTAGATAACTGTAACAAAGACATTATGACATACGGCTTTATCACACTGGAAACAACCCTCGATAATAGCTTCTTCATATACGCCGTCTTCCATAAAATAAATTAGCTGCTCTTAATTAGTCTATAGAATCGTCCCATTTTATTATCGTCGTCGGTGAAGACATCGTAAAGTACGAACGTCGACGATTTTTTCTCTTGAATATGTGTTTTTTCTTATTCCAGACGTTACGGCTACTTTCTAGCAGCCGTAGTCAAGGGAAAGATCGACTACGGCTCTTGAAAAGTTACCGAGTATAAAAAGTATAAAAAGATGCACACTGTACCTAGTGTTTTGTCCTTATTTGTCTACTTTTCTAGCGTATCAGACAAAGATGAAACAATGTGGATTTTTTATTAGGAAAGGTTTTAAAATGTTAAAATGGAACAAATCTTTATAACACGCTTTTATGAGCTTGGGCTGTATGTATGTAACGGATTTTTACCTATCTCTAGTAGTTTAATTAATTCGAAACTTTGAATACAATATATTAAAAGCCAATGACAATGTAACAATATTTTCTTAAAATTAAAAATAACATGTTTTTTTTTAGTTTTTTTAATCTATTATTCTTATTTGATACAGCACAACGCAGAGCGACTCCTGAAGCTGATAGAGAACGTGTACCGCTGGCTGCCGCTGGGCACTATCATCAACAACCGGGTGTTCGTCGTTCACGGCGGCATCTCCGACACCACTGACCTCGACATGGTGCGGAGTCTGGAGAGAGACAAGGTATTTGTAATAGCTTGTATTTATGTCGCAGTCATCTGTTTAAATCTGCTATTCCATTTAATGAATAGCGAATTCATTGAATGATTAAAGGCCAACTCTTCAAGTCGTTGATTGTAATAGTACAGATTACTATATTATAGTTACTAAAATTAGTAATAGCTTGTATTTGTGTCGCAGTTATCTGGTTAAATCTGCTACTTGATTGATTGAGTAGCGAATTTATGGAATTAAAACCATTTAATTGAATGATTAAAGGCCAACCCTTCAAGTCATTGATTGTAACGTTTGACGTTAAAACTAAAGACCAACTCGTCATGGCTCTGATTATAAACTTAATGATTTTATTCAATTGATTCGCGTAGTCCTTCTATCAAAATATAGCAGATTCAAATGATTGCAACAGTTAGGGCCTGTTTCACCACTTCCTGATAAGTGACGAATAAGGCTATCCACCAATTAACTTGACAGATCAAGTATGGAGAATCTGTCAAAGAAGTTGTGAATAGCCTATTCGGCACTTTATCAGAAAGTGGCGAAACAGGCCCTTAAGCTTTTTTTTCGTGAAGTCTTGTTGTGAAAATTATAATAAAGGTACACCGTGTGAATAGCATGTAGCTAAATTAGGTTGTAATAAAATTAAATAATAACAAATCATTGAAAAAAAAATCTTATAATCTTTATATTAAGTCGACTTTAAATTGCATAATCCGCATTTTCATATTTAGAAATATTCCGTGCATTTCAAATGTCTGATTAGCATGTGAAAGCACATAAAAAGGAAATGCTGAACCGTCGAAAAACAGCTGAACTTCCAAAAGAAAGCGGTATTATGTGGAGCATGTTTTCAACAAAGCGGTTTTCCGCGAGCTTTGTAAGCTATCACTTGTTTGTAAGCATTTTGTACAAAAGCACAAGTAGTGTTTTAATGAAAACATTTTCTCAAAATACGAGTAGCTGTAGCAGGGCTTTTAGTTTATGTAGGAAATTAAATCTTACACGTTCTCATTTCAGTATCACAGAAATTCTCCCTAATCTATAAAAAGATAAGGAAAATTTTAAATTTTCTAGCAAAAAATACGAGCACTTTATATTTATTGTTAAGCCTGGGAGAGACATTTATACTGCTGTTAATCTCGGCCCGGGCTGTTTGTACCACCCACATTCATAAATTCTTTAAAACCCATTACATTAAATAAGTTTAATTAAGCAACAAATCACTGGCTTATTTTTTTATTTGACGCCTTCGTTGTGCTTAAGTTTTAGTTAACGTACTTGAGAATTTTTAGCTTTTCAAGAAAATAATTACTATTGTGTTCAAAGAGACAATTCATAGTTTATTAGATCAGTAGTTTACTTGGCAATAGGGGTAAAAATTTTTATAGTTATACTCAAAATATTTTTTTCATTTTAAATTATATATCCCTGTAAACAAACAACCAATTCTTCACAAGTATTTTACGACCACAATCTCTGAGATAAAATATTAAGCGTCTAAGGACATAAAAACATTAGACGAAGTCGAGACTTGAGGAAAGTTTAATAGATAAAGTTAAGAGGCAGGTGCATGTTAATGCGTCAGGCGATAACCAAGGTTTAAGAGGCGTACACAGTGCCGCCATGCCACAGAAGTCGTATTTCTCTAATAATTTCGATTAATAACATAGTCTATTAGTAATTACTGATAAGGGCACGTTCAGGCGTGCGTGTATTCTGCGCGCGCGGGTTCAGGTCGCGTGTTTTCCCAACCGCTACAGCAGAAAACGCGCACGTCTAAAATACAACACCCGACTGCCACTTATTCATAATACAGAAAATCCTATTATTGGCATTCCAATCATCATGGCCAATCCAAGGCATCATGACAAGATGACTGCAAAGTACGGCAATTTTCATTATATTTATCAGAATAAGAATTATTAGAAGCATACTGTCGTTTTGCTGGAATCGGTATTTGTTTAAAATTAAAATGGATTCTGTCCATTCGCCTAGCGTATACGCACCTTAAGTTTCAACCTCTTATGGCTGCTTTATCCTCAAGTGGTACAATTTTATCACTGTAGGATAGCAAACATCAAAGCTAGGGCAATTCGCTTATTAAATTCTATGCAGATAGCACATAATCCAGATGGTAACTTGCCATCGATATGGAAGACAATATGGAAATCTAATGTAATGTTTAAAATCACTATAAGTTGGAAAAAAAAATGGTTAGCTGAAGTAAATATAAAATACTAGATGACGCCTGCAACTCTGTTGCACCAAAATTAGTTTATCGCGCGGGAACCGTACATTTTTCCTGGATAAAAAGTATCCTATGTCCTTTCCCGGGACTCAAGGTATCTCCATGCCTTTCTGCATTAAACTCTGTTGCGTCAAAATTTGTTTACCACGCGGGAACCGTAGCTTTTTTCGGGGTAAAAAGTATCCTATTACCCTTCCCGGGCTTCAAGGTATATCCAAAACAAAATTCAGTAAAAATGGGTTCATCGGTTTAGATGTAAATATGTTACGGACACACTTTCGCATTTACAATATTAGTATGGAAGTATGGAAAGTCTTAAACGATTTTTCGGTTTTGCTTTAAAAGTTTATCGCCTTCTATTTTGAACATGAAACACGAGAAAGGTAGCATTATGATATTTAAATAACTATTATCTTTAACAAACATTGAAAAAAACTGGCATTTAATATAATATTATTATTTATCAAACAATAAATTCATGGCAGTCACAAGTCACGACACTATTATTATTATTTGTGTTGAACAAAAGTTAGAACGGCAATTATTAAAATATCATCTGTTGTATTAAATTAAGACTATAACTGTATTTTAAAAAGATTGTACGTAATTGAGAATTAAAACTCTCTATCTCCAAAACTACTGAACCGATTTTGATGAAACTTGCACTATTCCCTAATTTGAACAATACCTAGTATAATAAAAAAAGAATCACTTAAATCGGACTTGTAGTTTCAGAGATATGCACGAACAAACATAAAAACATACATACATACATACATACATACACTTTTGAAATTTGGCACATTTGTTCAGAAGCTGTTATAGATTAACATATACAAAAACTGGGCAGTTCTGGAAATATTACCTAAATACGCGTCGAATTGATAACCTCCTTTTTTGAAGTCTGTTAAAAAAATATAGGATTTACCTTAATTTAACTCATTACACGACAACACGGCAGCCAAAGATTTAGGTAGTCGTCATTATTCTTCCCCACTTCATGTGTCTTAATAACCATTTCTCGCAGTAAATCCTTCTAATTACTTCCAGCGAAAAGTAAACAAGATGTATCGTTTTTAATCACGACGTCCAACATATTCTCGATGTAAGATTAAGGACTAAGGAGACTAAAATGAACAACATTAATCTCCAAGTTTTGGTGGATGAGTTTACGTTAAAACTGGCCATGCAAAAGGGTCTCGGGTACTCCCGTAATGTTTAAACCTAATTAAAAACCATATACATATTTATATTATAACTAATATAAAGTTAAGGTAAAAGGTACGGCATTATGTTAATGGCAAGTTTATTAAAGTTTACGGTTCAGTAAAGCGAAAAGAGCGTAATATAATATCCCTGTAATGTTTTTCTTTTTTTAAATTTAGGATAAAATTGCTGGTAGATAATTATTATGCTGGCACATTTTATCCAAATAGAAAGAATTTATAAATTTTAACAAAGAGTATTAAAGTAATATTCGTGGATTCGTGACAGAAAACTTGCATAGTTTTGTGTTCTTTCCAACTATTATATTGTCTTACCTAACTTTAAATATATAAAAACAAAAATGTTATAACACGTACAATATTTAATAAGATAATATTTACGTACACAATAAGCTCAACGTTTAACGAGATTATTGTTATTCCAGTACGCGTCTCTCCTGCGGCCACCTGTTAATGAAGGCGCCGCCCCGGGTGCCGAAGGAATTGATAAAGTAGAATGGAAACAGGTAATTTTATTGTTGTATTGTTATCTATTGTTATTATATCTATAATATTATTATCTGTGGTATACAGGGTGTAACAAAAATAAGTGATAATTCTTAGGGTGTGTATGTGTTCCTTGTAGAGAGTTCACTGTGAAAGTAGCAGCGCTGAAAGACCAAATTTTTTTTCACTTTTGTATGGGGAAACTCGTGACGCTCGGGCCCTTGCCCATACAAAAGTGAAAAAATATGTTGTCTTTCAGCGCTGCTACTTTCACAGTGAACTCTCTACAAGGAACACGTACACACCCTAAAGTATTATTACTTATTTTTGTTACACACTTGTGGACTACTTAAAAAAAATATTGTATTGTGTGGGGTGCTTTTGAACATCGTTAAGATGCTACGCCGTAGCCACTACGTAGCTCCGTCGCTACGTACTACGTAGACAAAGTAGTCGTTTTGCGGTAATGTTTCAAGCACTACTTTTACTTTACTTTTACTTACTGCTAGGAATTGGTGTTACATCGAAATAAAAAAGGTGTTAAGGTTATTAAATGCTTATTGCTTATGCACACTGATCCTGCGAATCACGAAAAATCTGCTGACACTTTTACGAATCACGACAAATGTAAAAATTTACGACGTCATTGTGCTAATGGTTGCTAAGAGCGAGTGGCACAAACCTACTTTAACTATAACTATAACCATAACAAAAAGTCAAATGACCTGTCAAATCCCTAGTAAAAGTCCATTATGGTTGCCATATTTGACGATAACCTTAACTTTAACTTTAACTGCGACCCTGGTGCAATCCACCCTTAATAGTTAATTTCTATTGAAATTAGACATGCTGTCTCATATTTTTGATAACTGGCTCCAAATAATATATTATCAAATCTATATCTTAAATATAAATAAAAATGGATTTTCAAATGTGTTAGTCGCGCTAAAACTCGAAAACGGCTGAACAGATTGGGCTGATTTTAGTCTTAAAATATTCGTAGAAGTCTAGGGAAGGTTTTAAAGTGACACGAAGTTCACCGGGACAGCTAGTAAGTATATAAAAATGGATTTTCAATTGTGTTAGTAACGCTAAAACTCGAAAACGGCTGAAAGGATTGGGCTAATTTTAGTCTCAAAATATTCTTAGAAGTCCAGGGAAGGTTTTAAAGTGACACGAAGTTCACCGAGACAGCTAGTTTTGTATAAAAATGTGAAAAACAATTTGAATTGAATCAGTTCAGTTCGGAAATGAAAGTGCCCCCACCTGCGCGTCGCTCGAAACTATCAAGAGTTTGCCAAGTTCCTTAAATCAATTACAGTCAAGTTATTTTAAAGGAATAGTCAGGTAAAAGCAATCAGTGCTAGTGCGAAGTTATTACGTTGTTGACATTAAGCTAGGATCATTGTAAATTCAGTTATGAACAGCAGTGGCCTCGATAAAAAATATTTTCCAAGTTTTGCCGTTGAAAACACACAAACAATGAAGATTAATTAATTGATTGTCAGGAATATAAAAAGTTTCGGTGACGTGGACGGTAACCGGTTTCGTTCCAACTTAGACAACAATGCAGGAGGATTTTTTGCACTGTCGTAACTCGTAACCTACTGGGCCGAATAACCGACATGACCGAAAGATCAGTCTTTCTCCAATCATTTCAAGTATATTATAGTAGGCCAGGTTGGAATCACGCAGAGCCGCGGAAAGAAAGCTCACGCGTTCTCGCAATCCTGCGTGCGAAGAGTGGAAGGGTATAGACGGGTTTTTAGTGGGTAGGGCTGCGGTCAATTCACCATCTTTACGGCCGCAGCGAGTCCTACATACCCGGGGGAGAAAAAAAAGGCCAGGTTGGAATGAAACCGGTTATCGTCCGCATCACCGAAACCAGCATGGTACAGCTGTGTGAATGTTTAATACGCGTTACATTGATAAATATTTGTTATGGAATTGTATGAAAATATTTACAAAAGGCTTCAATGTTCCCGCATCGATGTTGAATCATTTGATTATAATAAATCCCCGCCATTTGTTCCACATTACAATACGGCGGAAGATTACTCCCAACAAAAAATATCGAGGTGATTTTTCCATTGACGTGTGAAATTCATTTCAGCAATCGGATGAAAATGTTTCAATGGAAAATATACTTTTTATATTTGCTAAATCAGCTTTAACAGAAAGAGGAGCTTATGAGACGATTTTGAAAGATGATATTATTATGAATAAACAAACATAATAATTATTTAGAGTTTCCATGATTTTTTTACAATTTCCTATGTTATTTTGATATTCCAAGTACATTTATCTTAAACCACTACAATTATTATTGAATTTAAGCTTCGACCTTGAAGTTTGTATTGTAATAATGAAAACATTCGATCAAAGAGGACACATCCATCAAATCGGGGAAATTGCCCTTCTCCGACAAAGTCTTAAACGGAAAAGATAAAAATGTATTATAGCCAGCCGACAGCCTCCACTTAATTAAATCCCGAACGATGTTGATTGTATAGTCCAATTATTAAAGGAATTGCGCACTCACTTATCGAACATCGTCATCATCCTGAATTTTTTTTGGTAAAAAATAAAATAGGTCCCTTTTTTACAACTAAAACTCCGCTGAGCTAATAATGAATAACAAAATATGTAAAGGGCATTTATTTTGACCTAATGTTAAACATTTAAACCTGTTTGTATTTCTTTATTCACTTTATTGCACAGGCAATCCAAAGATACTTCCATACTATTGAATACCAATATTGTAAATGCCAAAATTTGAAGATGGAGATATTAAGGACATACGAAGTCCTATTTATTTTTTCGGCATAAGAAGTATCTTATCCTGGAAAAATGTGTGGTTTCCACGCGATAAATGAGTACCGCGTTTACTTTTTAGCATAGTAGTAACAAAAGTTAAAAAAACAATTTAACCACTATAATTGTACAAAATATGTCTAAAACTGTATTTTAAAAAAGATAAAACCGACTTCAAAATTGTGCGTAATTGAGAATAAAAACTCCGTATCTCCAAAACTACTGAACCAATTTTGATGAAACTTACACCATTCCCTATTAAGTTGAATAATACCTAGTACAACAAAAAATAATTACTGAAATCAGAATGGTAGTTACAGAGATATGCGAACACAAACATAAAAACATACATACATACATATCTACACACATACATATTATTACATTTTTTTTATTTGGCACATTTGTTCAGACGCTGATACAGACTAACATAATAATATACGAAAATTGGGCGGTTCTGGAAATATTTCATACATAATACATACGTGTTGAATTGATAACCTGCTTTTCTTGAAGTCGGTCAAAAAGCACTTAAAAGCAATAGACACATTAAAACTAAAGGCACATTAGTGAGTTTGCAGTATAAGTAACAACGGTACGTGCGGCGAATGCTATTGTGGATCTCGTCTCTCGCACTCAGTTTATAGTTAGCAATTAACGGAGTTTGTCTCGATAATCCGTCTCCTTTTTTTTTTTTTTTTCCTAGCCGATTTTGTCGTAAACAATCTAAAGTGTCGATAGAAATTATACTTTCAGTGGGTTTTTTCAATCGCAATTTTAAAATTTCACGAAGTTTTTATAAACAAGTAGGGGTAAAGTTTTTTTTTTATTTCTCTGGAGAACTGATGGACGCATTTAGATATAATTTAGCACATAGGTAGAGGCCGCCCGAAGGAATAACAATTATATACTACTTTCTTCCTGATGAAAATTTTGCAGTATCCGCAGAGTTTTGTCTAGTCTATAAATACCACTTATAATTAAATTAGTTATCGGAAATAGGATAATATACGAAAATTGGGATAAGTTTAATACTGTCCAATCAACACTATCGTAATTCGTAGCACCAACGTGCTAGGAATGTTCGACTTCGAATGTTCGTAGCGGTGCTACGAACATCTAAACAAGTCCATACTAGTATTATTATAAATGTGAAAGTGTGTCCATCTGTCTGTTACCTCTGTACGCCTTAACCGCTGATCCTAATTCGGGGAGGTACGTAAACACTTTGAGCCCCTTGGAAAGGACATAGTTTAATAATAATTGTGTCCCGGAAAAATGTGCGATACCTATGCGATAAATGCATAATATTAGTAAAAATAAATATATTTAGGTCGGTCACCTTATCTACAAATATCGCGCTACAAACCCACAGATATAGCTTCCTATATATATAGGTTTGTAGTGCGAAAACTACGTTGTAGCCGAGTTTAATAGAACTAGTGTGGACGATTATATTATACAAGCGGATTAAACCGCTTAAACTGTTAAAAATGTTAGACGTGGGAGAGCCATGCTTCGGCACGAATGGGCCGGCTCGACCGGAGAATTACCACGTCCTCACAGAAAACCGGCGTGAAACAGCGCTTGCGCTGTGTTTCGCCGAGTGAGTGAGTTCACTGGAGGCCCAATCCCCTACCCTTATTCCCTTCCCTACCCTCCCCTATTCCCTTCCCTTCCCATCCCTACCCTCCCCTTACCTTACCCTATTCCCTCTTAAAAGGCCGGCAACGCACCTGCAGCTCTTCTGGTGCTGCGGGTGTCCATGGGCGACGGAAGTTGCTTTCCATCACGTGACCCGTTTGCTCGTTTGCTCCCTTATTTCATAAAAAAAACCCAGTTTATTATAATAATGTATTGTATATTAATGAAGTGACCCCTTTAATGATAGTTTAAACTAAGTTTACTATTAATTTTATTGCTTGTTGAAGATAATAAGATGTCGCCTTCGCGACTGGCGTAGATTATTCGAAAAGCATAAAAAGGTCTCTATTAGACTCTTTGTCGTAAATAAGCTTTTATCGACTTAATCTCGTTGTATTGAAGATAACATTGTAAGCGACTTTGAAAATGTTTTTAATTTACTCTATCTTGTAATGTTTATCAATATCTTTTTTTTAAATCTTCTCATTTAATTTTATAAATTTATAAAAAAGAATAACTTATTGTTAACATCCGAGTCTTTATTCATAACAATTAGTTCACGAAAAATTAAATGTCAAAGAAATTGAACAATCGCATAAAGCCATACTATACCGTATGTTATGCCGTATGCGTAGAACATTTCATTTAAAAATCTCGCTCGATACGCAGCACACTTGCTTGGTAGTACGTATTTGATCACTTATTTTACCTCTTTGAACGGTAAATTCTAAAAGAAATCCTTTCTTTCCGGCTTGAGATGATTGACTGTATTATAATATTATGACTATGTGGAGTACGTGTACGCAATTGCAAATTTGTACCTCAAGGGTTTCTATAAGTACTGCATCTTCTTTGAGGTCTGTATTCATGAAAAAAGGGGGCAAACGAGCCAACGGGTCACCTGATGGAAAGCAACTTCCGTTGCCCATGGACACTCGCAGCATCAGAAGAGCTGCAGGTGCGTTGCCGGCCTTTTACGAGGGAATAGGGTAATAGGGTAGGGGAGGGTAGGGAAGGGAATAGGGGAGGGTAGGGAAGAAAATAAGGGAGGGTAGGGAAGGGAAAAGGGTAGGGGATTGGGCCTCCGGTAAACTCACTTACTCGGCGAAAAACAGCGCAAGCGCTGTTTCACGCTGGTTTTCCGTGAGCCCGTGGTATTTCTCCGGTCGAGCCGGCCCATTCGTACCGAAGCATGGCTCTCCCACGGTAAATTAATCAATCAATCACGGTTCACGGTACAATCACAAAATTAATCAATCAGCCTTGCCTTGTAATATCCATAATTATATCAGCTAAGTAAATAAAAATGAATTTTAAATGTTGGTTTCGCTAAACAAGAACGGCTGAACCGATTAGGCTAATAATTTAAGTCTTGATTTATTCATGTAAGTCCAGGAAAGGTATTAGAAGGGGAAGTGATACGAAGTTCACCGGGTCATCTAGTTAAACATAATATAAATAATATAATTTACTAGACGTTCCGCGTGGCTTCGCCCGCGTAAATTAGATATTTCACAGACAAATTATTATTAGTCCACAAAAATAGCCTATGATCCTTTACGTGGTCTACTTCTTATGTGTGCCAAATAATATAAAAATTGTTCCAGTACTTCGTGAGAATTTCAGAGAAAGAGACCCTTTTAAATAATTTCCCCCGTTTTTTCCACGTTTTCCTCTATTTCTTCGCTCCTATTAGTCTTAGCGTGATAAAATTTAGCCTATAGCCTTCCTCGATAAATGTGATATCTAACACTGAAAGAATTTTTCAAATCGGACCAGTAGTTCCTGATGAGAGAGATGCGCGCGTTCAAACAAACAAACAAGCTCTTCCGATTTTTAATATTATTATAGACCAGGGGTCACCAAATGGCGGACCGCGGTCCGCATCCGGACCGCCGACCCATTGTGTGCGGACCAAGCATGTTCGAAGATGAACTTCGTTAAAATTAATTTCGGTCTATACATACTGATGAACATGTAGCAACAAAAATTGTCACTTTTCTCATTGATACAAATACCTTTGTAATTTCAGTAATTACATTAATTGTTTAATTTTTTTTATGTGCGGACCGCATTTTATTTCTTAAAACTAATTGGAAACCCCTGGTATAGACTATATAATATATTATATAGGTTAAAGTGCATTCAAATAAGACCATCCTAATATAAATCACGAGCGCTATAAAAGTGGATCCGGCTTAGCAGATACACAGATTAACAATTGAATGCCGCTGCAGCTGAAACAATATTGGCTCTGTATCACAAAGGAGTTGAGACCCTACTTAAACAACATTCAGAACCGAAGATAAGTAAATGATACTGCTCATTTACATAGAGCTTTCAAACGGTTTGGGATAGGTTTTCATCTTGAATAATATCGAGCTCGATACATATTATTTTTATCATACGAGATATGACAAAAATAATAACTTATAAATTAACTAGACATTCCGCTCGGCTTCACCCGCGTTAATTAGATTTTTACAGACAAATTAGTCCACAAAAAATAGCCTGTGATCCTTTACGTGGTTTACTTCTTATCTGTGCCTAATAACAGAAAAATTGCTCCAGACTCCAGTAGTTCGCGAAATAAACCCTTTCAAATAATTTCCCCCGTTTTTACCACATTTTACTCTATTTCTTCGCTCCTATTAGTCTTAGCGTGATAAAATATAGCTTTTAGCCTTCCTCGATAAATGGGCTATCTAACACTAAAAGAATTTTACAAATCGAACCAGTAGTTCCTTAGATTAGCGCGTTCAAACAAAAAAACAAACGCTTTAGAATTATAATATTAGTACTTATAGATTTTAGACTCCAATCAATCTATTGCTTTGTTTATTAATCGGCCTATAGAAACAATTTCTGCGAACGAGCGGCCATACTGAGGCAGTTTGCGAGTGATAAAAAAGCTGTCAAATGAAAACAAAAAAAACAAACAGTTTTACAGCTTCAGGAATACTTTTGAAACAAAATATGATCCCTTTCATCATATGATTGAAAAAGCTTAAATTGATAACGAAATTGATTCTCCATACAAACAGACCTATCTAGCCGCTTCACTAGTTTTTATTTGCTCTGCAACAAATACGTTTTGCTTTGGGTAAATATATTTTCGCGAGCTGTTGTGACTGTGAGTGTATACGAGTAGTCTATACAGTGTATAGTATACTGTATAGTTATGGAAAATATCGAGTCCGCTCAAAACGCCGACTAAATGGATTTCGAGAACCCCCTATATAATATTATGTATATCTATACGATTGCTTTTATAAAGGATGAGTGTGCTTACACGAAGTATTAAACCGCCAAAATTTCATAATGCTGTTAATATTAGGTATAAGCACCTTTTGTGCTGAAGGAAGATTAAGAGCTTATTATAACAGGATTTAGTAATAAACCGTGTTGACGTCAGTTATAGGTTTTTCCAGGCAAATTATTGTTATTCGCCTATTTAGATTGGATGATTTATAATTTATATATTTACATACATAATAGTGATACTTAGTTATACCTAAAATAATAGATGATTTTTACTCACTTTCATTAACAGGGCATTAATATTTAAATCAAAAGAAAATCAACAGACACGATCTTTTTTTACCGATGTGAAGCGTCCACAAATAGAAGTATATCTAAATTCTTACTTGGGATTTAAGTATATTCCCAAGGGTTACCCGAGTTATTTTGGTGTGTTTGCTTTAAAGACGTTTTTAGCAATTTATCTCAAATGGATTCTGAGTTTGACACCTAATTCCGGTGTGATACGTGAAATAGAAATCCCACACAAGATTGGACATGTTCGTCCCAGATTTTCACTAGTTGGTATTCAACGGAAAATCGAAAGGAATTTAGAGTAAGGAATCAAAGCAGTTAGTGATGGGTTGATTCAGACCGCAACACGACGCGTAGATGCATTACTAAATTTATATGGATTTGACAGATTCGCAAGATGTCTCACGTAATTGAAATCTATCAAATCCATACAAAATGCCGCGCCACGCCTCGCCTTGCCTCGTCGCGTTGCGGTCTGATTTGACCCATGAAACAAAATACATACTATTGTAATAAACCGGTAAATAACACTTTTTGAGCCTTTACAAAATGGCTTGATTCAGGGACTTATTTTAAGGTTTGCTAGTGTATCCACTTATACTTAATAATAATAATAATACTTATATAATAAATATCTATTTATTTCGTATATATTACGTATAACTGTGAACACAATAGAAATTAGAAAGTAATGATTTCAGATTTGTACAAAATATAACATTATAAAGTCATAGCATCCGAAAAACGTATTGTAAAATAAATTTTCATATAAATTTCATAGCTAAGTCAGTTTATGGCTTCTGTGATAGGTTAGACGCTTATATTTTATAGGATATAAAAAACTGGTAATATTTTGAAAGGGTCAACAATATTTTTACGAATTAGCCTAGTTCTCTACCCATTTCATGTTCTGTAATGTCTTTTACGTGTTTCAAATAAAACAGAGCTGGCCAAAAATCTTTTGTACCTTCCATAAAATTAATGTTCCGTATTTATTTTATTGCTCTGTGAAAGTTTCGTGTACAAAATATATTTTATATTGTACAAAGCTGAATTAATATTTTTATCTATGGGCACTCTACATCCTACTGGAGGTAGAGCGCTTATAGATATAGCCCTTAGCAAGGGGTGCTAAGTACCATCGAGGAAATTGATTCCTAGGCAGTTGACGGACCTACGTCGTTTGTAGGGCTTATGTCAATTCAATGTTAGCTGTGAATTGTGATCGGACGTATATGGGTTTGACGGCTTTGACCGAACGCGACCGAAATACGTAGGTCTAGGTCTACAGCTATCTGCCTATGAATCAACTTCTCTAATAGTACATAAAATAGTACTTATACAGTCGATAATTATTATGTTACTAGCTGTCCCGGCAAACGTTGTTTTGCCATATAAAGTATTTCCACTTCAACAGTTGATACAAAATCTTACCCCCTCTTTTGTCCCCTAAGAGGGGTGGGGGGGGGAAAATGTTTAAACACCAAAATATGTTAAGTTGGAAAACACAGTATATAATATGAAGTAAGTCGATTAAAGAAAAAAGTTTGATACAAAACTGACCCCCTCTTTTGTCTCATTAGAGGGGTGGGGGGAAAAAATTTTATACACCAGATGTTAAGTTGGAAGAAGACAAATATATTTGCGAAAACCGCATTGAAATCGGATCAGTAGTTTTCGTGTGATGCTGGAACAAACATACAGACAGACAGACAGACAAAAAACTAACCACATTTTTGGCTTCTATAGCGATGTAATGACACCCCCCGCTTATTATTTTTTGAATATCTTGTACAGAATTTCCATTTCTACAGTTTTATTATATGTATAGATACCAGTATGCATGTATGTAGTCGTAATTCTACTGTTATGTAATGCAAATGAAAATAAATAAAACACATAATATCATATACTCACCAAACAGTTTAAATATTCATAAGGGCAACAACTTGTTGAACAAGTGGATACAAGTGAAATTCCATTCGTGACCTTCTTTTTTATGAAAAAAGGGGCAAACGAGCAAACGGTTTACCTGATGGAAATCATCTTCGTCGCCCATGGACACTCGCAGCATCAGAAGAGCTGCAGGTGCGTTGCCGGCTTTTTACGAGGTAATAGGGTAGGGGAGGGATAGAGAAGGGAATAGAGGAGGGTAGGGAAGGAAATAAGGGAGAGTAGGGAAGGGAAAAGGGTAGGAGATTGGGCCTCCGGTAAACTCACTCACTCGGCGAAACACAGCGCAAGCGCTGTTTCACACCGGTTTTCTTCGCTTCCTAGTAAATAATCTCTGTATACGCTTCGGCAAATAGGATCACTTCACGATTTTCCAATAATAAGCGTCCCATCGTCCCACAACAAGTCAGAGGGATGTAAGAACATAATTGTTATCCTGAAAGCCGTTTTGATGTATTATCACTACAATTACTATCCTAATGGATCCTATAATGGTACGTAGGCGTCGCAAGGGTAAATAATAGCAATTATAAGGTTAGGTTACATTAATTACTTATGATATTTCATGTCTGGGAGTAATGTAGTGATACCGTAGCTATTACGTGTTGATAAAATCTACGGCGGTCACGGAAGCCGATGCCATAATGCAGTGTTTTTCAACCTGTGGGTCGCGACCCCCTTGGAGCAGCTTTGTGTAGGGTGTCGCCAGAGGTCGAGAAAAAGAAAAAAGACAATGTAGTTTGAAAAGGTAAAAGAGATTTAAAATGTTTTAAGAGGATAAAATTCATAAACATACATGTGGACTGTGGAGGGGCATGGGTTGTGTCGCGAAATATTTTCTCATACACACATCATAAAAAAGGTTGAATGACACTGCCTTAAGATGAAGTGGTAGGGTGCGCATCGCGTTTCTGAGGGGGTGAGGTATGAAGCGTGGCGGGAGCATGCGCGGGGCAACCATCTTCCGCCCCGCGCACGCCTGCTAGTAGGTGCGTAGCGGCGACCGGGCATGCGAGTTCAATATTTTACCCTCTTATTATCTTCTTTTAGATATTTTTTTTCCTTAGTAGGCATAAATGAGAATAAAGGTCGCCGCACACTTGACCGGGTATAGTTATAATTGATATTATATTGTTTTTGAAAAATTTTTTTCTTAGTTGGTATTGTATGAATAGAAATAAGGGTCACCATACACTTGACCGGGTATCGGTATCGGTATCGGTTGTTTGAAACACTTTTTAACCTCAGTAGGTATGAATGAGTAAAAATGAGAATAAGGTTTACCGTACACTTGATGTACACACTTATCGGTTGATTGTACAAGAGAATACCGATACTTACCTCATTAGTTACCGATTCCAAATTGTCTCGAATATATGAATGAATGATATTCAAAGTACAAGCCTACTTGACATACGTTATGAGATAATATGTCATATTTATTAGGTTATTATGTCAGAGTATACAACAGTCAATTTATTTATAAAAATATATTTATTAATTTTTAGGGTTCCGTAGCCAAAATGGCAAAAAGGAACCCTTATAGATTCGTCATGTCTGTCTGTCTGTCTGTCTGTCTGTCTGTCCGTCCGTCCGTATGTCACAGCCACTTTTCTCCAAAACTATTAGAGCTATACTATTGAAACTTGGTAAGTAGATGTAGTCTGTGAACCGCATTAAGATTTTGATGCAAAAATGGAAAAAATATTAAAAATTTTAGGGGTCCCCATAGGTACAACTGAAAATTTAAAGCAATAGATTTGGATTTAAATTTCTCCAAATGTGAACTTTTTTTAACGGCCCAATCGCACAGCCGCATGACGTAATAATGTCTAAATTTAACAATTTGGCCCCTAGTATCAAAATTCTCAGTAAAGAATCTCTCCGCCTTCTAGGTGCCCCTATATTCAACGACGGTTTTGAGCCTTACGTTTCGGAACAAAAACAAAAATTCGTAGTATCTTCTGGCAAACTCGTCGCAATAAAATCCCATATGGCTTACCAAATAATTCGTTTTTGTTTGTTTGTGCCCCAATTCACATATGTCCTGAGGTGCTGCCCTCTATGGGAGTACCCCAACCTTCTTTCCCATTTAGACACTATTTTAAAAGACACAATAATGAATATTTTCAACTGCCAAATCTCTGACACCTCTTAGGCCCAAGCTACTTCCCTTCCTGCCTTCCTTTCTTCAGCTCACGGCATTCATCCTCTTTTCATCAAAATCATCACCAATTCTTCTGGAAACGTAGGCATTGAGTCACTAGCTGAGGCGATCAACGCTTGGAAACGTGTTTGTCCTAGTGACGTTTCAGTTAACCCCAATATCCAAAAGAATTGGGATGAACCACTAATCAATTTGGCACAATCAGAAATTCTAAATTCCTCGTCCACCACAGATCGGGCGCGTCTTCTAGCGTCCGCCGAGCCGGAATCAGGCTACTGGCTCCAGGCTAACCCATCATCCAATACCGGAACACTTTTAGATAACCACACATTCAATCTTTCACTCAGTTTGCGACTAGGAGCCAATATCACCGAACCCCACCGCTGCCCCTGCGGCGCCGCAGTAGACCGCCAGGGTCACCACGGTCTATCTTGTCGACGCAGCACCGGCCGCCAGTCCCGCCATGCCTCCTTGAACGACTTTATCCGCAGGGCCCTTGTCTCCGTCAACGTGCCGGCTACTCTAGAGCCGAACGGTATCGCACGTGACGACGGCAAAAGGCCCGACGGAATGACGCTCGTTCCGTGGAGCCGCGGGAGGCCTCTTGTCTGGGACGCCACCTGCGTGGATACGCTAGCGGCGTCGCACGTGACGGCCACAACGAGAGAGACGGGAGCTGCGGCGGCACAAGCAGAGACAAACAAAAAAAAGAAATATGAGGCACTGGGGAACGACTACTTTTTTTTACCCTTCGGTGTCGAAATCCTGGGTCCGTGGGGCCCTGGTGCCAAGCTACTTTTCAGAAAATTGTCCCAAAGACTGGTTCAGAAAACTAACGATCCCAGAGCTGGCGCTTACCTCGACCAACGTATCAGCCTTGCGATACAAAGAGGTAATGCTGCCAGCCTCTTGGGTACTTTGCCCGCAGCCTCCGACTTAGATTTAGTTTTTTATATATTATAGTGTTTCTTTATTATTATTATTATTATTATTATTATTATTATTATCCCCTTTGTTTTATATGTAACTAATTAGCTGTAATTATATTCTATTTGTAATAAAAAAAAATATTATTATTATTTATTTATACACTATTTTTATTTGAATACTACGAATATTTATTCGCCATCGACACCTATATTAATGCATAATAAATTATGTGTAAGTCTCACCCTTCTAAAACTTGAACAGAATTATCTGAACATTTTTTTTATATTTGGTTGCACAAGATATTTTATATCTGTAAGAAACATAATAACATTCAACAAGGTTTATATCTGTAAGAAACATAATAACATTCTTCTTCATTCTATCTCTTCGGTCTTCAAACGCAAAAGACAAATCATTACCATCCTATTTGTTAGGAGTCCCTAAATGTGTTGTTCTAGTAACTGTTCAATATTGTTATTGATACTGGACAATACTTTTATTCTCATTTCTACTCATTCATACCTACTAAGGAAGCAATTGTGTCAAAAAAATATTATAAGTATCGATACCCAGTCACGTGTACGGTGACCCTTATTTCTACTCATTCATACCTACTGAGGAAAAAAAAAATTAAAACAAGATAATACCGATACCGATACCAGATCAAGTGTGCGGTGACGCTTATTCTTATTTCTACTAATTCATGCCTACAGAGGAAAAGAATAGTCAAAACAAGATACCCAATACCCATATCGGTACCCGGTCAAATATGCGGTGACCCTTATTCTAATGCCTACTGAGGAAAAAAATAACGTCAAAAAAAAGATAATACCGATACTCAGTCAAGTGTACGGTGACCCTTATTTCTTTTTTTTCCCTTAACTCTTTTTTTTTTTTTTTGAATTATTCTTCTTTTCCGCAAAAGGGATATTTTTGCCCTCTGCAGTTTTTATTTCCCATTTTCACATCAAATTCTCGTAAAGAGCGGGCCGACGAGTAGTACGTGTCTGCTTGCGACGAGGCTCCGCGGCCGACTGAATCGCCACCCCGCATCCCCGCCGCCCTCATACAGTGCGAGCGTTATAGGTTATTATTTTATTTTGAATGACTAACTATCATTTTAGTGAAAACCATAAATACTACCTTATGGGATTTGATGAAAGGTTTATGAAAACATAAATTTTTTACTAGAATTGTATCTAAATTCGCCGTAAAATCGAAAAATTGCAATAAAATGGCAATTTATGATGATTTTCACGATTTTTTTCTATCGAGGCAAATTACTTTAATCGTGTTTCGAAGAATATAACGTTATTAGGCATATCTTCACCCTTACGCCGGTATGAATAACATTGTATGAATTTTAGCGGTTGATATCTAAAAACAGGTTCAAAGATACCCTAGATCGCGATATTATACGCTTCTGGCCCTACCACTTCATCTTAATGAAAGGCCGGCCGCGGCTACGTCGTTAAATAAATTAACTGACCTCACTTACTAACTACTTTTTAACCCCCGACCAAAAAGAGGGGTGTTATAAGTTTGACGTGTCTGTCTGTCTGTCTGTCTGTCTGTCTGTCTGTCTGTCTGTCTGTGGCATCGTAGCATCCAAACGGGTGGACCGATTTTGATCTAGTTTTTTTTGTTTGAAAGCTGACATGACGGTGAGTGTTCTTAGCTATAGTTCATCATCATCAGCCTGCTCATTGCTGAAATATCACGGTATATCTGGTTCGTGATAGGACGATTAGCAACTTGCAGTCGTTTGATGGGTTTTATATTTTGCATCCTGGTTCGAGACACTTATGAATATATACACATTATTGGAAAGTTGACCTGGTGGTGCAGCATCACCTGGTAATCAATAGGATACCCAACTCCTCACCAACTTAGAGCAGAGGTTTCGTGTTTGGGCTCATTTTAATTGCGACAACCAGTAAGACGTAGATAAACAGTAAATATTTGCATGCTGCTGCTGCAGCATCACCTGGATTCTATAGGAGCCAAGCTCCGTATGAACCTAAAGTGGAGGTTTCATGTTTGGGCTCATATTGATGGCCTCATCCAAGAGGACATATTTTATAGATGGTATTCATTGGGATATGATCCAGTTGATAGGAATTATTCTGCACAAGTTTAAAAAGCATAAAATAAAATTAAATTAAGAAATTAAAAAAAACCCCCGCCAAAAAACTTTAAAAAGTAATGAAATAACATTTCCTGACTTTAAGTTTAAATCATTCCTAAGAGTAAAGTAATATTTTAGTCCATAATTGTTGTCAAGGTCTGTCGGGGGACCGCTAATGTAGATGTTTGATTTCACATAACAATATAAATTAAGGGTCTGTTCACAGCGACCCGAATCGAGAGAATCAGCGACTATTATGGCGATACAAAATGCAAAAGTCGCTGTTGTGGTAGTTTACTTAGCGGTCCCCCGACACACCTTGACAACAATTATGGACTAAAATATTACTTTACTCTTAGGAATGATTTAAACTTAAAGTCAGGAAATGTTATTTCATTACTTTTTAAAGTTTTTTGGCGGGGGTTTTTTTAAATTTCTTAATTTAATTTTATTTATCAATGCTTCTTTCAGCTGTGAAATTCATGATCACGTTTTAAACTAATTACTATCTTTTCGCCCTTTCCATTTAACTTTTTTAAATCAAAGCGGCCTTTTATTACATCAAGTCATGCATTTTTACACAGTGTACCTAAACCAGGTGATAATACTTTAGGATGTGTATATGTCCCTAATGTAGAATTCACTGTGAAAGGAGCATTGCTGAGAAAGCATTTTTTTTTTCAAGGTGAAAAAAAGTTACTCTTTCATCGCTGTTACTGCGAACTAACACTATATTAATAGGGGTCCCATAGTCCATACACATCCTAAAGAATTATATCTCTTTGTTTTGTAACCCCAGCTTGTATATTATGTTAAAACAATGTATGCAGTTAGGCACAGCAATACTGCGACAGCCGTAACGACAAAGGCTCTAAATTACAGACTATTTTTATTTCCCGCTTGTAATATAATAGGGGACCCGTACGTACCCTAAAGTATTATTCATCAGTTATCACTTTGTTTTGTTACACCCTGTGTGCCGAATGTGAGTTTTTTGTTTCACATGCGATCGTGAACGCGTTTTGGCGTTTACTAAGATTTTGTATGTACAGCGCCACCTAGCGATGCTCACGGGAGTGAGCCCAGCCCAGTGAGTAATCCGTATGGGATTACTCACTGGGCAAACAAAATCTTATTAAACGCCAAACGCGTTCACGATTGAATGTGAAACAAAAAACTCACACTCGGCACACTGTAATCTAGGCACTTTGTTGCAGGTGTTCGACATAATGTGGTCGGACCCGCAGGCGGTGGGCGGGTGCGTGGCCAACACGCTCCGCGGTGCCGGCACGTACTTCGGCCCCGACGTCACCGTTGACTTCCTCAATCGGAACAAGCTGAGCTTCCTCGTTCGCAGCCACGAGTGCAAGCCCGGCGGATACGAGATCATACACGACGGCAATGTAAGTTTGGCTTTCTTCAGTTTCATCTTTCTATTTAGTACTTCTACGTCTGTCTATTTAGTACTTCTTATTAGGCTTCAGTCTTGAAATGAGCGGACAGCGGTGCGGGAGCGGCGGCGGCGCGTTCCAATGTGAAGATTTATATTATTACTGGGGGGCTCTCGGCGCGGCTCTTGTATCCAGCTAGTTTACAGGCCAGTTTACAGGCCGTTGCATAGACACGGCCTGTAAACTGGCTGGATATAAGAGGTCGTAATAGCCCGCTGAGCCTATAACATAATATCCCACCAAAAACATTTCATGTAAATGTTACCTCGATGACCACAAAATATTTTTCCTGTGAAAAAGACATCAGATCTAATGTAGAGCCAGCGTGCCAGTAGTAGCGAAACAGAGAAGCCATAAATACTTACTGATAATAATAATAATATGTAGAATTTGTTAGAGTTAGGGTCGATAGAGTTAGGCCTTGTAGATTCAGAAGCTTGGCACTACATATTTAGATCTGATGTCTTTTTCACAGGGAAAACCTTTTGTGGTCGTCGAGGTAACATTTACAAATTACATGAAACGTTTTTGGTGGGGTTTCAGCCCTTTTTGTAAGTTGCTACTTGCTATGCAGTCTTTTAGTGTTTTTTTTTTATTTTTTATAAAAAGGTTTTTAGTTAATGTCCATCCCGTGCACAAACTTTCATGTTCTAATTCATAAAATTGGTGAAAGTCTCATATTTAAACTTCAATTACTTAACTTATTTTACGGCGTATAACCAAATTTCGGCGTAGTTTAGATATCAATAAAATATTAAAAGTATTCAATTGAAACTTTGTGTGTTTAATGAGTCTATTATTGACATCATATCCTGAGAATAAAAACTATATCTGGTACATCGGAAACCAACTCTATAAGGGTAAACATCCACCTCCCCCATTTTATAGGCTGGGGGTAAAAATTACTAGTTTATGAATTTTTTGTTAGTTGTATTAATAAACTTAGATTACATACCCAGCTTTCTAGCACTTCGGGAAGTAGCCAAACATTTTGATGATCATCAAAATGAGTACAGTAGTCAACCAAGTTTTGTTGATAACTGCAGAACCCTAAAACGGAACCCTAGCCAGCTGATTTTTTGTATATTGGTAGGTTAATAGTTATATGTAATTTAAGAGTAACCTTGTCCTACAAATAAAACAATCCATATTTTAGGACCATCAAGTCAAAGTATGAAATCCTTTCTAACTCTGTTAGCTACCACTTTCGAGATTTTTCGAAAATAAAACTGTTGCTCGTCTTATCAAAATGTAGCTACTCACAAAAAATTAGCTTGTTAGTAATCACAAAAAAATTTGTTTGACCATTAACGTTATTCGGAGGAATATAATATAATATTATGACGTATTTTTAATTATTAGGTAGTAACTGGATTCTGAGTAAATAACTTACTATTTTATAATGCGCTAACGTTGATTCTCTAAGTATTAATCATGTTCCTTCATAAGATCGTTTAATGGCTACACTACATAATTATATGGCTATATTTGTAATGGCTGAACATTAATCACAAGTGTCTAAATATTTACACTATCCAAGCCAACTGCATTTTATACTGTAAACAAACGTACCTACACCACAACATACACTATCATGTAATGTGCCGTGCATTCATAAAGATGACAAAGTAGAAATCTATAATCCTACGTACGCTGTGTCTAATTTTTTATTTTTAAAGCCCAGGAGACAAAAAGATAAAATTTTGAGGTGTCTGTGTATTTGTGCTTATTGCAAGATCTTTACCAAATTATCTAAAATGAAAACAAATATTTTGATACAGTTTTAATTTTTACAAATGTTGATGCTTTACCCCCATGGGTTATTCTGAGTCCTGGGTTAGAAAACCACACCAGAAAGTGTATTCTAACTACTTCTCGAATTCACTGCAGCCATGTGTAAAATCAATACAATGAATTACATATGGAAAGTTTCTTGTAAACTAGATAAGAAGCTCAATAAGTTCCAAATTAATCCTAATTATCACAGTCCTATTTCAATGATTCAGATTAATTCATTGAATTATCTTTTAGATCTAGCTGCAATATATTTCAACACAAGTTAGCATTAAACCAGATTCTCTAAGGTTCCTATAGATATTCTTTAGGATTTTTCTCTATCTGGTTATGGTGTGTGGTCTGGGTATGTCGGTTAAATAGATTTCACTGTGAAAATAGCAGACTTTTTTGTTATTTGTATGGACAAGCGCCCCAGCGTCATTTTTCCATACAAAAGCTGGAAAAATTTTGCTCTTTCAGCGCATATACATAGTGAACTCTATACAGAGGACTCAATGCTTTAGGGTGAATATGAGTCCTCTGTATAGAGTTCACTATGTATATGCGCTGAAAGAGCAAAATTTTTCCAGCTTTTGTATGGAAAAATGACGCTGGGGCGCTTGTCCATACAAATAACAAAAAAGTCTGCTATTTTCACAGTGAAATCTATTTAACCGACATACCCAGACCACACACCATAACCAGATTACAGATATAATGCTTTAGGGTGAATATATCACTCTGTACATCCCATAATATTATATCAACCATTTTTATTTTACAGGTAATAACAATTTTCTCCGCTTCCAACTACTACGAGTTGGGTTCGAACAAGGGGGCCTACCTCAAGCTCCGAGGGAATGCTCTTGAGAAGCAGTTCGTACAGTACACCGCGGCGGTGTCCCGGACTCGTCGGTTGACCTTCCGTCAGAGAGTCGGGCTGGTGGAGGCGTCGGCCATGAGAGAGCTACACAGCCACATCATGATGGCCAGAAGAACGCTGGAGGCGACCTTTCGAAGCATGGACACTGATGGATGTGGTATGTATTTTTTTAATCGCTGCTAATAGAAGAAGGCAATGGACTTTAAAATCCACGCATACATCTATTTTCAACTTTGTTTATTATCACTGAATAAAGTGGATATAAGTTCATGAATTATTAGTATACGATTACGTTTAAAATTATCTTTTCATTAAAACTTTATTAAAAAATACAATGAATGTTTTAGTCTAATGTCTATGTTTAATAGTAATAAGGTCTTGGATAGTGATATTTTTGTTATCTAGGAAGGTTTTCGTTTCATCCAACACGGATCCCGATACGATGTCTAGCATGTTGTACTCGTAAATTGTCTTGTTGTATGCATAGTACTGTACAATTGTTCCTTCCATGGAGTAAGCGGTGGGTCTGTACTTGGCTTCTTTGAAGTCAATCCCCGCTTTCACGCTGGTTCCATTGGTGTATATTATGTAAACACTGTCATCGACCACAACAGGAACAAAATCTCTCATAACAAAAGCCGGTTTGATGAGCTGAACGTTTGTAGGATTTTTGGGAAGTCCATCAACTTTTTTAATACCTTCTGTAGTGCAAATTTTTACTTGTTTATCGCTCGAGTAGAAATAGAGATTGTTGTGATAGTCCAACATTATTTGCTCCGCATCGACTACATCATCGATTATCTCTTTAGTATTTCCTTTTTCTGTTACTTTGTATACTTCTTTTTTGGCTGTCAAAATGTATATTGCATTTCCATACTCTTCCTTGGCTATTCCGATGATGTCATCACTGATTGATCCGAATTTTTCTACGGCAGTTTGCTCGTCATTGTAAACGTAAAGTCCGTCACTGGCGCCAATGAAAACGACTGTGCCATTGTCTCCTGAAGCTGCCATGTCTTTACCATTCTCCAAAAGTTTTGTCACTTTATTCTTCTTCATGACTGATACACCTTTGTAACTTTTTCGGCCATCTTCCGAAATATCTGCTTCAGTGAAGAATAGAACAAGATCCATAACTTTCTCTTTAGGATTCGGTTCAGAAGGCACATCTCTATTAAAGATAAGGGAATTGAAAGGAACTAATATGCTTACGATGTCATGGTTTGATTTGTATTTTATCCGTTCACTGCGATAGAAATTACCGTCGATCACCATAACATAACTTTCGTTTTCTTTAGTTGCGGGTGCCGCTGCAGCGATACCGATCAGAAACAGCAGTAAGAACCCCTTCATTGTAAATTCTAAAACAAAAAAAAAATATATAAAAATTCGATCACAGAAAGCAATAACTGATATAAAAATAGTTGAGAGTTGCTGTGATTAAAACTATATTTATATCTTATTAAAATAGGAATAGTAGTCCAAGTAAAAGGTTTATATTTTGTATACCAGTACGAAAATTGTTGCTCTTATTTTTTTGTCTTCGACTTAATCGGGTAAAAATTAACAAGGCGGTAAGGTAAAATATCTGCTTTTTGTTAATAATAGTTAATGTTTCATTATGTATGTTAAAGAAATAATTAATTAAGGTTACCTGCAGGTCGGTGACACTTGAGGTCTTTGTATAAAATTTATTTTTACACCAACGTTGCTACAGTATATGCTGTATTCAGCTAAGATATATTTCTGTCACTGAGTTAATGCGAGGGGCTTGTTTTATATACTCCGTTTAAGACACACGCATGACGCAAACAAAAACATGTACAGGAAGAGACACTTAATCCTAATAGGATTCTCGGTACGCCAAATTTATTGAGCCTAGGGTCAGTTCACACTGAAGGTTGAAACGAGACGTGACGCGACGAGTAGTAGAGATGCAAAATTGTAATGTCAATGCCAACTCTTTACGTCTCGTCTGATGTAACCAGACCCTAAATAATGAGAGATAATGATCCCACCATTAAAAATGAAAACTTTACATCTGGGAATTCTTGCTCTGATCAAACATTCTACTTATATTAATGTGACTTAAAATACAAGCTCATAATAATAATAATTGATATTAGTACTCATTAAAATGTATATTTTGTATGTAACCGTTAATTCCAATTTATTTTATTTGCAATCCTTGTATGTGGAAATATTTGTCAAGCTACTTTTACTTTGGCCAGCATTTAGAAATACATAAATTATTGATGCTAGTCGTGCAAGTGGTCGTGCAGACTATAGATAACGCTCGCAACTCCGTTGCGCCAAAATTCATTTATCACGCGGCAACCATACATTTTTCCGAGATAGAAAGTATCCTATATCCTTTCCCGGGACTCAAAGTATCTCCTTGCCAAATTTCAGCACAATCGGTTCAGCGGTTTGAGCGTGAAGAGAGAACAGACAGACAGACCGACACACACTTTCGCATTTATAATATCTATTATTGTGGATGGAAGTAATTAACTTATACATAGGTAATATTATAATAATAAAAAAGCGGCCAAGTGCGAGTTGGACTCGCCCATGAAGGGTTCCGCAGCAGCAATAAGGTTTATTTTTATGAAATTAAAAGGTTTTTGATTTATTTTTATATTTCAGTCGATTTAATGAAATTTTGATTAAGGTTTACCATTTATGACGTATAAAAAAAATTACTGGCTAGATCTCGTTCAAACCAATTTTCGTTGGTAGATTTTGTAGTAATCTACATCATATATTTTTTTAGAATTATCATGCCCCTACTTTAGAAATTAAAGGGGGGGACACACATTTTGAATTTATAAGGGTTCCTTTTTTGCCATTTTGGCTACGGAACCCTAAAAAATATATATTATGTTAAAAAAAAGAGTCGGGAATCAAGTGACCAAATCTCCTCTCCGGCCCATTTCCTTAATTTCGCTCGCCCACGCGACTACTTGTAAAGCAAAACTCGTCTACTTTTTTCAATTGACCATCTTCATAGGACCCCCGTAAAGTTGAGCGAACATCATAGTATCAACATTCAGTAAATGTTTCTGTGATAGGAAGACATTATATTATTTTATTAGTATCTCAATGAATGTAATCTCTTGTTCGATTTATATATTATGCGTCCGCGCGAGTGCGATTACTAAACTACACCGCGAGATCACAAGCATATTTTGTTTAGAGAGGATGCAGTACAATAGTGTATATTATGGCTTGGCTGTTTCGTTATTTAAACTTCAGATCATAAACTAAATATTCGCCTCACCTCCACCACGGTAGCGAAACAGCGAAGCCATACATACTTACTGACATGTAGAATTTGTTGGAGTTAGGGTCGATAGAGTTAGTCTATGTCCTTTCTCAAGCTCTAGACTAAATTATTCTGTGTACAAAATTTCTTTACAATTGGTTCAGTAGTTTTGGCGTGAGAGCGTGAGAGATAGACAGAGATACTTTCGCATTTATAGTATGGATGATTTTTGTAGCATAATGTAATGACTAATGACATTGAAAAGGCATAAATAAAATTCACGTTTTACAGCGTTTCACGGACGCAAAGATGATGATGACTTCTCTCGATGTTATTTCGGTATAATTACGTAAAGAAAATTTTCCCCACGGAGTAAAAACATATTATTTTCCCATTCAAAACACCCACTTCATATGGTACCTAATTGATTGCCAGAATTATTAAAAGGTAGGCGTAATTTCAATACAGTATTTTAGCTGTAAAGAACTTGTCCGCACAGCGAATTTTAACCGCGCGAATTTTTTTTCGCACTTCTGTAACACATTGACTCTTACGAGAGTATACGCACCATAGATATCAGAACAACATAGCTCTGTGATCCGCACTGTGGATGAAAAAATTGTAATAAATAAATTCGCTCCAATAAAATCCGCGCGATTAAAATTCGCAGTGCAGACAGTCCCTTACACCTTATACCTACAGGTATGTATACTGTTTTGTTAATGAAGGTTAATGAATTGGGTGTAGATTTATTTTCTTGAGCCCTTACGAAGGTAAACGCTGTAATAATTATTTTTAATTTATTAACGGGGAAAACAGAATTAAATTTTAAAAAAAAACAAATAAAATACAAGTGTCCAAACCGTTGATAAATTCTGTTTTATTTTTCCAAATTATAATGATTATTTTAAAATATTACATACTAGGATAACTTCTGTAAAAATATATGCATTTTTAATTTTTAAATTACTGCAGTCAACAGAGAAGTTCAGTTAATTGAGTAGTCAATATCTATTCACAATATAGGTAAAGATCAAAATGAACCCACTTTAGTTTAGCGTGTTCCTAACCCAGCTGTAGCATAGTTTACTATAAATAGTTACGCTGTAGCTCCTGTCGACCATGGCGATGATAATGATCCAAGTAAATACATTTATGCGTGAACACAACAAACCACTCGTATTAATATGTTATTGACAAGCGTGTTCAGCGTGTTGGTCTAAGAGCCAGCAATAGCTAGACTGTCCTCATTTTATAAAAGCTGAAAGTTTTCCTGTATATGACCCCTATAGAGGTGAGATTTGAGAACGACCAGTAGCTATGTAAAGGTGTTCCCAGACAGAAGTTATAATTATAACGTTAGATAACATTTTTGTAAAATATTTTTTAACAAATTATAACAAGACACGTTTATTTTTGACATGTTGTAGCGTATGTTACACGATGTTATTTTTTTTTATGAAATAAGGGGGCAAACGAGCAAACGGGTTACCTGATGGAAAGCAACTTCCGTCGCCCATGGACACTCGCAGCATCAGAAGAGCTGCAGGTGCGTTGCCGGCCTTTTAAGAGGTAATAGGGGAGGGTAGGGATGGGAAGGGAAGGGAATAGGGGAGGGCAGGGAATAGGGTAATGGATTAGGCCTCCGGTAAACTCACTCGGCGAAACACAGCGCAAGCACTGTTTCACGCCGGTTTTCTGTGAGGATGTGGTATTTCTCCGGTCGAGCCGGCCCATTCGTGCCGAAGCATGGCTCTCCCACGTCAAAATATTATATATGTTATAAAATGTTATAAAATGTTATCATGTTACACAATGTTTCATAACGTTATATTAACTTCTGTCTGGGAGCACCTTAAGAGTTGCGGTCGTATCTACCTTATACAGTATACAATAGTTCTGAACGTATATCAAACCTTCGATAGAGTATAGCTCAATTTTTTATCTTATTTTCTTCGGGATAACTGTAGGTCTTCCACTACCTGACATTGTTGACAGTTGATTCCCACTGTTAGACACCTCTAAACTCTAAAGTAGACTTTGAGGTGATCTGGCAGGGCTTGACTATCGATGGCTCTTACTCTATAGTGTGTGTTGTGTAGTGACATGTGTATTATTTGCAAATGTTCCACGTTTGGCCGAACATCCGTGTTTTCTATATAAACAGTGCATTGGCCGGCTAAAATAGCAGACATTTTGCACAATGACCAGTTTTTAAGCTGTTGCATAGCTTTTATCGCGGGCTTTGAGCGCGGCGAAGGAATCGAGAAATTCCGTAACGAAAAAACTGAACATACCCCACTCCGATCGGTTGGTGCGGCGTTTCCAGAGTCCAGACTACGGCACGGTGTTTGTGTGCGTGTGACTCGACGTATGCGAATTATAATTGCAAAGGTTGATAAAAATGCTATGCAATAGCTTAACCGTGCACGTGGCAGTCCCACTCGTATTTTTTAAATAAAAGATATCAATTTACCAAAAGAGTATTATCTATGCTATCGAGCAATAGGTATGAAAAAAGATTTGCAAAGTATTGCGTAAATAAATGGTATTCACAAGTAATTTCTCAAAACAAACTGTATATTATAAGTAAATATTTTTAAAGCTGCAACGATTTGTTTTCAGAATATTAACTAAAGAAATTCTCAGCTACTGCCTCACTTTTGCGCTTATTGCTAAATAATAATGTACTAGCGTGGTACTAGCCTATAGTTAATCTTCGATTTTGCTAGAAGCTATTTATTTTAAGTGTAACGAACTTTAAATTACATCAGTTTAGGTCACAGCTTATTACAAGAAACACGCTATAATAAATTGAGTAATTTAATTCTAAGCGATATTTTTTATTTATTTACGGAACTTTTACTATTTTAAAAATAAACGATTTTTGAGGCGCGTAAAAACAACGATTATAAATCTCCTTAATTGTCTGTTGAGTTTGTAGATAAGATGTCTGTTATAACGAGCGTTCGCGTTAATGACTTTTCTTTCCACAAAGGTCAAGGGTCTCGTGTGGCCCAACTGTTTCTTTTGTAAATTGAAGGGGCATTCATCTGATGAAGCCGGCGAATTTTGATTCAATAGTTAATCACAAGTGCGCTTAATAAACGAACTTTCCCGAATCGAAGCCCTATTTTTAGCTTTAAATATTCAACATATTATTTGACAAATTACATCTTCTGACGAATAATTCCTTATAATTCTCTTTTACAACAAAGTTAGTTTTTAGCATTTAAAATATTTCTACGAAAATTCCCATTTTAAAGCCTTCTTAAGAACTACTTAACAGTTCAATTATGTGAGATTCCTTTTAAGACTGTTAAAGCGAGCTTACATTGGGTGCGATGTGAGTTGACGTATTGTTGCGTCGTCGGAACAGAATAAGGCATTGTATTCCACAAAAATATAGAGCCTGCGTTGCGGCGACGCACGTTTACACAATACGTGACAGTCGCCATTCACGCTATCATTCATATCCATCGTTCCGTCAATGTGTCAATGTAGCATATAATATAATGTCGGAGCCTGGAGAAGTACCGTCAGAGTAGACAGAATATTATGTCTATTGTGGTACCGTTGTCTGCACGCGCGACCAAACTATCTTAAAAACGTGTTACTGTTACGAAGTATTTGTATTTGACTTCTACTCGTTTATTCCAGGGTATATATCAATAAGCGACTGGTGCTACGCCATGGAGGAGACCACGCACCTCGGCCTGCCATGGCGCATGTTGAAGGACAAGCTGGTGAGGACGGACATGGACACGCGCCGGGTGCGATACATGGACACTTTCGACTTCTCGGCTAACGTAAGTCGTGGGATCAGTGTAAGACATAATCTATGACATAGGTTACACTGGTCAGTCTGGCATCAGTTCAGTCCATCAGTCTGATCCAGACTCACGAGAGAACAATCGTGTAACCGTATGATTGACGGTTACAAGATCATTCTCCCGTCAGTCTGAATCAGACTGATGGACTGAACTGATGCCAGACTGACAGTGTTAGGTTACCTTTAGGGCCTCCTAGCAGAGGCGGAAGAGGCGTGTTCATATATTTTTTGTAATTCCGCTGCGGGCGTACGTTTTGATTGAGCTAATGGATATTTTCTAATGGATATTTTCTAAGGGATATTTTCGGATTTTGAAAGGGATATTTTCAATACGCAGGAATAAGTGAATAATAGCAGCTGACAGCTACGTATTACCACAATAAAAATACTTTTGGACATATATTAACTCACGGAATAATTCCAAGTCGAGTACTATACCGAGCAGTCTTAAATATAATAACATACAAGTAAATACAGGAAGTGACATATGTGATACATTTTCATCTTATTTTCTCTCCAACTTTACCCAATCACCACCATCTTCGGTAGGCCATTGCGGTAGTACCTCCCTTGCTTCGCCAAATCATAATAATCCAGTTTCGTATATATCTCATATTGATATTAAATACGATGAGGTCAAGAAACTCTTACTTGGACTTGACACCAGTAAATCAGCCGGTCCGGACAACTTGCCAGCCCAATTTCTTATTGCCACCGCTTCTGCGATTGCGATTCCCATTACTCTACTGTTTAGAAGGTCGCTAAGTGAAGGATTGGTGCCGGGTATTTGGAAATCTGCGTTCATCACCCCGATACATAAAAAAGGACCTAAAACAGATGTCACTAACTACAGACCCATCTCAAAGCTGTGTATAATTGCTAAAGTTCTCGAACGTATTATATATAACCAATTATACCCAGCTTTGAAGACGTCTTTTAGTGCATCTCAACATGGGTTTCTCGGTGGTAGATCCACAGTCTCCAATTTAGTGACCTTCAATGACTATATAACGCAAGCAATGGAAGCTGGCAAGCAAGTCGATGTGGTTTACACCGATTACTCAAAATGTTTCGACCGCATAGATCATAACATTCTTATTAAAAAGCTAGAATCCATGGGGATCAGTGGTAATCTTCTAAGGTGGTTCTCCTCCTACATCCATCGTAGGTCCCAAGCTGTAGTAGTCAAAAACTACATTTCTGGTTGGGTCGATATCCCGAGTGGAGTTCCCCAAGGTTCGTTGCTTGGTCCACTTCTTTTTAACATCATGGTAAACGATATCCAAAATTGTTTACATTCGTCTCGGTTGCTCTGCTTTGCAGATGACACGAAAATTTTCTTAACTATATCGTCTCAATCGGATGCATCTGCACTTCAGGCCGACATAACACGACTAGAACAGTATTGTTCCAAAAATTGTCTCGATCTTAATCCCTCAAAATGTTGCGTTGTCACCTTTTCTAGAAAACAGAACGTAATTCTAACAAGTTATACGCTCAAGCAACAATCGTTACAACGACTTACGTCAGTTCGTGATTTAGGAGTATACCACGACTCTAAATTATTGTTTGACGTACACGTAGATCAAATAGTATCTAAAGCTTATAAAGCGCTCGGTTTTGTGCTAAGGTGCGCGACGTCTTTCAAAGACATAAAAACATTAAAAACATTATATTGTACCTATGTTCGTCCCCATTTGGAATACGCCTCGCAAGTTTGGAATCCTATGTATAACGACTATATTGATCGTATTGAAAACATCCAAAAGAAATTTGTTCGTTACCTTTGTTATCGTTTAAAAATCCACTACGATTCCGATAACTATTTTGAAATTTGTAAACGGCATCATCTGGTTCCGCTCAAGATCAGACGCGATGTTGCCGATTTGGTTTTTCTTTTAAAGATAGCCTCCAATAAAATTGATTCCCCCGTAATCTTAGAAAAACTTAATTTAAATGTACCCTCTAGAATTTTTAGATTTAACCCCCCTATATTTGTACCAGTGGTATCGACTAACTACCGTAAGAACTCGTTTTTCTTGCGCGCAGGTAATAACTTTAATAATATTTCAAAATCTGTAGACTTAGACTTGTTCTCAACTAGCATTGTGACAGCCAAGCGACTGCTTTATGAATACTTGCTCCAGTAATATGATTGTTTAGATTAGAATTTGTGTAAATTGTCACTTATATTTAAGGCTTCATAATTACTATGATATATTTTGTTACCTATGACAGATGTTTACGTGTGGCGTTAATTTTAATGTTAATTACTTGTGACGCTTCAATCTCACTTTACACACTGTAACTTATACTTAGTAGTATGTGGCGTCTGCTATGTTTGAACTTATTACTCATTCTGTATATTTATTTGCGAGGACCTGTAATTGGCTTCCTATTTTCTAGTATAAGTTACTTACTGTTTTTATTGATAGCTGTTGGTCTTCCTTACAAAATAAAATAAAATAAAAAAATAAAACAATAGACAGAACGAACCAGTAGGCCGACTTTAAGCAAGCTGACAAATCGGCGCGTTGTACCATTAGCGCGCGCGCCGGCCGATATGACACACTACGTGAAACGTATGAATTTTGAGAACACTTTTAAGTCGGCCTACTCTGGTTCGTTCTGTTTATTGTGGTATTACCACAGAATATATATTAGTGGTATTACTAACTATAATTGGGAGCAACGTATTCGTTACTAGCCCGAAACAACTATTTTGCTTAGTCCCAGAGAAAACCGTTTTCGTGTAAAAAGTTAAAAGTAGTCAATTTATGTGATTTATAAAAGTAGCAACAATCATTTCATAATACCTCGTTTGGTAAGCATTATTCACCATCTGCTTACGTAAACGTCGCGCGCCCACAGACGATTACGTAAACGGGGCCAAAGACGATTAATTTTATTGCGGAATATCACTAAATAAGGGCAATATTATTGACCGTCTAGGGTTAACAATTGTACGCGCCCGTTCTCAATCTTATTGTCAAATAAGTTGTTCAATAAAATATTGATCAATATTATTGTAAGTCTATAGGGGCCCGCTAATGCGTGACTATAAGATTTATTTTATCTTGCCAATATCTGGATTCACTATTATAAGTCATAACTCGTAAGGGTTGATTCAGACCACAACGCGACAGATTTGACAAATTCGCAAGACGTCACACGCAATTGAAATCTGCGGTCTGATTTGACCCTATAATGTAAAGGTGGCTTTCGGATCTTTGCCGCGAGCGACCGCGACCGACGATTATTATTTTTTAGCAAAAAATTAAAACCGACTTTCAAGGTAAAAACAAAAGTAAGTAATATTCTTAAAAATAATCTAAAAGGAATCAAATAATTCCTATTCCTTATTATAGTGCAGTCTTCAGACTTAGCCTAAACCTCAACTATTTCTGTACTCAATCTTCGTACTTTTGAAGTCGCTACCAGCCCGGGAAAGTTCTGAGATCCTTGACATAGAACTTACGCTAAAGTAAGCTGGTACCCAGAAAAAATTTTTTTTGTTTAAATATTTTTTAGAAAAATTTTGTGCAGGAACCTAGGTAATTACTATTTTAAGCTGAAAAATAACTCAAAAATGTTAAATATTTTTGTATGTGAAAATGATTTTGTATATGATATTGAATGTACTGTAACTTCTTGGTGGAAATTCATGTTTCACAGTAATAATACACACTTTTCCATGCACTTTTTCCACATTTATTAATTTAATTTACTACAATTATATCTCACACCATTTACTAAATGGTAGAAAATTTTCATGATGCTGAGAACCCTATTTTTGTTTACTAATTTTTTTTTAAATTTAAAATTACCTGCTGTACACCTGATGATGATGTTAACGAAACCGGTCGTGTGAGATATAATTGTAGTAAATTAAATTAATAAATGTGGAAAAAGTGCATGGAAAAGTGTGTATAATTACTGGAAAATGATTTTAGTATTAAGCATGTATGAGAATTTCGAGGGTACCCCGGCCCCCTAAAATCGATAGCCTATGAATATGATCCTTCACGTGGTCTACTTCTTATCTGTGCCAAATAACATAAAAATTGCTCCAGTAGTTCGTGAGATAAGCCCTTTCAAATAATTTCCCCCGTTTTTTCCACATTCTCCTATTAGTCTAATTAGCGTGATAAAATATAGCCTTTAGCGTTCCTCAATAAATTGGCTATTTAACACTGAAAGAATTTTTCAAATCGGACCAGTAGTTCCTGAGATTGCACGTGCAAGTTAGCCCTTTCAAATAATTTTCCCCATTTTTTCCACATTTTCCTCTATTTCTTCGCCCCTATTAGTCTTAACGTGATAAAATATAGCCTATAGCCTTCCTCGATAAGTGGGCTATCTCACTGAAAGAATCATCAAAATCCGTTGCGTAGTTTTAAAGATTAAAGGGAACAAAGGGACATGAGGGAAAAAAGCGACTTTGTTTTATATTAATTAGTATAGAATAGAATAGCATTTTATTTGAATTTTTACCGGTCGCGGTCGCTCGCTGCAAACTAAGATCCGAAAGCCGCCTTTAGATATATTATTTCGTTCTGATCAAAAAGATTTTTGCAAACGGAGCTAGGAGATTGAAAGAAATTCGACAGCGAAAGGATTGAATAACATCAACTCACTATTTGTTCGTTTCACATCTTTTGAGGTTAAAAACGAAGGTTCTTTTACATAATATAAAGTAAATTACATTATAATAGGCCTAAGGCGGATTTTCTTTTGTCTCAGCATAAGTACTTCTTTTATATTTGGGATAGTATTCTAAAACCGAATGAGGGAAAATCACACTTAAGTCTTACGCAGGAAAATTATTCGAAAAAATCTTGAATACATAAATGTTTAATGGAATGTAAATCCCGTTATCTTGCGTGCTGAAATACTGCGGGTGTCGTTTCCAAGTAATCTATATTACAGTAAAAGTATTCTGAAATTGAGCTCACCCTAGAGAATTGGAGGCTTTATCTACATTTGATTGCATTCAATTAATCGCTGAATATTTGTTTTAGTTCAAAATATGATTACCCGAGTTAATAATATTCTACTACGTGTAAGTTCAAAATAACAAACACATCATCCTCGCATAGGTCATGAAATAAATTATTTTTCAATTTTCTTGGATGTTTTACAGTAGGTACTTACGAAGTTATCATAATAATAACTAGCTGTCCCGGCAAACGTTGTTTTGCCATTTAAAGTATATTTTCTACATCATCAGTTGATACTTGATACATGTTTTACCCCCTCTTTTGTCCTCTAAGAGGGTGTGGGGGGGGAAGGTCATACATCAGATGTTAAGTTGAAAAACACAGTTAATACTTAATATGAAGTAAGTCCACTAAAGAAAAAAGTTGTATACAAAATCTGACCCCTCTTTGGTCCCCAGAGAGGGTTGAGAGGGGAGGGGGGGAGGATTTTTATACACCAGATGTTGAGTTGGAAGAAGACAAATATAATATATCTGTGAAAACCGTATGCAAATCTATGAAAACCGTATGCAAATCGGATCAGTAGTTTTCGTGTTAAAGAAAAAAGTTTGATACAAAATCTGACCCCCTCTTTTGTCCCCTTAGAGGGGTGGGGGGAAAAATTTTATACACCAGATGTTAAGTTGGAAGAAGATAAATATATCTGCGAAAACCACATTCAAATCGGATCAGTATTTTTCGTGTGATGCTGGAACAAACATACAGACAGACAGAAAGAGTGACAGACAGACAGACACACAAAAAACTAACCACATTTTTGGCTTCTATAGCGATGTAGTGACAAAGGTGTAATTTCGGGTGTCATTTCATATCTTTTATGTACAGAATTTTCATTTCTACAACAGAATATTATCTTCCTCCCGCACGCGCTTTGGTGACGCCCACTGTCGTAATATTTTAATTTCGCCATAATTTCAAAACCAAACGTCCAATTTTAATCATTCAAAGACCAAATATTATCTACATAAACTGTACTTAGTGATAAAATAATTTATTTTGATAAGGATTAATAGCGTGAGTAAAATATATCCGTTTAAATGTAGTCCAAAAAAAATTCAGGATTTTTAAATAAATAAATGGCTATTGTGCCTCACTCGACATAGATAGGTATAGTGTGTCGCGGACTTTTTTGTAGATATTTATAAGATCTACAATTACTTAGAACATTTTATCGTTCTATCTTTTATAGTTTCGGCAGCGTACGCAAAATAAGTAACTTTTCTAGCTGATTTTTTACACCTTGCGTCCGAAAACCTCAATTATCTTACGGAACCCTACTTTTTTCCAAAATAAAATGTAGCCTATGTTCAGCAGAAATAATGTAGGATTCCAATGGTGAAAGAATTTTTCAAATCGGTCCAGTAGTTTCGGAGCCTATTCGACTCAAACAAACAAACAAACAAACAAACAAACAAACAAACAAAAAATCAAATCTTTCCTCTTTATAATAGTAGTGTAGATAGCTCCCACACCGGTTTCAGTGGCGGTGGCCGGTTTCATTGAAACCAAGCCAGCTACGCAGGAGTAATTTTTTTTATTTATAAGTTTTATCAACATTACAAATTACAACATTACAAATTTTTATTTATAAGTTTTATCATCAGACAGTCAAGGTGTGACGACGCGAGCCCTTACAAAACTCGGCTTTTAGCTATATAGTGTATAGCTATGTATAGCTATGTTACAGTATGAAGCCATTTCTATGAAAACCTTTCAGATAAGGCATATAGTGTCAAAAATATATATATGATGAGTGTGAACTCTCCATTGAGAGTTCAAAGAAACTTAATACATTATGATGTTTTATGATAATAATTTGTACAGCTGTTATTCTTTAAATATAAAAATGTTTTGGTGATAGACTCACTGCAAGTTATTTTGTAGTCTTTAAATCTTTAAGTACAGCAAGCGTGTTTTAAACATTTATTACCCAAAATCTGTAGTGAAAAAGATAAAATGAATTTGTTTTCTCAATTTTTTATTCACCAGTCCAGATCCAGACATTTTCATGAATTTAAATGAAGCATAAGTAGTGATTACCGTGCACATGAAGTTTAATATCATTTCTTGTTATTGAAGTATTTGATCCTCTAAAGAATCGTATACATTTAATACAATCGAATTAATTCCGACACAGTAATTTCCCTTTATCCTCCGACATTCAGAATGAAACTTGCAAATAAAACTAAATGAGATCTGATACGACCATCTTTATTGTTTTCTTAGAAATCTTTTTTATTTTTAGAAAATTGGAAGAAAAACTGACAATACGACCGTCGTGGAGACGCTTTATAAGAACAAAAGGAGTTTGGAAGCCATTTTCAAGATACTGGACAAGGACAATTCTGGTAAGTCACAAAAATTGCTGCCCTAGTCTAGATAATTACTTTCAGCTAAATGACGATCGCTACACTGTATTATGAGATATGACAATAATAATAAATTCAATGTAGAATTTTTTATTCAGTCAATATTTTTACAATACTCAATTCCACTATACTATTAGGGTGAAGCCAAACGAGCGTAATTTGTGAGTTGACTCACAAATTATGCATGTTTGGCTTCACCCTTAAATTATATTATTTATAGAAGTATGCAGCTATTCATTTTAAAGTTGTATTATAACAGGACAATAATAATAATTATCAAGCTATGTAGAATTTCTTATTCAGTCGATATTTTTACAAAACTCAATTCCACTATAATATATTAGTATGCAGCTATTAATTTACTTTTATTATAAACAGTTAGAAATGAATAGTTGGCATTTTTGCACAAATTATTATTTTCATACTGAGAGGCGGCGCGTAGGCCTAAGGGTCAATTCAGACCGCAACGCGACGCGTAGATGCATTTCTAAATTAGTATGGATTTGACAGATTCGCAAGACATCTCACGCTGACGACATCTGTCAAATCCATACAAATTTAGGTCGCGCCTCGCCTCGTCGCGTTGCGGTCTGAATTGACCCTACCGCCTACATCTACGTACATCTACGACCTACGTAGAGGCCTACGCGCGTAGACGTTCGTAGAGGTTCGCTCGTACACTTGAATAGGGATGATGACAAGGTCAAAGATCAGCGAATTTTGTTAATAAAATAAAGAAATCACGGTAAAAAATAAGTGTTCCCAAAATTTCAGCTCGATATCATTTGTATTTTTTTGTTATGCGCCTTCAAAGTTGGATAATCAAGTCGATTTTTTTTTCAATTCAATTTCTTAATATTTATATACCATTCGATAACTTATGTAATTAAAAGCAACTTTTGTTATGAAACCACTTTCATAAACACAATATTTAATATACCTATCGAACAAAGTTCTCTCCCGATGCGTACAAACTAAGAAAGAGTGACGTCAGTCTTTCGTACTCACTTTGTATGGAGCGTTTCGGGCAGGTCTATTTTATGAGATGTTTAAATTGTCATATCTTGGTGACTTTTTAAGCTATCAGAGTCATTCTTTCAGCGATGTTTCTATTTTTAAAGGGTCTTTCAATTACCAATAAGAAAAAAAAATAGTCATCAAGCCTATTATGTTCCCAATACTGATATAAATTATATTGCACGTGTATATAATAATATAATATGACGGTATAATCTACATCACTAGCAATAATTGTGATATTTAATATGTCATTAAAGTTTGGGCGATTTTCCGATTTTCAATCAATTAACCAGAATTAAACTTTAATCCGATGCGCAAAATTTTTTGTATATCTGCATTTTTTATATTATATGAATATATTTAATAATACAAAAAAATGCGGATACAATCCTTTTTAACACAATTTCACTAGTAGTCAGGGTGCCCTAGAACAAATTTTTTTGTGATTACTAACAAGCTAATTTTTTGTGAGTAGCTACATTTTGATAAGACGAACAACATTTTTATTTTCGAAAAATCTCGAAAGTGGTAGCTAACAGAGATAGAAAGGATTTCATACTTTGACTTGATGGTCCTGAAATATGGATTGTTTTATTTGTAGGACAAGGTTACTCTTAAATAATATAACTATTAACCTACCAATATACAAAAAAATCTGCTGGTTAGGGTTCCGTTTTAGGGTACAGTAGTCAACCAAGTTTTGCTTGGGCCGTATGTACGCAACGGAATCTTTGAGCACTCATTTTACCTATCGGCTATCTCCAGTAGTCTAATTAATTCGAAATTTTGCAGAGCCGATAATGCAATTTTTTTTAACTAATATTATTTGTTTAGGATACATAACGTTGGAGGAGTTCTCGGAGGCGTGCAACCTCCTCGGTAAGTACATGCCGAACCCCATGACGCAGGAGCAGCTCGTCGACATCTGCCGGCTGATGGACATCAACAAGGACGGCCTCGTCGACCTCAATGAGTTCCTCGAGAGCTTCCGCCTCGCCAACAAGAGCCTCAATGAGGAGGAAAACGAGGTAGACGACTACCGAGCCATATGACAGGAGCTCGACCGCTGTCCGTCGAGGACGGCGGTCGACAGAGACGAGACCGGCGTCGACATCGAGATACTGAAGCTCGACGACGAGACGACAGACCGCGGTACGACGAGAGACCGCGGTACGACGAGGGACCGCGGTGCGACGAGAGACGACATAGAGATGACGGAGTACCGACGACCGGGGCTGCTCGAGAGCGACATATAAATTTTATGGATTTTATCTTTAGTTCAGCAAAACTGTAAGTGCTATCTTTAGGTTTATGACTGTGTGTGGCGTGCTGAAACATCTTTATTATGTTATATAGTCTATCTGCGGAATCATCATAATATTATTACTATTCTAATACGTGTTACTAAGATACAATAAGCAAGAAATAAGCAGAAAAAGTAACTGAAAAAGAAATAGACGTGTTGTAAGAAATTAAGCACATATTTTAATCGCACTCTATCGGTTAAGAAAAGAGGTAGTTACTTCTTTTTAATTTATACAGAAAGCTGTTTTGTTACAGATATGGTAACCACAGCTTTAAAAAAAACAGCACTTACAGGGTTTCAGAAACAGTGTATCAAAAGCACGTGCTATAACTTTCTTAAAATAAAAGGTTTCACAAGAAAACGTGTTTTAGAAAGGGAATTGTTCCCACTGAAATCAGAGCGATTGTCGAGCAGTTTGAGGTAAAGTTAGAAGTAAACTTTGTAGTTATCCCTTTTCAAATACATAATAATACTACACAATACTGTCGCTTCAAACTCACTTATAGAATAATATAAAAATAGTCATAAAAGAAGCCTAATATACTACTTAATCTAGTCTAAAGATAATATATTTATTAGTATGTAGCTTCATTTAAAATTGTGTCGCTATTTAAAACATAATATATTATCGAAGTATATTGGTGCCAAGTAAATTTTATCGCGAGATGTAAATATTTTGTGTGTGGGTGATATATTTATGATTTTGGTGCATGGGTTAGAATTCTCTTTTATATTATGAATGGGAGCAATGAAATTGAGAAATAAGAGCGTATTTTTATATTTATGCGAATAACGTATTTCAAAATTTTTAATATAATATCTTCTTACCTATTCGATACACTTAATCTTTCGCATCAGAGCTCCGTTATTAAAATATTAGACACATAGAATGTATTGTAGCTTTTCTAGTCATTTATTATACTCTTTAAAGTAAAATCTAGTCACTACGAAGTACGAACATATCTCTTTAATCTCTATTAATTATTATAATCATTCCAACGTATCTCAATTGTCACAATCACAATTAAAAAAAAAAAAAATTGTACTGGATGAAGTAGAGGCTATAAAGTTTGTTCAAATTATAAGGGAAAAATTGTAATTGACCTTATGTTATAAAATTTAAGTCATCCGCTTCATCAAATTAGGTCTTCAATTTTTAAACAGTGTTACGCTCTATCCATGTAATAAATAAGCTTAGATATAATATCATTTTGTAAATCAATTATTTCACAATTAAATTATCTAGAATTTTCCAAAACTTCCCACACAGCTTTTATACCCATGGGGGCCAACTATCAGAAACTATTTTTTATTACCTGTAGCATTATAAAAATCTGTAATATAATATTATAGATATATCTATTTTAAACTAAAAACTCTTGTATTCTAGTAGACACTTCCTATATTCTATTATAATATCTATAGCTAACATAGTATTAACATAATTTTATGGGTATTTCGTGCTACTACAAATTACATAGAAATATAAAAATATACATCAGTACATAGTACTTTACCTTATGATTGGTTAAATTTAATTAATGTGTCTTTAGTCCCGAAACTTAGCCTAAAACTGATTCCCTAACTATAAGTATAAGGACTTCATAGTTTGTCAGCCTCAATAGATATTTGAGATCTTTGCCCTCGATATCAAAACTAAGATAGGACTTGCAATTACTACTAGACCCGTCAGAATATTATGATCCTATTAGATAAGAACTCATAGTACTAATATAATTCAAAAATATGTAATAATTTATACCTAATTTAGGTACCAAAATATTTCCTAGTTTAACTTCTGTATCGATTTTATGTTTATGTACGTTTTGTCCAATAAAATATTAAGATACATTACGTGCGTTTTAATCATTTTCCTCGAAGTTCGTAAAAGCAAGTATGAATAAAACTTCAGTACAACTTCATTCTAGACCTCTCGAATCGATCGCACACTATGTCTACATTTAAATTTTAAAGCGTGATTTCAGATAACTAAAGAAAGAATGATAATAAATGCAATCTGTGTTTCAATTCCAGTTGTATATTTTGTATTGTACAAATTTTACGTTTTAAATTTAGGACATAAATTACTTTAAATTGGAAAATGTTTGCCTTGCCCATGTGCCCATTATGCCCATGCATATTAATTGCACATATTATGATTTCGTTCTTAGTTAAAGAAAAAGTTTGAAAAATATATTTTTAACTAAAAACTTCAAATAACTCATCAAGACCAATCAAATAAGCCCATTCGTTGGGAATTATGTGGTTTTATTACGAAGTTCCTATGGCCACCGACTAGGACCATCATCAGATCAGTTCCACCGTCCACGCCATCATTATATTACTGTTATGTAATAAATTTCAAGTAGCTATGTACAATACTAGGTACTACAAAATTCCATTACAGGCAACGGACAGGTGAATAAAAGCTTTTAATGGTAAACTATTGTCATACAAACGAACAACATACATTTCTAACAATTATTATGAATGCTGGTATGTAAGACAATAAGCGTAATTACTATTAAACAATGCCCAGTCCGCTCAATGCTGTATTGCAGGGGTCACCAAATGGCGTACCGCGGTCCGCATCCGGACTGCCGGCCCATTATGTGCACTGTGCGTACCAAGCATGCTCGAAAATGATCTTCGTTCATCTTAGGACTTTAACATCTCCAGGATTTATTGTCATTGATATCTATTATCTATAGCTTGCACCAATGTTTCACTCCAAACTTCAGAGAGATAATTAGCTACAAAAATGGTTACTTACTTTTCTCATTGATATCTAAATAAATATGTTTGTAATTTCAGTAATTACTTTTGTTTAATGAATTTTTTTATAAAATGTGTGGACCGCGAAGGTCATTTCATGTCTTAAAATGGACCCCGAGCGAAACTAATTGGTGACCAGTGCCGTATTGTTTCAGTTCTCCATTATTATACCAAATCTGAGCTATGGAAGCACGCGAGGGTTCGACAATTTTATTGTATCGATTTGTCACCACAGCTTACCCACATACAAACGGACTGTAGGGTGGACACACAATCATTTTGATAAGGTCATTGGACTCCGGGGTTTCACAGAATTTCTAATAGTTCTACTAATCAATTGTAAAGGTTCAATTAGACGGGCAGGCCGATCGTTAGTCGATCGGACACACACGGGAATGCATAAAACGAGTCCTTCAGGTCAGCTTACGACCAGTCTGACCGGGAAGATCAGCCACCCCGTAAATAGATGCCTATAAATAAACTGCTATAAAAATAAATAAGCCTTTGCATGGTAATAAATAACAATACTATAAAATTGCTAGTTACCTTAAATCATTTCATTCGTCTGACTTCGTTGTTTCATGTAAACGAATTCGTATTGAATAAAACTCTAATAATATTATGCAGAACCCGGTGAAGGCAGCTTGCAGTGAATACAAAACTGCATAAAGCAGACGTACATATTAATTAAATGGAAGATCGACCGAGCTTTATGCAGATTCTGATTGTTTTTTTTTCTATCCGTATCAATTTGGTTAATGGAAAAACGTAGTTGGGTTTTCCGTCAATTTCTTTGATCGGTGATCACTGATCAATATTTTTATGGAGACAGTTTAAATTTCATTGGGTAGTATCTGCTCGGGCCTCGAACGAATTAGGTACTTACACGGCATTTTGTTGTGGCCATAGTGAGTAATGAATAATGATATAACATTATGATGACAAATTTCGATACTGATACCTACCTAAAATGTAATAATACATTTCATTCCTATATTAATTTTCTGTTCAATTCCTCTATTTATTTAACAGGAAGCACGTCGCAGCATTTTGGTCTCAGAATTTTTTCCAGAACGATAAACTTAGTTTGTGTGCTCGGAAAACTACATCCCAGCGTCAGTGCCGAATTGATATTTTTTATGAGAATAGGCCACTTTATTTCCACTGCCCCATGTAAGTAATTTGTAGGGCCTCTATGGACGCTGCCGCCCCTAGGCCGAGGGCCGTGGGCCGAGGCCTATAACGGCCTATATTTTATTAATCTGGGGTTGCCCAGCGTACATGGCTACAGAATGCCACGTGCGGTCGCGACTAAAGTAGGTATGTGATTACTTTGTATAGTAGTCGTCTTAGTAGTCGTAGTTTTAGTCTTTAATTTCGACGTAATTTTTGTGCCTATTAATCAAAAGCCTTGTGACACCCCCTCAAAATTCCAGGCAACAACCGCGCCTGACTCTGTCTAGTTAATTTTAAATACCACCACTGCCGCAGTATTTCATAGAGCTGGTATTTGTAAGTTATCTATTATTCACACCCTGGCGTGACATTTATGGCCGTTCCCTATATTCAATCTATCTCTAGTTTGACATACAACGGATCGCAGCTGACATAGAATTGACATAAAATATATGGAGCTATTGTCTAATGTGAGCTATTCCTATCTCAAGTAAGAGATAGATCAAATATTGGGAACGGCCGTAAGGTGTAAGTTACACATTGTACCTATCTGGGATCGATTTCCCGTCTATTACTTGTCACTTGCATCGTCAAAATGGTTCGAAGTAGGGTACATCTTCATGACAGTTCTACTTAGAAAAAATTTATAATTTTTAATGTAAATCGAACTTTTTTGTAACTAAAAGCTTAATTAAAGATTGGCCCAAAAGTCTGATAAAAGGTAACGAACATTAAAAGAAACCGTAACGGCTCAGACAATATTAATATGTTCCTTTATATTTTGTGTAGGAGTTAACAGGCCTGGGCCCTGGCTAGTAAACGCAATTGGAAAACTTCGTTAAAATTTAATCATAAAATTGCTGTGCCAGTATTACAAATATTTTATTAGGGTTGATCACGGAACCCTGGTCTATTTATTGTGTGACCACTTGACCAGACACACACTTGGCCTTTTTCTTCATTCTGTTATCGCCATCTATGTTCAAATAACGGCAACAACAACTAGGTATAAGAAACAAGCCAACTTCATAGCTGCTGTGTAGACGTAGGGCTGTCTCTGTACCCTACATCAAGGATTTCGTAGTTTTAATGCTCGCTACTAGATGGCGCAGATCAAAAAAGATCTGAATTAAGTCAACAGATAGAGCTGTTGGATTTATTGTCATATAATATTCAAATTAAAGTTAAAAGTAACCAAATATTTTGTTATTATTGAAATAAATTCGTAAATTAAACTTGAATTTCATTAAATGAATTTTACATAACTTAGTGAAAAATATATAATAGAATGCAAAATATTATATCAAAGCGTTATTAGTCCAGGGATAGACAGCTTTCAGCAATTTGAACATTTTCTAATTTTATAGCTGTTATTTTTAAATTTTACTTAACTCTTACATTGTATACAAAATATTTTTTAAACATACACAATTTAATACCTAATCTAATAGTAATAATAATTACTATAAAAGGATTTTCTGAAATACTATAATATAAATTAATAATAATAATTATGATAATGATCAATGACTGTAACAGTTCAAATAATTATATTATAGAGTACACAAGTATCAGCGCCGAACGTGCAATTTTTTGTGATTTGTATGAGTCATGACTCATGACTCATGACTCATGACTTCATGAGCTTTCCATACAAAATTTAAATAACTTTTACAGTGAATTCGATATATAGGTAGGGTATACACACTCTAAAGTATAATCACCTAGTTTTGTTACACCCTGTGTACAAAATAAATACTGTAGGGTAGGTAATAATAATAATATGTACGTAGTTAGTTTGAACTTTGGGGTAGGTATAACCTATTTCAATAAAATAGTTACGTTACTTTTACCTGTAGCTCTACCATGAGTTTAAAGCTATATAGGTAGTTTATATGAATACTTAATACCGACTACGTTAATTTTACAGCGCCTCTAGCGGTCACTTGCGGAACTAAAATCGCCATTCTAAAAGCTAAAACTTACGTACCCAGTCGGTATCGAGTATCCATAAATTCTAAGAGCTACTGGTTGTGTCAACCAGATGAAAATGACAATCCCAATGAAAATGGTCACTTGATAGTTATGTGTGCGTGTAAACTGTAAACTCGAGCAAAATGTAGGTGATAAAAAATTTAGACATAGCGTGTTATCGGTGTATTTAGAGTATTTCGAGTTCATTTATCATTAATTGCGGTAAACGTTTAACTACGGAATTGTATACTTTAGCTAAACGCGGTCATATAGCCGCCTTGTAATTTGCCGTTCTGTCAAACTATTAGCGGCTAAACTATTGGAGAACTATGATATCGCAAAGCTATTAATATAATTTATGGTCGTTTAATATCGGCCCCGTGGAGATTTTTTGTAAGAGCGAGGATCGCGTGTCGCGTGCTTCGGCGTTTTTTGGGAGCGATCGGGGTCCACAAAAACTGGCCACTGACTACCGGAATATAATTTTTGATAATTTCATAAAATTATACGGTCTATCATTTTGTAATGACCGGGTAACCAAATATCATGGTTCAATGTTAGGCATGGTAGGTTATTTACGAGTCGCTACTCAGCCACATGCTGGTAAATACGTTATTAACTTGAATTACAAGCCAGTTATGCCTTAGTTGTGAAGTTAAGCTTCAATCGAAACATTTTACTTAAGTAGGTACTTCAAAAATTTCTAATTACGTGTAATAAATCATTATTAATTATAACAAGACGTGTTAAATATAAAATATGGCAATTAACTGTGATTAACAGAGTCATCAGAGTGCGATAAACTTTCTGTAAGCCACTAACAATTTCTAATACGTTTTAGCTAAGTATGTTATATTTTACGTATGTAAATTAAATTTGTTACATGTGCTAGGTACATAATATATCAGAAAAACTGTTCACAAATCAAAAAATAGTCTCGTATTTTTGACGTAATAAAATATGTATATTACTTACCTACTCCAAAATAAGTAGCCCATTTAACAGTAACCGATAAGGAAAGTGAGGACGGACGAAGTTTATAATAAGAACCTTATTATGTTTCTTGATTAAACTCATAACTTGGCGTTTTTATCGAAGTTCATCTAGTTTGAGGTGAGAAGCGGCTCCGAAACTGTCTTGTCACATCGATGTTGTAACATAGACAATGTTTAATTCTATTTTAATAATGTTTCTTCGAGCTGATGGATTTTTTCTGCTTACGTGACCGTGGTATGGCGCCCGATGCGCCCGGTAGCTGCACTCCGTTCGGAGTTTTTATGCCTCTATTAGAATCTCTATGTCGGTGATATAAGGGACATTCTCAAATAATCTTCGAGGTTAAATAGCTGTGAACGATCTGCATGTCCTGCCTTTTTGTTTCTTCTGACAGGTCGAATTAAAATAAACGCTCCGATAACGCATTCTGTAATATTGTAGACTTATATTTTGTTACGTGCTAGGGTTGACGAGAATTGATATTTCGATTCAAAAGTTCATTAACAAAATGATTTTAGTGAGTTTTCATTCTACCTTTATCATAAGGAACTACATAATATTTATTTTATTATTTCTGAGTTTAGTAATTGTAAAGTATGTTAGTAACATTCACCTTAGAGTCATAGTAAAAAGCAAAGGCAAAAATGTTAAGACTTTTTGAGAGCAGGTAGAGTTTTGCATTGAATCCGACGATGTTTTGACTTAGGTATGTTGATATCTTTTCTCAAAGCATTAGATCAAAATTTATTGCTATTAAGTGTAGACTGTTAACAATATACTTAAAAATTATACTTAAAAATTATAACCTATAGTAATAATTATACTTAAAAATTATAACCTCTTTCAATTTAATCATAGCGGTAGAACGTAGGTACTTAAACAATTTAAGCCTTATTACGCAGCAAAAATTAAAAAGAAAAGAACATTAAAGATTTGCTAAGACAAGATTATTTTGACAACCCTAATAATATGATGGTCTGGGAACCCGGTAGGTGGGAGGCAGTGATTTCGATCGAATCTGTTTTTTGTAGATTACTCCGATATAGTTCTCCTTTATGTTTCATATTGGATTCCATAAAATTAAGTAGTTATCAGTCTTGCACGCAAGCACTCGCAAAACAGCAGCTATCACAGTTTTTTTATAACAGTTAGGTTTTTTAAAATAGTACAATATGATATCGTGGATGAATATTTTGAAAAACACGGATCAATTACTAAACTATACTATAAAACAGCCAGTTATAAGTCTAAAGACATAATACAAAAACGACAAAATCGTTTACAGTTTCCCAGCTAGAATATTCAGCAAGCGCTTTCTCGAAGCCGACTCGAGGTGAGATCATCAGTTCCAAAAATTAATGAATTATCATGTAACTCGACACAGGCCAATGCTTTGAAAGCTCAGAGGTCTCGGAATAACAACGAAAATACTAAAACAAAAGCAATTTTATCTTAATCGCACCGAATACTCGAGCGGAGGCAGCGCGATATCCACCTTCTCGAGTTACCTAGGCTACTGGGCAATATCACTGTATTCTCAGACGTCGTAACTCGAAAACCTGAACACGCAAAATGGACTCTATGGTCTGTACGTACAGTTCAAAATCTCCCGGCCCGCATCAGTCACATACCACAATGCGTGATGGCACAATAATAGTCGCTTCGATGATTTTATGGAAACATGATATCGTGTTAGCCTCTCACAAAAAGTATAAAGCAAAACCCGACCAAAATTATTTTAATCGTCTCGAGAGATATACTCAATTATAATTTAGTTATAAAACATACTCGGGTATACCTGTTATGATTATGAAAAATGAAAATCTAGCCAGTTGAAATATTTATACAAACAAATTTTTATTTAATGTAAGTAATTTACAAGCAATTTTTCTCTTCTATTATAAGGCTGTAATCCGCTAGGACAGCCTTTTGAGGGTTAGAATAGATTTCCCAATTTTCCTTTTATACGAGAGGACCCTACACTATACGCATACACCGAATATGGGTGATTAACAATCGGTTATATCAGCCGTTGTAGAGGCACAAGTGAAGACTAATAAAGTAATATTTAGGTAATGTTATTATTGATTAAAGTATATTTTATAATACTAAAAAAGTTTGTCTAAAAGAGTTTTTCCATTGGTTTGAAATAGTTAAAAAGCTGGTTTCAGTTCGTGTATACAGATAACTTTACAATGCAAAATATAATTATTGCCGTATTCCCTCGTAAATTTTCAGGGTAGGTAAGGGTGCGTTTTCATCACAGTTAAGATGCGAATGCGTTTTTGAAAACCAATAAAATCACTTCATTTGGCTAGCCTTGCTGAGGGCAGCCATTATATTGGATTTTAATAACACATTTCTCATAACGGTGCTCCAGTGGATACACAGAATAATGTTGCCTAGACGAGTCATTGTGATTGACGTGATGGGAAGCGACGAATTTGTTCGACGAGCGTGTATGTGGCCGCTACCGGTAGCTGCTACTGCTGCCTCGCTACTGTAGCTTCTCTAAGCCCCCCAGCACCTTTATTTCCACCACATAGGGACTATACTAATAGAAACCCAGAGGTGAACCTACCGCGGCTAAAAACTTCTTTAAGGCATTCGGATTCCATCGAGTCAAATGCGTGTGTGTAATCGTACGTGATAATTTGTTTTGTTCGTAAAAAATCAGGGATACGATACAGAAATCAATATTTATTTATTTCACGGTGTATTTTCTTCGGTTTCATGTTACTGGGGTTAAATGTTTTGAAAATAGGTAGCGGATTCCTCAGTTTTTTGTCACACGGGTAGAGCACAGAATTTATAATGTTGCTCTTGATTTACCGTACATTGCACAACAATAAAATGAAGGCACAAAAGTACTTTTGACCCTCAGAATACCGAACAAATACAGTACAGTTTGTTCTGTATTCTGAGTTTTGACCGTTATAATTGTTGAAATTACCTATTTCCTATTTCTTATTAAAAATGTAATTTGTATATTAGGTAATAGCAATAAATTATGAAACTCACTATTATGCAATATGCAAATTTTGCTACATAGTTTTTTTAAAGCCAGGATGCACCTACGCAAAAACAGAAGATATTTAATTTTTTTTACTTATTACCTTTTTTCTTTCTACCTTTTAGTCAGCTTAAATCATAATTACTGAGTTTATAAGTATACGAGTAGGTACTGAGTAGTGACAGGTAGTCTGGAGAGGCAATTCTCGCAATAACATCGATTAAATCTCGTTTGGATTTACAGGCTATAATATCATCTTTATGTAAGTAATAAGTCGTGTTAAGCAAAACAAAAGGGATATATTTCTGTGTTTGAAATTTAGACTCTCTACCTACGTAGACTAGATTAATTATTCCTTACGGCAACAAAAAAGGGCAGCAAATCTAAAGAATTAAATACATAAAATGAAATACTTATACAAAAAAGCAGAATATGTGTACCTAAATACAGTACTAAAACTGTAAAATATGAAGCTCAAGCTAATACAACTAGCATAACATCAATTGCACTTCAAATGAGTTCAAAAGTTGTTGCATGAATGAATTTATCCATCCATGCTGTTACCTCTTCACGCCCAAAAGGCTGGAATGGTTCTGCTGAAATTTGGTATGGACTTTGAGTCCCGGGAAAGGATATATATTACTTTTATGTTGGAAATATATACGGTTCCCGCGAGTTAAATAAACTTTGGCGCAACGGAGTGGCGCTCGTCATCATAATTATAAATCGCGTAGTATCATAATTATAAATCTATCAATCCATCCAGCCTCACAGATTTTCACCATAGTCGCTGGTGATAGATGATAATAATGTTAGGATGTTTTTTTTATTTGTGGTGGGGTAAGTATAGTAGGTGGTAGGATGTTTCTAGATGCCGGGTTCTGTATGATATCGAGGCCGCTCTCCGTCGGCGGCGCCTACCTGAGTTTCCATGAACACCATCGCGTGCTAGCGCTTTAGCTACCGTATTATTTTATTATGCAAATTCCTTAGCTTTTTATTATATTTAATATGAATCAGAGTAGGTAGAATGTAGGTGGAATTTGAGTAGTTAAATTATAATACTTCCTAAGTTTAAACCATTTTATGTGAAGGTAGCTAAAACAGGGTCTTAAAATGTAGAGTAGCTGTTACTAGTTAGTGATGTATCACTTGGTTAAAGTATGACGCATCTTATTAAATTGATTAAAGTTTGTAAGACGTTTGTAAACGTGGCATCCCTGATGGGCTATAATGGCGTCCTTATAAATCGGGCATTTAATTAATTATCGCTCTTCTTACAATTAACCCATAAACGCAAAAAGATCACGTCGCCGTCCTTACAGGTGACAGCGCCTTAACAGGTCCAGCGGTGTTGGATAAGGAATGGCATCTTTAGCGAACTTTTGGAAACCGCAAATAAAACCGCACACCTTTGAGCGGTCCGCGGTGGGCAAAAACTCACCAAAACCTGTTAACTGATGCTCTACAGGCGCCTAATCGTTCCAAACTTAAACGCCGTGACCATTGGTAAAAAAGGCATACATTTTAAAACCGACTTGCCACAAAATTAGCAATACTGTATAGTTTAAAAAATAAGTCGATGTTCAGTTGACAACGCTAATTTGCTGTTACTCTTGTGTGAGTTTACATTCATTTCACTCATATACCTAATATGTCTTGATCTTAATAATTGTTTAATACATTACTAGATGACGCCCGCAAATCCGTTGCGCCAGAATTTTTTCCGGAATAAAAAGTATCCTTTCCCGGGACTCAAATTATCTTCATACTAAATTTTAGCAAAATCGATTCAGCGGTTTGGGTTTGTTGAGGTAACAGACAAACACACTTTCGCATGTACTTACATTATATTCAGTATGGAAGTATGGATATACCATCTGTAGGTACAAATTTTACAAAAATAAAAAAAAAATCTTAGTTACTTACGGCCGCACTCAGAGTCGTTGATTAAATTAGCGCTAAACAACATTTAAAAAATTAAAATTAACCGCCGCCCATATAAACTGCAACACTTAATGCTCATTAAACATGAAATTCCCTCTCAGAGTCAGATAATCATAAATTAACATGTCAAAATGGCGAATAAATTTAAATATAGAAAAACCACCATTTAACCGGCTGGAGTCTTTAATCGTGGAAATTGCTGTCAAAGGGGTATGTTCTTCTTCTTCTTCTTTTTTTTTTAATTCTCCTTTGTGAATCGCCAGTATCAGAGTGAAGTGGTATAATTTGATTTATTGTCAAAATGTGTAAAACCATATAGAAACTGTACAGAATTTTTATAAATCACATATTAAATATGAAAACCTTTTCGTGACAGACTGTAATTTCCAAAAATATTTTTTTTATTGGCCGTGAGCCCGTGACTGCAGCCGTCAGAGCCGTTTATTAAAAAATAACCCAAAACATCATTTAACAAATTTAAATTAAATGCTTTCAAAGAGGAAGCGCGGGAATCTTCGAAAAGGGCGGTCGTGTTTTCTGGAAAATTTTAATTTTTGTAATAATTGTTGTAAATATCTTCGTTAGTTAGTTTTCTTTTTATCTTATTTTTAGTTTCTTTTAGTTTTTATTTAATTTGTGCATATTATTTGGTAAGTTTCTTGTAGATATTTTGTAAATATGGATGTGGACCCGGGGGGGCTGGAAGGCCCCCCTGTTGGCCAATTTATTACTATTCATACTACCGAAAATGTAAATGACTCAAGTATGGACACAGATTCGTCCGTTAATAATAAATCTACAAACCGCAAACGCCCTGCAGCTTCTAGGCGAGTATGCAGAAAATGCAATAAAAAGATTAGGAAAAATCCCGACAAATCAAAACCTGATATCAACTGTATGTGCTGCTTGAGTGACACAGAAAATAAGGAAAGCCTGAATAATATTCAAGAAGTACATACAGCTGGTGTCATGGAGAAACATCAGGGCTTGGTGAATCCTCGTGTTAGTCGTTTGCTGTACACCGAAACTGACTCTACACCTTATGTAGTACATGTGCAAAAAGAAATATCATCTCCTAATGGAAACTGCACTTTACATCCCGTTGAATTTGGTCGCTTCCTTAAAAACCATAACATTAAGAATATTGAAAATGGTAGTCTCAAACGAATTGGCAGGAATAGATTGTCATTATCTTTCACTGTATTTTCTGATGCAAATAATTTTATTACTAACGAGAATCTAAAACAGAACAACTACAAAGTTTTTCTTCCATCTTTTCAAGTCTGTCGTGTTGGCTTGGTTAAAGGTATTCCAGCTGATTGGTCAGATGATGACATTTTGGCCAATATTACCTTACCGTATGGTTGTGGGGACATTTTGAAAGTAAGACGCATAAAGAAAAAAAACTTTGTAAATAATACTGTACAGTTTGTAAATACAGAGTCAGTTGTATTTACGTTTGACGGCCAAGTATTGCCTAAAAGAATTTTTATGTGCTATAACTCCTTGCCTGTTGACTTGTACATTTATCCTACCATACAGTGTTATAATTGCTGCAGGTATGGACATGTTAAGTCACAGTGCAGATCAACTCCCAGATGTTTCCGCTGTGGTCAGAGTCATTCTGGTGAGAAATGTTCTGTAGATGAAGATTCTGTTTTCTGTTGTCTGTGCCAAGCTTCCCATATAGCCACAAGTAAGAATTGCCCTGAGTTCCAACGACAAAAATTAATTAAAGAGTCCATGGCTCACAAAAACTTATCCTATGCCGAAGCTTCAAAACTCCACCCTCCTATTTCTAAATTATACTCAACGGTTTTAACCTCATCTAGTCCATCCCCTTCTTTTATAGACTCACAAAAACAAAATTTCTCATCAGTCATCAAAAATTCTGCAAAGAGGACAACCACAGAGTCATATAAAAAAACAGTCTTCCGACAACCTAGAACACCACCAAAGTCAGTAGGTGGGTATGATAAAACTGCTCATTTAAACTTAATTAAAGATTACAATCCCCCATCGGGTTCAAATGGCACAGCTTTACCTACAAATGGTGATAGTAATATTTCAGTGCCCGATCTAATTGCAGCTATAATTAATTATCTAACTCAGTCAAATATTCTACCATCATCAGTTTCACCGTCCAACGTAGCCTCTATAAGTAACACACCTCAAACTAACTCCCACTATGGATTATCTGATCCAGTGGAACTGTCGCAGTGCAGTCAGCAAAAAAAATGAAATCATTTATTTAATAAACAAATATCACCCTCTTGTCTTCGCTCTCCAAGAAACATGGCTTAAGCCAGAATCTCTTTTTAAGATTCCTGGCTATGCTTGTTTAAGAGAGGATAGATCTGATGGGTATGGCGGTGCTGCCTTACTCATCAATCATCGTCATTCATTTGTACATATTTCACTTCCATCACATAATCCAAATATTTCTATAATAGCAGCATCTGTAAATAACATCTGTTTTGTCTCATTGTATATTCCACATCCATCCTATTCAATATTTTTAGAAATTAAGAATATAATTAACCTTTTGCCAAAACCTTTTGTAATACTTGGGGATTTTAATGCCCAACATTTGTCTTGGGGTAGTAGTAATAACAATCAGTGGGGTTTTGAAGTATTAGATTTATTAGATTATCATAAGTTATGTATTCTCAACACAGGGTTCCCAACACGGCAAACTGCACCTAACGAGGGTTATAGTGCCCCTGATTTGTCTATTTGTACTCCAAATTTATCTTCTCTTTTACACTGGTCAGTTCTATCATCTAGTCACGGTAGTGATCACTTCCCTATTCTCTTGTCTCTCCCCTGTAAAAATAAAAAGCAAAATCAGTCTTCTATTTCATCATCATTAAAATATAACTTAAAAAACGCAGAATGGGAAAAGTTTTATCATGCACTAAAAAATAAACTATCCCATCTTCCTAGTATATCACCAGGTAATGAATCTGTTTGTGCTAATGCTCTAGCATCTGCCTTGATAGAATCAGCAGATGAAACTCTTCCTATTAAGAAAACACCTAAAAGTTACATTCCATCACCTCCTTGGTGGGACAATGACTGTTCAGTTGCTATAAATAAAAGAAAACAGGCTGAAAGAGAATATAATAATAATTCTACATTTGAAAACTACGATATTTATTGTAAATCTGTTAACGATGCAAAAAAAATATTCAAGAAAAAGAAGTCTGCAAGCTGGAAAAAGTTTTGTGAATCAATCAGTCCGGACACACATGCTTCTATAGTTTGGAATAATATTAGAAGGTACAGGTCTGCATATAAACCTCCTTTCCATCCTATGCCAGATTCTTTAGCCAACGATTTTTTAAAGAGATTAGCACCTCCTTCTGTTTCATTTCTCCGTCCAACTCCTTTAGGTGAGGTTAGCCATAAAGACCTTAACTCGCTTTTTACTCTTCAAGAGTTGAAAGGAGTTGTCGCAAACCTAAACGACTCGGCTCCAGGCATAGATGGAATTCCATACTCTTTTTTTAAACATGCTTCAGACGAAATTCTAACTTACTATTTGGATTTGGTTAATTCAATGTTATTATCGGGTAATATTCCAAATTCATGGAAAACACAGAAAGTTGTCCCCATTCTAAAACCTGGAAAACCTCCCTCTTCTGCTTCTTCCTATCGTCCCATAGTTCTTTCATCAGTGTTGTTAAAGATTGCAGAGCATCTCGTAAAGAATCGTTTGGAATGGTATATTGAAAAACATAACCTCCTAGCCAAAAGTCAATATGGATTCCGAAAAGGAAAAGGTACAATAGACAATATAGCTCTTTTTACAACAGATGTTCGCATTGCTTTTTCTGAAAATAAATCAGTTTTAGCAGCTTTTTTAGATATAAACGCAGCATATGATAATGTAAGGATAGATATACTTAAACGAAAGTTACATTTATTAGGTGTTCCGGTAATTTTAATTAATTTCATTATAAACGTATTAATGGAAAGATTTATTGCTCTGCCTTTGCAAGATGCAACTTCGACGGAAGTGCGGGTTGTTGATAAAGGGCTGCCCCAAGGCTCTGTGATTAGTCCACCTTTGTATAATATTTATTCGTCAGATATAGAGGATGTAGTAATTGACGTGACTTCAGATTTGGAATCATTTAGTATGGTAACAGATGAGACAGACAACATAGAGAACATAGATGACGCAGAATTGTATCTATTGCAATATGCCGACGATTTAGCAATTTATGTAATAGATCAATCTATTGAAAGAGCCTCCTTTAGACTATCGCGAGCCCTAGCGCGTCTAAAGGTATGGTTAGATGCAAATGGACTAGATCTTTCAGTTGATAAAAGTTCGGCTGTTCTTTTTACCCGTATGCGGTTGCCTCCTCCAGTGGTAGTAAAATATAATGGATTACGAATTCCAGTTGACAACGAGGCTAAATTCTTAGGTGTAATTTTAGATTCAAAACTTAATGGTAATGCGCATAATGAGTATATCGCATCGAAGTGTGAACGTACATTAAACATCATAAGATGTTTATCAGGAGTGTGGTGGGGATCTCACCCGTTTAACCTAAAATTGATGTATAACGCTTTAATAAGAAGTGTTTTAGACTATGGTACATTTCTTTTAGAACCTTGTAACGTAGCTGGTTTTAAACAGTTGGATAAGATACAGGCAAAAGCTATGAGGATAATTTGTGGAGCCATGGCATCATCGCCAATAAATGCATTGCAGGTAGAATGCGGTGAACCGCCACTCCATCTGAGGCGGCAATATCTGGCTGACAAGTTTTTTATTCGCTGTTTGCAATTTTCAAATCATCCCCTTATTCCGAAATTAAAAAAACTGTTAAACTTAGTAAATAATAATCAATTTTGGTTGCACAAATCTCACCCTTGCTTAGTTAATAGTTATATCCGATATTTGACGCTTGATGCCCCTACACATAGATTACCTGTTTTTCCGCTGTTTAACTCATCCTTTGAATCTCTTGTTTTAGAACCTGATATCCGCTATGACATAGGTATTAAAAAATCTGATAAATATTATGCAAAGCCTTTTTTCAATTATCTAACAACGAACAATTGGCAAGGTTGGCATCACATTTACACGGATGCCTCTAAAATGTCAGTAGATAATAATAATAATTGTGTTGGAGTAGGTATTTACCATCTCCAATACAATATAGTTCAAAAAGTAAAATTTCCTCCACAAACTTCAGTATTTACTGGTGAATGCTTTGGTCTTTTTAAAGCAGTTGACTACATCTTACTAGCAAAGCTTAAAAACACTGTAATTTTTACTGACTCTTTGAGTGCCCTGCAAGCATTGAATAGATTTACGTTTAGATCAAAATGTTTTCCCATAATCATACAAATCAGAAACCTTTTGCACAGATGTATTGTCAGTAATTTGTCTGTTACATTTGTTTGGATTCCAAGTCATTGCGGTATTCTTGGAAACGAGGAAGCAGATAGACTGGCCAAAGATGCGGTTTCTTGTGGAGATGTGTTTCCGTATGTGAATTATTGTCACGACTTGCCGTCTCTTGCCAAGAACTTTCTCCAACAGGATTGGAGTAAGGACTGGGCAGTTAGTAGTCAAAAAAAAGGTGTTCACTATAAGTATATACAACCTGAGATTCAGTTTAAGCCTTGGTTCTTTAAAATAAAGCTATCAAAAAGTTCAACTTCATCTTTAATTAGAATGAGGTTGGGACATGTCATCACACCGGCGCACTTGAAAAGAATTCGGATTCGCAACGATGATGCTTGCGATTGCGGTTTGGAAGTGGGTGATTTAAATCATATTATTCTTTCCTGTCCTCTGTATGATCACTCCTATCTATATGATAACCTCTCCTCAATATCTATACCCTTTCCTACTTCTGTTCCAATATTATTAAATTCGTGTAATAAATTAGTTTATTCTTTTTTATCTCAATATTTACGTCACAATTTAATTAATATTTAAATCTAATATATCTTATATTATGAAACTTTCTAACTAGATCCAAAATCCTAAATTCCGTACTTACTTTGTTTTCCACCGCCAATTCCCTACCTTTGTTTATGGCAAAGTACACTGCACGCCGGTGTCAGTGCCAAATCAAAAAAAAAAAAAAAAAAAAAAAAAAATGCTTTCAAAACAGATACCTCTCAGAGACAATACTAATTAAATGATTAATTTATGTCCCATATAAATCTTTCGGTTTCGTGTACGGTGTACCTACAATGTTCGTAGGTCCGTTTCAATTTTTAAAACACATACTTTTATTTTAGTTAACAATTTATCAAGTAACCGCAGAATTGCAAGCTATAATATTGGACAAGAAGAAGTGAAAGCAGTGCCAAGCAGAAAATAGTAGAAAGAAACAAGAAATCAAAACTGATGGGGCATAATAATAAACAATATACTACTAAAATAATTTCTTTATTTCAAACCACAGTACCAGCTACTACAGTTGATATACAGTTACAAACATAAAAGGTGTTTTATATTGTTTTTTATAATATTTATTATACTTACATAAGTACTTTAGAAATTTCTAAGTTTTACAATAATTTGGATTATGTGAATAACCTGTCTACTATTATCATTTTAATTATAATAACACCATTGTTATCAGCTGTTATTAGGAATTTTTCATAATTGTAACTAAGTACATGATAGTAAACATACTTTAATTTCAATAATTTCACAATTTGGTGGCAATGTTCTTCGTATATTTAGTTTGTATGACTGTGAATATAATATTATTTTTCACGTGAAATACTTCTATTTATTTGCAAGAGATTAGAAAAACAGCTGTTCAAGTAGACATACAGTAGGTATTGCACAAAAAATATGTTTTAGTACTATCACAATAGTTATGGAGTTCTATGCTTACTGTGGTGTTAATAATATTATTATTAATTATTAACACTTCAGATAAAACCTGAAAAGAATCCTTGTAACAACTTAAAAAAAAATTGAAAAATTTTCAAGAAATAACCTCAATATTCAATAACCTAAAACTTTAACATCAAACTCTGCAATTAGCGATTTTAATTGTCATCTCTGAGAGGGACATTTCATGTTAAATGAGCATTAAGCCTTAATTGACATCTCTGAGTGCGGCCGTTAAATTAGTTAGTTTTATTGGTGTTTTATTGCGTAATAAAACGTTTCATAGACTGGTGCACGGTGGTGGAAAGTGTGAGTAGATAATTGAGTGACAAGTTTATAATAGTTATAAATTCACCACTAACGACAAATTAAATTACTATATTCCGTCAATTTTACAGCCTACCCGTTCGAAAGGGTTAGACCATGTTAGACCAATAAAATAGATAAACCAAACCCACCAAAGGAATAAACATAGAGGCGAATTCATTAACTCTACAATCTTTTTAACTATTCTTTAAATATAAAAAAAAAACCTTTCTATAAGATTACAATATCTAATATTTACAAAATGATCAATCTAATTAGAAAATAAATAATTTTCTAAGTTAATAACAACAAGAATAAGTTAAAAAACTATTTTAACGATGTGAATACGTGAAAAATATAAGTTTTAGAAAAGATAAAAGTCGATTTTAATCGCGGCTACATTACTATTTTACTATATTATTGACACAAGATTTACTGTTTAGTTTATATTTTTACTAGGATTACTTTTGTAACGTGTGACTATTTAATTGTGTAATTGCTAAATACTTTTGTCTACCTAAATGTAAAGCAATCTTGTTAATGTTTAGACCCTAATTGCGGAAACATGTTAATAGTGCTTAGACATTAATCAGCTTTTATCTTAATTTTAGTTTATTACTGTATGTTTTCCATTCAAATAAAAATAAATTAAAATAAAATAAAATAGGCTAAAGGCTAAAGCACAAGATTTTGGCTAAAGTAGTACCTTTTTTTTTGCGACGGGAAATGCATTGAGGCATCCCGGGGGAATTGGGGCCTCCCCCACGCGTATGTGGGGCTTGCTGCGACCGTAAGGATGGTAAGTGACTGCAGCCCTACCCACTAAAACCCGTCGGTACTCTTCGTCTTCCCGTTGCCGAGTCGCGAGTACGCGTGAGCTCTACTCCGTGGCTGGTCTGGCAGGACAATCGTCCGCCCGGATATCAATAGCGGGCCCATCCTCTTTGAAGCACTGTCTCTATGCTCCTGTCACCGAACAGAGGCCCTCCCGGGGCTTGCATAGGCGACTTTCTCTGTCGTCGCGATGCGCGAAGAGTACACTGCGCATCGCGACCCTCTCGGGGACTCGGTGCAATGAGTGACGGCATCCCCATACCGCCACCCTGAGCTCCGCATTTACGGCGGCAAGTTATCATCCCGGATAACACGTTGTCGCCTTGGTCGTCTTCGTCGAAGAGGGTCCAGCGCCCGCCTCTCTCTATCGCGCTCTGCCTCTTCTTTGGTGGAGATCACCTCTTCGGCGAACTTCTCCACGTCACTCCAGTTTTGCTCACTGCTCAGCATGGCATTTACCAACGCTAGCAGTGTTAAGTCCGGTCCGATGGCCGCCGTTAAGGCCGTGCGTTGTCGTGTCCAAGAGGGACAGGCCGTTAAGGTGTGCGCGGCCGTGTCCCTTTCGTCGTCGCAGTGGTGGCACCGCGTCGTCTCCTCCCTTCCGAGGATCTCGCGCAGGTACCGACCGAAGCAGCCGTGCCCGGTCAGCACCTGCTGGCTAAAGTAGTACCTACTGTGAGTAATACTTTAGCCACTTCGAGGGCACATAGACTGCTAAAATCCCCTTTTCCTTTGGCTTTGTGTTCGGGTAAAAATACAAAATATTACAACTTTACAGAAACAAGCAAAAAACAAGAAAATAAAAACTCCTAAGTGCCTAAGTGGCATTATAGGGTTATTTTTTAGCAGGCCTTAATCGGAGTTTAGCATGTTTCGGCCGCAGCCCGCGGGTCACTATAATCCCAGGAAGGGTTAGGGCGCTGCACCTGCGTCTGATTGTTATCCGCGATTGACTGTAAAACGCTCGCTTTGATCGATGGCCCGCGGAAACAACATGGGGTCAAATGGTCCCATCAAATGTTTCTTCTTTTATTTGGAAGATTAGGTCACATTCTGGGGAGTTTTAATGGTTTCTTATTTAAATATAATAATTAAAGCACCGCTTTGATTTTTTTATTTAGTTACTTAATTAGTGACGATAGTCAATTTTCAGGATCCACACTCGCATAGGGTGCAGGTTCGATCCCGGGTGGATGCGTGTACCAATGAGACATTTTCTGATCTCAAGTACAAAATACGGACGCTCGCACGATGAAGGAAAACATCGTGGGGAAAGCACATGGTTGGTCCCAGACGTATTGACACGTTTTTTCCTCTGGACTAGGCCGACTATGTTGCGAGAATGCCGTATGTGCTTGGGCAACCATACAGGCATTTAAAAATTTTGTCCCAGGCACTACAGTATTTGAAGAGTGGTTACTTCGTTCTGAAAATACTGTACATATAAATTATAAACCATCCACAACGGATGCAAAGGCCTAGTTAATCTTAAATGTTCAAACACCTATATTATTTCGTTCTAATTAATTAAAATGAAGCAGTGAACTAGCTAACGGATCACCTGACGGCAAGCGAGAGCTGATCATGGACATGCGCAATACCAATACCAGATAGAGCACGACGACGTGTTCTTCTATTCGTTGTATCTGTTCCAATCCAGAAAAATTACCCACTTCGATAGACGTCCGTATTATTTCTTATTCATTTGGCATTTTTATTTAGGACCCCTGTCATGTACTACAGACAATACCATCGAATTGAAAGACTGATCAGAGCGAGCATGTGAACCGGAGTTTGTTTACATCGGACGAGGTAGTGTCAGTGCTCGGGCGCCGGGCTATGTATCACGCGGTCGCCGCGGGAGCCTTCACCCTGTCAACTAACAGATTTCATATGGTCATTTTATTATAATACAACTTCTCGAACGCGTCTTCGCCTTGAGGAATTCGAAATAATTTGAATTCGCGAAGACAAGCAACGCGCTTCGGGATAGTGCTCGACTATCTCGAACCAAATTTTCTAAGTGTGACTTTTACGATCAAGATGGCCTCTCCAGCTAAACCGACGCTATTAGGCCCTAGATCGTGTCAAAGAAATATATACTTAAAAATACAGCTAAAGCATAACCCTCATTCTAACGAAGTCTGATAAAAACGTTGCGTGTGATATTATACAACTTATAATATATTAATACTTATATTTTGAAACTGCAGACAGGTTTTTCGTATAAGCCGGACGGACAGTGGTTTAAACTTTATTATGGAGATGAGCAACAATCATTCATAGCATTTTAATAGCGTCAGTTTGTCATAAAATCATAATCATTTACCGAGGCAGGTAGCCAGTATAGACATTAATTGATTTCTTCGATTTAAGAGATAACCATCCAATAAACTGTATGTTTTAATCACTTATAAGTACGGAATACCATGAAAAATATTATCACTTTTTCTAGATTAGAATCTGCTCCCTGCTTTTATAAAATATTAGTAAGTTAGGTATTCCTAATATTCTTTTATTCTAGATATTTTTGCTTATGACGTCATTTTGATATCACATTAAACTTTGATCGAAAGCTTTTAGAGAGCAAACCTCGTTCTTGAATCTTGCACCATAAATATTTCGCGGAATTTCCCAGACGACGCGCTTAAGCCTTTACATAGAGCCCATAATATACCGTCTTCCTTCTATCTTAAATCTATCTTAAATCTATCTCCTATCTTAAATCTTAATAATCGATTATCATCGTAAAAATAGAGTTTTACACTTCAATAGGTCGAAAAAGAAATTGAATTTTCCGAACCTTCTGTGACTTCGTAACGAATATTTTACTCTACAATGTTTTGTAAAATTGAAGGAAAAAGGGTTTTTCGATTAAGTATGTAAGTAAGTAAAATATTTTGTACAAATAATTTGATACCTATTAAATGAAAATAAACGTTTACATAATATCTAAAAATAAATAAATTAAGTATATAATTAATTATTATTATTTATCAAGATTCAAGGCATATAATTGTGTAGGACTCAAAATTCAAGAAATTTCATATCTTTATATTTTATAAAATAAAGAGTATAATATATTATTATGCTGTTATCAAGAAACGAATTTTCGTATAATTGAGTAAACTAAACATTTCATACTGTGATACAGAGATAACCGTCGTTTGATCTCCGTTTAAATGTAAAATATGCCCGCGCGTGTAGTCTGTAGGATGCTGTAGGTAGCGGCGGCGCGTACGCGGAATCGGCGCAGGCGCTGATTCTAGATAAAAACGCTTATGATGCGGCGCTCGCAATATCGCACTAATTCATTTTGACCGACTCACTTTCGAGTCGAGTTTGCGCACTGACATGTTATTAACGGGCTTGAAGCAATATTATTTCATTATTATAATATTAAATGTTAACTGGTTTACTCTGTAAATATTGAAAAAACACAGGAGGCGTAGTTTCAATAATTGGAACTGGAGCTTTTGTACTTGTTAAACTTTGTGAGATTGTAAGGTCAAGGAAATTCTAAAGAAATCAGCTAAAATACGAAACAAAACCAAACATTTGAAAAGTGAAGTAGGTACAGCCTGTCGTGGAAGGTGGAATATTTTTTTTCTAAAGAACACCTACCTACAATTAATAAAATATACTATAATATAATATTATAATTTTTTTTTGGCAAACCTAATGCCTATAGGCTATAATCAATCAGTTCGATGAGTACGTTCGCAGTGCAGTCAAAAATAACATAGATATCGATTGAATTAAAATAGATAAATAACAATAGACACGGTGTTTTTGTTGTCTCGGGCAATTATAACGCTATCGCAGATAAGGATAACTAATAGCCAGTAATTAGCGCCGGTGTTAGATCAACATATCGGACACTCGCCCGCTCACAAAAACAGGAACAAAAACCGTGGAGAAAGGTACATCGTACGGGTGATGTATTGCTGTAGATAAACTCAGTTTGAACCCCTTTTTTACGTTGATGTAGCAAATAGCAGGTAGGAGTGAGAAACTGTTAAAAAATGAAAACTTTAGGATTTTTGAGATTCAGCTCAAGACGTTTTTGTTTTATAAACCATTAGCATAATATTAATAATATAAACGCTAGTAAACATTAGCAAAAACTTATTGACGCAGTCGTCGAATTTTCCTAAGTTTTCCAAGTTTTTCCACAACCAACTACCAAGAATAATTAGGTATAATTTATCTTAAGATGTCATGGTGTTATAGCTCAAGTAGTAACATCACTTAAAAATAAATTTCACCGACACTTAACTATAAAGTTAACACATCATGGTTTAAACTGCCGACTTTTGTATCTAGTATTTATACCAGGTCGTGGTTGTTAAAAACGCTATCGGTGACCGCTTCACCTGGTCGACGTTTGTCTGGCGGCAGCGCCCATCCCAGAGGGTTCAAATATCACAGCTTTTGATGATAATAGCCGGCCCAGTTGTAAATCACACATAATAATAACAGCACTTGTAAAACATACTGTTAAATGATGATTTATCGGAGCGATACGTAATTTGTTCAACTTTTTTGTGAGCTTTTATTTATTAAATAGTATTTATGGTTAGCGGTTTTTTGTTCAAAGGTATAACGACTTACTCTGTAATTTTATTATTGGTCGGTGCTCTATTATTGAGAGATTATAATTAAAACTCTATCGTGGACGTTAATTTGTGACTTTCGAGGTTGATTTGGGCTGATAAGACGAGCCAGCGAGCAGTACCTGTAACTATAATAGCTCGTTGTGTTAGATGTTCGTTAGATAGATGAAATGTTATTATGATCAATGTATGAAGCAGGAAATCGAGTTCTTAAAAAATGAAGATCTCAGTAGGTAAGCAAGACACTAATTCATATTATTTAGAAAGACATTGCGCTATACAGCATGACTGGTGAGACAATACCGATACTTATGGAGAGTATTCTGAACGCGATTCTCATTATAATTATGTAATAAAATTAGGTACTTAATTTTTTTCAGAATTTCCCAAAAATAAATTAACCATGGATACTAAGTAAATTACGCGGCTAGGCAAGTAGGCATACTATGCGGCCGGTGCAGAGGCGTGCACTACCAAAGAAACACCACACAACTACCCTTCCCGCGCACGCTGTCCATGCGTTGGGTAAATAATTATTTAACTTTAAGCTAAGTTTACTCCGTGATCAATTGATATTATTTTTTTATATTATTTTTTTTCAACTAATATAATAGCCAAATATCAAAAATAATAGAAATCTGACTGTTACGAGAAACGTACATTTTTACTTTTTAGCATCACTTCGTCTGGAGAGGAAGTGAAGTGCAGTTTCTAAATGAGTCCGTATAAATCTGCATCTCAGTCTCGAAAGACGACACAGAGTAATATGTTATAGATACTTCAGACTGCTTAGTCGCAGGGAGTGCCATGATGCTTAGCGATTTGATATATCAAATCCTTTATATTATTGACATCTAACTTTGCTATCGAAACTGGCGCTTTTATTTTGACTAACTTTCAGGTAAGTTAATTTTATTAAAGACCGAGGAATATGTATGTAAAAGCATCCAGATGTATCCGCTCTATTAAATTTTGTATAGAAAGTGGAAACACTCAAAGGAAGTGCAGTTGCCGACGAAGCCTATCTGCATTACCGTGGCTCCATGATCAAAACGAGACGGGTGTATGCGATAAATTCCGCCGTCCGCCGTTTTGGGGGCCATCAATCATTATCCTGCACGTCTCCGGAGGTTATACAGAATAAACGCGATCGAGAGGTTTTCTTTTAATAAAAAAAGTCGGAGCAGAAGTATAATATCTAGAATGACATAAAATAAATTTTTTTGGCACATGAAATGGCAACTTTAATTTGGATATTGAGGTGCTGTAAGTTTTCGTTTGCCAATGAAAATAGGTAGGTTAGTATTGTTACAAATAGAATACACAATTTTTTGACTAAGAAGAATCTTAGTTATAAAATTATGTATTCTATTTGAATACAATAACCTTGTTACTTGTAATAAGGACAATAGTTACAAAAATCGTAATTGACTGTAGTGCAATGTAAGAAAACGGTACTGAAAATACCCTCACGGTAGTTCTCTGCAGTTATCCTACTCTGTGGTTTATTTTAATGATTTCTTATTAAAAGCTCAACTGTTTTAAGGCGAAGGATGTCGGTCGCCGTGATACATGATAACTAGAGGGGGATCATTAAATCAGCCCACTCACTTAATATCACTTAACCCACAAAATTGCGAACCATTACTCATTTTTACTCTCACAAACACTAATTTGGACTATTAGCTTCTTATTTTAGAACTAAGTAGGAAGTTTAATGTTGACGATTTATCATATTATTAATATGGCATATTTTTCAAATATCAAATTAACATACCTACTCGTATATCGTAATAGGCGTTGCGAATTTTCGAAGCGACGAAAAAAGCTGCCACTCGCTCTAGTACTTTTGCAATATTTCTTATCTTTTATTTTTCGTAATTTCTATTGTCGGTTTGCATTCATCATGTGGCAAGAATATGCTAGACCCTGTAAAGCAATTCTAATTTCTAATACGACAAGTTTGGATCGGTTAGTTCAAGGCAAATCGTGGAGTATGCTTAGGAACAGACAGACAACCGAACCGAGATTAGGGGTACCAGGGTACTGACTCAAACCGACAGTATTAATAACGATGTAGGCAGTACTCGTGAGCGCGGAGTCGATATTCTCATTATCCTGTCGATACTTCGGCCGCGCACGAACATTGACTTACACCACTATTTACTGTCAAACGTAATTCCGTTTTCGTGTCGTTCCGCGTTCACAGCGCTCGGCGGTCGAGCTCTAGCCGATTACCGCAGCCGGTGAAAATATTAATTGTCATGAGAATGTTCAGATAACTCGGGAACCTACAGATATAAACATCAGTACACTGTAACATGACGAGGTGATGCATTGCTAGTTGCTACTAACAATAAGATATAGGATTGACATATAGGTACTTTCCGTCCGCAGTGTTGGAAGTTGGGAGTTGGGACGTTTATTACAATTTTGAACGGCTCATTCATGCTTCGCATCGCCTAGTCGTAGTACTGACCCTAAGAGCAAGCTAAAGTTGAGCTACCTACATTTCGACTAGAATTGGCCCACAAGGCGCTACTGCCAAAGCCCAAAAGTTTACCGCGCGGAAACCGTTCTGTTTCCGGGAATAAATTTATCATTTATTGGAACTCATACCGAGTAGGGTATCTTTATACTAAAATGTTATCAAAATGTAATTAGCGGTTTAAGACACTATTGGTATGGAAGGTTTGATTTGAAATTGTATTGCAAGGCACATTAAATCTTGACAATCTTACATCTTCAGATAATATGCTAGCTTTAGAGCTAGTGATAAACATAAATTATCTTTTGAAATTACTCACCATCACCAAACTTCTTGATTCTTCATCCTGCAACAAAGAACATAATATCAGTTGAATCAATCAAAAGCTTTCAATAGCACAGATCATGCATCGTATTTATCTTGACCAGCGATATATTTACTAAGGGAGCTGTAAATTGAGATAATACATCGGGCAGTGAGCATCATGAACGAAGATCTCAGTCCCCTCACGCGTAAAATGCACGATTCGATGATGACTGATTATTTACTGAGGCCATAATTTAGACTTAGCGTCAGTGTTCTGTGCGGGCTAGTTAGAGGCCCTTGTTGTGCGCGCGCGCACCTCATAAAGATTATGCCCGTGAGTATGGAAGCGGACATTTCAGAGAAGAACTTAATAAACTGTAAACTCAATACTAAAAATATAACTAATGAATGAATAATTGTCTATAATAATATACAGATTTTAGACAACTTAATATTTAATTATAAAAGCAGTCAAATAAAAAAAATATTATATCACTAGATGTCCCCACAACTCCGCTGTTCCAAAATTCGTTTATCGCGCGGGAAACCGCACATTTTCCTAGGATAAAAAGTATCAGACGTCCGTCAGATCGTCCTTTCGCGCGACTCATGGTATCTCGATGCCAAATTTCAGCAAAATCGGTTCAACGGTTTGGGCTTGAAGGCGTACCTTTCGCATTTAATATAATGGATTAGAAGTGGATAATGGATATAGCAATAGTATTAATTTTAAATTTTTAATATCGTTCCTAATAAAATGTAACAGCAGATTAATCAATCGTTCTCATATAAAATTGATTAAGCATTTTTAAAGGTAAAATTTAAAATGTTCTCAGTCCACACTTCCACAGCTGAACGGACATTGAGTTATCGCCGTACATTTGTTCATATTAGCATTATCTTCTTTATCAGTTTATCAGTGATTGTCTAGCGCGTCCATTGAAGCGTGATGAGCCCCGGCCATTATAAGTACAGCCTTATTTGTGTTGCTCCAAAACCTCGAAGGTTAATTGAGCAGCCATTTTTAAGAAATGAATCACGTGATTAAGTAACAAGTTGTACCTAGAGGCGTAGGTACCACTACCAAGTCTACCCTGAGATCAGGTCTAAAGACTTAAATTATAAAATAAATAATGTTATATTATGCAGTTGAATCTTAGAAACACATGATGAGCAAATTCTCAAACTATGTGACATACTTAAAGCAATTATATTAATATTAAACTTATAATTATTGTATTAAGATCAATTCAACACAATGGCAACACTAGCTTCTATATCGCTGCATATTCAAATTTCAACGTTTAGGTGTAGATTTATAAACGTAAGCAAAATTTTTGTGTTCAAAACTTATAAAAATAAAAAAAAAATACCTCCGAGGTAGTTTTCTTTAGCTACGTTTTTACTGGTAGGTACAGTGATCACTGATCAATGATCACAGGAAAAAAAATAACTTAGACGATGCCACACAATCTAGGTAATAACTACCAACCTGCATGATGTTACATAACAATTAACAATGAACCATGGCGACAGAATTAAAAAAGGATAAATGTCATTCAGAGCCCCACCGCGGGAGGCTTTTGTGGGGTCCTAATAACTGCTTCAGAAGTTCATAGTATTTTTTGTGTCCAATCATTGAAGTGGCAGCCTTTGTGGATGGCCTTTCAACTCGAACCTTTCAGGTCGCAGAGTATTGTGGGTATATTTTGACACATTGCTCTCTATTGTTTAATTAGTACAAGGTTGTAAATTATATTTCGGATGATGAGGGTCCATATTTATGATTTATATGAATTCCTCTACGTGGTTCTAATAATTTATTGTATGTTAAAATGTATTATGTGGGTCAAATTAAAAGGTGACGATGTAAGCTGCTATTTTGATGCAAAGCGTTTTTCACCTTATGTACATTTTGTTCTAAAATTATCCAGTTTCCTTTGTTCGTTCCCAAAGCTAAAATAATTACAAAGTATTTTATTTACAGACAGGTCCCGCAAACGTTATATTAGATAGTGTGGCATAATATGCAGCACTGTACTATGGATAGGTACTAGGTACACTTGCTTTTTTGTTTTTTGTATGTAGAGTTTTGTCTTACACTTACACAAAATTAGTGATATCTGCCTATTAGTGGTGTTCCTAACGGCTATATTTGCCTAGCACGCTACATCGAATAAGCTACATATTTCAAGCGCGCTATTTTTGACGCTACGTTATAACGATAAAATCAACGTCGTTGTTTTTCAAGCGCGCTAGTTTTGACGCTATACGTTATAACGCTAGTTTTGACGCTACACGTTATAACGCAAGTTTTGACGCTATACGTTATAACGCTAGTTTTGACGCTACACGTTATAACGCTAGTTCTGACGCTATACGTTATAACGCTAGTTTTGAGTTTTGACGCTATACGTTATAACGATTCTTGACTCGTTATTTTTCAAGCGCGCTAGTTTTGACGCTATACGCTATAACGAATAACGATTCTTGACTCGTTGTTTTTCAAGCGCGCTAGTTTTGACGCTATACGTTATAACGTTATATAGCGTCTTATGCATAAATTTATAGCGCGCGCTATACGTTGTAAAGAAATAGCGCGCTAGTTTTTTAAGCTATACGTTATATTAACCACCACTACTGCCTATAAGATTAGGCGTTTTAACTCGTTACAACTGTTCATACAACACTTTAGTCGGGCGCGGTCTTTCTCTGTTAGAATTTAACAATTATGCCGACGATTCGTAAAAAATGTATTCTTTTTAAAGGCGTGTGTAGACAGGTGACAAAAGTGTCGGCACTTTTGGTGACACAAGCAACTGTAACGACTAATTCAACACAATGGCAACAGTAGCCGCTTCCGTGTCGCTGCATATCAAGCGGTGTAGACTTATGAAATTACGAAAGGGTGATTTTTAGGGTTCCGTACCCAAAGAGTGAAAACGGGACCCTATTATTAAGACTTCGATGTCTGTCCGTCTGTCCGTCTGTCCGTCCGTCTGTCTGTCTGTTTCCAGGCTGTAACTCAAGAACCGCTATAGCTAGACTTCTGAAATTTTCAGAGATTATGTATATCTGTTGCCGCTATAACAACAAATACTGAAAATAAAATAAAGTTAATATTTAAGGGGGGCTCCCATACAAGAAACGTAATTTTTTTGGCCTTTTTTGCTCGTAATCAATATTGGTAACAGCTAGGTACTTGAAATTTTCACAAAATCTTTAGTTATATTTGTGCTTTAGTAATTAATAATAAAATTAAAATAAAGTAAATATTTAATATATATTTAATAGGATGAATCGACGAATCTACGCTGTTTGATCGCGTTATGTCAAGTAATATCTTGGATTATTGGTTAGGCTTGACATAGCCCGCAGGACCAAATTACGTACACCTTAAGTTCTCTAGTAGAGTTCTACTACTACATACCTCGTTTTACAGCTGTAACTACCACAATATTATTATGTTAGTCGTACAAACTCTATAGTCAATTTTGTTTTGTTGTTAAAATTTGAAAGTGGAGGCGCACTGGAGCTACAGTAAACAATTAACATACATAATAATTTTACTTCTGTATGTTTGAACTTTACCGGCACAAAATATTTTTCTATATTCACGGAATTATTTCATAAATTTTTGACCCAAGTTTTTGAAAAAAAAAAACTGTTATAGAAAATAATAAATTCAAGACCACCTACGATTGAATTAACATACCATAAATACAAAAACTCCTTCGACGCGAGCATTAACGTAATTAATTTACTTGTAAGCATTAATTGAATGATAAGAATAGTTAATGAGCGTTGTAATTGGCCGACACTTTCGCGCGCCAGTGTACCCTAATGCTTACCCATTGGTGAGCATTCCCCTCGCAATTAGTCCTTTATGGTCTCTCTCATTGGCCCATTCGTTTACTTTATGTACCAGGTAAATGTAAAGCTTGTAATAGACGTATTTGCCTATTGTGTAAGACGCTTTTGTCAAAATTCATATAATAACTTACTAAGCTATTGTACGAATTTTGACAAAAACGATTGGTTGGTCTTTGGATATAGGTATATAATATGTAGCTGTTGAAAAAAATGGCATGTTTAACGCATGTAGTAGTGGCTATGGTAGGTACGGAGTAACTAGCTATTTTATTTGAATCACAAATTAAAATTTAAAGACTAATTACCAAACTTTAATTTTTAAAGAATTTAAGAGCAAATATTATGTAGAGTTTATGTGAAATCTTGTTGTCTCTCTGTTGTTACTTATATACTTTGAGGTTCCACGATGTGCTATGCAGCTATGTAAAAAGTGAAGAAACAATCGTACACTGTCATGTAAATACTTAGGTAGATCAAGATAGGTGATCGTCACGGCGGCTCGCGCAGGATATTCGGTTGATGTGTTTTTAATTGCGATGCAAACAGCCCGCCTTATAGCGTACATTCGAGAAATTATTTGATAATTCTCGCATACATTATTCGGTCACGCCAGATGGTCAAACACGTTATTTTATTCAAATTTTTAATTGTTATATATGAAGTAATTACTTACGTTTGTTAGTTAAGCGATTTAAAATTGAAGCAATGAGCCTTATTTACACGAATATTCTTTTGTTATGTAAATAAGTATTAACTTTTAGACGTAGAGCTGCTGAGCAATTTAGAGTCGACTGTCATGAAACTTAATAGATTCTAAATTTCGTCGCAAAGCGTTGTTCAATTATTAAAATTATTAAATTCATAGGTATACCTACTGTGTAAATATTTTATTGCAAAATATTTAGATTTTTCAAATTCCGATATAAATTAACTTTTACCTCCATACTTATATTATTTTAAACGAGTATTGAGTACAACACATTGTACAAAACATGACGTGAATTGTTCGTAATACAATAGCCCTTTACCTGTCACGGTTGCATTGAAGTGGAACTGTAATAATAGGGGTAATAAGTTCAATAAAAAATTAAACGATAAAATCGTAGACACAAGTGGCGTAACGTGCAGGGCGCAGGACGCAGGGCGCAGGGCGCAGGGCGCAGGGCGCAGGGCGCGGGGCGCAGGGCGCGGTAATGACGTAGGAGTTAATAAAAGCAACAAACCCTTTTCCACCTGTCCATCATCAGATTCGTGCGTTAAAGATCGAGTGATCTTGTGCCTTGGGACTTAATATTTTAAATTCTAAACGTCTGCCATCAAAATATCGCAAGGTGCGCCTCTGAATATGATTAGCAGCTTGTCAAAAGTAAGTTAGGGGCCCGATGTATTTAAATATAATCAAAGGGTTTAACAGATATTTTCATAAATAATTAATAGGCCCTTTTTGTTTCCTGCGTCCGCTTAACGAGAATACATCGTAAAGTTTTCACGTTGGAAGTAAATTAAATTTCGTGTTTTTATAATTGTCTTAAATTATTTATAGCGTGATTAGAATTCAATTGTATGTGATAAATAAATAGTAGCTGTATTTTTTGAGACGTTATCAAACTTAAATTATTTAGTAATTAGTAGCTACAGAAAACAGCTGTAACCTTAACCAAAAAAGCTATGGGTAGCTCTACATAGGATAGAGTTTAGAACTCCCGGCTTTTACATGCTTGTAAACGGGCAATAGGAATGTTTACAGTAACTCGTAAAAATGTTACCTAGAAAAATGATAAGTTAGACAATAAGTTTATTACTTAAACTACACAGAAAAGAGAGAAGAGAGCGTCCGTGGCCTAATGAGTACCTTTAAAATACCAGTGAAACATTTCTGATTTCAAGTACACAATATATGGACGCTGGTACGGTGAAGGAAAACATCGTGAGGAAACCGCACATAGTTGGTCCCAATCCAGTTCAGTTTTTTCCTCTGGACTAGGCCGACTACGTTGCGAGAATGCCGTATGTGCTTGGGCAATCATACGGACATTTAAAATCTTGTCCCAGGCACTACAGTATTTGAATAGTGGTTACTTCGCTCTAAAAATACTGTATAAAATGTCATCTACAATGGATGCAAAGGACTGAAAAAGCAAACGTTTTAACCGTCCCGTATAATTCTTTTACCTACTCAATTTCTCAAAGTGTTAACAGTTTAATAATAATTTATTATACTGTTTAGTAATTAAATTATAATATTATCTCGATCTTCGTTATTATAAACGGTTCATTTTCATCAGCATTATAAACACGTTTAGCGAAGTACAAAGCGTTTGTACATCTTGTCCCTTGTAGATGGCCGATACGGGCCCCTTATTGGCAACAAATGATACGAGGGGGTGTTAAATCGTCCCATCAACAAATTAACATACGATCATACGACGTTTTGCATAATCACTTGTCTTGTTTAATTATGTCGAGAGGAATAATAACATATTTTTTGCGATGTCACGTGTAATTTTTCTAATTAAAAGCATTTTGCATGTGTTAAGTTTTGAATTAATTTTAATACGTTCCTGGTTGTTGGCAATTTGTTTATTTAAATTTATGCAAATTGTTACTTAACTCTAACTGTTGTCGTTTAACTAGATGTATTGGTACTACTACTAGGTTACACGAAGTGCTAAAGCCTTTATGTCCACTGACAAGGCGATGGGACACTGGATAGAAAAGGAAGGTATGCTATAAGATTACACAATCTTATAGCATAGGTACCTTGCTTTTCTATCCAGTATACCTTGACCTACCTTAAAAAAATATAGCTGTTCTTGCCCAACTCATAAATTTCACTTCCCTCATGATTTTAGTTTTATTCTTTAGTTATGAGTTCGGTTTAAATATCGAATGCAAAATCGGCGGGGCCATAAATATCGTCCCCTAATGACGATTATCAGCGACGTATGCTAATCGTACAACGTTTCTAGCACATCGTCTCCCCGCGTCGCGTATGCAAATATACTCGCATACAAAAACCTCCTGAGCCCCTAGCCAAGACATCTTCTTTATCGTTTCTTTGTAGAATCGCCGACCAAAACGTGTGGAATTGAGGTAAGCGTTCGATATCATAAAGTTGATGTTCGACTTATTTGATGACAATTCCATACATAATCGGCGTTTGAATAACGAAGCGATAAAGAAAACGTGTTGGCTAGAGGCTTTGGTTACGCGACTCCATCAATCGATCAACGCCGGATACTGGTGGAATACGTCTTCATTGTGTTCATTAGCGTCGCCGGGACCACCTGCCCCCCGACTATGTCCGGCATCCGACGAAATTCAATTGCCTTTTTACGAATACGTCTGAACTTTTGGTGGCTTTTTGCTGTGCTTACTATCGATAAATGCATTTTTTTTAATATTTATTTAATTATGATAATGATGAAAATTAGTATATCTACGAAGTTAATACTCATCGCCACATAATAACTCTATGCTCCACACCTCTTTTTTCCCCAATCTATATAGCTACATTCAATGTACCATCGAAGAAATTGATTCCTATGTATTTGACGGACATACGTCATTTGGTCAGACCATGTCAATTCAATGTTAAGCTGGGTTTGACATAACGCAACCAAATTACGTACGTCTGTAATTCTTTCAAATTCTCTGATAGTACATTCAATGTAGGTACTTTGGCTAGATCGATATTAACTGACGTACTCAAAGTCGAACACTTATTACTTAAATGTAATTAAATGAATATTTTGACATATATAATTATACCTATACATTATCCGTCAAACTCTTCATTAAATTGAAGGTTAATCATAATTAAATATCTCTGAGTGCGGCAGTGAGACTGACATTAACCGTTTTGTAGTCAGTTGCGTTTTGTTACACAACACACATTTTTTTATGAAATAAGGTGGCAAACGAGCAAACCTGATGGAAAGCAACTTCCGTCGCCCATGGACACTCGCAGCATCTGAAGAGCTGCAGGTGCGTTGCCGGCCTTTTAAGAGGGAATAGGGTAATAGGGGAGGGTAGGGATGGGAAGGGAAGGAAATAGGGGAGGGTAGGAAAGGGAATAGAGTAGGGGATTGGGCCTCCGGTAAACTCACTCACTCGGCGAAACACAGCGCAAGCGCTGTTTCACGCCGGTTTTCTGTGAGGACGTGGTATTCTCCGGTCGAGCCGGCCCATTCGTGCCGAAGCATGGCTCTCCCACGTCAACATATCTAATATCCTACGGGAATGGGATAAAAAGATTGTCTTCAGGTAATTCCGCAGGGCTTTCACGTAAAAATGGCAATCAACAATCCAGTAGCAATAATCGCACGAGCGATTATTGCTACTGTTGCAGCGTATTGCTGGGTATAAAAAACAATGATATTATCATGTATAGTGATCGATTATAATCGTATTGTTTTGGCTGATACGTGATACGAAATTGCGATTTTGGAGCAATCATCGCGCAATAATTACTTATTGCTATCGCATATTGCTCTCGCAAGATACGTGATACGGCCACAGTATAGCAATATAATATCCCTACAGTAACGAAACGCCTTTGATGTCGCACGATGCCGCCACCGGTGTAAGTACCAAGCAGATATGCCAGGGTTGCCACTTGCCACGAAACGGGAAATAAAATAAAAATAAAATATTGTGCTTGTAATTAATCAGCGTGTTATATTTACATATTATGTCGTACTGCCAGATATTTACGTGAAACTTTATTTTTAGATGATTTGAGTTCTTTACTAGATGATGCGCGCAACTCCGTTGTGCCAAAACTCGTTAATCGCACGGGAACCGTACATTTTTCCAGGACAAAAAGTATCCTTTGTATTTTCCCAAAGTATCTCCATGCCAAATTTCAGCAAAATCTGTCCAGCGGTTTGGGCGTGAAGAGGTAACAGACAGACAGACAGACAGACACACTTTCGCATTTATAATATTAGTAATTACTAATTAGTATGGATTTAAAAATTTTATTAACCTATCAAGCCCCATAAGCTCACCGGTGAGCAAGACACAATAGAATAACAATAAATTTCCAAGAACCCACGATCGAAGAATTAAAATAATGAAGACGCATTCAGATATATAAAATATCCAACAATAATTAATTATCATATTATAACAATTGGTAGGTACGGTAGGCCACACGTCAGGTGTAACAGAAGCACTTCAAAACTCGCTCTTATTACGTGCGCGGTAAGGGCGGTCCAAAGGTCAAAATGTTACACTTGATGTGTGGCCCTGTGTACCTAGCTAGGTAGGTACTAATTAGTATGTAACAGGGTATTTGACAGTTTTTTTTATTTTTATTCTATAAATTGTTTCTCTCCTTGTTACACTTCTTACAACGTAAACAATAAAACAGAGATGCAAATTGCAAATAAATGCCACCAAGGCCAACCAACAATTTAGTGTGAACTGTGAGTCGATATTATATTTTATGACAATTAAATCCTTTTTGTTTTTTGAATCAGATTTACATATTCTGTACACTGAACACTTGTTATATCCCATTGTTTATAAAATAAGATGTTACAGGCTATCGTTTTACAACACAAAACACAAAACGCGCCAACGTCACACCTGCGCGCGAAGTCGTTCAAACTCGCGGAGTTTGGCGGACTGGGCCCGCGCCGCCCGCTTCCCCGCGGGTACCCCTCCGTTGCTCTGCGCAAGTACATTCGTTTCACTACTGTAGGGATATTATATTGCTATACTGTGATACGGCTGTGGGTCAGCTGAGTTATCATTTGAAACTATATTACCACGAGTTTCTTTTAAATATAAGTGTGCATTTTTTAGATATTAAATACACATCCATAAGACTACCAATATGGAATCCGAGTACTTATATTGTATGAATAAATTAAACGGCACAAAGGTAAAAAGCTGAGTAGGTATAATTATCACGTGTATTATACGGTAACAGATCATTATGGCGTAAACCACATTTAATTCCACTAATTTAAATATACGTTTTGTGCTTTCACGGCTATTAAGAGAGTGTTTAAGCGGTTCCGGACAACAATGCTATCTGATGGAGACCGTTACGGGTGCTATTGTGCCATTAAATACCCTAATTACAGAACGAGAGGTTGTAACCGCATTACCGCATCTCGCATTCACACGACAACCACACTATGAGTTAGATACAGTAGAACATCTTCATCTCAATCAATTATTTAAAATAAAAAAATGCTGTCTTTTATACCATATTAGACATCTTTCCGTTGGCTTGCTGTATGAGTTTTTTTTAAATAAGCAGTTCCTTTGTGTCGTCTTTCCATGTTAATTGTTTGTTTCATGTGTAGGTACTATAAGTGATAAATAAATTAAAAATAATTATTATTATTAGCCTACAGTGTCCCATTACTGGGCAAAGGCCTCCCCTCTTTCTTTCCAAAGCTCACGATACTGTGACGTTGCTGGCCATTCTCGAAAGCTTCTTATAGTTCGTCGCGTCAAAAATAGTTATGATGATGTAAACTTGCAGGATGACTATTATTTACTATAACCTATAACTATTGTTTTTCTTTTTTCAGTATTACTTTAAGCACAATATCGACATACAATACCGTCGTCCGTCAGTATCCAGCTCACACACGTAAGCGTGATTTTAGATAACTTTAGATAGCTGTTGGTTCGTGAGTTAGAATTGTAGCATTATTGAAAAGGAAAACTAAAATATGTGTAATGTATAGCTGTCAAAAACTCTTTTAATATTCCCACAAAACAGTGCAATTCTTGTGTGCCCAAATAACCTGTCTCAGTGAAGCACGAACTCGTTTTCGAGATCACGGCGAAGTAATGCTACTGCAGTAGAGGTATGTATTTGTGTTATTCTGAGACCTCGGGACAAGTTGGCGGTTTGCCAAATTATACGCTCTTTTATTGAAATATGAAGGTTATATTAACAGATTTTTGAAACATTCTCGACGTAGTGCACGCAAAAATATAACTTTCTGATGTACCTATTGTAAGTACTGAATTTCGCAGTTATAATTTTACTTATTGTGTGTATATTTTTAAGGATTCTTGAAGGAAATACATTTTATCTCCTTTAAATCAATGTTCTTTCTCCGGAACTCAGGGTATTTAGATCGCAAAGACCAAATCGATTCAGCGGTATAATTGCTATGATTGCAGAGATAACTGCTGATAAATCAAAGCGCACGGAGTGCGCTGGCCAATTTCCAGCAGGCCGCGCGCTTGCCGTGCACTATTTACACGAACCGCTTCGACGCACTTTTGACCCCCCTGTATCTCAGTACCTGTTGCAAGTACAAAGATAAAATTATACCTACGTAATTATACATTAGAACTTAAGCAGTATACCCAATTTCATAGATAAAGCTTCGGTAGATCCCGAATTATGTCCCTGTAAAAATAGCTAATTTTGGCACTCACTCACTCACTGACCGTAATCAAAACCTCTAGGCCACTTCCAATTGTCCTAGCGTTATGAAATTTAGCACACAGGTCGTGTGTTATAATTATGTAGATTAATACCAAAAATTGAGAAATTTTAAAAATCGGTCAAGCGTGAGTTGGTTTATCTTTGAACTTTAGAGGCCACTTCTATTTGTCCTAGCGTTATGAAAAGCACACCGGTCGTGTGTTATATGCAGATTAACGAAAAATTAAGAAATTGAAGAAATCGGTCAAGCGTGAGTCGGCTCATCTACGAACTTTAGATAAAAAATTCAGTGATACAATGTACAACGATAAGGAGGGTGGGAGGACAAGGGGGAGGGGTATAAAATATTGTCATGTATAATGCACACTGTATAGCTTAACAAATAAATAATTATTTATAAATAATATGATTTCTTGAAAAAAAGTATTGAAATCCCACCAAAAACATTTCTGTTAAAATGGGGTCAAGTTCCTATCAGCCAAATTTTGGCTTAAAAAAGAGTTGAAATCCAATCCAATGCCAAGTTTAGATGCACTTCATCGATCGTAATCATCTTCATCAACAGCCTGGTCCATAATTATACTTCTAAATTTGAACTTGGCAGGTTAATTTAATTATATAAATATAATCTAATTATACAATAATAAATCGAGTATAAGGTATAGCACGAAAACCTGCCAAGCCAAAATTTTGCTGATAGGAACTTGGCCCCATTATAGCAGGAATGTTTTTGGTGGTATATATTTGGGATATATTATCGCGTTAATAACACTAAAATTAAAAATTATAATCTATCTAAATATATAAAACTCAAAGGTGACTGACTGACATGGTGATCTATCAACGCACAGCCCAAACCACTGGACGGATCGGGCTGAAATTTGTCATGCAGGTAGATGTTATGACGTAGGCATCCGCTAAGAAATGATTTTGATCAATTCCACCCCCAAGGGGATGAAAGTTTGTATGTTATAATAATACTACTGAACGCGAGCGAATAATAGCTCGAAACGAAATAGAACCTTTAACAATAATAATTTATTGCTAAAGGTTCTATACCAAAATAAACGTATAGATGATAATTTCGTCATTACTCATTAATGTTTAAAAAAAGCAGGAAACTTGTTTTTAAATCAACATAATGTCCATTGTCTTCAGCTCTAAGTTGTGATATATTTATAAACAAAGAAAAACACAATGCAATATTGTATGCAACATTTTGCTGCAATTTGTTAAAGGGTAAAAGCTTGAAACCACAACATTACCGTTTTTCTGTTGTGATTTTTACAATCACCTTGCTACATTATACAATGAATGATATCAATTAGCTTTAGAAAACAGAAGAATAATACAATATATTGTACAGGGATTATCCTTATTCTTATTTAAGAGAATTTTTGAGTTTACTTTTCTTACATTTTTTTTTTGTAAATTATACAAAAAAAACTTGCGTGAAAAAGCTCGCAGCCATAGTATTAAAAGTCGTTATTAGGATAAACATTAAACATCATACTACGAAAAATAATCAGCCAAGTGCGAGTCGGAATCACGCACGAAGGGTTCCGTACCATTATAGAGCAAAATTAGGCCATACATTGTGTTTTTTGTATGGGAGCCCCCCTTATTTTTTTATTTTATTTTAATATTATTATTAAATATTAAAGTACACATATAACTAAGGATTTTGTAAAAAAATTCAAGTACCTACCTGTTGCAATTTTTGATATAGAGCAAAAAAGGCCAAAAAAATCACGTTTGTTGTATGGGAGCCCCCCTTAAATATTCATTTTATTTTATTTTTAGTATTCTTTGTTATAGCGGCAACAAATATACATAATCTGTGAAAATATCAAATCTTTAGCTATTACCGTTCTTGAGTTACAGCCTGGAGACAGCAAAAAAGGCCAAAAAAATTACGTTTGTTGTATTGGAGCCCCCCTTACATATTCAATTTATTTTATTTTTAGTATTTGTTGTTATAGCGGCAACAGATATACATAATTTGTAAAAATATCAAATCTCTAGCTATTACCGTTCTTGAGTTACAGCCTGGAGACAGACAGACAGACAGACAGACAGACAGACAGACGGACAGACGGACAGACGGACAGACAACGAAGTCTTAATAATAGGGTCCCGTTTTTACCCTTTGGGTACGGAACCCTAAAAAGTAAAGAAACCCTGGTCTTATGAACCTAGAGCCTGCGACAGCTAGACCTTTCTTAGTTTAAGAAAGCTGAAAGTTTAAGGTAGACCTTCAGAACTGGATACCTCCTAAAGTAACCGCGACCGAAACTCCATTGTTGCTGGTCAGTTCTTACCTCTGTAAAGGTAACAAACAGGTAAACTTTCAGCTTTCCTAAGCTGAGAAAGGTCTGGCCGTCGCGTCGCAGGCATTCAATTACTTTGCTTTATGAAGGTAATTTCCAAATCTTAAAATTTTATATCCATACCATTTTTAGGGTTCCGTACCCAAAGGGTAAAAACGGGACCCTATTACTAATACTTCGATGTCTGTCCGTCTGTCGGTCTATCTGTATGTCTCCATGCTGTTATATCTCAAGAACCGCTATAGCTAGACTTCTGAAATTTTCACAGATTGTGTATATTATCTGTTGCCGCTATAATAACAAATACTAAAAATAAAATAAAGTTATTTTTTAAGGGGGGCTCCCATAAAAGAAACGTGATTTTTTTGGCCTTTTTTGCTCGTAATCAATAATGGTAACAGCTACGCACTTGAAATTTTCACAAAATCCTTAATTGTATTTGTACTTTAGTAATTAATAATAAAATTTAAATACAGTAAATAGTTAAGGGGGGCCCCCATAAGAAAAACACAATTTTTTGTCTACTTTCGCTCTATACCGGTACGGAACCCTTCGTGCGCGCTTCCGACTCGCACTTGGCCGATTATTTAATCGTTTCACGAATCATACAAATGATTTTAAATAAGATACTTGATACATAAATATACGAAATATCATCGAAATATCCTTTTTATACATCAAAATTAATTTCACTGACTCCAATTAATAGTTTCGTACCGTCCTTGTAGTGGCTGAAACGAGAATAAGCGTTAAATCTAATCACTGGCCGTAAATGTAGTCAACCGTCCATTTTCCCGCTATCACAGGAATAGGCAACGAACACGAAGCCACCAGGACAAACTAGGCTCCAAACGACCTTACTGCAGCGAGAAAACCTCGAGATTAAACCCTAATACTAAAGGAATAAGTTTTACTTTTAAATGTGATGTGGTGGTCGTTATGTAGGATTTATAGGGTAAGAAGTTTATTAGCATAACGACCCGCGCACCTTAACGCAACATGCTTGGTCACGCTGCCCTCCCGTCGCAATTTCCACTGCTTGGAATTTCATGAAAAATTTTACCTACATTCTGAATAGAGACAACGAGGTACAGAGTAGGTACGTACTTTATTACGACTTTAATATGAGCTATAAACTTTCAGGATATTATATTGTGTTATTACTTATTATCCATAAGCTGCAAAATTGTCCAAGAGATATATGTAGAGCCAGTAGAGAGTTATTAATAACATTAGATTTTTTATATCTACCCAGTTGCAGCAGCGGTAAACCGATAAAACATAATATTTCTAGTTTTATTTACTAAAGGACAAATTAATATTCTAAAAATATACTATTTCAATGTTAACAGTCACTCGACAACGATGAAAGTTGAAACTCCGAACTGGTATTATTATTATTATTATAGCCTTTCGTTCAATTCACCACCCAGTAGTTTATAACATTAGGGGTTAATTAATTAGCAATAGGTGAATATGGTGAAGTTGCCCCTTCACGGGTATAGGCCTCCCCCAGCCTTCTCCAGCCTTCTCTATCCATGGCTTTGTTCATCCAGTCCTTTCCAGCTATTTGAACTATATCATGACACCAGTTTTGTTTAGGTCTGCCTACTTTTCTTTTGCCCGTGGGCCCTTTCCATTTGGTTGTCACTAATGTCCATCTCTTGTCTTTGAAGCGAGCGATGTGTCCAGCCCATTGCCATTTCAAGGTAAGTGCCTGTTTTAATGCATCTGTGATTTTTGTTTTTTCTCTTATTACTTTGCTCCTTATTTTATCTATCTTTCTTATCCTTAGCATGCTCCTCTCCATTGCTTTTTGTGTGTTTGTTATTTTGGTTTTAATGTTTTTTGTGAATGTCCATGTTTGGCAGCCATATAGGAGGCAGGGCATGATGCAGCTATCCATAATAATTTTCTTTGTAGGTAAGTTATAGTTACCTTTTAATATTTCTTTTAAAGACCAGAATTTTTTCCATGTTAGATTGATTCGTCTTGTTACCTCCTCTACATTACTGTTTGTATCCATTGTTATCTGTTTTCCCAGGTAAACATAGCTGTCCACATAATCGATTGTTTGTCCGTTTACTTTTATTGGTCTTTTGTTGTTATTGTTGGTCATTATTTTGGTTTTGTTTTTGTTCATGTTCAGTCCCACTTTTTTACTCTCTAGATCAAGTTTTGTGATCATTTCTTCTAAGTCTCTAGGTGTTTCTGCCAGTATAACTAGGTCGTCTGCAAATCTAAGGTGGTTAAGGTATGTCTCGTTTATTTGTATGCCTCTTTGTACCCAGTTTATTTGCCTGAAAATGTCCTGGAGCACGGCTATAAAAAGCTTGGTGACAGTGGATCGCCCTGTCTTACTCCACGCTCTATTCTAAAGGGTTCACCAATGCTGTCGAGCTTTATTCTGCTAGTGCAGTTTTTGTATATGTTTCTTAATATGTTTATATATTTGGTGTTTATGTTTAATGTCTCCAGTGCTTTCCAAATATAGCCGTGGTTGATGGTATCGAAGGCTTTGCTGTAGTCGATGAACGCCATGTAGAGGGATCTGTTGTATTCTTTAAATTTTTGAATAATTTGTTCAATTGTTTGTATATGATCTATGGTGCTATATCCCGACCGAAAGCCCGCCTGCTCTATAGGTTGTGAGTTATCTATATCTTGGCTTATTCTTTTTAGCATAAGTGTAGCGAATAATTTGTAGGTGCTTGTTAAGAGGCTGATAGGCCTATAATTTCCAATGTCTTGTGGGTTACCTTTTTTGAAGAGAAGAGTAATGTGTGACGAGCACCATTGGCTTGGGATCATTTCTGTGTCCAGGATCATGTTGAACAATTCTGTTAGGTAGCCTACTAGGACTGGGGCTCCTACTTTTATTGCTTCATTACTTATACCATCTGGACCTGGGCTTTTTTCATTTTTAAGTTGTTTAATCTGTAGGTACACTTCCTTTTCATCAAAGGGTTGTAAATTATTTGTGGCCATATAATTGTATTCTGTTTCGGTATCTTTATTTGTGTTTTTGTATAAGTCTTTGTAGTATGCCGTGGCGTGTTTCAGTATATCCTTCCTTTTCATGTTTTTGGTTGCTCTTTGTTTGTCATCTAGGCTTTGTATCCATTTTTTACATGTACTGAGTTCCTTGAAAGCCCTTTTTGTACTTCTATAGGTTTCTAAATTTTTAGTTATCACATTGTGTCTATAGTTGTAATAGTCTTTTTTTATTGCTTTGTTTGTCGTTTTGAATAGTCGGCCCAGTTCCATTTTCATTTCTTTGGTTTTGTTCTTGGTCTTTATTAGTTCTGTGCGTTTTATTATTAGTTGTTCGGTTTCTTTGCTAAAAATTTTGTGTGTTTTAGATTCTGTTGTCTGTTGCGCCTTTAGGCTATTGGTTATTATTTTTTCTAGTTCGTTGTAATAGTCTTGTATGTTTGTATTTTTGTTTAGCTTGATAGATGATTTTGTGAGTTCTTTAAGGTTTTCTAGGTATATGTCTATTTCTTCTTTCGTTTTGGGTTTAGATATGTTGTTGTTGAAACTTTTCCTCGATAGTTTCGGCGTCGTTAGGGTTACCGTCGCTCTCACTGGCCTGTGATCAGAGGGAAAGCTTATATTATTGATTACATCCACATTCGTTATAATTTTTGGGACATTTGTCAATATGTAGTCGATTTCATTCCTAGTTTTATTATCAGCTGATAACCAAGTCCATCTCTTATTTTTTCTCTTTTTAAAAAATGTGTTCATAATAGACATGTTATATTCCGAAGCATATTCAAGTAGCCTTTCACCTCTTTTGTTTTGCTTGCCAATGCTAAACTGGCCTATCTGTTTGCAGTTACTATTGGTTTGTGTTCCTATTTTTGCATTAAAATCACCTATCACTAATATTTTGTTGTCTGAAAGTGAATGGGCCTTGCTTAGATCGTTGTAAAATTTGCAGATGTCATCCTCATTTGACTTTTCAGTTGGCGCGTAGGCTTGTATTATAGATATCGATAGATTCCCAAATTTCATTTGTAGTAGTGCTACTCGTTCTGAGATTCCTATAAATCCAACTATTTTTCCCTTGTGTTCTTTTTTAATAAGGAATCCCACTCCATGCAGGAACTGGTATTGGAAATCAGAAACTTATATAAAATTAATTATTATTTATTTTAGATGTCTAGTGCTGATGCCTCCTATAGTTGGTTTTCATCAACAAAGAAAGACGCTAATTGGTGTCACAAAACTGGAACTCGAAACTTATGCGTTATAATTATAAAATGGTTTATCTTAGACATAGAGCATATATTCTACATCCCCATCCATTTTTCATACGAGATATAAACGGGGCACAAAACATTTTTGAGAAACCTTAGGTGTGTGATAAGGTCTGAAAAGGGCTTAGTCCTAACTCCTAATGTTGAAAACGTTGCACATCACGTAGTTTTTATACTATAAGCTCTACCGTTACGTCCACAACATGATATCCAACTTGCATATTCAAATTACAAGAAAATATAGTCATTTATGGTTTTTTGTAATATCCGAATATTCCTTATCGCCCCACTGACGTTTATGTCAAGTTAGAACTCGCGTCTCATGCAAATCCAATTTACGGGGTTCCTTAGAAAGGGCGATTCGTGGTTGGCTGTAATTACTCACGTGTTATGACATCTCATTAGCATATAATCGAGGCTCGGTGCGTGAGGCAACTACGGCGCCGCTCCGTGCAGGCCATTCACACGGCCTATCTTGATTCCGGCCGGCCTATGAAAAGACGGCAATTAAAAACTAAACTACCTAACGAATAAATGGAGAAAGCATTTACTAATGCAATAAGGAAGAGGGTAATTATTGAGATAGTCGAACATCGACTGTGAGTAATTGGGGTTTCACGAGGAGAATGAACAAAGATAAGAAAGACGCATAAGTGTCTTATTTAGAGACTAGCTGTCCCGGCGAACTTCGTGTCACTTTAAAACCTTGCCTGGATTTCTACTAATATAATCAGCCCAGTCCGTTCAGACTTTTAGCGCGACTAACACATTTGAAAATCCATTTTTATATATACGAAGAAGACTAGCTGTCCTGGTGAACTTCGTGTTGCTTAAAAACCTTCCCTGGACTTCTACGAATATTTTAAAACTAAAATCAGCCCAATTCGTTCAGCCGTTTTCGAGTTTTAGCGCGACTAAAACATTTGAAAATCCATTTTTATATATATAGATATTATAGAATTCTGCACCATTTATCTAAAACCTAATATTAATAATATTACAAGAAAGTTACGGTATCAACGTCAGTGTTATTCATCGATAATCAAAAATTCCCTAACAACACCAAAGTGGCCCTTTTTTGCAACGCTCTCGATATTTTGTTATATTTTAAATACGTTTTAAATAAGTTGATAAAATAGGGTAATATAATAGGATAAAATAAGTTGACAATATCATTCGCCTGTAATCTAGTCTCGAGTATCGACATAGGACGACAGAAGACGCGCGATTGTGGTGTGAGAATTACACTGAAAATCTCTTTCACTGAAAAATAACAAAAAATAAATTAAGAAATTTAAAAACAACTTCCGATTCAAAAACTTTCAGCGGATTATACTCAAAATTTTCAGCACTGAGCGGGGTGATGATGTTGAACAGTGAACTATGTTATAGCTAAGAGCGCGCTTGATAATGTCAGCTTTCAAACAAAAAAAAACTAGATCAAAATCAGTCCACCCGTTTGAAATTTGGATGCTACGATGCTACGGACAGACACACAGATAGACAACAGACACGATAACCTTATAAGACCTCTCTTTTTTGTCGGGGGTTAAAAATAGAGTAAATGACTTTAGAATTAACAATACAAAACGAGCATTATTAATGAAATGTACACTTAGATTTATGTGAGCGAGGCGAGCGCAGAATTTCCATATTGGTATGACCTGCGCCGTTTAGCGCATATCTATGTATATCAGTTTTCCGAAACCCATTGTGCGCAGCGAACGGCGAACTGCATCGCCACCTTTATTTGCGAAACACGTAGCGTCCGCAAAAACATTTGCACCTTTGAAAAGTTATTTGAAAAACTTTCAATGGATTTTGTATAACCTGTAAGTGTAGGTGAGGCCTTCATTCTAATAAGTGAGTTAAAATCTCATTACTATTTACTGCTTTATTGCATCTTATACCGTTCTTAGGGATTTCAAGCCCAATTGGCTAAATCCACCAGAATTGTTACTACCAAGTAGTGCCACGATTTATCATAGCCTGGGGTCTGATCGGAGCATTATAATATTTTCTTATGTAGGTACTTAATGTTCCCTCGTATGTATCATAATATCTGTTCTTGCTGGTAGTTGACAGTTGTGTTAATTTTGCGGACACTGCAGTCGGATATAATTACCTACTTACTACAAAGTTTTGTATGACGTACCTAACAACTAGCTAACCAATACGAACATTGGGTAACGAAACTTGTGAGTCAAGAATTGTTTTTAATGATCGTGAGTACTCGCATTAGCATACATAGACGTCAAAATGGCCGAGTGGAAATCGTATGTGAAACGACGATTAAGAACAGTTGCTTTGTCCGATCTCCTGATAACTCTATTGTACCAACTAACTGTATGTAACTGTTGCAAGGGTGCTATGAGAAAACACTTTACATACACTTTCCAAAAGCAATTGTATGGAGTAATTAGGCGCCTATTTCTAATAGTGTATCGTCTTGATAAAATTGAGATATTCAAATTTCAAATAGCGTGACTTGTAGTTTTTGATTTTAAATTCAGGCAGTATAGTTGCGAAGCATTATAAACTTATAAAAAAAGAAATCTGGACATCTTAATAATAATTTATGCCCGGAAAAAGACTTTAGATAATTTTCACTCTGGTTCTACTTGAGTTAACCGTTTATGACACTCTTTGTTGTATTGGAAAATTAATGACGCTCGGGTGCTTGCCCATACAAATCACAAAAATAAAATTGCTCTATCAGCGCTGCTAATTTCATAGTAAACTCTATAATGTAAGGGACACATACAAACCTTGAAGTATTTACACCTTGTATAATTCAAGAGAACTTTACCGAATAAGGCTTTCATAAATAATTAATTAAACGTATTCCTCGATGTAAAACTATTTTACCTTGAGTATAATCCTCGAATCATTTTTGATTTAATGATGGTTTCTATTGTAGGTACGATGTTGTCAGGCCACACATTATTCACGTAATTAATCGGTTTTTAAATAAATAAAATGATAATGACAGGGCTGAGTCGGTAAAATATAGGTATTGTATATGTAATAATTAAAGATCTATTACATTTGTAACTTGAATAATTTTAATAGTGATTTTTATGTTTGTCGAGTCTGATTTTGTAAATGAATTTTGAGACGATTGAAACTGAAATAAAGTTAGCAATAATTCATGGGTTTTTAAAAGCTATTAAAATATATTCGTAGGTGAAAAATTATGAAACTGAAAACGTTTAAGCCATTTTTATGCGGCCACGTCTAGTAGACTTAAGGCCCTTTTTTTTTTTTTTTTGTTTCCGGAGGGGGAAATGCATTACGCATACCACCCAGGCGCAGGGGGCGACCCGAGCGGTGATGTGGGACTCCCGTAGCTGATGAGACCACGGTATACCCACTAAAACCCCCCCCCATCTTCCGCCACGCCGCCTTTTGACGGGGCCACGGGAACGATACACACATCCGCGACAGTAGACTTAAGGCCTACTAACTGGCGCACTCAGAGATGAATATTAACTACTTAAATTAAGGTTTTCACGTAATCACCATAGATTATTATCTGTCAAACTCTTTGTTAAATTGAAGTTCGATCTTTAGTTAAAAGTACATCAAGGGCCTGTTTCACCACTTTCTGATAAAGTACTGAATATGCTATTCACAACTTTTTTGACAGATTCTCCATACTTCATCTGTCAAGTTAAATGGTGGATAGCCTATTCGGCACTTATCAGGAAGTGGCCCTAAATGTATCTAACCGCCGTACCTACTCAGAGACATTTAATTATATTATGATTAACCTTCAATTTACGAGGCCTATGTCAAAATTTTGAATTAATTACTGAGTGCGACAACTTAGGGCCGGGACACAAAAACACGATACGAAGTCGTGTCGTACCACGAAGCGGCGTCGTTTCACGATGCGACGTCGTGTCGTGGGAATCCACGACGAGCATCGTAAAAAACTACGACGGATACAAAGGAATTAGGTACAAACAGTATAGTACTATGACGTCTGTCGATTGTGCAAACTATATTCCATGGCCCAACAATGAGACATGATTTTAATATAGAAATTCGTACCTACAATGAGGTATATAGTTTACGTTTTAGTACCTAGTCCTACACATTATAATAATTAATAGTTTAAAAACTTGCGTGTTAAGTTTTATACACAAAATGGCGTGCGCTGTGGTAACCAAGTGTAAAGAAAATTATAGAATAATAAACTAATTAGTTATTGTTTTTCAGGTCACGAGCTCAATAGTTAGGTATTTGCATATTATGTATGCTGATCTTATCGTGCTTACTTTGTACCGTAAATTATATACCTACCTACCTACTTAGGTACCTAGCTTCTTATAAGCTAAGAAATTCCAGTAAGTATGAATTTTTATTTTTAACCGACTTCCAAAAAGGAGGAGGTGCAGATACGTTTGGCTGTATATTATATGTATTTTATGTATTATGTATTTTTTATTTAGATTTTAGAAGATGCAAAAGTTTTACAAGCCGCTTGTACCTACGAACGTTACTGATTAGAAAAAGGGAACTTTACTATAATCCATACTGATACTATAAATTAGAAAGTCTATCTGTACATCGGTCTGTCTGTCTGTTACCTCCATCACGCTCAAGCCGTAGAACCGATTTTGCTATTGAGAGATACTTTGAGTCCCGGGAAAAGATATATTAGGATACTTTTCATCCCGGAAAAGTGTAGAGTTCAATTTTGGCGCAACGGAGTTGCGGGTGTCATCTACTAAAGTAATAATTTCTGTTTCTACATCTGTAGCTTCTACAGTTGAGCGTCTATTAAAAGAGCCGATAAATCGACTGCTTAACTGTAAACAATATTCAAGAAAAAAAATTAAGAAACCATGTCATCTAGACAATATATTAATCTCACAATCAAGGGATAAGTAAATTTGGCTGCTCAATTATTTGTTTACATTAAAATCAATTGTAACCAAATAGACTATTAATACAATTGGAGAGTAACGACAATTGATTTCCGTTAATTCGGGAACCGTTCCCTGGCGACATATAATATAATGTAACTATTTACATAGTGGCTCGTAGCGTCAGTTGCGTGACTTTTTCTGTTAATGTATGTAAATGGGAAACAATTAAGCGAGTTAAAACACGGGGTAGGCAGCGCCATGTGCTGGAGGCGGCGACCGCCACAACAGACTTTTCAGGCTCCGCTTACCCCTGATGGAACCCTTATTGTGACGCCACAAGGATCAGTTTCAGAAACTCCGAGGGAAGATAACTCTGAATGGACTGTACAACTGTTTGAGTTATGATCAAATTAGTAGATTATTAACTCGTAATTGTCATTTGTTAATGATTACCTATTTTTGTTGTCTCAGCGACAATTTGCTTGATATCACTGTATGCAAATGAAAATTATTAATTCATAACCGTTCCTTCTTGAATAGGAACTCTACTTCTGGACTCTGAGGATTGGCACATGAATCATGATTCTTGAAAGTTTCCACTTTCTTTTTGCATTAATAAAAGTAACCATTGAATCATAATAGGACCAGCATGCTCTCGTAAGTTTTAGTGTAAATGCACAAAAAAATATATATAAAATAACAAAAACATTTTTTGTAAAGGAAATCATTAAACGATTTTATGTAGGTATTACCTACCTGCTGCATGTATCCTGCAATCTGCAAATGTAGTTTTATCCAGGTATAACCTACTTACCGGATCAATTAGTACCGTAAATAAAACAAAAAATCGCAACACCGAAATCCAATTTTGTCCAATGTTTAGTTTGCTCTTATCAAATTAGTGCGTTCAAGATCAGTGGGGGAGGAGCTTCGCTGGCCCCGCCCCTCAAGCGCGCGCGGGGCGGGCACGGACGCTGCACTCTATGGCTTACTCTTGATGTTATGGCTAGAGCAAACCGCAGAGTCTAGGCTCTGTGGTCACACACCATTGAACACCATGTTCTTCACGCATCCGTTTTGTCGAATTTAATTTCTAGTAATTAGAATATTGACGACCTCTGTAGCTCAGTTGGTGGGCTATTGGTAGCTCAAGCCGGGGGTCGCGGGTTCGAATCCCGCCGATGGAACAAACAGTTTTCAAAAGTTCCTGGGTCATGGATGTGTATTAAATATGTGTATCATATAATAAAAATCTTAAATATATTAATATAATAATATCTATGGACGCTTCACACCACGTCAGTCTGGCCCCACGCTAAGTACCTAAAGGACTTGTGTTACAGGTACCAGACAACGGAAATATATAATACTTTTATACTATACATATATTTAAGATTTTTATTGTATGATAAAAATATTTAATACACATCCAAGACCCAGGAACTTTGAAAACTTTTTGTTCCGTCGGCGGGATTCGAACCCGCGACCCCCGGCTTAAGCTACCAACGTGCTATCCACTGAGCCACAGAGGTCGTCGCATCGAAATATATGTATAGTATAAAAGTATTAAATATATTTCCGTTGTCTGGTACCCGTAACACAAGTCCTTCAGGTAAGTACTTAGCACGGGGCCAGACTGACCGCTGACGTGGTGTGAAGCGTCCATAGCTATTATTATTATTATAGTAGGTAGTTTGTTTGGTAGATTGATGTAGGTATAATGGTGGTCATAAGTTTAGAAATTTAAGTTAGATATGAATTACATTGAGTTTTATACATACATAACTAGATGACGCCCGTAACCCGGTTGCGCCAAAATCATTTATCTCGAGGGATTCGGAAACCGTTCATTTTCCGGGGAAAAAAGTATCCTTTGTCCTTTCCCGGGACTCAAAGTGTATCCATAATTTCAATAAAAATTTCAGCCAAATCGGTTCAGCGGTTTGGACGTGAAGAGGTAAGAGACAGACAGACACACGTTCGAATTCATAATATTAGTATGGAAGTATGGATTAATAGTATATTACGGCTAATTCCATGTCTCGTAATATTATAATATTGTGTTACAAACTTTTAAATAAGATAATAATTATTAATGCCAGCAATATTTACAAAAAAAAAACTGACAATATAAAAATAAAATAGAAGGCGCTTGATAATGATCGGAACTTGATCACTATATTAATTACTATTTGACTGATGTTTAGAAAGCAAGTACATAAAGTATAGATAGTGCTTATTAACTGCAGTAGGTACCTAGGTATAGGACATAGGCAGTGCTGAGACCTGAGTTGCATAATTTATTTTTCAAATGAACCAGATATCAGTGAAATTAATATAAGTAGGTACCTACTCAGTACTCACCAAACTAAAAATGTAATTTTTAATAATTTTTATTGTAGGTACCTACCTACTCACCGTCAGCAAGGGATTTTTTTCTTATTATAAGTAAGTATTGTAGGTACATTTTTATTGTCCTTAAAGTAAATTTTCACATATTTACATGCCACAGGTACCAGGACGGTACATAATACAAAGTAGCATAAAAAGCGGAGTGTATCACATTTTGTGGGTCAACTCTTTGAGGTATTTTTTACGCAATTTCAAAAAATGGGGCCAAAATGAGGAGGGTGCGGTGATCTAAATGAGAATAGAGTTTTGTTCTAACAGGTAGCGGATCATATGTCACGCCACATGGGTGGTCCGGGGCAGATAGCACACATATTTTGAACGCATTATCATGGAAATGTGCGACGATTGTTGGCCGGCGACTTTGTTGCGCGACCACGACGAATGCCTACCAGCGCATCTAGACCTGAGACTGCTCGTCACGAGGTCACTCTCGAGTCTCTTTTTAAGACTCTAAGGCCCACTTGCGCCAATCTGGGTTAAAGTTAACTCTGAGTTAAACATCATGTCATATCTGTCACTCACCAAGTCAGTGATAGAGATGACATGATGTTTAACTCAGAGTTAACTTTAACCCAGATTGGCGCAAGTGGGCCTTAGGCCGGTATAAATAGTCAGTACTCAAGATGCATCTCGGTCTCAAGACGCGGTTCGGCTCTGTGATTGGTCCAAATTTTGACAGCCAACCAATCACAGAGCCTGAACCGTGTCTTGAGACCGAGATGCATCTTGAGTGCTGACTATTTATACCGGCCTTAACTTACTACTCTTAAGTTACTTTGCAAATCTAGATAATGTCCTAGTTATAATTATAAATTATAATGTTGGTATGTGGGTTGGTATTAATATATTTCGATATAAGTACCTATAATAATTATTGTGCTTTTTTTTCGTCGAGAAAATGCTTTTAACTTTTGGTGACTCTCTCCAAAATATAAAAGTGGCCCCCAAAATTTAAACATAATATTTTTTTAATTTAACGAATCTGTAAAAAGTTACACGTCTGTAGTCCGTGGCCAATTAGAACTATACCTAATACAGGCATATAGTAGGTAAATTATTAATATTACCCCTGTGACAATTTCATCCAAGTATTTGGCTACAATGAAAATGAACATTGGCGTCATTCTTAAAAGACGAAGTTTCGTTTCCACACCGAGTCCATGATGATTGACGTCACGCGACCCATAGCAGGCCCAAAATTGTTTTTGTTCCAAACAACCGTAGCCTGTAGCAACCTCAGAAGTCTCAGAACACTTTCAGCAGGGTCATGATAGGTGTCATAGTATATTGGTCGGTCAGATGTATACGGGCGACGCTTAGAATTCTGATCGCTCCGGCTTTGTGTTGGGTGACACCTCGTTCTGTGTAACTGTTGATTTTTAATGGAAATCCATTTCATTGAAAAACTGGATGAGGAAAATTTTAAGAGAATGCTTCGATGAAATTAAAGTCGTTTAGAATATTATATTATGTTCATAATTTTGTAATAACAAATATTATGTACTTAGAGCTCATGCTATTATTATTTGATAGGTACAGATTACAGACGGAAAAAATGGGACAGTGCATTTTTAATATAATTATTAGCCGATGGCATTGAATTTTTTAAATTTTTTATTAAAAGTTAGAGTTACCACAAAACTTCAGCTTTCTCATAAGTACCTACCTGAGTAACTATCTATAAAATTAAAGGTTAAAATGAATTTATTAAATATATTTCTTTTTCTTATACCTAATAAGTAATAATGGCTAAAACGAACTATGCAAATATATTGTGATTTATAATATTCTCGATTCCATTACATGTCTACTTTTCATAATTTAGTAATTAATGATTAGTTTTTAATGTTATTAATTCAGATTAAAATATATTCAACCGGTACCTATAAATACAACAATCAAGAAATAATATTGTAATTTTTTTAAAACACCTTTTTAAAATAGTTACCTTTATGAAAAAAAATTAAAAAAAATGTATCTAATTTAAATTATTACCATTATAAAATGCTTCAGAAAGTTTTAAATTCTTATTTTTAACCTAATTCCTGATTTACCTACCTACATTTTGGAATTTAAGTAGGTACACTTTTGTTTGTTTCTTAGTTTGTATCTTCATACTTACAAAATAAATTACTAGATCTAAATTCTATACACACATAATGAGTTGTTTCATATTTGAGATAAAATATAGGTACACCTATAGCTTGAAACCTTATAGCTACATTTTAGTCAACACTAACTTCTAAAAATCATATTTACTTTGGGCTTTGATGTTTCATATAAAAGAAATAAGTATAATATACTTACCTACTTATTTTTTTCTTTTCAAGCTTATGCATTATGGAGCAACTATTTAGGTAAGCCACCGATACATTTGTATCAGGCAATAGGTCATCTGTAGAGGCTGGAGATAGGAACCTGTCCTCGGCAGTGTCAGATAAAGGCGCCATTACAAATAAATATATTCATTAGGTGACACCTACGCGCTATCGCGGCACTAAATCCTGCGACGTCGGCGCCTGTCTCTCCGACTAAAGAAAAAAAAAGAATGTCAACGCCATTAAATAATAAAAGAATAAAGTTTTATTCTACTGTGAAAATTAATTAGTATAGCTCTACCTGAATCTGATGGCAATCTTTAACAACAGATTTTATATTTGCATGTTAAACACACAGAATCAACCGCTATTTAGAAAAAAAATCGGCCAAGTGCGAGTCGGACTCGCGCACGAAGGGTTCCGTACCGTTATAGAGCAAAAATAGGCCAAAAATTGTGTTTTTTGTATGGAAGCCCCTCTTAGTTTTTTATTTTATTTAAATATTATGATTTATTATTAAAGTAAAATTAAATTTAAGGCCTTCGTGAAAGTTTCAAGTGCTTACCTCTTATCATTATTGATTATGAGCAAAAAAGGCCAAAAAATCACGTTTGTTGTATGGGAGCCCCTACAATATTAATTTTATTTTTATTTTAGTTTTGTTGTTATAGCGGCACCAGAAATACACAATCTGTGAAAATTTCAGAACTCTAGCTGTAGCGGTTCTTGAGTTACAGCCTCAAGACATACAGACGGACAGACGGACACGGGACAGACATCGAAGTCTTAGTAATAGGGTCCCGTTTTTACCCTTTGGATACGGAACCCTAAAAAAGGATCAAAATATTTTATTCGAATTACCCCCGTATTGCTAGAGTCAATTTAATTGCTCACTTTTTGCCATCACCTATAAAATATATTAAGTGAGTTTTGGGTGGACTTCAACAATTAAAATACATATTATAATCTTTTTATAATAGAGAATTAAACAAAACATGTCCCAATAAAGATACTAGGGAATTTTGGGAATAATACCGTAACTAACAAAAATTGTACATAAAGTAGAGTTATAATTTAATTAAAATGCTAAAATATACTGACTTTAGATATCAAATTATTTTAGGTAGGTAGGTACCTACCTCTTAAACAGAGAATTACCTGTATTTTTATTCCTAAGCCGTAAAAAATTCAAAAAGTTTTTTCGATTTCAATAAGTTTTTAGTAAGTATGTTGTTAACTTGTTATAACTAAACTTACGTTTTGGTTTTCTCTACATTTTCAAAGACTTTAAGTAGGTACCTACTGTAAAATGTTAACTAATTCATAATTGTAGGAAAGGTAATAATTTTTAAAAATAAAATGAAAATAATATATTACATCTTTTAATTATTAGTTAATTGTAATTATTATAATATATTCAAATTGTTTTTAAATTGACCAGCAGTTACAAAATATCGATTAAGATATTATCTAGGTACAAATTAAAATAATATTGTTTGCGCCACATCAATTCTATATTGAATAAATTATTTTACATTTTAGATTTTTTCTTTACATTTTCAATTGTAGCTTGGTTGATGTTACATAATACATTGGAAGTTGTTTACATTTAAATTTTAACCATACTTATTATTGTGTGTAATTACATGTGTTTTCTGTGAAAGTGATTCGTGGTATCTGTTGAAGAAAAAACCTTGGCAGATTGTTTCTTATTCATTTCGCATGCTTCAACGGAAGCGCTTTATTGTTTAAAAACCTCTGTGGCAACAGCGAGCGCCGTAATTGCCAATAGCGAAAGGATTAAAACCGCATATTCTTTGTGAATATAAATCTGTAACCCTAGTATTACAGTATTGTTATTTTAAGTGAATTTAAAAGCGAGTTATTATATCTGTAAACGGAAACCACAGCGATCGAGATTGCTACAAATTAAAGAGCTAGCACAAAGTGTATTTACGATCAAAGACACGGCTTGAAAGTTGAAAAGCGATACGTAGCGCGGCAGTTGTGTTTCGGTTGGAACCTTCCGGCGATCCTCTTTTCCCTGTAATTATAATCGAACCACTGATATTCTTTGCATAATAAAATCGATACAGGATTGTTTTGTACCTCGTATCATTGGAAATAATTACGTGGAAAAACTTTCTGAGGCTCATTCATACAAATTGCAGGTTATTTATTTCTGCTCTACATTTTTCTTTTTTGTGTAATATTTTTTCTAGTTTCGATACTTATATTTTTAGTTATATTGGCATAGTTAAATTAATTGGGTGTATAATATATACGTTTGTAAAGTTTAAAATAAAGTTTGAAACGAGGCTTCGCATTCTATTTAATTAGAATGGAGCGCGCTAGTTACACCGAGTATTAGAATGCTAAGCATGATTAACTACGACTACGTTTAATTAAAGAATCCATGATTAAAGTAACGCGTTCTCTAGTAGCAGCGGCGATTAGTTATTAGATAGAGAGAGACGCATATATTTAAGCGTTGCTCTATTCAAATTGTGAAAGATCACCTGTGCTCACTACTGTAATTCTGCCACCGGGCGGTAGAGCACCTGTCCCTTTCGTACGGTTCATGCTTAAGCCGGGTCGAACGAGTGTGAGTAGGAGTAGTTCCATTGAGGCTAATAAGAAGAATGCCGCAAAGAAACCGAGTATATATTCAAAAGCAACCTTATGTCGGCAACGGTAAAGCTTTAAATCGATCGCCAAATAAATAACGAACGTAAAGAACAGGACGGAAGGCTGCAAATGAATCGAGCGCCGCCGTAGTTTTGACGCGTTCGGAAATCGAATTAAGAGCGTTAGAGTGAGAGGTGGATGGAGGTTCGATACGGCGGAGGCAGTTTTTTGTTATTGTTTGGCGGAGGTGATTTTTTCCGAGGCGTGCTAATGGGAGTAGGCGCGCGAGTGGGCGCGCCGGCGAGGCAAGCGCGCTCTTCAGTGTTCTGGTTGAGCTTCGAGCGAGCGCGTGTCGGCGAGTGTTCGTCTTACTTGCGGTCTGTGAACTGTTGTGAACTTAGTTGGTGCGTATGCTCGGGTCGGTAGCTCTACCATGTTGATATCGGCGGGCAGCGGCCCCACACCCGACTTCTCGCCCGCTTCCTGCTGCTCCACGTGGAAGATGGAGCCGGCGCCGCCCGCGCCAGTGTCCCTGTCGCAACCTCTCAATATATCGCCGAATGGTAAGTTCAATCGTAATGTTTCAGGGTAGTTACTGTTTGTTAACTTTATTTTGTATCAGCATAGCGGCTGCTGCAAAATAGACGACGAGTAGGAATCGCTTACATATAAGTATCTACTAGATGTAACATCCAAAAAAACATAATTTTCATTACTCAATTTGGAACAAGTTTGGGGCGCAAAAATACTTATATTACATAATTTGATATTTGTAGAGCCATCAGTATGCTGTCGACAGGTTTTATAATAAATGCCAGCCCCGAAATTAGCCCTGGAAAACTATTTATCAAGTAAAAATAATATAAATTAAAATACAAAATGAAACAGAAAACCTTTATCTCTAGCGGTGGACGCTAATTAATATTTTGATAATAATTCTCTCTCCTCTCCTCATACAATACAAGTGCCTAATATTATATTATGCTTAAAAACCGCATAGTTTATAAAATGTATAAATAAATATAATACTAATTATGTTTAAAAATACTTAAAAACTCAATAATATATTAAAATACAAATAAAATATATAAAAATATATATTATGTTAAGAGATTAATAAGCATTAAGCACCATAACGAATATGTAAAGCAAGCCGACGGCAACCTGACTTAGCTAATGTATAACCTACCTAGTACCTACTAAATCTTTGCTTATATTAATATATTTTCTTTACTTCAACTATTACAGTTAGCATTAATTATAACAATATAATAAACATTAATTACGGTGAACAAAATAAAATAATACGGTTTTTGTTATTAATAATATTATAATATTTTATAAATACTGAATCCGTTGTGTACGTTTGTGTTTACAAAATATTTTATATAGCTCTTAGCGTAGTTGAAACAATTATATTTTAAATAGATCTGATACTAAGAATTATTTATAACTAGCTGTTGCCTGCGACTTCGTCCGTGTTGACATAGTTAATAGTAGGTATTATAACAAAGATGGATAGTTTTCCCCTTTTCGTGGTTCTTATAAAAAGGCTAAAAACAATTGCAATGACTTCGCTGTTTGTCTCCAGGATGTATCTCAAGAACTTCGGTTGCTAAATATTTGAAATTTTTACAAATTAATATTTCTGTCGCCGCTATAACAACAAATACTAAAAAGAAAATAAAGAAAATATTTAAGGAGGTCTCTCATACAACAAACGCTACTTTGTCCTATTTTGCTCGACATAAATATTGGTAACAGGTAGGCACTTGACAATATGACCACAAAATACTCAATAATTATTTGTTCGTCTTAATTTATTCGTTCCATTATGTACTGATATTATGTTCAAACTAATACATTTACACCCTCCATCATCTCTTATTTTATTCCCTTGGGGGTTGAATTTATCAAAATCCTAGCGAACGTCTTCATCATAGAAGCTACATGCAAATAATAATAGTAATAATCAGACCTAAAATCAAAATTACGCTGACTCTACCAAGTAAATATTAAATTCTACAGTCTCTAAAACTCTACAGTGTACATAAAATAGGTACTGAATAATATTACAGATAGGCCTAGCAAGGAGCAACAGTAGGTAGTAATATTTTGATTTGGTACTAAATTGATTACATATACTTAATGTAGAAAATTCTTAAAATTATTTCTTCAATACCACGTAGGTAATGGCTCAAAATAATAGCACAGATTGGCTCCGTAACACTTGTTTGACATTTGAACAATATTATGCTTAAATCAGTACTTTCTATCGGGATTTTATAAATTATAATATTCTACCATGATGCGAAATATAGAATCAAGCTCTCACAATAATTAATTATTGCTTTTTGCAATATATTCAATTCAATAATTATTAACCACTTTCTTTTTCAACTGGTAAATCAACACACAACCGAAACATCAAACAGCCGTTTTTTAAATGAAGCAGTACCAAAATTTACATCTTTCATAAATTCAATTAAGGTGCTCTCTCACCGGGAGCATTCGCTTAATGTAATCGCGTAATGTAACGTTACAGAGTCGAGCATTACCTACTTCAGTGAGGGAGGAGAACCGAGCGTTACAATGCGAACCTTCTATTGATACAATGTGTAATATCTTGATACAACTTGTAACATTAATGCCGCGTGCCAGTGAAGTTAACCTACTATGGAATACTCAAAGTCGAATCTATAATGTTACATTACACGCGAATGCTCGTCAGTCAGGGAAGTATTATTGTAAGGTAATGCTCGAAGACGAAATGTTACATGCGAATGCTCCCGGTGAGCACCTTTAAATAATCATGAATGGTATTAAAAATTTTCAATTTGTTGCTTTCGAGACCCTACAATCAAATTATTAGATAATGCAGTGGGGCTAAAATGGTCGTTTAGCAATTCCTCTCAACCAATTCAGAAAATGAATTTTCAAAACTGTCAAAGTCACGAATTTCAAATTTAGAATAATTCAATTGGTCTAAATTCGTATTAATTTGACATTCGTGAGTTTGACCAATTCAATTGGTTTATATTCGTAGTAATTTGACATTCGTGAATTTGACAGTTTTGACAATTCATTTCGTGAATTAATTGAGAGCAATTGCTAAACGACCATTTTAGCCCCGCTGACTATTCTAGTGTAGCGATAAATTTTGGGTAATCGCGATAACATACGCGATTACCCAAAATCGTGTAATATCGACAAAAAGTATGGTTGATTCACATGATTTATATTATATCGAGTCTATTTCCGCTGTTTTTCTTCTTGACTGGTCACTTCACAAAACATTGCAGTTTTCACTAAGAAATTGGCCCGTGACCTATCAAAATGGCCATATTACCTATAACCATAGATAATATATGACAATACTAGATGTCCCGCGCGGCTTCGCCCGCGTAAATTAGGAATTTTACGAAAACCGTACATTTTCCCGCAGAAAACAGCTTAAAAGTCGCTTCACGTGGTCTAGTCTATATCTGTGCTAAATAATATCAGAAATGCTCCAGTAGTTCGTGAGATAAACCCTTTCTAATAATTTTCCCGGGTTTTTCCACATTTTCCTCTATTTCTTCGGTCCTATTAGTCTTAGCTTGATAATGTAATATACTCTTCCTCGATAAAATAAAAGCTATCTAACACTGAAATAATTTTTAATCGGACCAGTAGTTCCTGCGATTAACACCTTCGAGCAAACAAATATAAAAACTCTTCAGGTTTATAATATTAGTGTAGATTTTTTAAAATCGTTTGACAAACTCGAGTCTCGATCTAAAAGACTATGAAACATACCAATAATAGGGTCATAACAGGCTCATATAATCATGGTACGATGCATGGTATAATATGGTAGTAATGATGATGATGATGATGATGAATGTAATTTGCATAGTAGCATCTGCTTTCCGTTCTTAAAATAACAGCGAAACTCCCAAACTTGTATCTATAAAGAGTCAGCAGTTCCCTCAGCACCTTCCGAACCATGATATACTTCAGTGCAAAATTTTACTTGTTGGTAGCCTATTTGGTAGCATAAATGCTTTGAATACTTGTCACAAAACCGAAGTCACCACATGTTTCCATATAAATTTTGAGGAGTTCCCTCGATTACTAACAGATCTCTACGTCATCAGGTCACCACTTTTGTGAACGTGGTACTAAATTTGGATCATGCCCTATACACCAAAAGAAAAATTTTTAAAATCGGTAATCAAACGGCGGAGTAATCGTTAAACATAAAAAAACGAACATAACACATCTTCCATTTTGAAAGTCGGTTAAAATTGTAGCCTATGTGTTATTCTGATGTATAATCTAAATTATTCTAAAGTTTCATTAAAATCCGTTCAGTATTTTTTGCGTGAAAGAGTAACAAACATCCATACATCCATACATCCTCACAAACTTTCGCCTTTATAATGTTAGTAGGACTAGTAGGATTAGGTTGAGGCATAATAATATTATGTTTTGTCACTTTTAAGGGTTAATTTGGGGTTGTTATGGAGCTATTTCAATTTTCAACATTTTAGGCTTAAAATTAACGTAAATGATGTAACTTTTTTCAAAGATTTTGTAGACAAATAACATTATATTCTATTAGAATTTAGATAATGCCCGCGACTCCTTTTTGTGCCAAAATTCGTTTATCGAGTGGGAACCGTACATTTTTCTGGGATAAAAAGTATGCTTTACCAAATCTAAGCAAAATTTTAGTCAGTAGTTTAATGGATGTGAGGGTAACACACACTTTCGCATTTATAATATTAGTAGATATGGATTTACTCTTCAAATAGGTCTATAATTTTGAAATCTGACTTGGTTGTCAAATGTCACTTCTTAGCTGTCCAGGGCCTGTAGACAATTAGTGTCAAAACGCTAACGCTAACGTTACAAAATGTATGCGATTTGACATAAGTCATCGCTTCGCTAGCGAATAATAATGTCAAATCCAAACATTTTGTAGCGCTAGCGTTAGCGTTAGCGTTTTGCCACTTGTCTACGGGGGCAGCATGGGCTTGTCTATAATACAGAAAGTCCAACTTGTGCCCATGTCAATCTCCTACGTAACATGGCGCCGATATGTCATTTGTCGTGGCCAGCTGCAATGAGTGAGCGAAACGCGGAGGACATTGTTGGAATTGTGCCGGCGATCGAACCAATTAATCGATAGATCGGCCGATGGATAGACTATCGTTTCCGGCGTAGGCTGCTCAATATTCACCAACTCGTTGTGCCACAGTCCCCTTCATTAATCAATGTAATTGATTTTATTAATGCGTGATGTGATGTCGATATGTCTAATTTTATGTAGGTAGCTTATATACGAGCTTAAGTATGGGTTTAAAAACATTTTTTTATTCTTTACATCGTAAAACTTAAGTTATTCATGTAATATTTATAGTATTCATGTAATATTATTTTATGTAACATGAATTATATTCAAGTTTATAGAGTAATTATCAAAGTATAACATTTTATTAATTATTACTCTATAAAAACATAAAAAAATATTCAAGTATCCTCTATAAACTTGAATATAATTCTTGAATTATAATATACTAGTTGACCCGGCAAACGTTGTTTTGCCATTTAAAGTATTTCTACTTCATCAGTAATTGATACAAAATCTTACCCCCCCCCCGTTTGTCCCCTAAGAGGGGTGGGGGGGAAAACTGATGTTAAGTTGGAAAATACAGTTAATAATATGACGTAAGTCCATTAAAGAAAAATTTGATATAAAATCTGACCCCCTTTTGGGTCCACTTAGAGGGGTGGGGGGGCAGTTTATACACCAGATGTTGAGTTGGAAGAAGGCAAATATATCTGCGAAAACCGTATGCAAATCGGATTAGTAGTTTTCGTGTTAAAGCAAAAGTTGGATACAAAATCTAACCCCCTCTTTCGTCCCCTTAGAGGGGTGGGGGGGGGAAATTTTTATACACCAGATGTTAAGTTGGAAGAAGACAAATATATTTGCGAAAACCGCATTCAAATCGGATCAGTAGTTTTCGTGTGATAGTGGAACAAACATACAGAAAGACAGACAGACAGACAGACAAAAAACTAACCACAGTTTTGGCTTCTATAGCGATGTAGTAACACCCCCTGCTTATTATTTTTTTTTAATATCTTTAATGTACAGAATTCACATTTCTACAGTTTTATTATATGTATAGATTTTATACTTGCTCTACAACAGTGTTTTTAAGCCAAAAAAAAAACAATATTAGATTGTGATGTCTTTACTAACACTTTTTTTTGTTTTAGGTAAATCATTTTGTAAATTATAATTCTTGTAATTGTACCCTTGGGCCTTGTTGCTTTACCAGACCTACATTGGCTAGGTTCCGTTACAACCCCCCGAAGGTTGCTCGCCTTGTCGTGGCGGTGGGGCTCAGTAACCGCGGCTTGGACAACCGCGGTGAAGCGAAGAGGCAACCAGGGCCGGCCGGTGTCGCCGCCTGGCCCGAGGAGGGCGCTCCCAGCGGACTGGAGGAGTCCGCTGCGGATGCGCACCGAGGTGGGGCCGCAGAGGAAGAGGCAAGTAGGTATTACGGTGCGCCGCTTGCCATATCCTCTGCGGCCGAGGACGGATCGCGGGGGGGGGAGAGGCATTGTGGTAGGTTGCCGCTTTCCCTACCCCCCCTGCGAGCTGGCCGTTCCGTTTGAACGGCATTGGTGGGGCCGCAGAGGAAGAGGCAAGTAGGTATTGCGGTGCGCCGCTTGCCCTATCCTCTGCGGCCGAGGTGTGGTCGGTGGCAGAGCCACAGACCTGATCTGCCACATGGCCTCCAAGTAGCAGACTCGGGGGGCGTCTGCTACAGCCCTGGTGGGGGCCGAGGAGGAGGGCGCACGTGTCGTGCGCCCATCGTGGAGTCTTCGGACCGCTGGCGGGGTCGCGGATGTGTGTATCGTTCCCGTGGCCCCGTCAAAAGGCGGCGTGGCGGAAGATGGGGGGGGGGGGGTTTTAGTGGGTATACCGTGGTCTCATCAGCTACGGGAGTCCCACATCACCGCTCGGGTCACCCCCTGCGCCTGGGTGGTATGCGTAATGCATTTCCCCCTCCGGAAAAAAAAAAAAAGGTTCCGTTACAAGCTCAGAACGCTCACGCTCAAGACCGTAGTTTTTCCCGTTCCATTAGCATGTGAGCGTCAGTGATACAAACCAAGTGGAACGGATTTTTGAGCGTTTTCAGCGTTTTGAGAAAAGTTTAAAAAAAGGAGCATATTATAATTTTTTTTTATACATACATTGAACAGTACTTGGATCCTTTTCTTGAAGTCGTTAAAAGTAATTGTAAAATTAAAGCTGTTTCTTATGTCAATGGTTTATAGTTACATTCTATTTTATTTTACAAATAAAATACATACTCAATTTATTATTTGTTTCGTTTTTAGTACTTATTACATTTTTTACTCTTACTTTTATGTGCTTTTACTAACATTTTTATGAACATTTAAGTAATCATATTTTATTATGGCTAAACTTTTATTATAATATTTCACATTGAATCTTAATATGATAACAAAACCATATAACTAGTAAGTCAACAGGTACAGAAGAGATGAAAATTAGTACCTATTATATTTTATAAGAAATCATTTGAAATTTCATTTAAAACAATTTCTTTTCCAATCAAAATATTTTATTCAATGTTATATAGTATATTTACATTAAAAATATCAATTGTAATGAAATAAGATGAAGTTTTTTTTAGGGTTCCGTAGCCAAAATGGCAAAAAAGGAACCCTTATAGATTCGTCATGTCTGTCCGTCCGTCCGTCCGTATGTCACAGCCACTTTTCTCCGAAACTATTAGAGCTATACTATTGAAACTTGGTAAGCAGATGTAGTCTGTAAACCGCATTAAGATTTTGATGCAAAAATGGAAAAAATATTGAAAATTTTAGGGGTCCCTATAGGTACAACTGAAACAAAATTTTTTTTTTCATCTAACCTATGCGTGTGGGGTATCTATGGATAGGTCTCTAAAAATCATATTGAGGTTTCTCATATCATTTTTTTCTAACCTGAATAGTTTGCGAGAGAGACTCTTCCAAAGTGGAAAAATGTGTGTCCCCCCCTCTAATTTCTAAAGTAGAGGCATGATAATTCTAAAAAAAAATATATGATGTAGATTACTATAAAAACTACCAACGAAAATTGGTTTGAACGAGATCTAGCCAGTAGTTTTTTTTATACGTCATAAATAGTAAAGTACAACTGAAACAAAATTTTTTTTTTTCATCTAACCTATGCGTGTATCTATGGATAGGTCTCCAAAAATCATATTGAGGTTTCTTATATCATTTTTTTCTAACCTGAATAGTTTGCGAGAGAGACTCTTCCAAAGTGGAAAAATGTGTGTCCCCCCCCTCTAATTTCTAAAGTAGAGGCATGATAATTCTAAAAAAAATATATGACGTAGATTACTATAAAAACTACCAACGAAAATTGGTTTGAACGAGATCTAGCCAGTAGTTTTTTTTATACGTCATAAATAGTAAACCTTAATCTAAATTTCATTAAATCGACTGAAATATAAAATTAAATCAAAAACATTTTAATTTCATAAAAATAAACCTTATTGCTGCTGCGGAACCCTCCATGGGCGAGTCCAACTCGCACTTGGCCGCTTTTTTTGTCTCTAGTCTCTCCTGAAAACTTTAAAAACGTTAAAAGAAAAAAAAACTAGAACGCTAATTTTGACCCATCTTCGCCGAGGGTCGTTTTTAGCGAAAATGATGACGTCATGAGTGACGTCATAGCCGCGATCAAGACGACCGCGGTCGCCAAACGGAACGGCAGATTAAGGAGACGTTTTTAGCGAAATTAGACAAATCAACTATTAAAGGAACGCGGCCTATATAGAGCAAAGTCATTCTAAAACACTGACATTGGCAACTCACTGAGCCAGCCATTAAAAAAGAAGAAGAAGAACCTTAAAAAATATTTCAGGCACCCCTACATTTTGATTTTTTTAATGTTAAATGTTTTGAATACATTATTTTATTTATTTATTTTTATTTATTAAAAACTTAATGCACATAATATACAAGTATATGGATATAGGATAGGATAAGGACTTAATGCCTTATGGCATTATCTACCAGTCAACTGGGCGATACAGGAACAAAATTGTATAGGTGCCAGTGACGTTACAAGAATAAGAAAAAAATAAAATAAAAACAAAATTTGTTAAAATTTTTCTACCTAATAAATCAATACTAAAATTATACGTCTCTCGACCTCGGGCGACCCCCCGTATAGAAGCTTTACCACAGGTTGAAAAACACTGCTCTATAAAGTAGCAGCAATATTTATGTTTTTAAGGTAAGTACTTAGATAGAAATTTAGGAAGAATAGCCTGCCTACTCCATTTTTTGGATAATATAATATATGTATATTATTGTCTAAGTATAGATAAAAAGCTATGAGATATAATATAACAGTGGTTGATGTTGCTATGATATTTACAGAGAAAACATCATATAAATGCAAAATAGATAGGTAAACAAGCATTATGGTTAAGTAATCTTTGAACACGCATTTTATAGGCTTAACTAACAAAGAAGCCAACCAAGCAAGCCTAGGCGCCAAGAAATAAGTCTGAGTAGGTAGTTTGAAATAATATTCGTTTTGAATTTTAATTTTAAATTGGGCACATATTTCAGAACCATAAAAAACTTTTATAAAATACAAGATGACGCCAAAATTCGTTTAGGTATCGCGGAGGAACTCTACATTTTTCCATGATAAAAAGATTTTAATTATTTATTCATAGTAAATTAACATTTTATAATAAACATTAAAATTTGACTTACTGCGCAGCAGTTTGTTGACGATCTATAGGTATGTCCTTTCCTGGGACTCAAAATATATGCATACCAAAAAATCTGCGCCTAAACTATAATAATAATATATTGTTTATTTTACATAATACTGCGTGACTGGTGAGACATGTTCAATACTCGAGGACGTGATATTTGGCTATTATATTAGTTGGAAAAAAATAATATCAATTTATCACTGAGTAAATGTAGCTTAAAGTTAAATAATTATTTACCCAACGCATGGACACCGCGAGCGGGAGGGGTAGTTGTGTGGTGTTTCTTTGGTAGCGCACGCCTCTGCACCGGCCGCATAGTATGCCTACTTGCCTAGCCGCGTAATTTACTTAGTATCCATGATTCATTTATTTTTGGGAAATTCGGAAAAAATTAAGAACCTAATTTTATTACAGAGTACTCTCCATAAGTATCGGTATTGTCTCACCAGTCATGTTGTATATTATAGTTAAGGCTAGAAGAGATAACTAGTGATATAGACACTAGACAGATACATTTTCGCGTTTATAATATTAATCCCTACGCAATTAAATGCATAATATTATGATTAATTATTATGAATCATGAATGAGCGGTTTTTGCGCGATATTTGATTTAATTATAACCATGAGAAATTAAAATATCAAAAAAATATGTATATTTTTAATCGATGCTAGCAAATAATATATTTTGTTGTGAAATACCTAAATTGTAGAATACTTAGTTTAAAAGTTCATAATTAAAAAAAAACTTTGATGTTCTAATAGCGAAGTTCTAATGAACGGTAATATCCCCGTTACTTTAAAGTTTAATAAAGTTTGGTATAATCACAGGTTACATAATTAAATAATGGAATAGATTTTCAAGTTGAGAACTGATTACAATATTAACGAAGTTAATCAGATGGTTCTAATTAAAATACAAAATTTAATAATGTTATGTGTACTAGCCGCGACTTTCAATAGGACCTGCAGACATATTTTGTATAAACTAAAGAATATAGGTACTATTGAAGAAAACGATTCATAGCCTGACAGCTGCTGCAGACCCATGTAATTTAGTCAAATTGTGTCAATCTCAGGGCCGGATTCAAAGTTTTGCCACCCTTATGAGAACTGAAAGTTCTCTCTGAAAAAACAAAATACACAGTTTCATATACTATGCCAGTTCTTCGCTACGAATAGAGACAAAACCAAGGCGATTTGCGTTTTTTTTTTAATAAATAAGGGGGCAAACGAGCAAACGGGTCACCTGATGGTAAGCAACTACCGTCGCCCATGGATACTCGCAACATCAGAAGAGCTGCAGGTGCGTTGCCGGCCTTTTAAGAGGGAATACGCTATTTTCTTGAAGGTTTGCAGGTCGTATAGGTCCGGAAATACTGCTGGTGACAGGTGATTTCGCGATATTTCGAAAATATTATAACGTTGCGAGTATACTTCATCACGAGAAGTTTTTACCTACTTTTTCGGGGTGACAAGTGGTCTATATTGTGTTAGAACTTAGAAGACAACTTTTTATCATACATAGACAAATTTCTCGTGATGAACTATACTCGGTTATAAATTATAATATTTTCGAAATATCCAAAAAGTTAAATCCAGTTTCCAAGTCTCGCCAGTTTTGTCACAATTAACAGAGAACTAGAATGGCATAAGAAACTAAACTTGAGTTTGAGCCCCCCTAAAAAACTACTTTGTCAAAGATCAAAATCCGTTCTTTCGTTTTTGCAAGATGCAGTAACAAACAAATACAGTATACTAACTCTAACTTTTACGATGTAGTATAATAATATCTAGTTTTTAGATAAAACATAGATATAAAACATAGAGATAAAACACAGCCAGCTCTACTTAGCACGTAAGCCTAAAGGTTTTTTTTTAAATAAAGCCCGCATATTTAACAATGTAATTATATACCCTTATACTCAACATAACCGACTATTATAGGAATTATTAGATACAGAACGTTCAACGTGAAAAATACGTTGAAGTCGTAAAAACGGCCTATCTGCACGCATATGTCATAACATGTCATACTGGAAAACTACAAAGCTGTGTTTAAATATCGTAATATCTACTAATTAAGTTCATGCTAAAGTCTAAACTAATTAATGTATTTCATATGCGTAGTCAATAATGTTGCTGTGAACAGAACTTTATATTCAGCCTATGTTTTAAGTTAAAGCCTAAACTCTTACCGTGTATAATCACACACATACATGCTGAAAAACTTTTACCTGTATAATATTCGTGTGATTCATGTTGTTGCGTATATATAACCTTTATTAATTAATTACAATTTACAAGGCACCTAGTAACTAAGCCATGAAAAACTAAGCACTGCGGTAGGTAAATTGATTTATAAAGTCTAAGTCGGTTAAAAACATTGGATTCTATTACAGGGCCATTCCGCTACAGACGGCCCTTAACGAAAATTTTTAAAACGAGACATTCATTACATTTCTCAATTGGAATATACGTAAGAAGATGTGTATTTAGTAATAAAACAACTTTTATCGGTTAAAGATGAAATTCGAATAATTTAGAGCGTTTTTAAGCAATATCATCTAAGGGGCGCGATGTTTTTTCCCATATTCTTAAATTAAAATAGCATATATTTCAAAATAATATTTAGTTGTAGTATAGTTATACAGCAATATATCGAAATCTTTTGTATAAATTACACTATTCAATCGTTTTTAGTGATTTAGACGATTAATTTTGTCAGGCCAATAAACAACTGAAAATAAAAAAAAACTACAATTTGGTGCAGTTTTATTACAAACTTATTATTATAATTATATATTATATTATTATATTTGAGAATTTTGATGTTGCGCCCACGATCGTAAAATGGTTAATAATTTCTAGTACTTATTATTATAATTACTTTTATCTAGTTACATAGTTTCTTTGTTTTATGCTATTTTGAAATATAGGCAAGTTATTTTGTAAAAGTTTCGGAATAACCAGTATTCACATATGAACTCATCACAGTTCTTAATGGTGGGTCAAATTGGTTGCACCGGCGATGGCACTTCAGACCTGTTTGTGGCCTTCCAAACATTGGATGAAGGTTTTCATTTATAAATCATTGTTAAACTAGTTAAAATGTATCCCTTCAAGGGATATTTTATTAATAAATATGCTTCATTTTGCCTGTAGGAAGCTTTAAGTGTGTCAAACTGTTGCACCCGCGATAATGGAATCGCCCTACAACTGCTGAATATGCAATGTAGGGTAACTGGAATTTATATTCACCAACTTTTTTCTTGCTTTGTGGCTGCAGTTAGACCTTACCAGTCTTAACTCTTACCACAGTATATTTATAACCTTCATAATTGGTTTAAATGGGGCACACGGCGCAAACACATAAGATTGATTTAAATAATTTTACAGCTCCGAATTTCCATGTAAAATTTTCTCTAATTACACAAATTTCAAGAGCACGGCTGAGTAGTCGGCTAGTGATGTAATATAATTAATATAATTATTGTACAGTGTACTTTCTTGCAAAATTAAGGCGGTGACTGTTTTTAGGGTTCCGTAACCTAGGATAAAAACGGGATTCTGTTACTGAAAGGGGTCTGTCCGTCTGACTGTCTCTAGGCTGTATCTTAAAAAAACACGATAATCAGACAGTTAAATTTTTATAGCTTATGTATTTTGTATTGTCGCCATAATAACAAATACTGTCAAAAAAGTTAATAAAAATATATAATAAAATAATATTATTATGTATTTATGGAGGGTTCCCAAAAACATACATGATTTTTTGCTTTATTATGCTCGACGTCAACAATAGTAACAGCCTACCTGTTACTATGACTAACTAGAAATATTATTTTTCCAACTAGCTGTCCCGGCAAACGTTGTTTTGCCATTTAAAGTATTTCAACTTCATCAGTCGATACAAAATCTTACCCCCTCTTTTGTCCCCTAAGAGGGGTGGGGGGGGGGGGGCGAATTTTATCAACTGATGTTAAGTTGGAAAACACAGTTAATAATATGAAGTAAGTCCAAGAAAAAAGTTTGATACAAAATCTGACCCCCTCTTTGGTCCCCTTAGAGGGGTGGGGGGAAAATGTTTTATACACCAGATGTTAAGTTGGAAGAAGACAAAAAACTGCGGAAACCGCATTCAAATCGGACCAGTAGTTTTCGTGTCATAGTGGAACAAACATACTGACAGACAGACAGACAGACAGACAGACAAAAAACTAACCACATTTTTGGCTTTTATAGCGATCTACTGACACCCCCCGCTTATTATTTTTTGAATATCTTTAATGTACAGAATTCACATTTCTACAGTTTTATTATATTATGTATAGATTTATTATATGTGCCTTTACTCTTTTATTTACTAAATGTTTTATACAGACTAGATTGAGATGGCGGAACGATTTTGGAATACGAACAGCGGGGCTAAAATGGTCACATTTAAGCAATTCCTTTCAATCAATTCAGCAAATGAATTGTCAAAACTGTCAAACTGACAAAATATTATGTCAAATCAGTACAAAAAAACAGAAATTAATTGCAAGCAGAGTTGCAATTTGCGATTTTTAAAAATTAATCATAATATTATGATTCATCTCATGATTTCACAAAGCAACCATTTTAGCCCCGCTGGTCATTTGGATAGGTGAATGACTCGTGAAAAACTAGCTTTAGTACCTACACGAGAAGTAATTTGATGTTCGTAACTTTTAAGTAGGGGATTGAAAAACAATAAATTGTTCTAAGTAAAGTTGTTATGAATTTAGTATTACGGTCTACTTAAGTATTTATCATAATATTAAGTACATAAAACAAAAGACATTGTCATAATTTTAACGTTATCTAAATTTTTATGCAGCAATGTTAAATTATGCTATTATTTTCAGCTTACCTTGAATGATTTTAACAATAATTATTATGTTTATAAAGGGTGTAACAAAACTAGGTGAGTTGACTTGACGTGGGATAGCCATGCTTCGGCACGAATGGGCCGGCTCGACCGGAAAAATACCACGTCCTCACAGAAAACCGGCGTGAAACAGCGCTTGTACTGTGTTACGCCGAGTGAGTGAGTTTACCGGAGGCCCAATCTCCTCTCTATTCCCTTCGGTACCCTCCCCTATTCCCTTCCCTTCCCATCCCTACCCTCCCCTATAACCCTATTCCCTCTTAAAAGGCCGGCAACGCACCTGCAGCTCTTCTGATGCTGCGAGTGTCCGTGGGCGACGGAAGTTGCTTTCCAAATTCCATCAGGTGACCCGTTCTCTCGTTTGCCCCCTTATTTCATAAAAAAAACAAAGTGATAATACTTTAGGATGAGTATGAGTCCCATGTATAGAGTTCACTGTAAAAGTAGCAACCCTGAAAGAACAACATTTGTTTAACCCCAAAAAAGAGGGGTGTTATAAGTTTGACGTATCTGTATGTCTGTCTGTTTGTCTGTCTGTGTGTGTGTCTGACTGTGGCATCGTAGCATCCAAACGGGTGGACCTGTTTTGATCTAGTTTTTTTTGTTTGAAAGCTGACATGATCGAGAGTGCAGTTCTCAGCTATATTTCATCATCATCAGCCTACTCAGTGCTAGAAAATCACGGTTTATCTGGTTCGTTAAAGGACGTTAGCAACTTGCAGTCGTTCGATGGGTTAAATATTTTGCATTCTAGTAAGTGATATAATTATGAATAATATAATACACATAAATGGAAAGTTGACCCGGTGCTGCAGCAACACCTGGTAATCAATAGGATACCCAACTCTTCACCAACTTAGAGCAGAGGTTTTGTGTTTGGGCTCATTTTTTTTACGACAACCAATAAAACGTAGATAAACAGTAAATATTTGCATGCTGCTGCTGCAGTATCACCTGGATTCTATAGGAGCCGAGACACGTATGAACGCAAAGTGGAGGTTTCGACTTTCGTGTTTGGGCTCATAATAACTGCCTCATTAAAAAGGACATTCATAGATGGTACTCACGAGGATATGATCCTGTTGATAGTAATTATTCGGCACTTTATCAACATAAGTAGCATGAAATGAAATGAAATTAAGAAATTAAAAAAAAACCGCCAATAGTAACGAAATAATATTTACTGACTTTAAATTTAATGAACTATTTAAACTCAAGGTCAATAAATATTATTTCATTACTAAACTTTTTAAAGTTGTTTGGCGGGTTGTTTTTTAATTTTTTCACTTTTGTATGGGAAAACAATAGTAACACTGGGGCGCTTGCTCATACAAATCACACAAAAATTGGTCTTTCAGCGCTGCTACTTTCACAGTGAACTCTCTACAAGGAACACATACACATTATACACCAACACACCAGATAAGGGTTATCACTTAGTTTTGTTACACCCTGTATACGAATATAATCGAAAAATATTGTACTTAAGTGGATTTTTATTGTTTTTCATGATCATGAATTAAAAAACGCTTTAAAATATTCGTAACTTTTATTACGCATACTAATTATTGCCTGGTCTTAATTTTTAAGTTTATGTTAAATTTACACCGATGTTTTGTACACGGTTTCATTAAAAGTCAAGGAGTCTACCAGCAGCAGGGCTAGCATAACAACAGTAGACATGGGAAAGAATCGACATACTGACAGATTTTATCGATCAAATGGCAGATTTCCATTTTCTAACTGTCACGTTGTATATTCTTCCGCAGAAAGAAACCGTTTTTATGGTGACCATGCTACGCCTGCAGGCAGTGCAGGCGTCCATATTGTCGATAAAATCTGTCAGTATGTCGATTCTTTCCCATGTCTACTGTTGTTATGCTAGCCCTGCATCTACCTAGGGATTCACCGTTTACACATCTTCACAATAATAATTATTACATTTAGTAATTCCAACATCACATCTATTTTATATTTGACGATTGCCTTCATAATGCAAATATACGATTTCGATTCCGTAGAATCTCGAAGTCCGTTATTTAATCGAACGAATAAATTCACGGATTAACTCCTACACTTAGCATAACATTACAAATATGGACACAACATATAGAAACTGCGAGCGAACATGCAACACAAATAAAATAATTTCTCACTCAATTAAACACAAATCGTTCGGGCTTCATTTAATAAAGAATAAGAGCGTTTAAGTTCGCTATCTTCATAATTCATTCGCACGAACAAACCGCAGGTACACAGAACTATGATTATAAGATTGCAGTACACTTTCGATTTTGTATTGAAATTTACACAAAAGGTGGTAATTTTACGGCGCGTGATGACAATAATTGTGCTAAAACTCGAATGTTTTTGCATAAAAGTGTTGCATACGATGCGCATAATACCACACCTGCGCGGCGGAGCTTGCTCGCTCACGTAACGCTACACAGACGATCATGCGTTGCTGGTACCACAATAGACATTACTGGTACTATTGTCATATTTTGTCATGATAATATCACCAAGTAAACTTAAAACTGCCTCTTATTAAATTTTGTTTCAATTAGGATTGTGGGATTATTGCAAATTTAACATGTGGACCTAGTGATAAATGATTAAAAAAACACCGTTGACATGTCAGCGCAGACGAGCCACAAGTCATAACTTAAAACTCATTTATGTTAATTTATGTATACCTAAACAATTTCAAAAACTTATTAATATATACACTTAAATGTTAAAGTTAATGATACAAAATGTTATTTTTTTGTTAAGATCCCACAACAAAATAATAATTGCAATTTGCAGCTACACAACTACAGCTATACGGCGCAGTTTTCTGTAGAAATTATACAATAACGTCATAAAGCCAAAATTGCCGTACGAAATTCGTTCGCATTACGCCAATATATCACGACATAAAAACAATTCATCATCCATCACCGTTTTTATACTCGAGCGTACTTAACTCATGTTTGGTAATTCAATTAAAAGGTAATAAATAATCGAGTTAAGAAGTCCAACCTCCTCGTTTAAGAAATTGCCCATATCGGCCTATCGGGCCGCGACCGGTCCCGATATTAAATTATAATGACACTCAACTATGGCGAATTTATAAACAGTCATTTGCATTCGCGTTTGGGTGAATGAATGACTTATATTAAAAGAGATACGTTTAGTAGCATATATTTTGGTATGACTGCTTCGAAAATTTTATCTCTGGACGCTAAAATACAAAATAATATATTCATTATTAGAAACGTTAGTATTATTAGGTATTATTATTTACCTGATTATTTTAATGTTTACAATGATTAAACAAAAGCATCAAACTACATCTATGATCTAATTTGAATAATACTTTTATAAAGATGAAGAACACCGAATAAAATTTCAAATATAATTAGCCCGACAATCATGTTTCGTAAGCTCGTTGAGTGTCCCGATAAAAAAACCATATTAATAAAGTCATAAAACACTAGCAGTTATCGGCCAGTAAACGAGAGGAACCGTGCCGTAGTCAAATGCCAGTCAATACATTCTAATCAGTGATTTATTGTAGCTAATCCCCGGCGGAGCACAAATAAGCTATCTTGTCGACTTAATGTTGTATCAGCTCAGGCGTGAAACTCCCGCGCACTAAGTGGTCCTTCCAGTTTCCACTCGAAATATTTTAATAAGGCCTCACTGCTCACGCACCCAAATAAAAACACATACATGCATTAACCGACACGAACGTCGACGCTCGCCCGTCCCGCCCGCGCCGCGCCCGTGTGCTACACGGACGACATTTTGTCTATAGGTTTTTGCTCTAAACGGTGTTAATTTATTGAGAGTGGGTAGATAATATCACTTTTTTATTCCATTATGGAGGCGATTACACCGAGAATTATCGACGAACTCCGATCCACGGCCGTCACAGAATAAATCGATCCGGAGATACCGCTCGTAATAACGCTTATTAAGGGTCGCTTTCGCGTACCCGGTCGTTCGAGGCTTGGCTCTCGATTAAATCGCCTTATAGAGTTGCCAATAAAAGCGTAAAGTTATGAACGAGTTATGCCACTTGCATTAATTTCGATGCTCAACCTGTTAAACAAATTATTGTATATTAACTTAATAGCTTAATTTATAATTGAAAGTGTTACGATGCGTTCATAAGAATGCATTGTTACGATCGGCCTTTAGCTTATCTGAGTGCAGTTAGCGACAAATTGCCGGGATTAAAATATGCATAGCGTCGTGAGTGCGACACCTTAAATGAGATAGCTTTTTATTTCCTCCCGGCCTACTTAACGGACTCGTTTGTGTATAAGTTTTTATTAGGAAAACAGACAGGGTTGCCATCGCTGGTCATACGAACGTACGAACTATAAGGCCGTTGGTGAAAAATAATATATTCAGTACATTATTACATTCTACGGTAGATACATGTCCCTGATCAGCTTCGGTTTCGTAGCATGTAGGATATATCTAGTATATCTTGACACATAAAAATTTACTGATAACAACGACGACGACGATATTTTTTACATGGCTTTTAAAACAATTGTTTTTTTATAAAATTACAGTCAATGGCTATCAAATTTTAGGAGGAAAACTGCTTTGGACTACTGAGACCGGTTTCTAAATTATATTATAATAGTGATAGAACATAGATGGATCAACGAGAGTAGCGATTGAAATAAAAAATAAAAATCTAGCTTTGCCTATTGCGGTCATCGGTAGCTCGTTTGCGCGCACCTTTATAGCTTATGCAGGGCAGAACTGTGGCAGAACGTCATAACTGACAGCACAAAGCGAGTTCTCACGCCGTCTGCCCTGTATTTATCTAACACGTTGGTCACTAATAAAAATTGCACTTCCCTTTACTACGTAATGAGTGAACATAGAATGAATTCTCAATAATGTGCAATCACACAAAGTGACGCCAGCGGCGAACGAATTATGGGCACACAAGCACGTTCTAAAGTAATTTGTACTCATTTTCATAACTTTCTTTGGACACAGGTTTTATTCTATTTTTATTTACGATAAAAATATGTTGTGATTTTGGACATGTAGATAACTAAAGGTTGAATTATTGAAACAGATAAAGGGGCATTAAAAGTAGCATTATAACTGCCCAAAACCTTGTTTAGACAGAAATAAATTTACTAAGCACTGCTATAATATCATACAAAGACCGAACTGCTTTTTAGTATAAAAGGTAGTAACAAAAATAAAATAAAAACCTTCGTAAAAATAAAGCGTATTAATAAACTAATTGAAGATATCTTTCCAGTGCCCGTATCACCGTCGTCGTCGGGCGGGGGGTCATCCACCCCCCTGTACCCCGCGTCCCACCCCCTCTCGTCCCTGCTGTCGCAGCAACGCCTGCTGGACCTGTCGCGCTTCGGCCTGCGACACTACGACATCGCACATCACGTGCTGTCGCAACAGGGCGCTGTCACCAAGTTGCTCGGTAAGTTTTTTTAATTAATAAAAATAATCGGCCAAGTGCGAGTCGGAATCGCGCACGAAGGGTTCCGTACCATTATAGAGCAAAAGTGTTTTTTGTATGGGAGCCACCCTAAGTTATTTTTTTATTTTATTTTAATATTATTATTAAATATTAAAGTACACATATAACTAAATATTTTGTGAAAAATTCAAGTACCTACCTGTTGCAATTTTTGATATAGAGCAAAAAAGGCCAAAAAATCACGTTTGTTGTATGGGAGCCCCCTTAAATATTCATTTTATTTTATTTTTAGTATTTGTTGTTATAGCGGCAACAGATACACATAATCTGTGAAAATATCAAATCTCTAGCTATTACCGTTCTTGAGTTACAGCCTGGAGACAGCAAAAAAGGCCAAAAAAATCACGTTTGTTGTATGGGAGCCCCCCTTAAATATCCATTTTATTTTATTTTTAGTATTTGTTGTTATGGCGGCAACAGATATACATAATCTGTGAAAATATCAAATCTCTAGCTATTACCGTTCTTGAGTTACAGCCTGGAGACAGACAGACAGACAGACAACGAAGTCTTAGTAATAGGGTCCCGTTTTTACCCTTTGGGTACGGAACCCTAAAAATGATTTCTATACTACTAATATTATACATGCGAAACTGTTTTTGTCTGTCTGTTTGTTACCTCCTCACGCTTAAATTTCTAAACCGATATTGAAGAAATTTTGTAGTCGATTCGAGTCGAGTCAAAATTTAGTGTCGCGACTCGCGACACATCTGCAGAACGTTCATCGCCGAACGTTGGCTCAATACGCTCGCAATATCTTTCAAGTTTTCTATGACACATCAGCGTAAATTACGTCACGTTCAGAGCGCGTAACCTTCCGTCGGCGGAACTTTCGGCGCCGTACGTTCGGCAGATGATTATTGTGTCCATATGCTTAGACTTTAGAGGGAAAGGATATAGTATAGTTATTTTTCCCTGAGAAATATACATAGGTACAGTTCCCGCATGATAAAATTATTTCGGCGCTACGGAGTTGCGAGCGACATCTAGTTATAACTATTTAAGGTTCAAAGGTAAAACCGTAAAAGTATTACTCTGACACTTGTCTGTCTGTCCGTCTGTCCATCTGTTCGAATCGCACATGGCCGATTTTGTATATCTATGGACGATCAACACCACGTTATTTTGTGTAACACACGAACCCGCGATCTCCGGCTTAGTAGCCCTCGCAGACTACAAACTTTCTATCGGCCGATAGTTTGGTGGAGTTGGGCTGTTAGCGCGTGCACACTACGTCAACTAAACAGTTTGGTTGGTGGTGAGTGCTCAGACTAGACAACAGTCAGCCATTTACAGCGATAGATTTTTGTATGGAAAATTTTACACGATGCGGATTTCTGCCGAGTCGGCCGACCAAACAAACGGCGCGGCGCGGCGTCGTGTGCGCGCGTGAAAGGACGTCGCGTCGCGTCGTAGCATCGGCCGACAGTTTGCCGATTGTAAGAGGATTCCACACCGCCCTTTTTTCCATACAAACGTTGTCCCCTGTTTCCTCCCTGGATAATGCCGGCGCGGTAGAGTTATAATTGTTTCCTGAATATCTACGGCCACAAATACAATGTCCCTATGTTTTATTTTTTTTTTCACAATTTAATTATGTAATAAGATATGAACGTTCAAAAACCCAAAAAAATGGCCAGGTTTTCCGCTGTGTAAGCTGTGTTCAAACATCCAGAAAACAGATTTGGCTAGATTATACAAAAAAAAAAGAAACATAGGAACACAGCTCAAGCTTTTCTTTAATCTTAAATGAAAAAAGTACTTAAATCGGTTAAGTTTTGGAGAAGGAATCAGGGGACAAGGAATCGTTGATTTTCTGCAGTTGTCTCTATCGCGCTCTGAGGTATAGGTTTGAGGTAAGGGAGACAGCTATAGATATTACACGTACTTTTTTTTTCATTTCTCTAGCCCTTGGTGTATCCTCTTAAGGGCCCGGGTTACCCTCGAAATTTTCATACATTCTTAATACCAAAATCATTTTCTCATGCGAAAATATTTAACATGTTTGAGTTATTTTTCAGCTTAAGATAGTAATTACCTAGGGTCCTGAACAAATTTTTTTTACAAAATATTTAAATACAAAAAAAAAATAATAAAAAATATTTTTTAAAGTTTAAATATTTTGTAGTAAATTTACTATTTATTTATATATTTTTTAGTGTTTTTGGCTATTTTTTGGTGTTTAAATATTTAGTAGTAAATTTACTAAAAAATATTTAAACACAAATTTTTTTTTTTTAGTATTTAAATATTTTGTAAAAAAAATTTGTTCAGGACCCTAGGTAATTACTATCTTAAGCTGAAAAATAACTCAAACATGTTAAATATTTTCGTATGAGAAAATGATTTTGGTATTAAGAATGTATGAAAATTTCGAGGGTAACCCGGGCCCTTAAGTTTGAAGGCAATCGCATAGCCCATCAAACTGGCTGACTCGATACCGTAATTGAACTACAGCTTCATACTGATCAATAGCCAAACCAAACTATCGGCCAATAGAAAGTCTGCAGTCTGCGGGGGCTCTAACTTCAACAAAAAACACTTTAACGACGACCTAACATTCGTTAATCAATTAAACCATAAATTAAAAACGACAAAATCGAAATAAATATAAACACATAGGCAGTCGTAATATGAACATAAAATTTTTAATTTAGAAGAATTTCTAAATGGCTAAAACGATGTTAAAAAATAAAATCACTAAAATTATTACAGATTTAGCCGTTAAAGTAATGATAATATTTAGTAGGTTTAGATATAGTAGCAGACGTCGTAAAATAAAAATATTTTAAGCACCTTTAAACTGAGAATAATGTTTGGGAAACACTCCAAAAAACGCAATCATCATTTAATTACCCTGTTATCGTGTTCCTCAAATCTTCAGCGTGTTAACGTGATAGTAATAAATTTTACAATCTAGCAATTATGGTTTACCTTAAGACCTGTTCACACTGGGCGGCAACGTTGTATATTTTCCTTGTATTGTCATAAAAGCATAAGTAATCAAAATATTTTTGAGCTTAAGACGCTATATTGATAGTAATTTTACCGCAAGGGCAATTTTATACTTAATTTGTATGACATAATATATAAAGTCGTGAATACGCTGCGGCCAGAAGCTATCGGCTCGCTCGGAAAACATGCGAAAAAACGTAATTTTGTTTATTTAAACAATAACTAGGAGCATTTAAGCAAAATGCTTCTATACGATTTTGGGTTGCAAAGGTATCTATTAATTAGACTAATTTCCTACAATACATCTATTCTCGTTTAAAAATGATCTTCAAATTTCGTATTTTTAAGAGGTCATTTCGATCAAGGCAAAATACATTAATCGTGTTTCTGGTTCTTCTCAAACCTAGAGGCTATGAAGATATGTATATCTCATTACCAGATTTGTAACATTTCTGAGGGTCCTATAGTATTACTTCAAAAAGGACGTTATTATCAATATAGCGTCTTAATTTGACTAGATGACACTCCATCAACGCCGAAAATCATCGCGCGGGCACGGCACATTTTTTTTAATCTATTTCTTTTCCTGTGACTAGAGGTAACAGACAGACAGACACACTTTCGCATTTACAATATTAATATACGTATAATATGAATAAGGAATATATTATTATAATTATTATAACATTAGGGAAACGTAGAGAACTTATTTTATAAAATAAGTTCTCTACATTTTCCTGATCTTCCATAAAAATATTACTTTGTGTAAACATTAGTTCAAATATATAGATATCAAATATTTAAAGTGAAAATAAAACAAAAATGTTTTTTTCTTACTTAAAAAGTTTTCAATTTTTAATTATTAATAAACAACAAGCTTTTACTTAAAATGTCTTTTACTTAAAAATGTATTCCAAATGAATAATATATACTAACTCGTACACAAAGATTGTACATGCTTTGTCGCAAGAAAAGTCGCAACGTCCTAAAACGCTCTACGCCAAACGCAGTGTTTGCTCAGCGACAAATCGTGGTAGTGTTCATAGACAGGGCCGGATCTACCTAAAGCCTACTCGGGCTACAGCCCAGGGCCCCGCGTTTAAAAGGACCCCCAGACTCCGTTTGGAATAAAAGGCGTCAATTCGAATTTAAAATGCGTTACGCGACAAATCATGGTTAAAGATCTTTAAGGAAACGTTTAAAAAATTGATAAAATATTAGAATTAGTTTTTTGACATAGCTATAAGTTGAGTACTTGGAGGGGCCCATCCAGTAGTATCAACCCAGGGCCCCACTAATTCACGATCCGCCACTGTTCATAGAACTTTCTTGCGAAGTTTATTGCATGCAAACGCTCGGAGGAAGATAGTAATTGATAAGCAACTTCAGCCTACTGTGTATCGCATCCCCTGCTATTAGCACATATATTATTTATGTGCGGAATCGTCTTTCGGCCTGTATCAATTATTTACAGCTGTGGAGAAAAGCCTTAAGCTACAAAGTATAATATTTATTATAATTACTTCACACATAATAAGCTTTCTCTTATCGATCGAGCGGTGTAATGTAGTTTTATATTACACTAGTCATGACTAGAAGTAGATGATGCCCGCAAGTCTGCTGCGGCACAGAATAGATAATAATAGTACAAGTAGCTGCGGCAATTCGTATATTGCGCGGGAACCGAACATTTTTACCGGGATAAATAGTATTCTATCTTTTCCCGGGACTCAGGCCCGTATAAATAGTCAGTACTCAAGATGCATCTCGGTCTCAAGACACGGTTCAGGCTCTGTGATTGGTTGGCTGACAAAATTTGAACCAATCACACAGCTGAACCGCGTCTTGAGACCGGGTCGCATCTTAAGTACTGACTTATACGGGGATCATAGTATCTTCATACCTTTCAGCAAAATCAGGTCAGCGGTTTAGGCGCGATGATCTTTAGGCGTAATAGACAGACGGACAGACAACACTTTCGAATTTCTGTCCGTCTGTTTCGATAATTTTAGTAAGCGTAATATTTAATCATTTTTCATCTTACAGTTAGCAGTTTTCGACGCAGCTTTATCACGGTCTACTTTACGAAACATAATGTGTCATAAGCTCCAATAAAGCTTACAAAGTGCTTAATTAAGACATAAGATTTGTTTTATCAATTTAGGTTAATATCTGTATAATTTGTAGTAATAGAAGTCACAACTTACAACATCTTCGCTCCGACCTAAACTTTTATGTTTATATCAAAACCTTTGACTTTTGATAAATTTTTATATCAAAATAGGTATTATTATGGCGCCATCACTCGATTGTATGTAAATAAAAAAAGTATACTACAACAATTATTGTATAGTAGGTATAATTTTTTAATTTACATTAGGTTACATGTGTATTAATAATTGTTTTTATACTTTTATCAGAATACTTAACAGCTGTGCCAAATCTTATTTGACTTAATTGTTATTATTTGTAATTTAACATCTCAAGCACAGAACATTGCAAAAATACGTTTAGTTTGGAAATTGCAATCTTTCTCAAAGTTTATATTGTCAATCTGGTTCTTTAATTTTTTTAACTTTTGTCTGTATTTTTAGAGCCCGGTCAAGTGTTGACTGTCGAAAAACTTTTGCAAAGAGCTATACGGACTACGGTAATAACACTTACAAGTTACAGAATCAAATACATAGTTTTGTTACTTACCACTTTAAGGTACTATATTTTTGCTTCAGTAACGTCGATTGGATGAATATTATCATTATTATAATAATCTAAGATTAAAATACGTTATATTGTAAATGACGAAACACTGGAACGGAAGGTTATATTATGGTAATTACATAAAATATTTAAAATATCAAATATTGATAAAGATATTAAAAATCACCGGCTCGCCCATTCGATATAGTGATTCCACTAATAATAGTTTATTAAAATATTTCCTTTATCTTTACGACAAAGTAATGTAAATGAAAAACACTTAAAATCACTTCACCTGCTCAGAAAAATGTAATAAAAGCTCTAAGCGCAAGGAATGTTGTGACTTGTGAATTGTGATATTATAATAATATATCACGTAACAAGGATTAAAGAACAAAGTATCCAAATAAAATGTACATTTTATTTCTACTTTTTAATATTTTCTTTTTGTTTTTTACAGCGCGATTTCGACGTGATAACCTTATTTAGACCACTAATTTTATTCATCGTGATACAGAACATGTAAAAAATCGTATCAACCCTTTTAAAACACATAATATCATGTATGATAATAATAAGTACCTATAGTCTTCATACCAAGTGATTTGTTGAAACGGTTGTAATCTCAACGCATATTCAGATCTGTCGTAATAATACGGTTGCAGTTAAAACACCGATTGGTATTAATCAACGATAAGCAATCTCGCCGAAGCCGCTATTGACGAAAGCTTAGATTCTAATCGGTTTATAAAAAAACCGTGTTAATAATAAGCCACTGTACGAGTGAAGCGCCCCAAGCGGCGAGAGCCGGCAACTGTGGAGTTTATCGTGGAGATAAACATTAATAAATGTTTATTTAAATTTCGCCCTTTATAATTATCACTTCAGACGAATAATCGCCGTTTTATGCGCGTTCTGTGTGCAGAAAGCTGGGCTGGCTGGCTGGGTTTTACATTGTGCACTCTCGGTCAGATGCTTACAGTAATTATGTTTTTTTTTAAACGCTTTAATGTACCATCTACGAGAGACCGTCTTTCAAGTTTTTTTTATTTCGTAAGGATTTATTAAAATATTATTAAATCCTTGTCCTTACCTAATAAATAATAATGAACCAATTTTTGTACATAAACTGCTTATTATCTTCGTTATCGTGTACGTAACCAAAATTAACATAGTAAACTAGACAAGACTAGGGACCACAAAATCTAACACAACATCGTAATATAATACGGAAGCCACTTCTAAATCTTTATGTAAAAAGATTATTTCACACTATCAAATTCCGACAAGTGGTTCAAACATACGTCAGCGAAATAAGTCTTCGCGTCCTTCATTAATATAGGACGGTAAAGACAAAAGGAAGCTTATAATATCCTCTGTTTGTTTCACCAAAACGAAATTACTGGTCCGAGTTTGATAAATATATGTTTTAAATACACCTTCGCTAGTTATGAATCGATTTTGATCAAATTTTGTGTAGAGGTACTTTGAGTCCCAGGAAGGAAGCTACTGGAAAAGACAGTTTTCGACCCGAAAAAAGTTTGATCGCAATAAACTGATTTTGAAATTTTTAAAAATTTGATTTTGATCAAATTTTGTGTAGAGATACTTTGAGTCCCAGGAAGGAAGCTACTGGAAAAGACAGTTTTCGCCCCGAAAAAAGTTTGATCGCAATAAACGACCTTCGGCACAAGTCATAACGAAGTCTCTAGCAACATTGCGGCATAAAAGACACATGCTCGAGCTGCAAGTCTACAATTAGGACGTGCACTTTGTGTTTGGTCAGGAGTCGTGAACGATTTCCAAAGCAGCGGTGCGTGGCACCGACTGCGGACACTGTAATCATATGACGCGACGCTTGTCACCGTGATTCAATGTGAATCATACACATTACACACGTCATACAACTTGTATATTAGTTTTACTTGCGTCCGTCCAGGATTATGTTAATCCTGGGTTAAATATTCTGTAAGTTCGTATCATTCCTCGTATTTATGAAAGAAATGGCATGATTTGTTGACACAGAATAACTTTAATTCGGATTGACTCAAGTGGCTTTTAGAATTTAAGTATTTTATAATTGACGAGGTATTCCGTATTGCATGTCAATTTGTTGCGCCGATATTCTTTTATCACTCACGAATCTTAGGATATAAGCTATATTTTATCATTTTTAAGGACTTAAGGGGACTACTTGTTAGATTCGAAAATAATCTTTACAGAAACAAATTTTAGTGCACGAGAAGGCAACAAAAAATAATTTAGGTAAATATATTTTTAAATAATATAATGAAATTGCTTTTTGTCACCAAAACTATTATTAAGATACTCTAATAACAGTTATAATATGCTCTGACAGGAAAAACCAAAACTAGTAATTAAATATAAGCCTGTAATAGATTGAGCTTAAACACAGTGTGTAAACTGCATTGGAATAGTTACGGGAATATGCAATAAAATATCATGCATGATTATGCGGTACAGCAAAATGTCAATCAATTTTTGCCGTCGGTGGTTTCGTAACATACGTAAGGTTCCCATGAAAGCCCGGCTCGCAGCCGCCCAGGGCCGTCATGGAAGACCACTTAGGTCTTTAACATAGGCACCTAGTCTTAACTATATTTTAAAGCCTTAGCTGATAGAGCTACATGGAAATCTAAATGTCGGAATAAGTGGTTTCAAATTTTCCCGAGAACAATATGTTATAACTCTAAAAGCTTAACTTTGATACGATTTAATAATTGAAAAAAATATATAAGATTAACAAAACTATCAATTCATCAATTAAAATGTTACATGTTGTGAATTATGATAATTACTATAATAGTTAGATAATAATTAATAGATCCATATTTATTTTTATGCATGGTGCTTCTGCCTGTCTTCACTTGAACCGTTGAACCAATTTAAGTATGGAAATGATTTGAATTGGAAAATTAAGAGAAAATGCTTTATCACGGAAAAACGGTTGATTCGCGGTAATTTATGCGCAACGAAGTTGCGGGCATGTATGCATTAGGTAAAAAATAAATAATTAATTAAAAAGATACATAAGTAGTATATTAATTATAATCAGAAAATTATTGTTATAGTTATAAGTTATAACTCGAGATCGAGAATACACGATCAACAATTAGCTTTAATAATAAATCAAAGACAACATTAGGCTCCTTCAGTATTAAATGAGCTTTTGATGTGATATTGTTTTAACATAATAAGAGAGCACGCTTGAGTCTAATGACTAGTTAAAACTCGATTACATTAAACAAAACAATTGGAACCACGGTACCATTGTCTCGCAATTACAAAGTGGTCATTTTATTTGGAATACTCGAATTTGAATGATGACAGCCACTCAAGAAGATTGTCCGCGGATCGCCGCCGCGTGTAATAGAGAGGTATTTGGAATTGGTCCTATAATCAAAATTGAATTACTAAGGTTGACATTCTCGCCACAATCTATGCTTTTTCTTTTTCCGCTCCAATTCCCGCAGGTTAATTTAAATATTTAACGATCTGTGCTGTCGATACGGTGTTATTTTTAGCTGAGTATTTCATAGTAATGATAGAGTGGGTGACAGTATTGGATCTTTGACGTGTCGTGTGACGTTATTACCCCATACACATACCGCTTGATGTCCAATGAAATAATTATGAATTCGATCGCTACGATTTTTTAAATGTTTTTTGTTTGTATTTCCTTTATTTGAGTTGTTTTTCTTTTAAATTGCGACCACGGGAGGCTTTCGGGTTGTTTGTTTGATAATTTACTTCACGCCCCTTGAAAATTTTGTTACTAAGTAAATATATTTGGTTTCAGAAGATTATGTTTTTTAAAGTATTTTTCGAATCTAAATACTAACTACAAACTACCCACTTCATAACCTTAGCATAAATTTAAAAAAAACAACCTGATAGATATTATGAAATAGTTAGGTACACTTCAAACTTTCAACGGGATTGCACATTAAAGGTGCGAAATATAATAACAGAATGGGGATGCTCGTCAAAATATATTAATAGCTTCTGAAGGAGCAAGCTGTCCGTTTATTTTGGAAAAAAAGTTCGATCAATCACCAAATCAAGCATCGTTAACGCGGCGTATTATGTATCGCCCATCCACACCACTTTGCTGAAGATTCTGATCTATTAGTCCGATGACTGGCAGTTCCCGGTTCTAGTTAGCGCCACCTATATAAAATCGCTTTTAATATGAATTTAATCAACTGAATGCGGAGCTTTTTGAGTCGTTTAAGTTCTTGCTCTTTGTGGACGCACCGTGTAATGACTTTAAGCCCCACAAATGACTTTTGTATGGAAATTTATTAAGCGCTTCGGCTTTGCATCGAACCTGGTACTTATAGTTCTCACTTATCCAAATGATTATTAATTGTCACTGTTATTATATTCTTTATTAATTTTAGTCACTAGGTATTGCCAAGTATCGTAATTTGGTAGAGTGGTTCAAGTTTGCATCATTTCTAAAGATATATAATCTGTTTCGAATTATCAGTCTTTCAAGTTCACTGCTAAAAGCATTTCCGATCGATCTATTATTATTTATTTCAACTATGGCCCCGAGCGTACTTTATGAGAAATCGTCTGCTAAGATTATACTCGGAAAAACTGAAGAAAAACAGTACATGAGTATTGAGTTAGAACTCATTATACCATTATCTTTCAATTACATACAAAGTCGGCTACTTATTTTAATGTGGAAGAAGTAGAGGCATGGTTTTGTGCAGCGCCCCTAGATACCTCACTGAAGTCTTTACTTAAGTCAGTGGCTCTTAACTTGTGATACGTGAACTACTAGTGGTACCTGGTTGTATCTCAAGTTGTCCGTGGAGCCATCATAAAATATAATAGGGGCCAGTTGATATAATTTGATCCACATTCGACGCATGTCCGGCTAAATTAGTTTTGACCGATTTACGCGTACAATATGTTTCGGATTTAAGTATAATTCGTATTAACCACTAGTTAAAAAAATTGCACGTTAACTTGATTATAACTATTTCAATATTTTAGAAGTCACTTGAGAACGGCTAAACCGATTTAGCTAATTTCATAATTATTTTAAGACTACCTTAAAATAATTGTGGAAGTCAAGGGAAGATTTGTAATTGACACAAAGTTCACAGGGATATCTAGCTTAAATAATATAAACTTTAGTTTTAAAATAGCTTTAAATATTCATGGTGGTGGTCCAGGCAGAAATTGTATGAGTGGCCCCACGTGTAGAGTTTAAGAACCACTGGCATAAGTAGACCGGGTAATTGGCTCCGGTCATGCGATTACGTTCGCAATGGATTTAATTACTGCAAATGATCAGTGTGCCGGCCTCCAGCGATTTAGCTTTCAATCAATAGCGCTTAGAGTTTAGCTTTCAAACAAATAAGTAGGTGCGAATCTCAGTAGGAAAAAAATGTAGAGAGAGTATTTTTTTTTTAAATAAGAAGAAAGAGTAAATTTAAATTAAAACTACTCTCTCTACAAATGTATAGGTACCAGGAACTCATCTTGTGTCTTTATTGTTGTATCCGTTTTGTAGTTGTACTGCAGAGTATGTAGCAAAATTATTATACAAATAGAGCCTTGCAGCTGAAATACTAAATGTTTCTGTAGTCTATAAGCCCCAAATAAATAGTATTAATATAACAATTTTCTCTAACTATGCAAACGGATGAATCAGCCTTTTTTCAGGCATAATAGCTGTTCCTGCAGCTAAATATTTACTGTTATAATATGTAATTGTAACAAGATAAAAACAACGTACTTAACTCCTTCGAGTTTTAAGCGAGTATTTGCAAGCTTTAGTTACCCCGTTCAATGAAAGCGGGTGCCGAATTTTGTACAAAGAAGCACTTGTTGTTTTGTCACATATAGTATTACCCTTAAATTGGAACATTAATGCTCATGGCTCTGCCAATTTGGTCAATGAACCAGAGAGAAACCTACATGAACTTTTAACTCTCCTGGAAAATGGGACAAGTGTTCATCCTCCAATTTCTTGTTACTAAATATTGTACCTTTTTGATTCGATTGATTTGCTAAGCTTTACATCGGAATAGCTAATTATATCATATAGCAAAAAGTTAAATAGTCAAGGAATTATTTTTTGGGATCGGTCCTGTTGTTTACTAATATTATATTCTTGGCGTACTTAAATATTTGATAAAGTACCTACTGAACTACTGAAGTAGATACATTATAGTGTTAAATAGAGTATGTAAAGACCGAAGGTACTACTGTATATTTAAATTGAAACTAGCAATATTAATAATAACTGATCTTTATCGAATGATCAAGTGTGAATCAAGAATTCTAGCGGACTCTATATAATACTACTTTTAAAAAGATCGAAAAATTAGAGGCGGGGCAAGGAGATGCTATAAACACAACCTAAAGGCTAAATTAATTCTGCACATTTGACGCCATCTGCTAATTTTTATTATCTATATAGACTATTATTATCATTAGACATCGACTCATGAATATTAATGTCATTATAACCATCACAATATTGGCACTAAAACGCTGAGTGGTACTCAAAATTCTAATCTATTTAATATTTTATGATTTTCGACTATTAAAATAACGGGGAACTACTGAGTACTGCTCAAGCTATCGACATTGGGACGGTCATTAAATTTAATTACGTTGCATTAATACGACACCTAATATGGCAAATCGTATGGCACCATGTAAAGTGCGAGCATATCTTTTTGCGACACCTCGCCATTTTCGGCTTTAAGCTTTAGTTTTATCAAGACATAAAGACCCGTATGAATTTATCCTGAATGGCGTTGACAAAAATGAGAATATAAATAATGTGATGAATAATTCAGCGTGATCGGTATGGAGGGCTGATGTTCCCGGGGAAAAACTTCTCGCGCCCGCAGCCGGAATGCAGCGCCCGCTGCCTTTTTGTGTAATTGTCCTCGAGCACGCACTCATCTAACTGATTTAGGAATTACAGAATCCGACAATTTTTTCCCTAGATTTCGAGCTCAAGTCGAGCTCGGTCTAATTTATTCCGGATTCCTATGACGGCTGCGTAAAAACCGCTCCGATGATATCAATCGTTCCCGGGATGTGGGAAAACCGAAATCTGACAGGCGTTTAGAGAGTGTTTATCGTCACCGCGTCGTCACTTTATTTATTACGAAGTAATACCGTAATTAAATACGACACGATTTTTTAATTTTCGTAATTCGACGCTCGGCCTGCTTAGTGATTCCTGTCGCGGGACGCCGGCTCCGTTTAATCTCCTGTCATTGTTTCTATAATTATTAAAGTAATTTGCAGTTTTCATTGTGATTCCGTGCAGCGGCTTCGATCATCATTTTTTAAGGGAACACGTCCACCGGCCTTAAAGATGCCGCGGAAATGTCGTTTACTGCGCTTTAAAAGTAATCTAAGCCCTGCTTCGCTGGTAATAAGCTCCAACCGCGTGCTCCGTAACGATGACATTAAAGCGGGCACGGATTGTCGCGTCGCCGGCGTTAACTCACGTTTAGCATTCAATGAAATCGCATCAATCGTTATCGTTTCGCTATTATAGGTATTTTTATGAAAGTCTTTAATTTCATTAAGCACTTGACTTTTTTACGCGTCACTTTGGCCGGATTCGAGTTTGGTATTCTTTTTGTCGTCGCGTGCACTCAGTTATTTGCGTCGATTGCAGACCGGATGATGCAGATGTTTATTAGATTTTTGTTTCCAGGGACGCTGCGGCCGCCGGGGCTGATCGGGGGGAGCAAGCCGAAGGTGGCGACGCCGGCGGTGGTGTCGAAGATAGAGCAATACAAGAGGGAGAACCCCACGATATTCGCTTGGGAGATTCGCGAGCGCCTGATATCCGAAGGTGAGGCATCCAACAGATATAAATGGTGGTGATTTTGTACGTCAGGAGCTGAAGTGTTCCCGCTCACTGCGCCCGCGCCCCGAGCGCCCCCAGCGATCACGACTCGCGCCTACAACTGCGCATTTATTTGCTCTTGCCGACTACACGCCCTTTCTAATGTGACAACGGAATAGATGTGAGTTGTGACCCACATTTTGATTCCTTTACACATTATCTGACCAGGAGGCACTGTCCAACTTGTGTATTGTTTGCGGGATACATTAGGATTGAGGTTACAAAATATCGAGGGTGATTTATGTACCTGAGAAAATCGACACAGAAACACAAAAACATTAGTTATAAAATATTATCTACAAAACAGCGCGTCGCGGCGCGGCATAAGAAACCTCAAAACAACGACGTTATTTTTTTGGGTACCTACACAATAGCTAAACAGTAAAACACTTGTTTTAATACGTGTGGAATTTTCCTAGCTTAAGAAATATTTTCAAAGTCAATTTTACATAAAGGCCGCGGCTAATTGTATTAGTGTAAGAAGTTTACATAACAAATCCTGCGCCATGGAGCGCTGCTCTATCCTAAATCCTAATAGCCTTAATTGGATTTGGGCATTGAACTTTAGACATTTCGTGTCGATACGTTTGGGAGGTCAGTCGGTAAAGCCAACGAAGTGCAACCCCGAATATGGTCTAATAGTTTCGGTGATGGCGGCCGGTCGAGCGGGTCGAGTGCCGACAGCGGATACGCCGTAACCCGAGATCGCTTATAAAGTGCCTATGACTTATAATTAAGTCTAGTGTACATAGCATATGCTCACATAGGCTTCGGTTAGTTCATCGACCGCGCATTTTGTCGTGCTACTGACGTTAAAAATAAAAATATTTTACGCTGAAAAAAATTTAATAAAACCTAAAAGAATGAATATATTTTTTTAAATTAAGCATTTCGACTCAGTTTTGTTTTTATTAAATGTCCAATGTTCGTATAGAGCATAAACAAGAGACATTTGAAAAACTCGAGTCAGAAGGTTTCATTTCAATAAAACATTTTAAGAAAGTAACATTTCTTAAGTGTGGACGCTGTTGAACTTTTGCCACAATGAGCATTCCTGTGAGCACAAAACAAAGACCATAAGAAACTACACACGTCAGTAGTGTGTGGAATAGATATCATAAAATTACCTGATGATCGGGATAAGGAGATGGCGTATGGCATTCCGACTGCATTCTGAGAGCGCGATGGGCGTTTTTAGCGGAGAGCGAGCGAGCCAATTGCGGTAATTGTTGCCGCGACACCTCGCGACACCGCGGGCAATATCGACTCTGTGGCGTCTGTGCACCGCCACCATGTTATTCCAATTTAATTCGTAAGCTCAGGGCTCGAAGGTGTAAAACCATTTGCGCCCGCTTCACGTCCCGCCGTGCCCTTTTCTATTGTAGAATGCAATTTCAGAGCAGGTTTAGCATGATACCTATTCTGGTTATGGCGACTCGATTGGGTACTCTAGCTATGGTTCGCAGTGTTTTTAAGTCTACGATAAGATTTATTGGTGCGACTTATGGACAGAAATGTAACGACAACTTGGCAGGGTGTTAATTAACATTTAAAAAGTTGTAATAATTGAACTGTTGACTTTAATTAATATTATTACAGTAAAGACTTGCTTCACACATGCCTAATTATAAATTAGTGAAAAACAGTTTATGATGTTAGCGTTTCATCTCTTTCGCTCAGCAAATAGCTACAAATTAAACTCCTATGTGGAAACACTGATTTAAATGTTAATAATAATAATAATTTCTTTATTTGCACACATAAAAGAAAAGACATAGGTACAAGAGAAAAAGCAAAAGAAATAACAACAATAGAAAAAAGTAAAAAAATAACAAAAATTGTGCAAAAAGGGCAGTTTCTTCCAGACTTCTGTTATTGTGAAGTTTGTCCTAAAAAAAAATTTACAGTAATAATTACAATGTAAAAGGGTACTAATATGTTACGATAGTATTTTTAAACCAAAATTATACTTAAAGCTAAATTTAAAAGTCAGCGGTAACTGGTAAAGTAATTACCAGTTACGGTTAAAATCATTGAGCAATGGTTACCGGCTGCAATTGTAAAAACTCTTATCTGACTGACATTATCGTCATTTGTTGAAATGCGTTTAAAATAATTGCTCGCCCATGACTACCTTGTACGCGAAAATTGCACGCGATTCGTGTTCAAGCCCAAATGCTTATACTAAAAATAATTCAACAACTTGAGGGTTCCGTAGAAAAAGTGTATGTAGAGTACTAAGCACACAAGAAGTCAAGACAAGAGTTTTCATCATAAATGAAGCGAAATCCGCTTTAAAGACATGCTTATTCGTAAACACTTTTACCTAATGCCATTTTTTATGATTACATGTTTTTCATCATAGGAGTATAATCGAAGTGGCAAAATGTAATATTTTGACAAACTTAAACATACTTACTGCTCAGTCCTCACCCACAAATACTTTTATTCAAAATATACATTTACATACATTTTATATACAGCCGCACACGTAATACCCCTTTTTAAAGTTGGTTCAAATACAAAATGATTACACGTTAAGTCAGTCAATGCTCGTACTTTATATTGATTGTGTTTTTGTGACGCCTGCCCATCGGCCGTGGTTATGATTGATTCTATTAGGCGGACGATTTCGGTGTATCAAAGCGTGTTGACCGGAGACCACCTGCTGCTGGTCTCGTTTGAAGATGTAAGGAGATCTAGAGACGGCATTTTCTATAAGTACTATTAGAATAAATATTTAAAAAATACATACAGGTGTAACAAAACTAAGTGATATTTTTGTGTTTGTGTTTCTTGTAGAGAGTTAACTATGAAAATAGCAGCACTGAAAGAACAATTTTTGTTTGTGATTTGTATAGGCAAGCGCCCGCGCGTCTTGAAGTTATTCATACAAAGATGAAAAATAAGTAGTGTTTTCAGAACTCAACTCTATACAGAGTGTAACAAAAATAAGTCATAATACTTTAGGGTGTGTAGGTACGTGTTCCTTGTAGAGAGTTCACTGTAGCAGCGCTGAAAGACGATTTTTTTTTACTTTTGTATGGGCAAGAGCCCGAGCGTTACGAGTTTTCCCATACAAAAGTGATAAAAAATTGATCTTTCAGCGCTGCTACTTTCGCAGTGAACTCTCTACAAGGAATACATACACACCCTAAAGTATTATCACTTATTTTTGTTGCAGCCTGTATAGGGGACCCATAAACAACCTTCTGTATTATCACTTAGTTTTGTTACATCCTGTATGTATTTAGATATTTCTGTCGTTGTCAAACACAATATTTCCTTCAACAGACTTGAAAAGGAAATCTCCCTGTTTGTTTTTAATTCCTATGTCATTATTTCAATTCTTGAGCATGCATAGTGGTCATAGTTAATGTAACATATTGCAAAAGGATCTCTTACAATTATTGTAATTGCTACTTTATCATTTCAAGTTACTAAATATAGTACTGGATGCGTCTGTAAAAACTGGGTTTCTTTAAATTTTTATGTTTGGATAGCCTTTTTTTTTTTTTTTTTTTTTTTTTTTTTTTTTTTTTTTTTACATGGGGAAATGCTTTACGCATCCCCGGCGGATTGGGGACATCGGCCGGGGTATGTGGGACTCTCCGGGAGCTACCCACTAAAACCCCATGGTGCTCCACTCCCCGCTAGGCAAAGTTACGGGCACGATCAACCCACCGCAACTTTGCCGACGGTTGTCTGTGCCAGACTCGTCAAAACATGCAGGCTTTTCTAGGTCGCCACGCGAGGCGGCCTAGAAAAGCCGACACGGGTGCCGCGATGTACAGAAGCACCATGCACATCACGGCTCTCTCTGGAACTCGGTGCAATGGGCAGCAGTGTCCCCACACTGCCACCCCGAGCATCCTGGCTAAAGCAAGGCGCTGTGGCCACTCCGTGGTGCGCGTCTTCGCCTTGGCCGTCTCAAGGGGTCGACCGCCTCCCGTTCTCTCCTGCGCTCGGCCTCCTCCTTTGCAGTGATGACATTCTGGGCAAAGTCATTCACCGCCTGCCACGCAATCTCACTGCTCAGCATTGCCCGGATTATTGCTGGCAGGGAGAGGTCCACTCCAATGGCAGCCGTAAGGGCCGCGCGTTGTTCCGTCCAAGATGGACAGGTCGATAATGTGTGTTCGGCCGTGTCCATTTCGTCGAGGCAGTGGTATGTTTGGATAGCCTGGTATGTTATGTTTAACATTTTTTTATTAATTTTGTTATTTAAAATGAATTGATATTGTTACACTATTATGGAATCGGGGTACACTGTATGGATAAAAAAACTATCATAATAATTATTTTCATACAAATTTTTACACAAAGTTTTGTGCTGCGAACGGTAGCTGGTGCCACCTATCCAAATCCACGTATATCTAGTTACCTCTAGAAAGTAGGCACCTCTGGAAAATTCTTACTTCTTTTTTTATACTAAGTAGAATTATTTTAATCAAATTTACAAAAAGATGGCGGGCACAAAGCAGGCTTTTTGTAAAGAAACGCGTGCCAACTTCTTACCGGGCTTATGAAACTAAATTGATTAAATTTCATAACTGGACAGCGGCATACTTTCGACGGTATCATAGACTCGTGACTAATACCTTACAATGGCCCTAAAAAGTTCAATTCATAAAGGTAGCTGAGAAATTTGTTCGTGTTACAAATGGATTATCTCAGTATTTGTGGTCTTGCCGTAAGTTATAACTAGCAAAAATTAGACCATTAAAACAAAATTGCGAAATAAAATAATTTGTTGTATTTTTAAATAATAATCTTTTTATCTTTATTATCCTACTCAAATAACAGGTTGATATTTTGAAGCCAGGTTATATAACAAAGTACTTTTGTAAATGCTCAAATTTTTATTAGGTACCTAAAATTGTATTTTTGGATTAACACACAGTCTACACTCTACTGTTTGTCCCGAGTACGGTGCTCTCTTGTGACACAATAGTAACTTAGTTTTACAAAAACAATGTTTATGAATTACTTTTTATTAATTTATTTTTCCATTTGTGTAGACCGCTTTTTTACGATTCTGCAAAAAAGATAGGAGTGGATGTCCATACACCCGTCCTATCCTTACGCGTATAATTATTATGGAGTTAGGGGCGAGTTTATCAAAACACTGGAGCCTACGGTGTAAAGTTTAATAAGGTGGCCACCACCGCCTTTGAGGCCCATGACTTGCCACTTCCACACAATGGGTTACGCAACTTATCAACTAAATCGATATAAGCTTACGAGGCGTTACGGCCACAGCTACTGACCAAATTTTGATTGATTGCATTCTAACTTTTTTTTTAATATTCATTGGCGCCGATTAATTAGTGAATCTGATGACGGGAACTTTTATGGTGTTATTAAATTGGTAGCACGTAAAAACACACCACTTGGCATACAAGAGGCTTAGCACAGGTAAGGATTAAAATTTTATAGAAATTTTACAGCTTATGGTTACTTAGCCCGGGCCGGCATGTTATGACGTAAGTCTGTAAGTTGTAACCTATAATTTAACATTGTCTTATTGAAATTTTCAATAAAAATATGTGTATTTAAGCTACTCTCAAATGATTATACTAAAAATGTGTATTATCTAACTGAGTTTTATCTGAGATACAAGCTAAGTCTACGACATTTTCGCGCTACCATAATAGTACTGTAGCGGACTTGGGTAGAGCTCAGAGTAAAACACGCGGTGAAGGTGGTATGTAATAACAATGAACGATTTATTCATGATTCTCACCGCTTATATTATCCGAAATCTCAAAAATTACCGCCACATTTAACATTGCCCACATAGTCAGTAGGTATTTAGTAATCTGGGACTGAGGTTACTTATGGTAACTATTTAGTAGCTTGTGAGTTGTGACTAAGCGTCAATTCAGACCCCAACGTGACGAGGCGAGGCGCGACGCGACCTAAATTTGTATGGATTTGACAGAATATGTGGTCAGCGTGAGACGTCTTGCGAATCTGTCAAATCCATACTAATTTAGAAATGCATCTACGCGTCGCGTTGCGGTCTGAATCAACCCTTAGAGCCTTATTATATAAAACGTAGTTTTATAGTGAAAAATAATACACCCATTTTACATTTTCATACATTTTTTAATTTTTAACAAATTTCATAAAATTGTGTACTGTATACACTGCGCAAAAAGCGTAAATTATTTTACATTACATTTTTAGTAAATATACCTATCCTTTTCCAAAGCACACTATCACTTAAACGTATAACTTCGAAAACATTCTACAACCGTTCAGCCTAAATGGAGCTCTTTAGAGCGGTACTTAAGTTTTTTGTGTTTAACAAGTTTTTTTGACATTTACTAACAAGCCTCGTTTGGAGACCGACAGAAATAAATCAAATCGAAGCACATAGCTTCAATAAACCGATACATTTATTGATTTGTTACACCATTTAATTGGTTCCCAGCAGTGCATCAAACACTGTTGCCTACTTCATGTATTTGAGATTTCGTCGGTAGCGGTGAATTTGGTGTTTTTGTGAACTTGTCCCACTTCAGTAGAATTTTTGTGCACTCTTATTAAATGTTGGACCTTTACACTGATACACAGTAGATAGATTGGCGGAAAACTTACTAAAAGCTTTGGGATAACCAACTTACAATTTGAGACTTATGTACACTAAAATTTTCTTTCATATTGCTACTTAAATCAAATAATATAATTTTATTAAAAATAAATACTTATAAAGTATAATTATGGTACCTTTCCATTTTTAAATAGCTTACCTAATAAATTCAAATCAGATGTAGTACATAGAATGTTATATTTTTACCACAACAAGTATGAAAATAAAGATGCAATTTTACAATGAAAACGTTATTCCAAATACGAACTTAAATTCGATACCATTTAGTCACGATTAGGATCTGCAAACCGCAGCGACCTCCATATTTTATTCGACGGCGAAGCTCACAAAAATATTGTGTCATTAAAATCAAGACTCGGACGAAACGGATCCGAATAAAAAATGCTGGCCTGACTTTGTTTGGGTATTAATGAATTAGGCGTTTATTAATTTACCAATTAACAGAAGTGGTCGTAAATTAATGGGAATAGGTAGGAGTTTGGTGAACGGTTGCGAGCACCCCGCCGGTTCCGACACCTTTTTGCCTGCGCACGCCGCGGGTGCCGGCTGATTGGCTCTGATCTCGTTTTATATTCCCCATAAAGCCAACAATAATTCATTTAGACGACGTGACGCCGGTCACCACTCATTCGTTAACTGGTTCCCGTTGTCCGCAAAACGCGGTTCGTGCGGTTCCGACGTGGTTCCAACGAAACGCGCCGATACCGAATTAATTGTAATTAATTGTTACGCAATTATTGAACACTTAGCAATCAACACTCGTAGATATTATAATCATTTAAATGTGGTGATTTCAAAAGCTCGTTCTTGATAATACGTTAATTTTCACTATGTAGAGTTGTAAACTCTACGCTACCTTGTTGAATGACGACCTCTGTGGCGCAGTCGGTGGGCCGTTGGTAGCTCAAGCCGGGGGTCGCGGGTTCGAATCCCGCCGATGGAACAAAAAGTTTCCAAGTTCCTGGGTCATGGATGTGTATTAAATATGTGTATCATATAATAAAAATCTTAAATATATGTATAGTATAAAAGTATTAAATATATTTCCGTTGTCTGGTACCCGTAACACAAGTCCTTCAGGTACTTACCACGGGGCCAGATCACTGACGTGGTGTGAAGCGTCCATAGAATAATATATTATTGTTACTACGAGACTAGCAGAGATTTCCGTAAGAAATATAATTAAAATCACTTTACGTATTATATGTAGCGTAGCGAGTATTACTCTAAATGAACGAAATATAGTAGCATCACATTAAATAGTAAGTATCATGTTCCATTATAAATTAATGACGATCATTCGAAACCGTACCCGCGTATTCGGCATATTAACATAATTACAAGAAAACAGAAATTAGTGCTGCGTTGAAATATTTAGGGAAATTACGTTAAATGTCATCGTTATTAATCAGTCGCGAGGTTACACTCAAGTTCGGGTTTTATTTCTTTTGTAATGGGTACTAATCAAATTTATCGGGAACCGGCTCGGCGAGGTAAATAAATTCATTCCGAACCATTAGGCACCAGATCCGATTGTTAATGTCTCAATTTAGAAGCGGACGTAAATCTTCAAAGGCGTGACAATTACTGTTACTTTCCGGCAATACAAACAAAAAGGTTCTCCGTCAATTATCGATAAATTAACCCGATTAAACAGTCCGGAGACGGCGCCGGACCGTCTTATCTGGGACACGCCACGCTTTTAGGCGGGCACCGCGCGACACCTCCGACATTATGGTTTTAGAGCCAATTTGCTCCGTTAGCGTCCTATCCGACGCCGATAACTTTTTATTCCTCGTGTTGAAACTATCTCGGTAGTTAAAACAAACGCTCTCGTAGAGGCTTCTCGGGCCCGAAGTTAATAGAAGCGAAGCTATTGTGACTAATCATGATTAAACGACTTAGACAAATTGCGCGGCCGTGACTAGGCATTTGGGAGCCGGGCCGATCTCCGATCATTAAAAGAACAATTATAGATATCGTATTCCCACCTGTAACCGGTTAACGGATAATGATCTGTTTCTAAACAAATAGCCAACTAGCGACCGTGTGTGTTGCGAGATTCACAAAAAATACACACCACATTATAAAGCAATTAAGAGGCCCGTGGATCCTACACATCATTTTAATAGGTGTACAGCAGCACATCTCCTGTATTAATAACTTAGAAAAGTAGCTTATGTAATTATAAAATACAAAACAAAGTTGAAGATAATTAAAAAAATTTGGTAGAACTTTCTCATTAATATGTGCAAATTACTTGTAAAATCTCTTTAGAGATGATACTTTGTAAAGTCTACATTATTCTTATTTTAACTTCACTTAAGACACATTATATGATTATATGGACAAAAATTATTACTAATATCCATTTATTATTAGTTTAAATTTTAAGCAGAATACCTTTACAAGGGTAGGCAAAACAACATCAAAAATGCCCTATAATAAGAATCCTCTTTCATGTTGACAGCCTTTTCTGAACCGTCTGCTATAACGCGAACACTCAACTTGAATTATTTCAAAGCCTAGCAACTTGAAAATTGATTGAAAACGTATTTTTTACTCATTTTAATGGAAATTTCACAGTTAAAGTTTAACGGATCCAAGACGGTATTGTGCAAATTGTTTCAGTATTAACGCCCATTGTTCAACAAAAAATAGACTAACCGTTAGTTAGGCTTTTTGTTTCAAGTGCCTAGTCTTTTTGCAGGCGTGATCTGTTGCAAATCTTACACCTAGTTAGCCGAAGTTATTCTTTTTGTTAGCCAATGAAAACGCAGGCAAGAATAGGACATAATTTCAGCAGGAAAAAACATTTAAATATGTTATTGCACATATTGCCTGTAATTATATTGGCTAACATCGGGACAGAAATAAGGTAAAAAAATCATGGAAATAATTAATTTAGAGTTACACCCTGTTTCTTTTTTCAAAATAATATTTGCTGTTCCAAGCGTTAAACTTTGTATGACATAGCGATATTAAAATTCTACCCTATATAATTATTATGATTTATCGATAAATACAAATTGTAGCTACAGTTGCTGGCAGTATAAAAATTAGGTATAATACTCGTTAGGTACAGAAAATAAATGTTATTACTTAAATAGTTAATTTACTTATTTACATGATAAACTCAGACAAGAAATTCAGGGTTATTTTTTACGTGCACAAAAAGTGTAAATACTCAGCAGAGCGAGATAATGTCTAATCCGCCTCTTATAAGAGCCTTCTTAACACCGATTACGGGCCAAACAAACTGTGAAGAGGTTTTTGTGCGTCGACAAGCGGACAATGAGAAGGCGCTCATGATCATTATACCGCGGGCTTTGTGTTTTGAGTAAATTATAACAAGTCAGTCGTATGCCAGCATCATGACGGCTCCTCACAATGGGCCTTCATTACTTACCGTGACCATAATATTAATTTTGAATTGAATACGATCGTAGAACAAGCGAAATTTTTCATTTCCTGACTTTTGATGCTGGAAAATAATAATGAATTTCAGACATAGTCATTAAATATATTATTTACTTATCGCTAACACAAAACATGTAGTAAATAATGTTCTTCTTTATATATATTGTATATGCTGTAAAATAGCAGAGATATTTTGTGCATAGAGGCAGAGTATTTCTCAAGTATGAAAAGAAAGGATAGGAAGGACAATACTATATGCAATATTACTTTCGCATCAGATGAAAATTGTAGTTCCCTGTTTAAAATTACATAATATAATCATAATATTAAAACAGTGCAATTTAGTCAAAGACGTTACGTTTTTTTCCTAACTAATGGACATAATATTATATCTGAGTGCGGAAAATATACGACGTCAGCTGGGCGGTATGTTTGTAGGTATAGAAATAATTGGCCACAACAAGGTAGGTCTAGGAAAATGTGTTTGACAGCGCCAGCAAAGTGTCCATTAAGCAATTACATTTAATTATTGTTCCACGATATAATTGTTGTAGAAATAACCAGTCTATAATAATAACAGACGGAATTGATCTAATTTGCTTCAGTGCGACAAAATTGCTTTGCGTTTTTAAAGAATACGCGTAACTAAATATTACTTTGTTTTTCTTAAAGGTTTATATATTTTTCATGTAACAATTTTTAGTATAACATTTCTAGCAACTTAACAAAAGTAAGGAAGCTATCTTCAATTAAGTGCAGCCCAATAAATTCCTACTGTTTCAGACTAACTCTATTAGAGATAGCCCCAAGTGTAGTCCATGATTGTTTCATAGTTCATTCAGTTATACCATGGACCAATAATACGAACAATATTTTATTATACGATACAGGCGCTCATGGCATGACCGAAGGGCGAATTGCGCAATCCTTTAACAGAGACATCACAAAGATGTATGCAAATGGTAATTGGTCACCCGATAGGATAAAAATTGAAATACGAATATAAAATTTGACATTTGGATGTCTCAAAGGACTTTTATCAGCCTTGCTGAGCTGTTAAGCAAACTGGTGACCTGAGAGATTAAAATTGAAGTAAGGAAATTAAATCACTCCTTTGCAATTTGGATTTCCCAAAGGAGTAATTGCCTTGTTGCGCTGATAAGTTTGATTACCTATATTATATCTCTTAAATGGTGAATGCTCACATAAAATAATATCAAAGACTTAGGACAGATTATTTCAAAACCAAATTCGTGGAAAATATCCGCACAATTAAAATAATATTTTTAGTTTATACGAGTAACTTAGTCTCACACATTGTAAGCCATTTGACGCAAGGTTCCATGCATCAAATCATAAATAAATCGCCAATGTCAGACAAAACCCTCTCAAGACTTTATCCTAACTCCAGCGCTCGCTCTCAGCGCGCTACCACGACCGAGCGGGCAACTGCTCAGTAGCTCGAAGTAAAATCTACGACAATTACAACCGGACAGGCCATGATTAAATTATGGCACTTACCCGCAGTGTTTCCTGAAAATTACATGGGATGCCTCCACCAAGGCTGCGTCCGCACGCGATCTTAGCACGCATTACGATAATGGTGTACTTTAATACGACCAATGACGCATCGCTTTTAACGCGTTGCTGGTCACTCATTTTCTGCATATTTATAATTGTTGCTAAAGAAATAGCGCAACTATAATCATACTACTTACAACTACGCGATCATAATATTTATGTTGTAACGTAAAAGACATATAATAATAGGGTATATTGTTTCCTATATTAACATTAATATTCATTGTTTTGCGTGTTTTTTGTTCTGCTCTATGTAGAGCTACCTGAATATTTAACTAACTGCAACTGAATTATAATAACACGATAATATCCTTAAATTTTCTGTATTTAAAATTTAGTTTAAATTTTTTGTTGCTTACTGTAGCTATTCAATTACATTAGTTGCTTTGAAATACTTAAACAAAATGAAATGATAGTGTATCAAAGTTTGCGTTGTTCAAGAAACAAATTGAGAAGCTAGCCTATCTGAATATATAAAAATGAATTTTTCAATTGTGTTAGTAACACTAAAACTCGAAAACGGCTGAACGGATTAGGCTTATTAGGATTATTTTAGTCTCAAAATATTCGTAGCCGTCCAGCGAAGGTTTTTAAGTGACACGAAGTTCACCGGAACAGCTAGTCTAAAATAAATGTTAACATTTCGGGTCACAGAATCTTGCGCGCTAAAGTTCCTAGTTATCCAACAGAAACTTATACGGTATACCGAATCTATAATTATTACATAAATATAATAATTTATTTGTGCCCTTGTAAACTAGACTCTTTTCCGAGTATTGCAAAGCGTTAATTTTCTTTAACCGTTTTACGTAGGCCAAGCCATTATTACTGCAAGAACTTAGGTTCCGAGAAAAATAAATACATATTGCATTAAATAAATATTTTTCTCAGAAGTTCACTGTAAATTTCAAATAATTATAATAATTATTAGGAACAAAAACAATATTTTTTTTAAATCGAAATAGAGACTATTTCAAGTATCTTTGCTTACCTAAAACTACAACTCCTAAAGTAGTTACTGATTTTGTAAATTGTTCTATAAATTAATTACGGGCCTGAAATAATAATAGCCTTAAGCATAGTATGCAACGTTTTAAGGATATAATCGACATGAAGTAAAGACTAACAATGTATATATATCAGCTGGATCCTCAGCGTACTCTAGATCTCTCTAAAGTCTTAGAATCTAACATGAAAATACAAGTTCATTACTCTTTGTTTCAGGTGTATGCACCAACGCAACGGCGCCCAGCGTCTCATCCATCAACAGGATACTGAGGAACAGAGCGGCCGAGCGCGCGGCGGCGGAGTTCGCTCGGGCGGCGGGTTACGGCCTATACGCTGCACCCCCACCTTATGGGGGCTTCCCATGGGGGAACAGTGGAGGCTGGCCCCCAGGCAGCCTGCCCCTCCCACCCGGGGTCCCGCCGCCGCCCGTCGGCGTCCACCATGACGCGATGAAGCAAGGCTTTCTGTCGTCTTCTGGAAGGGGTCTCATAGGTAATATTTCTGTTTTAATTCAAAATAAAATTGTGTTAACATATTTTCTTTACTAATTATTGTGCAAAGTATTTGTGATTAGGGGTTTTCTGAGAGGGGTTTAATGCATAAAATCCTGTAAAAGACTATAAGTAATTTAATCTTGAAAAGAAAATTACATAAAATGAACATTGTTTTCTTTTTGTAACAGACGTTGATGGTGACGATTCTGGGTCATTAGACGGTGAACAACCAAAGTTTAGAAGAAACCGGACTACCTTCAGCCCAGACCAACTCGAGGAGCTGGAGAAGGAGTTTGAGAAATCCCATTACCCCTGTGTCTCGACACGAGAGCGGCTGGCGTCCAAAACGTCGCTCTCAGAGGCTAGAGTACAGGTAAATTGACTATCTTTTTATTCTTATATTATATTAGCCGACAATCCTTACAATATTACTTTAAAATTATCTTGTAAAATTTAAATACTTTCAGTGTTATGTAATTCTATTAATTGTATTATTGAAGCGCTATAAGAATGGAATACTAATCGAGTTACCGTTACTGACAGGTTTGGTTTTCCAACAGACGAGCGAAATGGAGGCGCCACCAGCGCATGAACCTCCTCAAGCGGGGTGGCGGCTCCCCCTCGCACCGCCTCCCGCACTCTCCCTCCCCCTCGCGCTCCCGCTCTCGTTCTTTGTCCCCCGCCCGCGTCCCCTACCACACCCCGCAGATGGGCGGCGAGAACAGCGCCTTCAAGTCCCTCCAGCACCAGGACTCGCTCAAAGCTCTGTCGCAACAGGCGCACTTTGAAACCAACGCGTTGAAAGCGCTCTCGCAGACCACGCTGGACGGCGGCGCCTTCAAGCCCCATCCGGCGCTAGAGAACAGCGCGTTTAAAGCGCTAGTCCCCAATTCGGCAGCCGCAGCGCTGTTAGCGGCGCAGTCGATCCAGCTGGCCCGAGGGTACGAGTCCCACTCCGATTCCGACGAGGAAATTAACGTTCATGACGAAAGCGACGACGAAGTCGAAAAACGGAACAGCAGGGCCCGATCGAGATCTCGAAGTCCGTGCCGACAGAGGACGGCGACATGCAACGAGTTGCCGCTACAATTGACTAAACATGACCGTTCTTGTAGTAATTGAGGTTATTACGCTTATCTTATAAATTACGTTTCCTAAGGAAAATTAAAGTAAATTATAGACTACGCAATACACACTCGAGCACCGATACTCCTGTACATTTGTAAATTTCTGTAAATATGGCTAAATGGCAGCAGACGTTTTTATAACGCTAACTTATTTATGAATGCACAAACGATTCTCCGCTTTATCCGTCGCGACGGAACGAACGTAGAGTCTATAGTTCTATGAGGCGTCTCGCATGATGATGACCACATAAATTTATTTTATTGTGACAATTAATGAATCAGGACACGTCTTGTACATTACTGTATCTACTACAATTTATTAGATTGGTTTATTGGGCTTTTACGATTCTGAATATAAACAGTATGCCAAAGTTTTGTAACGGGCTGACGCTCACTTGAATCACAGTTCCTATAGTATAATTATTAAAATATTATGTTGTCAGACAAGCAGGAACTAATAGAAGACTATCAGTGCAATGAAATTGTAAAATTGATAAAATTAATGTATTTTATGCATGTAGTAAACATGGATTATTTTGCTACTTACTGAAAAATCACTAAACCATTTCCTTTACAGTTCAATAACATTTCAAAATTGCATAAGTGTTACTCGTGAAAATGTAAAAGTATAAATCATATTTCTAGAGAATTTGTAAATAGTTCACCCGCATTTTGTAATCGGGTATCATTATTTATTGTTTAGTTATAGAGAAATGTAAAATATTGTTAAGACATTATAAAAGTTACTCTAAGATCATAAAATAATATGAAAATAAAATTTAAACACTGAGATGGAATTTTCATTTCAAACCTGCCGATACAACTAGAAGGAAAATATTTATAAGATATAATATTTTGTAACTTATTCAAATTCATATTATTATTATACCTAGAAGATAATTTGATTTGATTTCTAGATTTCTCTTATACCTACCTACTATGATATTCTTGTAGCCTTCTGTGAAAGCTACATTTAAAGAGTCGGATTATTAAAATAAATAAGTACTGATTATGATAACCACTTAAATATTAGGTACCTACTTAAATATTATCACAAGAACTTTCGATTTTCAACAAATAAGGTTATCAAAATATGTTTTTGGGAAAATTATTAAGGTAAAGTACCTATATTGTAGCGTTGCTACTTAGTATTAGGGATGAATTGAGGTGTAGGTGTTGCACATTTGGCTGTACATGGGGACTATTAGGAGCTCATATTATATCTAGCCAGTTTACGGCCAGATTACAGGCCGGTGTCTAGACAACGGCCTGTAAATTGGCCGTAAATTGGCCGTAAACTGGCTGGATATAAGAGCTCGTAATAGCCCCCCAGCAAGCTCACCATAGCCACTATAGAAAAGTTATTTCTTACGGTAATGGATTAATAAAGGAAATCTGTCAGTTTGTCCGTAATAATTGTCAGCATTTCTATTCTTCTTCATAGGTATTTCTACATGTGCCCATGCTAAAACTGCAGATAGGCGAAATCGGGGCAAAATGACTACCTAAATATACAAGATTGGAGGTAAATCGGCCCGTCGCGGCTCGTTTCCACCGTCACTTACACATAATAACTGCACGCGAAGCCCGCGGGCATAATTATGTCTGTGATTAACTTATTGGCGTAAACTAAGTATTTATGCGCAACTAGGTTGTTCCAGAAAATTATAATTATTTATATATGTAATTTTATATTAAGCCTAGAACACATGTACGAAGAAAGATTTTTTTTCTGAATCGATTGAAATTTATAAAGACACTCAAACTCCTGGGAAAGTTAAAGGATAGATTATTTTTATTAAATGCGGTTCACTGTTTAACGTAGGTATAGCTAATTTCTGTGAGATCAAAGTTGGGATATTATCCTAAATTGTAGGTAACTCAATGACGCTACACTGCCGAGTTCATCGCAAGACCTAATTTAAGCTGATAGACAATCTTTTTCTATGTATCATCGAGGAAATTGATTCCTAGGCAGTTGACAGACCAACGTCATTTGGTCGGATCATGTCAATTTAATGTAAATTGTGATCTGCTGGATGGGTTTGACGTAACGCGACCAAAGTACGTAGGTCTCCCATCTATATAGTACCTACCTATGGTCGCACATTTTGATTTCACCGATATGAAACTACGGTCAAAAGTAAGGACGGCTGAGCTGTTACAAAATTTACAGCAGCCGAAACACATTCTCGAGCTTAAGTAAACTCAACTAAGGCCCGTATTGCTAAGTACTCACATACGGTTTTGCTCGATCGAGCAATAACGTCGAGCAAAACCCGTGGCTCAGGATTTCGTCCACACATTCAGCATTGTTCGATACTTTTATTCTAAATTAGCCGAACCGCGTCTTGAGACCGGGTCGCATCTTAAGTACCTACTGACTATTTAGACAGGCCCTAGGGCATAGCGACTAGCGGCTACGTCTCAGCTATTTGTTTAACCCTCTTTATATTTACTTCATTATAATTATATTTTATATCATGGGCTGTACTATTTTCGACCATTTACTACTCCTTTTTTTACAAAGGGACATAGGCCGGGTTATGCGGGACTCTCCGAGGAACTACCCACTAAAACCCCATGGTACCCCACTCCCCACTTAAGCATAGTTACGGGCACGATCAATCCACCGCAACTCTACCAACTGTTGATTGTCCAGACTCATCAAAGGCATTTACTACTACTACTTATTTTGTTTTTTTTTGTGCGCTGGATGGACGTGACGCAAAACAGTGCAAATAAATTTAGAGCAAAACAGTAGAAAGTTAGTTGAGTAGCTCATAGTTGAATCTCATCACATCATTTTATTAGGAAGATGGATAGCATATCCCGTTTTCTCAAACACAGATGAATTTCCAAAAGTCTATTAGTGTAACTATCCATAATTAATTTATTATATAGTCATTAATTATAACGATATCTCAACTAATTTAACTGTGTAATTAATTACTACGTATTAGCTACTTAAGTTTCTAACGTAGCCTAAAAAGATTCGTATCATGATGAGATCTTTTGACGCACCATCCCGACTGCTCATTTCTCAAGTGTTCAAAGTAACACTTTATCATTTATCCCCTTATTAAGGCTACTACATATAATTATAACTTTAGACACAGGTTAGTTGTTAAAATTAAAGGAAAGTCAAGTAGTCCAATGAAGTAGAAAAATAGCTTATAAGATTCGGTGGCCTAGTAACTAATACAGAGAGGTAGGTATAGTTTACAAAACAACATAAGATCTATACATAAGTCCCAGTTTGCCCTACCTTCATATAGTAACAAACTTCATATTCGAGTTAAAACATCAAAATAATTTGGGGAAGCAATATATACAGGGTGCAATTAAACCTTCCTGCCAAATTTTGATATATTGATCCTTGTTAAAAATAAAAATACACGTATTTTTTCTTTTATAGTCACTCAGTACTAAAATGTTGAGAAATAGCAGCCAAAAGGTATCCTAAAAAACACTACAATTAATGGACACGATGCGTCGCCCGCGCGTAACGTGCTCCCGCGCGTGCGCCTCCCCCCGCGTAACCCCCGATCATTCCCCCGAGACGCGAGTGACCGTTCTGCAACGATTTTAAATGGGATAAAATATGTCATTAAAAAAATTACACCCATTTTTTGGTTAAATGGACTCTCATAATGATACCTACGTATACGACTGAAGCCAAACCGCAGGTGGTTTTAGTAGGTAAACCTTTCGAGAGTCCCACATATCCCCGGGGTGCTTCAGCTTAACTGAGGCACATCCCCAACCCGGGGCAACCATAAAGGGTTTCCCCTGCGCATTAAAAAAAAAGACCTGGAAAAAATTTTGGCAGGAAGGTTTAATTGCACCCTGTATATTATTATTATTTTTTAAATTTTTTTTCTCACCACAATGGATTAGTTACAATAATTAAGTTAGACTATATAACAATCTTTTTTCAGGTTATTGTGAAAGACTGGTGCCTAAACTGGGCGTGAGCATGTATTTCAGGACACCAGGCCTCAATCCCTAATATACACATTACACAGTCTCAGTACAGTTCGTACAGTAAACATCTATGTTTACGCCACACCCACCTAAAAACTTAACATTATGTTTATTAAAATTCAGATGCTAATCTTTATCAACGCTTTATATATATTAATTTGTATAATACAATTGTAAATTTTCAATTTTAGTAACATCACACTTTTGTATCTTATAAATAAATTTAAAGCTAATATCAAATTCAAATGAGGTGTATATAGGTTTATGCTCTACAGGTGCTAATTCTTCTAAGCAATAAAACCATTTCTTAACGAAAATATATCTTTATAAAGGTCGTCGGTTTCGGTTATGACTTTTGATGTAAAGTGAATTTCTAGTTATTGTGTTCTTTGAATTACATACTTGCAACAAAAAAGAGGTAAATTGATGAGTATTGAGTACATTCTCAATATGGAATGACTGTTGTTTGTATAAGTATACATACAAAGGTATGTTCAAAGGTAAGTACTTAATAATAATACGTAAAATAAAATTAATGGGTAAAAATATAATATAACGTCATAGTATTTCAACTACTCTCACGAAGGCAAAAACAATAATTAATAATAAAGCGGATATAATACAGCCAATATTATGTTTTAAGAACATTTTAGTAGCAATAAACGAAGCAACTATAATAATGTTATATGAGAGTATTCAACTTCCAGTCTCTCTTAAAAGATGGTCTTGTAGATAACAATCAAATAAATAAGAACATAACAACGAACTGACGCCATTTATCGTTATTTCACTTACTAATACAGCAAAAATCTTTATTCGTTAATTTCAAAGCTATAAAAATATAAAAAAAAACTATTATTATTATTGTAAGATATTTAGTATTTCATCTTGCTAAAATATTACTTTATTACGGAGCGTATTCGAGGTTTGTTATTAATTAAATACTCATGTGGTTTTTTTAATGTTCATAATTTCCTTGTATGCAATAACTTATCATGTAAATATTTTAAAGAACAGTAGCTAAAAGTTTAAAATTAAGATGTAAATAATATGATGTAGTAAGGTAGTTCTTATTCCAAAGTACTAAAACAACAATAAAACAATAATATGCGAAGAATATATTATTATACGTATAAATAACCAAAAAAGTAGCAAAATGATGAAACACTTGCCGTTTTTGTTTTATTTAAAGCAGGTGCAGTATTGAAGGATTTTTGTACTGATTAACAAATTTGTTCAATTTAATATGATAATAGTATCAACTCACCATGAAGACTATCATTTCCAAGATCTTCACAGAAACTATAATTTTTTTATTACGGGGAAAACGTAAAATACTGGGCTTCACAGGATTTCGCAAATCGCGTAATCGTAGGCAAAATTTAGTATCTACAAATATGCACAAAGGTTAACATGAATAAAATATGCTCGTTTTCGCATCTTACTAATGTTGATCAGATCACGTGTCCAGACGCGATTCTACCATTTTCTAGCTATTCCATAATGTTTACAGTGCCTGTAAAGAAGTTTTCATTTTAAAAAGTCCTTCCAGAGCGATTAAAGGTATAAGCACCTGTAACGCGAATATTACGATATCTTTACAGATCACCTTTTTGTGTATTTGTTCTTTCGCCGTATGATAGTCGATATCCGGGAAGGAACGAATTGGGACTTAATAACAATGGAAAAAACGATAATTATCGTGGATGATTCGATTGTTCGAGAATTATGGGGTGGCGGATGTGTTGAACGGGTGTAACAGATTTAATTTTAATTGCTTCGATTTCATTGTTTTCTTTTTAATTTGTAAGTCGTATCACAGATAACTGTTGGCGTTCAATTACTATGAAGGTAACGGTGGCTCTAGCTAGTTAAGGATAAGTTGTTTTGTTATTGCTTATATTTAAGATATGAAAAGAAATACTTAAAAACTTTTATCCAGCGTCTTCTAGTAAATGTTTTAGGTACATTTACTAGCAGACTCACTTAAAATATTGTATAAGAAAGAGATAGCGCAACCCCATAAGGTATTTTCCAACTTTAGTTGTCAAGTATAATTTCTTACAGAATATCGATGTCGCGTTTAAAAACAAAACCATTATGGATAATTGGAGTCCTCTATAAGATATTTCGACAAAGATTTAGAGGTTAGGCGCCTGGCTTTGGCATTCCTACAGGTACGAGAGCGACTGTTAAAAAGTGGAGGCACGACAGAAATGTACAATTTAGCGGATGTAGGCGCATGCGCACGGGCTTCATGTGAAATGGGCATCGTTTGTCAAATTGCAACGAACTTGGTGCTCTCAATATAAAGTGGTATTGTGTTTGGTTAAGATATTGTGTGTATGTCATTATGTGTCTGAGAACACTAACGTAATATAATATACTACTTTATAGTGTATGATGTCTGTATTATTCCATCTGCTAGCTAATTCATTTGTGCAAAGTTTTCTAATATATTTTTTCCGTTCTGAATTTCATCAAAAACTGTAAAAAGTGGTTTATAAGCACAAAGAAATTACACAGGCGGTCTTATATATATAGAGAACCGACAGTTGATTAACATTTTGCCTTCATGTGACAAACCTAGTGTACGAGAAAAATGCTAATAAAATCAAGACGTTACGTAACGTCTGATCTACCTAATCAATTTTATACTGGCTTATCTACAAAAACTTTCTAAATTAAACACAAATTATATTATATTTTTTTCATTTCCTATTATTATACCTAATATAATTAATGTTTTTTTTAAGATTCCAGATATTACGCAAAATACGACGAAACAATTTTTTTTCACACTTTTCAAGTACTAACACTTTAGACGAGACGTGTTGAAAGTATTATAACTAGTAAAAGTAAGCACAACACACGGCCATGTCGATACATATCTTTGTGTCGTAGATATCCCAGTATCATTAACAAATTGACGACAGTATAAGTGCGAAGCTTTATTTGCTGGTTGTATAAGGCTCGGAGAAAAAATTACAACCAGCTGATAAATACTGCTTATCGGTTGTATAAAATATTGGTAGATGGTTGCAACTAGCAACGTTTCATATTATTAAGCTGCTGAAATAGTTTTAATGTCTGTGTGGAGATTTGACTACCGAGAGAAGACTTATGATAGTTTTAGTAATGTAAAAATGTACGCCTGATAAGTCTTATAATGTTAAATTCAGTAATAGGGATTTGCGTTAATTCTAATATGTATACTGCGTGACTGGTGAGACATGTCCAATACTCGAGGACGTGATATTTGGCTATTATATTAGTTGGAAAAAAATAATATAAAAAAATAATATCAATTGATCACTGAGTAAATGTAGCTTAAAGTTAAATAATTATTTACCCAACGCATGGACACCGCGAGCGGGAGGGGTAGTTGTGTGGTGTTTCTTTGGTAGCGCACGCCTCTGCACCGGCCGTATAGTATGCCTACTTGCCTAGCCGCGTAATTTACCTAGTATCCATGATTCATTTATTTATGGGAAATTCGGAAAAAAATTAAAAACCTAATTTTATTACATAATAATTATAATGAGAATCGAGTACAGAGTACTCTCCATAATTAGTATCGGTATTGTCTCACCAGTCATGTTGTTTATTCTATAAAAATAAATCCATACTCACTAATATTATAAATGCGAAAGTGTGTCTGTCTATCTGTTACCTCTTCCACTGAACCGATTTTGCTGAAATTTGGCATGGAGATACCTTGAGTCCCGGGAAAGGACATAGGATACCTTTTATTCCGGGGAAATGTATGGTTCTTGCGTGATAAGCGACTTTTGGCGCAACGGAGTTGCGGGCGTCAACTAGTAATGATATATAATAATATGAATTATAATTTCTTATTATAAAAGCTAAGGTCACGAAATGACTGCAATGTCTAATAATATAAAAATGTCAATGACAAAGCTTTCGATCTTCTTTTTTTATATCGAAGTTATTAAGCAGTAAAAGCTTTACAAAGAGCACATAAATCAGGGGTGTCAGTCAGCAGTCGGAGTGTCACATAAAGGCAGTCGGGGCGTGTAGAGGGCACTTTATACTAGCGTGATAAAGTTGTAAGGTCGTGATAGGCGCGGAGTGTGGATGCGTGTCCGAGCCCCAACAATAACAATAAATTTTGTGCGCCCGCGCCGTTTGAAGCGCCGAGCGACGACAAAATAATCTCGAACAATAATGAAGGAACAAAGTAAATGTTTCCAGATAAAGACGGTAGCGAGTTTTCACACGCCAATCCTATGCCTTTTTTCAAGCCAGCTGTGACGGCTTATTAATGAAATTGGTGAAATTCGTTTATTGCCGAAACCGTACATTTTGCCAAAATGAAAAAGTATTGTTCTTTCTTGGGACTCAGAGTATCTTCGAATCAAATTTTATTAGCAAAGATTTAATTACTGATATTATAGTTAATAACAGGCGATGGTCACACCTTAATATAATTATTATGATTGACTTGGATTAATGATTCAAATTATATTATATTATACTGTTTTCACCATTATATAGTTATCGGGAATACGTTTCAAAGTATTTTCAAATTATTTTAGAGCCCCAAAACAGCGGGATTTGTAAGAAAACGCTAACGTCAACCAAAAGACTTCAACGAGTGCGCAGCCCTGTTCAACGTTATTAATTCTAACTTTGTCATATTTTTACTAAACCCTGTTCAGTGTTCATAGATAACAGGTACCGATAGTTACACGGTCTAATTGTTATTATACATGTAAATATAGTTAACGTCTTATTAAATTGCCTTTATTTGTATTTAATGGCATGATTAGAGCATGATATTTACCTGCGAGAGCACAACTTGAATTATTTATACATTAGTATGCTAACGAAATCGTTACAAGTTTTCTTGAATATTAGACTATCAGCGTTTGCATTTCTTTATATCAAAATATGTAAGTTAATTCGATAAGTTACTATAGTTTTAAATTAAAAATAAAATGTTATGTAGTATGATAACTAAGGAAGCTGTCGCATACATAAATACAATGAATATGAATTGATTCCATAAGCTACCATTTTAAAATTACAAAAAAAAATATGTACTTAAAATCATTTATTTAATATTATAATTATTAACAACAGCCGTTAGTTTCCCACTGCTGGGCAAAGGCTTCCCCTGCCTCCTTCCACGTGTCTCTATTTTTCGCTGTATTTGGCCACTCTTTAACTGTATACTCAACTATCACTATAAAATCATTTATCAACACTAAAACAATTTGGTACATTGATCAATTAAAATGAGCATTGAGCATACAATGAGAGACAATTTGAAATTAACGATTTTTATAATTTTATGGTGTTAGTAGCCCGATGTCCGAACGAGTTAGTTGCTAACATAAACTAGCCCCGAACTGCGAGATAAGGTTTACGAATCCGGAGCACAACAGTTAGTACAAAATATTTAAAGCAGTCGTTAAATAAATTAAATATTCAACAGCCTATGTCATCGAGCAATTTAATATTATATAATAAATTATATTATACGAGCGAAGTAGTCTTCTGATAAGTGGTGTCATTAGCCTGATTAATTTTGAGTCGTCCGCATAAAAATACCGAGCATAAAATTTAGGTGAAATTGTGTTTTAATTTGTAAGAAGTGCCCGTCTGTTGTTAACTTGGTAATTCCAAATGTTATAGACCAGGAAAAGTGATTTAAAGTAATTTGAAACCGAAAAGCATGCCATTTTTATTTCTCCTATTAAAAAATTTTTGATCGTGCTATTTCTCTCTGTATTAACTTGCAAGATAATTTTTTGCTACACAGCCAGATCTAGTTCGCACGCATATGATTCACACAACAGAACTTAACACCTCTACGCATACTGGCCAGATAAAGGGCGACATTTATGTCGGGATCGTACCGCACGAATGATAAAAAGATTTATGTTCGACCTTATAAAATATTCAAAAACATTAAAATCGACTTCAAAATTGTACTCTAGCTTACCTACTCATGTTAAGAAGGAATATAACAGAACTAAAACGTATGAAATTCCCTATCTTAAAAATTACTAAGCCGATTTTGATGACATTCGCGATATTCCCTTAGTTGAAATTATTGAAGGTATTATACAACAAAAAAAAAACATATAATTATAAAACATATTGGTACAACAAAAAACCTTAAATTGAACTTGTGGTTCCGGAGATATTCGAAGACACACATAAAAACTTGTAATATGTATTTAGAATTTTGACACATTTGTTCTGACGCTGATATAAAACAGAGAGACATTTCCAGAGCTAATAGAAAACAGTTCTGGAAATATTATAAAAATGCGGGTCGAATTGATAATAATATCCTTTTTTAAAAATCGGTTAAAATGATAATATTATCGTAGATTCATAAAACCGTGAGCAGATTCGTATAAGCACATTAGGTTATCGGGGGAATTATCTCGTACAATATTTATTTGTTCCCGGCCGGGACGATGTTCTCTCCCAATTAGGTGGTTATTGACGTTTTACTGTTATCTGGCCCATCTCGTCTGTATCTATAGTTATCACTTTGTATTACCTTATTTTAAAATTGTACCCCGGCAGAAAGAACATTTTTTAAATAAAAAACGGAACGGAAATTTAGACGTGGGAGAGCCATGCTTCGGCACGAATGGGCCGGCTCGACCGGAGAAATACCACGTCCTCACAGAAAACCGGCGTGAAACAGCGCTTGCGCTGTGTTTCGCCGAGTGAGTGAGTTTACCGGAGGCCCAAAACCCTACCCTATTCCCTTCCCTACCCTCCCCTATTCCCTTCCCTTCCCATCCCTACCCTCCCCTTACCTTACCTTATCCTATTCCCTCGTAAAAGGCCGGCAACGCACCTGCAGCTCTTCTGGTGCTGCGGGTGTCCATGGGCGACGGAAGTTGCTTTCCATCAGGTGACCCGTTTGCTCGTTTGCCCCCTTATTTCAAACGTTCTAACTTCTAATCCTATTACAACCGAACTCACCGCGACTATAGATACGGCAATATTTGGAGTGAGCCTAAAGTCGACATTTATCCCTAAAAGGGAAGCTGTTAATAGAGTCATTCGACGTTACCGGCCGAATTATCTACAAAGAGAGAACTGGCCGGTATCGGTCGGAAATATAAATTTATTCGGTGGTGTCGCCGCGACACGGGCGCCCGACCTCTATCTCACCGCGTAATCTTGAACATTGGCGTTAAAGAATTTAAATTATACGCTGATACAAATGAACAGGCAACTTCGACATATTTATAGCTTTAATCCAAATTATGTCGACTAGCTTTATCGTATTTCGAGAATTGACGCGTGATTTGTTCCCTTATTGGGTATCTGATGTGTGACTATTACGAACCAATTTGGAACAACAATAGAGTCGGGCTCGTAGAACGATACAAACGGTCGCCGTTGATTAAGACGTTGGCACTTGGCAGTAAGGTATAGGCGATTAATACTATAAATTCTGGTCGCCATATTTCACTTTCGAGAACTAATTAAGTGCTGCAACCAATTCACGCATGCGCATCGCATCGCGTCGCCCGCAGACACCATTACTCTAAGCTTCTCTATACAACACCAATACAGAGGATCATTTGAGATTTGCGCATTAAAAATAATAATACCATACTTATAACCATAGTAATAAACAATAACGTTTATTCATTTTAAATAAATTAAATAACATAAAATAATATTAAACTAATATAACAAAACTAAAATAAAAGTAAGTACATGTGAAATTTAATGTAAGTTGAAATAAAAATTGCTTAGTGGTTAGCAATTCTGTTTTGTAAGTAAAATACGTTTATTTCGTCTTTTCTCTAACATTTTTTCTAATCGACATATCTCATCGGTAGACACTACATCTGTTTTAGTTTCGGACTTCTTTAAATTTCGTAATCTTTGTCTTTCCGCTAGAAAAATGTCATTACTTTTCTTCGTTTCTTCCAGATCTAGCTTTTTTTGAGTATTTAAAGTTTTTATTTTGTTTTTCTTTTCATCTAATTCTTCTTGTAGGCTAATTTTGAATGCAGATAATCTTTTTTGCAATTCACTAATAGACATTTCACATAGAAAACCAAAACCTGGTGATTCGTTTAGATCTATTGTTTTCTGCATTCTAGAGTTTCTAGCAAACATAGATAACGCCTTAATTTCTTTAATTATATTTATTTTACGTTCAAGATCAGCTTCTTTCTTTTTTAAAATTAGTTCCTTTATTAATGTGGTATCATAACGAACTTTCTCAGCCATTTCTTTCCTTTTTTCAATCATCGAATTTCTAGAATTGATAAGGTTTAGTTCAATTAACGACATTTTTTCAACTTGTTTACGGTTGTGTTCAGTTTGTTTCATTTTCCAATCTTCAATTTCTTTTTCCCATAGTTGTTTTTCTTTAATAAATTCATTATATTTTCTTTTATTTTCGTTACACGCGTTCTTTTTTGCGATAATTGCATCTTCATGAGATATTTGTCCCATTAGATGGTTTTTCTTAATTTTAAGTAACCTTTGTTTTTCTTTTTCTTGTTGATCTTGTTTTAGTAACTTCTCAACTTTATAAGTATTTTTACAGCTATCCACAATATCCTGGAGCCACTTCAGTTCATCTTGCTCACATTTTTTTACAACGTTATTTAATCTTTTTACAACACATTTTGTATATTTTGCTTTAGGCATTGGAGTTTCTTTTGTACAAGTTGAGGAATTGTTATTTCTATACATCAATTTGGAGCAAAGATCCTCAAACTTTGAATTTGTCATTGACGATTTTTCCATTAAATAATAACAATAGTTAGTTTTCTTTATTGTACTGCGTAGCCCAAAAACATTCTTATTTCCTTTATATTTGTGATGTCGTATTTTTGAGTTCATGTTAAGTTTGAATTTTACATTAGTTGTAAAGCGAGGTGCAAAATTATTGTTATCACCTTTATTTTTTCTTACTTTTCCAGTAACATCCATTATACTTCGATGGATCTGTGATGTTGACCTTTTTGGATAGAATGTTTGGCCTTTGTTGAGGTATTTGTTAAACGAGTGAGTTTTTGATATTTCGAGTAAAAATGGTTGCCAAGACAAGATAGAACCAAGTATATTTTCTGTTACAAAATACTTATCATACTGGATTTGTGCTATTCGTGAAATACTAGCTACATTATCTTTATTACTGAAAAACATAATAAATGCATTTAGTAAGGGCTTACTTAAATTGAACATGCATTTGAAAATGTCCAGCGCATTCTTTGGGGAAATATGAAATAGTATTCCGAAGGTAATGATCACAAAATAATCTTTTTCTATATCGGACAACTTTCCAGCCTCTTGTACTACATTTTTGAGAAATGTTTCATGTTTATACACGCCCAAAAACACGTCAATGATACGAAGTGCTTTCTGTTCATCGATATTCTGCAATCGACTTTCAAAACACGCGCGTATGTACTCATGAGGTGTAGTTTCTGTTAACGATCGATAATCTTGCATTAAACTCTGTATTAATTTAACATTTCTCGATGTATAATAGTATACCATGTTTACAATACTGCGTTTCTTCTAAAAATACTCGTGTATCTCACATAATCTGAATATTTTGCATAATTCGACCATTTATTTGGTAAAGACAAGCTGTGACAAATATTTTACTTTTATTTTACTAATCGTGTGACAGCTTATCAAATTATGTCTTATTTGGATAACTGGCCAGTTTTTATTTGCGTGAGTATCTTATCATTTATTATTTGTCTATAACAGAAGTAGCACAAATAAATTGTGAGGGTAGTACAGTTACAAGAGAATTATTTAATTTATTTTGTCTATTATTTTGTCTATAGTAAATGATAATTGTGTGAATTGTACTCCTCAAAGGCTCCACTCGCAGCGTTAAAGAAACCATGAATCATTTAACAGTCAATCTCCGTATTATGAGCCCGTCGGCCGCTCTATCGGGAGTATTTAATTAGGTAGCCGGTCTGTTTTCGCCTGGCCCGTCATTAATCAATCGCCTGGCACAAAGCTATTTATTCGATAGCTCGACACCTCGAGAACAAAGTGCAAGTCACACGGGACCTCTTAAAATATAATAATCGTGTTAAAGACAACCATAAAGGCCATATTCGATTAGAAGCTTCGAACAGGTTCCTGTCTCGTTATCTCGGGGCCATTGTCAGTAAGTTACACGTCATGTCGGATCTTTCGTTTGCATTCTCTTTTATAATTACTCTCGCTCCGTTTTGTCGGTAACTACTGATGTCCGCATTGTGCTTGCGTATTATGTCTAGAATACGATTTGTATTCCGATCTTTTATTTTGACTGTTTTATTTAATTAACGACTTTTATTGTTCGGACATAAATTAATATTATAATACATTTCGATGTATTTTTGTTAACATTATAAATAGCTTTAAGATTAAGCATTGATTACTGCTTAGTAACATTTTGAGAAATTTACTAAATAGCCAATGTATGATCATCATGATCTATGAGTATTTATATTACATAATATGCTATATTCATCACCATGTATTATTTGGCTTCAATTCGGTTATAATTTTGGTTGTTCTATTTGTAAGCGTCATTGTTACTTGCACTCAGAAAGCGGTGGCTTATTAATTCTGTCAAAATCAATTCAACTTTTGAACACAAATCAATTCCAACATGATATTAGCTGTCAGAGCACGTCAAATTACCGCCCTTAATTAACGATGCTTCGTTCTCCATTGAACTAATAATGATAGACGAACGAGTGAAGTATTCAAGTTTATGACAATTATAATAACTTTGATTCTATCCTTAATCTGTGGATTCTATTGTATTGTTTCCGTATCATTATAACTAGGTGAGAAACTTACTTAAATAACAGTGGATGAGATTTTAAGTAGAATCATAATATTAATACGCGAGCGAAAAATTTGGTAACCGTTTTTACGAAAAATGGGGAAACGTAGATGCATGAAATTTCGCACAGCTATAGCTTATAATATGGTGAAGGAGTGCATCGAGATATTATTTTGAAATTATGCTTTTATCATATATTTTTTAACAAATAAATCATTACACACACTACAACACACACACAGCTAAGGACAAGCCTATATTATTGTACTCTCAGGTATGTTTATGGTTGAAGTCTGTTGTCAAATTGAAAATAGATTTAGTTTTTTTATTGAATCGTAAATACTGTTAGACAATTATTATTACACGGCCAGTCTGTCATCACTCATCATATTTTGACTTTATTAATCTGAGACTGTCGCAGGAATTACCTAATACCTATGTCTAAAAAATAATTAAGCCAATATTTTGTAATTTATTTTTTATCTGAGGTCGAATTTCGACCATTGGGTGATCTCTAGTAATAAATTATTATCTCAGAGAAATTTGTATATATTTTAGTTCTTTGAACTGATCAAAAGCTTTGTGCGCTGAAAACAATATTTTTACATAACGTAAGAACAGTATTACAAAAGTTAGACTTTCATATTTTAGTCTACTTATTTGCTATTTAAACAGTGCTTATTTTTGTTTATAAATTTTTTTGCTTCATTCATTCGTAATTATGTAGCACTCGCGTCAGTAGTGCATGTCAAAGACAATTATTTTAATTATGTCAATTTCATTACAATTCATGGAGACCGAAGTAAGGTGTGAATAAGGAGTAAAGTGTCGACAATTAGGTAATTTACCTTATCACGCAGAAAGCGTTGAAATCGTCGTCACCAATATCAATGATTGTAACATGATCCCATTTGGAATGGTCGTTTCAGTTCGTACTCGCCAATTTGGGAGAGCGTAATTATATTTCGTGGAAGCTAAGTGAGTGTTACCATCGGAAACAATTAGCAAGGTGGTAAATACAATTCATATTGTTAGCGAGCCTCGAAGAATATTACAAATTATTGATTGTTTTGTTCGTGATGCATGACAGCTGACTTCTGCCCGGACATCGAACACGATTCGGACGTCGATAGCCATTTCTAATTTTTGCGAATGTTTTATTCATCGTAACAAAACATCGTTTATCGCAGCATTGTTTTACACATTTTGACTGTCAACACTACTTATCGACTGTTAGGGTCAATTCAGACCGCAACGCGACGAGGCGCGGCGCGGCATATATTTGTATGGATTTGACAGATTTCAATTGCGTGAGACGTCTTGCGAATCTGTCAAATCCATATAAATTTAGAAATGCATCTGCGCGTCGCATTGCGGTCTGAATCAACCCATAAACTGGCCGCATACACACGTTTTCCGTAATAATAATAATAATAATAATACTCCCCACACCGGTTTCGGTGACAGTGGCCGGTTTCATTGAAACCAGGCCAGGTACGCAGGAGTAATTTTATGGTGCCCAGGTGTGTGCGCAGTACACAAGAGCACTCTCTATTCCTTTTACTCTCATAACCTAGTGGGACGGAAGACCGACACGACTGGCGAGAGATCAGGCGCAGGACCGACTTTTTACATGCCCATCCGACGCATGGATCATCTTTCTTATCAAACAATCAGGTGATTAGCCTGCATTATCCTAACCGAACTTGGAAATTAACATGTTTCGCGCGGGACGGCGCGGGACGACGCGGGAATCGTACCCACGACCTCCGAGTCAAAAGCGACGCTCTGACCACTGGACCACGGAGGCGTTCATCACGTTTTCCGTATTCAATTTCCGTATTCAGAATATCGTGATACGAGCGCAAATGTTCGTTTTTTTCATGCCCCTTGCACTTGAAACGTACGTGCTGAAATCGTTCGGATCGGCAAAAAACGAACGTGTGCGCCAGTTAACGTATTTTCTACTGATTTTATGCATTTAGATTTCTAAATACGAAAAACGAATTCGGAAATCGTATGAGAAAACGTGTGTATGCGGCCAACCTAAATATCATTCTCGTTCTTCATATAAAATATAAATGAAAGAAATAGCCAGACTTGTAGGTGAAATAAGAAACATTGTTAAGAGATGCAGTTCAAATATAATCGATATAACATTAAGTTTAAGTAAAGTTAGACAGTAACAGGGTTAAATGTATGATAGTTGTAAGAGGCCGGGATAAGTGGCCGTCACGAAAGGCTAACAGATAGTATAATTTATTGATTCCTACATCACGACCTGCAACTACCCTTGTATTATCGATATCTATGTTTAGTTACATAATTATTATTACTATCTAATGGCCCAAGAGCCAGCGACAACCAGATTTTCGACATTTAATAAAAGCTGAAAAATCTGTTTATGTGTTAAGAATGACCAGCTTCTATGAAATTTCAGTCCCGGTTACTTCATAAAAGCTGAAAGTTTACCTCTTTACGACCCCTATAGAGCTAAGAACGACCAGCTTCTATGAAATTTCAGTCGCGGTTACTTTAGAAGATATCCAGAAGGCATACATAAGTGGCAAGAGATTATCGTAAACGCCAACAAAATGTATGGGATTTGACATTACCTAGTATTCGCTAGCGATGACTTATGTCAAATCGCATCCATTTTGTTGGCGTTTACAATAATCGCTTGCCACTTATCTAGTAGCGCAGTTCTGAAGTTCTACCTAACGAAACTCCATCCTTGCTTTTCGACCTTACCTATATAATAGGGGTCATAAAAAAGGTAAACTTTTAGCTTTTATAGCTGTCGCTAGCTCTTGGGCCATTAGTATTAATATTATGTAACTAAACAGACATCGATAATACAAGGATTGTGTGTGTTAGCTTTTCTCTAAGAATATCCTAATTTTGGAGTCTAAAATGAATAATGTTACCAATTAGAGGTTATAATCTCTAATGTCTCTCTTACCATTCGCCTCTGAAACTTCAAAGCTCTATTTTTATATTCTGTATGTAAGTCGCAAAAGTTCATACATATTTTGAAATTTATCATAAAGTTTCTAACTGTTTGTATATTAGAATGATCTAGAACCAGTTTTATAATGTTGTGATAAAAGAAGTGCATTACTTACTACCACGGAAATATATTTCAAAGGGTTTTCAATTTAAGAGTACAATGTTGGTTTGAATTAACCAAAGCTTATTAGCAGCGGCCACCTAGGGAGACCCCATCAATCTCCGACCAGCCACAATGGCCGAGAGTTATGGCTGTTCGCTACTATGTAAGTTATAGCCACTATTTAATGACCGAGTAATAATTGCACATTATTTTTCCGTCGCGCCACACTTATATGGTTTTCCATAAAAATGCTCATTAACGACTTTGATTGCTTTATTCGCGATAAATCAGGTGAAGCTATTTTAAGCTATATGCGTCGAACAGCACAGGTCGCTCCACGAAACGTAGGGGCAACGCATGTTTATTGAGCTTTAAATTCATAGGCAGAGGTTACACGATCAAATTTTCATCAATCTGATCCATCAATCCGATCCACATTGACGAAAAATTGATCGTCTAACCCACGGATTGATAGATTGATCATTTTTTTTATATGGAATTTTCATAACCATCAATATTCCGTCAATCAGATTGATATCAGATTGATGGATCAGATTGATGAAAAATTGATCGTGTAACCTCTGCCATAGGCACATGGCGGACCTGCGATATGTCAAGTCAACGTTAGCCGCGATTTTTCAGAAGAGTTTTAGATTATCCGATCGAATTACACTGCCAGCCCGTTTTGCCTATGAATCTAATAGTAAGTATCTAGTTATCTACCAATCTAGTTATCTACCAATAATATACTACTGCCTAATAACCGTCCTGATCATCATAAATTAGCACAAAAATACGCAGTTTCCCAGAAATGAAACGTAGCAGCTGCTATGTCGTTTTTTCCCCAAAACTCTACCGTCTACATTTTATTGGTATCTAATATGCATCTACGTCCAAAATATTATGTATATTATGTATAAATATTATGTAATACATAAGTTTGTAACAGTTACTTAACTGTGAGCTGATGGTGTTCTGTTAAAATAATAGGCCAAGTGCGAGTAGGACTCGCGCATGAAGGGTTTCGTAACACGCTTTATAGAGCAAAATTAGGACAAAAATTGTGTTTTTTGTTTGGGAGCCCCCTATATTTTTCATTTTAATATTATTGTTAAATATTAAAGTCCACATATAACTAAGAACTTTGTGAAAAATTCAAGTTGCCTACCTGTTGCCATTATTGATATAGACCAAAATATGACAAAAAAATCACGTTTGTTTTATGGGAGCCCCCCTTAAATATTAATTTTATTTTGTTTTTAGTATTTTTTCTAATAGCGGCAATAGAAATACATACAGGGCCCCCGCTACCATATGTGCAATGTGTGCAATGCACACGGGGGCCATCCTCTAGGGGCGCCAAATTACCATCTTTAGGGGCGCCAAAACCAAGGTCCCAAAAATTTTCCTTAGAAAGGGGCGCCAAAATCCTTTTTTGCACACAGGCGCCAGTAGCCCTTACGGGGGCCCTGAATACATAATCTGTGAAAATTTCAATTCTCTAGCTATTACCGTTCTTGAGTTACAACCTGGAGACCTACAGACGGACAGACAACGAAGTCTTAATAATAGGGTCCCGTTTTTACCCTTTGAGTACGGAAAACAATTGAAAATTAATTAAGATGAATTTATTATACTGGTCTAAATAGACCAGTAAGCATTGTTACCACCACAGAAAGTTACCACCCATTATAATAATAAAATGTCGCTTAGACCAAATTTTGATTCCATTAAGAAGACCAGAGATAGTAATTTTATGACCGTTTGTATAAAATTTCACATTAACATTTTAGCTATTAGCAGCAGAACAACGCGAAGATAAGGTCGATCAGCCGAGATATTTATTTGTTAAGTAATTTATATGAGGTTAGTTACTGTTTTATTGGCTGTATTAAATCAGGCCCCAATAAGGCAGCCATTCATGTTTATTTTTACCGAGTTTGTGGCGGTACGATAAATTAACGTGGTCACTTTTATCGCGGTCCCCTGGCAACATTTGTACGACGCTAATAGACGTGTGGACTGACTCATGTATATTTTAAGTTTTATATTCGTTGTTTTGTTTTAATGACAGTGCCTCCAAAGCTAGGTATTTAAAAAAATATGTCAATGTCGTTTCTGAACATTTGCGATTTTTCGTGCTTATCGCGCAGGCCTGACGATCAGTCATCAATCATCACATATTTTTCATACCCATAATTACGTTCTCAGTGGATAATCCTGAATTAAAGGTGCTGTTAAGTTAAAGTAAAATTGTCATTATAGCGTCTGAAATGACAACTTCTTGCTCGATTGTATGCTTTTGGGGCTCTCAAGCATTTCTGCAACGTAAATGGCAAAACAGTGTTTGGCGGGTTATGCAGTAGTATAAAAATGTATTACACACGGTGCTGCTCGCCAGTTCTGTTATACTTGAACTTGGCTTGACACGCTACCGCGTGTCTAGATATGATCGTCATGTCCACATTAGCTAGCGGGGTCGGCGCGGTGACCACGCTCGTCCACATTTATTGATTGACAAACTCGGCCCGATTAAGTTCTCGCGACTCGGCCCAGGCATTAACTCTACATGGACTCGAAAATACATTTTTCTCGAATATTTATTGTCGTTTGTATGGTTACGAATCAATTAGCGTTAAAAATATTAGCGATTTATTGTACCGTGCGCTGTAAATTGTATGACATGAAATGAGTTTACCTTTTGTACTTTAATATCAGCTACGTCTTGTTCGACTATCATTATAAAACTACCGCGAAATTATTAGAATCTTCGCTGTATTGTGAAATTTTACTTCTTGGGCCGCCGCACCCTCGTATTTTCCGGAAAATACCATGTGGAAGATGTTATTTTCTATATCTATAGATTTGTGTAAATTCTATACATAAATATTGATTAGGTCTACTTTTCTTATCTTATAAATTTGTAGTTTAATAGTTTTACCGTTAAAAAGTTGCATAGCTCCTGATTGATACATAAATATTTAAGATAAAATTGTAACGCGCTTACAAACAAAATCGTAAAAAAGACAGGTTCCGAGAGGATTTTTATGAACTTTTAATATATTTTCATAGTAACTATTATCGCAGTTTGATGATCTTCTTATCGCTTGCCCAATCGTAGCGCCCAGCAACGTCGACTATGCGTAGATTATCAAAGACATAAAATTTTTGATCTTTCTCAAACCATGATCAGGTGACATTTGTTTAATTTTCCCAGCGTAATAAAGGTCAGTCTGGTTTTAATTTCTGTTCCAAAAATCAAACATTTTTAACTTTCCATTTTAGGAAAGTAGGTATATTAATAGTTTCTATTGAAACAATGGTATTCCATTCAGAAAATATTTTTTATTGAAATTGTCTGCAAAATTATCTCATAATATACAGAACTAAATAACGCCCGCGACTCTGTTGCGCCAAAATTCGTTTATCGCGAACAAACCGTACATTTTCCTAGAATAAAAAGTATCCTATGTCCTTTACCGGGAGTCAAAGAATCTTCATACCAAATTTCAGCAAAATAGGTTCAGCGGTTTGGGCGTGAAGAGGTAACAGACATACAGACGGACTGACACACTTTCGCATTTATTATATTATGACTCATATCTATTAGTTATCTACAAAATACTCTATAATTATACATACATTTCAAATCTACAAAATAAATTGATAATTGATATAGAATTTACAACTTGCGTTGCAATGTTAATAAGATGTAGAGTCGCCTTCTAGCGTTGAAATAAATCTTTAAAGTTTTTATGGCGCCCGAAAATCTCTGATCATGACGAACCATTCACTTGTAATTGGGTTCAGCGGCTCCATATAAAATATGAGCCCCGGGAACGTTTTATAGAGAACATAAATACTTTATTGTGTTTTTGTCCGCATCGAGTGAGTCCGTCCTCATGGTCCTTTTACTAGCGCAAGACATCGGCCACTCATTACACTTTATTTACTCTTTTTGATTGGCCGTACAGTTTAGTCCTTAATGGTTATTGTAATTGTTTACTGTAGAAAACACAAGCTTGTGTCTTGGATTAATAAGAGGAATTAGAAGAATACGTGTAGGAATATAGCGTATGGTGAGGGTTCCCTAGAACAATTTTTTTTAAATACTATCAAGGTAAATTTTTGTCATGAGTAGCTTCATTTTAATAAGACGAACAACATTTTTATTTGCGAAAAATCTTAAAAGTGGTAGCTAACAGAGATAGAAAGGTTTAATCAACCAAGTTTCGTTGATTGATTTTTTTGTATATTGATAGGTTAATAGTTATATAATTTAGGAGTAGCATTGTCCTACAAAATATAAAACAATGCATATTTTAGGACCATCAAATCAAAGTATGAAATCCTCTCTATCTCTGTTAGCTACTACTTTCAAGATTTTTCGAAAATAAAAATGTTGTTCGTCTTATCAAAATGAATCTATTCACGAAAAATTAGCGTGATAGTAATAAAAAAAATATTCTAGGGAACCCGGCCTAGCACTTCTTTGCTAGATTAGTAGTAAGCAATTAGGTTGGAGAATAATTGTTTGCAACAAAATAGTGCCAATTCATTTGTATCTTATAAGACGGAAAGTGTGTCTGTCTGTTTGTTACGTCTTTACGCTTTATAGTTATTAGCATATTTTTTTAGTCCCGAAAAATAATATTGGATCATTTTTATCCCAGAAAATTGTAAGACTCACGCAATGAAAGAGGTATGCTAGTTTATTATTTTGTATTTGAATTCAGTAGCACAAAGCCAGTCTAGGTTTTGACAAATGGTACTGATATTGAATTGCGAAACTACGAATCCACGCTCGCAGCGAAATCGCGAACAGTACTGAACCCACCCGATAAATTCCGATATTGGAAAGTTGCTACGCTCCTGTTGTTATACAGGGAAGTGTTGGTAAAAATAGCATTAGCAATAATAATTAATAGTTAAATACCCATTAGCAATAATTAAATTAATCGTACTTGCTAAAAAATACGAATGCTAATATTATCACGTCCGCGCTGTTTCGCACCTCGGTGCTAACTGTTAATGGATTGCTATTTTTTACTCGATGCGAAATAATACTCGACGCGAGCGGTGCGATGCAAACCGATAATTCACGAGGCCACGTTTTTAGCAAATAGCAAAGCAATAATACTTAGCATACTGTGACATCAAAATTAGCATGTTAATGAAATTAATAGAAAATAGCATTAATTTCCATTATTAATACAGGGTGTAACAAAGCAGAGTCATAATACTTTATGGTTTGCACGTGTACCATACAGAGAATTCACTCTGACTTTCAGAGTAGCACTGAAAACGTTACATTTTTAACTTTTATGTTCGTATAAGAAACGCCCATTATTATCAATTTGCCCATACAATCCTTAAAAAGGGTTACTCTGTCAGCGCTAACACTTTCACAATGACGTATATAAATTATAAGGGTTACATACACAGCCTAAAGTATTGTCACTTAGTTTTGTTACGCCCTGTATAAACTATAACTATAATCACAAGACAAAGGCGCTAGCGAGTATTGCTATTCAACAATATCCAAAAGAGTTCCACTTCGAATGAGACTCATTTGAGCATAAAATTACATTGTCTTGGGCATTGTCGGGTGCCAATGAACTGCACTTTGACATAAAATCGGCGTGGACGGTACTAAACCGTTTCATTACCTTAATAAAGGTCGATTGAGGTATTTCATAGTATCGTCATTTCCAGCCTCTAGTAGCTGGCATGGCTGGCATGGCTGGCTTAGCATGTCATTACTAATAATAATAAAAAAAAAATAATAATATGACCTGCGTATGTTATGCAATGTGTTAAGACTTGTTTGTGTTACGTTTGTTTGTATCAAAAATTCAAAACATACCCTTATTACTATTGTTATGTTGGCAATACGTTATTGAATAAAGCCAGTCATATTTTTGTAATCGCGCAATGAGTCTCAAAAGGAACCATACATTGAAAAATCAGACAACTTATTCAACGTATTGGACAGGGACGAAATGTTTCTTCCTTATCATTAAATCCTTATCATTAATGTAAGAGAGTTTCTGCTAAACATAGAAGAAATTCACTGCGGTTATCCCTAAATTGTACTTATTAATTGTGTATTAGCACTTTGCATATACAACACCAATAATGTGTTCAAAAGCTTATAATTTATAAACATGCCAAACGCCAAAAGCTCAAGTTCTCGAAAATCAACGCTTTAGAAAGTCAGTTAAAAAACAAACGAATATCCGAACGCATAAAATGCTCCCACAGATTTGACGTAATCACCCATATTGTCTGAACCTTTGTCAATCAGAACAAGTTAAGTCTACATTTGTGGTTGAAATAATAACCCTCGTTAGCCTTAGCCAACAAAGAGAGATATGTAAATTTGTGAAAGGCCCGTACAAAAAATTCAGGCAACAACAGGTGTGTTCCAGATTTCTAATAGGATTTGTATTGTAGTTATTAGCTTCAGTTTCCATTTTGGGGTTTTTATTGTTCCAACTTTTTGTTTCGTTTGTTATAAAACGAAAGTTCTTTTTTTAAACTACCCTTTTTGTACTTTTTGCTTACCTACATACTTTTACTTTGATTTTTTTAACTGTCTCGGAATTCATGTTTGCTTGTATTTTGTACCTACTGGTAATACAATATAATATACGTACATTATCTTACACATTTAAGATGATTTTAAATGAATCACGTCATTATTACCATCAGATTCTATATTATTATTCCTATTATGAAATTAAATAAAAACTATTAAAAAATGATCTAATCAAGTTTGCCTATTCAAGGACTTCTAAAAGTTTTAATATTTTATCTAAAATAATTTCAGCGTGTAGAATTTGTTTCTTTTACTTGCATCTTGAAATTGTTGTATATCTTCTCTTTCAGAGAAGTTGATTCCTAGGCCGATAGGGGACCAACGTAGCTTTGTCGCGATACGTCAAACCCAGCCGACCGATCACAATAAGGGTGAGTTGCATCAACTTATTTTAACTATAAGAGTGGGTTGCACCAGCTAATACTTTAACTATAACTTTAACTTTAACCATAATAAAAAGTCAAATGAACTGTCAAATCCCTAGTAAAAGTCCATATTTGACGATAACTTTAACTTTAACTTTAACTACGCTACTGGTGCAATTTACCCTAACTGTAACTTTAACCATAACAAAAAGTCAAACGAACTGTCAAATCCCTAGTAAAACTCCATTATGGACGCCATACTTGACAGTAACCTTAACTTTAACTTTAACTACGCCTCTGATGCAACCCACCCTAACATTATGAGTGAGTTGCATCAACCTACTTTGACTATAACCTTAACTTTAACCATAAAAAAATGTGAAATGAACTGTCAAATCCCTAGCAAAAGTCGCCATATTTGACGATAACATTAACCTTAACGTTAACTACGCTTCTGGTTCAATTCACCCTAAGAGTGAGTTGCATCGACCTACTTTAACTATAACTTTAACTTTGACCATAACAAAATGTGAAATGAACTGTCAAATCCCTAGCAAAAGTCACCATATTTGACAATAACCTTAACCTTAACTACGCTTCTGGTGCAATTCACCCTAAATTGACATACGTCGACTGACTGGGAATCGATTTCCCCGATGGTACTTTCTGTTGACAGTTGACAGACATGCAATATCACATTTTGGGAGGCTGTAAAAGCTTTTATGTTTGAATGCTTCCTCGAACATCTAGCGCCCTCTACCGAGCTGGCAGCTTAAAGTATAGTTTGTTAAAATGTGCTAGGTTGAAAAAAAAAAGGTTGATAGAATACACAAACAGGTATCCAAAGATAGCAGTTAGGTATTGGTTTCTTGTATTGATTTGTAATGTTCAGAAAATTAGGATTAGACGCTTTGTTTGAATTGAAATATAATTTATTGTTACAGGATTTTGTTTGTCAAGTAATGTTGGAGTGAGACAGTGGAGTTCCCGAGAAAAAAATTGGAATACTAAATTAGTAGAAGGCGTCTCCCAGACAGACGCGGCCTGCGGTGGCGGTCGCGGTGGCGGTCAGTTGGACGACTTGAGAGTTCTAGGAACGACACAGACATACGCGGCCACGCGGCCACGTGGCCAAGTCATCTAACTGACCGCCATCGCTACCGCCACCGCAGGCCGCGTCTGTCTGGGAGACGCCTTAAGTATACGCGTAAATTATAAATTATGTCAGTTCGTCTGTTACATGTTTACGCTTAAACCGCTCAACTGATTAATTAAGATGAAAGGATATAGGACTGCAGTTTTCACAGGAAAATGTGCGGCATACGAATAGTTGCTTAAAGAATTTCAGGGTTATATCTAGCAAGAAAATCAATGTTAGTTATATTTTCGGTGGTAGGCACCATAGATCAGACGTTCAGAAAAAAAATAGTAAAAAATTACACTGAATAAAAATTATTTTGATTGATTTTCCAACAAATCCCGTAATTACTATTTATATGACGCTCTCTCATTCCTTCTGCGTCTGATTTCCTGATAGAAGATAAGGTCAAATTAAATAAATACTGGATATAGTATTGAGCGGTATCTACAATGTTTATCTGGAGCTTCTGAGCTCCGCGGCGCGCGGCGTGGGTGCTATCCTGCCATAGATTTATGAGTTTACGACGCTACCACTATGGATAGAGCCGTACACTTTTATTATCCTTGTTACAGCTGGACTTCCCTACGCTTAGATTATAGTATTATCACCTTCGCGTAGGCTTAATAGGCATTATTTATGAAGAAAGATTCTTTGTAATCAATGTGTTATGTGGTTTCGTTACTAATTATTGTGATAATACCTGTCTGGCTTTTCTGTTGATTGTTAAAAATGATGCATCAGTATTTAGACCTAAGTTAATTCTCTTCTAAAATAATTCAATTTATTATTCTGTTTGTATTATGTTTTTTATTTCAAGACACTGCTTTTGTATTAGTCAACTGCATAGATTTTTAGGACTCTCGTCACACTGTGGAAAAACAGTTTTTTTTTTAAGAAATACAAAACCATGTTTACTGCCAACCCACCTAATAGCCATTATAGTGCAAACTAGCATACCTCTTAGTACAGATTGCTTCTATCTCCCAGCACTAAAAGCGTCAAAGACATAAATCTTCTGTTTTACTGATCATCAACGTCTATGCATATGAACTTGTCAGGGGTAAGGAAATACGAAAGATACGCTTAGGCTCAATAGCTATACTTACTAGGTTTAATTCTAAAACAGTTTTATTTAATGTAGAAGGGTGGTACGGATGATTTGATTTTTTGACTCTTATTGCTAGTCCTACAGGTGCAGAATATTAAAAAATATAATCCGACTAATTTGTATAGCATATGGCTTCACTAGACATACCTAGGTATGATTTAAATTTCTATCATAATATTCTAGAAATATATTGGCGTCAAATTCTAGTGGAAATGTCGTATGAAAATGAAAACTGAAAAGCTACCTTTTTGCTTGGACTTTCTGAGATTATAATAATACTAGATGTCCCGTGCGGCTTCGCCCGCGTAAATTAGGAATTTTACGAAAACCGTACATTTTTCCGCAAAAAATAGTTATGAAAAAATGAATTAACATGTCCCTTCACGTGGTCCACTCTATATCTGTGACAAATAATATAAAAAATGCTCCAGTACTTCGAGAGATAAACCCTTTCCAATAATTTTCCCGGTTTTTCCATATTTTCCTCTGATAATTTTTTTAATTGCTTGACAAACTCGAGTCTCTATCTAAAAGACTATGAAACGTATCATAGGACGATGCACGGTTGATGGTATAATATGGTAGTGATGATGATGATGATGATAACTAATGTAATTTGCATAGTAGCATCTGCTTTCCGATCTTAAATCAACGCCGAAACTCTCAAGCGTGTATCTATAAAGCGTCAGGAGTTCTCCCAGTAGCTTCCGAACCATGGGTGGGTGTCGCTGGGTCCAAAATCTTACTTGTTGTTAGCATATGCTCGGAATACTTCTCATGAAACCGAAGTCACCACATGTTTCCATATAAATTTTGAGGAGTTCCCTCGATTACCCATGGATTCCTTCATCAGGTCACCATTTTTGTGAATATGATACCAAATTGGGATAATGCCCTATACACCAAAAGAAAAATTTTGAAAATCGGTTCATAAACGGCGGAGTAATCGTTGATCATAAAAAAACGAACATAACACCTCCTCCAGTTTGAAAGTCGGTTAAAATTATAGCCTATGTGTTATTCTGATGTATAAGCTATATTATTGTAAAGTTTCATTAAAATCCGTTCAGTAGTTTTTGCGTGAAAGAGTAACAAACATCCATACATCCATACAGCCATACATCCATACATCCATACATCCATACATCCAAACTTTCGCCTTTATAATATTAGTAGGATTATTGTCAGAGTATTTTCAGGTTTGTTTATGATGTTTATTATGATTTTCAGGAGTTGGAGTTGAAGAGTGTTATGGGTGCATTATGACCCTTGTATTCAATTATAGAAAATTCAATCGTTAAATACAGTATGTTAGCATAATATTATTAACATAATAATAATTATGGGTTACTAGTTGACGTCCGCAACTCCGTTGCGCCAAAAATCGTTTGTCGCGCGGGAACTGTACATTTTTTCGAGATAAAAAGTATCCTATGTCCTTTCCCGGGATTCGGATTATCTCCATATTGGAGTTTTCATCAAAATCGGTTCAGTGGTTTTGGCGTGCAGAGTTAACAGACAGACACTTTCGCATTAATAATATTAGTATGGATATGAGTTATGGCAATATCATAATATAAATCTATTTCATAATGTATGGGACTGGTTGATTACCGTATTGTATGCGCGAGCGCACACGCGCTACTGTAAGCGGATCGAGGGCTCGAAGCAGTCTTTATTCCCGGATTGTAGCCCATAATACTACGTCCTGATTTATTCCCATCATCGCAATTACATTACTTGTAATCGTTAAGATATTCATAGCTTTTAACCGGGTTTTATTACCGTGAACGGATTGTTAGCACAATATAAATAATATACAGTAGACCTTCTTCATACATTCGACTTCGATTCCTTCTAATTGACTGCACGCACAGTCGCACACTCGTGATTCCGGGTAGCTTAAGGTGGCATCTGACTGATTTATTATTTTTTTGATACCAAGAGGTATTTCAATGAATCTATAGTAATGGTCTGTGTCTTTACAAGAGATCAATTTTTTCAACACTGAATACAGTGCGAGTACTTTTTATATAGCTCCTATAGACTATATAAAGGACAATGATCGCTTGCTGTGCACCTTATTTAATTTTGACTTTAGTCGATTTATACTTTACTGTCATTCGCCACCTCTTAAGTTCACCAATGTCTTGTTATGACATATCGAGTGAGTTAATTGTTGAGGGCACTGAGTTACTCTACTGTATGATATAAACTGTGTTGTTTAGGTACCATTAGATTTCGCTTGTTTTAAAAATGACGAGGATTTTATCCTATTTTAAAGGCAAAGGCACTTTTTATGACCATTGAGCATTTTACTACTTTTTATGATCGCTGGGTACATGTTCGGTGGTCGCATTTTATTTTTGAGTGATTAAACTCGCAAACGCCATAATTACCTAAAGCAGACAGTAATAATAATTATTAACAATGCGGTCTCTATTTTTAACCGACTTCAAAAAAAGGAGGTTATCAATTCGACGGGTATGTATGTAATATTTCCAGAACTGTCCAGTTTTTGCATATTATGTTAATCTATAACAGCTTCTGAACAAATGTGCCAAATTTCAAAAGTGTATGTATGTATGTATGTATGTAATATGTATGTATGTATGTATGTATGTATGTATGTATGTATGTATGTATGTATGTATGTATGTATGTATGTATGTATGTATGTATGTATGTATGTATGTATGTATGTTTTTATGTTTGTTCACGCATATCTCCGGAACTACAAGTCCGATTTGAGTGATTGATTTTTTATTTGGCAGGTTTCCGTCCTATACGCAACACTTGATTAATTATTGTGAAATTAGATAATATTTATATACTTAATTAAATTAACCTGCCAAGTTCAAATTAGAAGTATTATGGATCAGGCTGTTGATGAAGATGATGACGATCGATGGAAGTGCATCTAAACTTGACATTGGATTGGATTTCAACTCTTTTTTTAGGCCAATAATTAGTTAATCTAAGGAACTTGGCCCCATTTTAACAGGTATGTTTTAGGTGGGATTAATTATACATACATAATAAAAGACGGGGGTTTTCATAATTTTATAACAGTCTCGTTGGTATACATATTTCTGGCAATTAAGTTCGCAAATATTCGTCCATCATGCGCCAATGTAGAGGCCGGAGTACATGTAGCGAGACTGGGTGGTTTTGATACTTCGACAGTCTCGTCAGGACGTCTGCGCTAATCAAGCTTTAATAGGTGTATGTGCGGTCGCTGACTGTGACGACTGACGACTGACGAGTGATGGATGATTACGTCTTCATCCCGGAGTCTCCCGACTCCCACTGTCTCCGCGATTCGTTACCTAGCAAGACGAGGTGGTCTTGATACTTTGATGTGATAGTTATTTTATCTTGAAAAAGTGTTAGGTACACTGAGATTGGTGTTATTTGTAAAATTGTTTGAAACAATTTAAGTCCACATTTATCTACTCGATGTAAGCTTTCTATTGATATAATCCACAAAATTGAGGACAAGTTTTTAACTGAGATATTTCTGTAAAGCGCTGTAAGCCACCCGGCTTACAGTGTTTTGTAAAAATAATTAAAATATATTGCAGCGTTTTGTACCCGTAGTAGGATACCAATCGCCCAAGTTTGAGCTTATTTTTATTTTTGCAAATTGCAAAACGCTGCAAGCTGAGTTGGCCCTTTAATATTTTACACTGGTACATGTTTTATAGTATTTTAAAATAGTTTAAAAAAATACGATAAAATAATGTTGTAATGAAAATTTGGAAATATTATAAGTTATCAGCATAAAAACCATATTGTACCTATCTACACTGGATAAAATTTGTCAAAAAAAAAATAAAACTCATTTTTTTTAAGTTGGTGTGTTACAGGATACAGCGTTTTGTCGTAAGCGTAACTGAGGTGGATTGCGTGTATACATACCTACTTTGAATGATATATTTCGGAAGGAAAAATGATAATTTTTAAATGAAAATAAATTACATCTAAGTATACATAATATTATAAAACAAAGTCGCTATTTTTCTCTCATATCCCTTTGTTTCCCTAGTTTAATCTTTAAAACTACGCAACGGATTTTGATGATTCTTTCAGTATTAGATAGCCCATTTATTGAAGAAGACTATAGGCTATATTTTATAATGCTAAGATTAATAGGCGCGATGAAATAGAAGAAAATGTGGAAAAACGGGGAAAATTATTTGAAAGGGCTAACTTGAATGCGCTAATCTCAGGAACTACTGGTCCGATTTGAAAAATTCTTTCAGTGTTAGATAGCCCATTTATTTCGGAAGGCTATAGGGTATATTTTATCACACTAAGACTAATAGGAGAATGTGGAAAAAACTGGGGAAATTATTTGAAAGGGCTTGTCTCGCGTACTAGGTACTGGAGAAAATTTTATGTTACTTGGCAGTTGGCACAGATAAGTAGACCACGTAAAAGATCATGGGCTATCCATTTTAATCATTTTTTCAGTGGCTATACTATATTTTATACCCGTGCGACGCCGGGGCGGGTCGCTACTTGAACCTCAAAGATAATAAATATTATAATAAAGTTATGGATCTGTGCATATTCTACCTAAATCACATTAAAAATATGTATCTTATTAATAAAAGTTCATAAACATAATGAAGCAAATTATTATTATACACTATATAAGAAAATATAATATTAACACCATATAAGAAAATATAATATTATTATAATAGTTAAAATAATCTCAAGATCGGTGCATCCAAATCGGAGCTAACTTGTGTCATTCACCGTGTTGTTACAGGTCGGCTGACGGACAAAAAAACTCTTTCAAATGTAAATCGGCCCAAACCGACAAAGCAAATTGTCACAAATAAACACAGATACATTCGGTTTTTTGTGAAAGTCCACAAAAACTGAGGCGCATCGGTAAAGGGTCAGGCTCCAATCAATCTAAGATAAAAATTTCTTTTATTGATTTTTTGTCGATGATTTTTAGGGTTCCGTAGCCAAAATGGCAAAAAAAGAACCCTTATAGATTCGTCATGTCTGTCTGTCTGTCTGTCTGTCTGTCTGTCTGTCTGTCTGTCTGTCTATCTGTCCGTCCGTATGTCACAGCCACTTTTCTCCGAAACTATTAGAGCTATACTATTGAAACTTGGTAAGTAGATGTAGTCTGTGAACCGCATTAAGATTTTGATGCAAAAATGGAAAAAGTATTAAAAATTTTAGGGGTCCCCATAGGTACAACTGAAACAAAAAAAATTTTTTTTCATCTAACCTATGCGTGTGTGGTATCTATGGATAGGTCTCTAAAAATCATATTGAGGTTTCTCATATCATTTTTTTCTAACCTGAATAGTTTGCGAGAGAGACTCTTCCAAAGTGGAAAAATGTGTGTCCCCCCCCCTCTAATTTCTAAAGTAGAGGCATGATAATTCTAAAAAAAAATATATGATGTATATTACTATAAAAACTACCAACGAAAATTGGTTTGAACGAGATCTATCGAGTAGTTTTTTTTTATACGTCATAAATAGTAAAACTTAATGAAACAAAAAAAAAATTTTTTCATCTAACCTATGCGTGTGTGGTATCTATGGATAGGTCTCCAAAAATCATATTGAGGTTTCTCATATCATTTTTTTCTAAGCTGAATAGTTTGCGAGAGAGACTCTTCCAAAGTGGAAAAATGTGTGTCCCCCCCCTCTAATTTCTAAAGTAGAGGCATGATAATTCTAAAAAAAATATATGATGTATATTACTATAAAAACTACCAACGAAAATTGGTTTGAACGAGATCTAGCCAGTAGTTTTTTTTATACGTCATAAATAGTAAACCTTAATCTAAATTTCATTAAATCGACTGAAATATAAAAATAAATCAAAAATAATATAATTTCATAAAAATTAACCTTATTGCTGCTGCGGAACCCTCCATGGGCGAGTCCAACTCGCACTTGGCCGCTTTTTTTTGTTCATTCAGATTGTTATCCGTGAGAATATAGATCATGTTCACGATGTTATTTTAGCGGCCGATTATGGTCGTTATTTAAATTGTATGCGATGTCTGAAGTAGCTCTGTTCTGATTGATCAGTTCGCTTGACGGGTCTACCGAACGCATTTAAATTAATTCTGACCTGCGCAGTTTTATATAGTTTTTTAAGGCCCACTTGCACGGATATGACTTAAATTCAACCCTGGGTTAAATAAAAATTATCCGTCGTTCTTCGTAGTTTTCAAAGAGGTGGACACTATACAATCAGGTGTCAAGCTAATTAAAAATATTAATTACCTTATCCTTCCTTTATTCATACCCGTTTCTAGCTACACAACGTTCCTTTTTCAAATTGATTGATGCACGAAACAAAACAAAAATCCAGAATAAATTAATCCAAATATTGATTTAACCCTTGACGGAAGCAGGTGGAGGAGCACGCGTCGAAATCACTGAGCGTTCCCTAACTATGAAATTAAATGATAATCACCATTTTTTATATTGGTAGAGAGATTTTAATAAGTGCATTTTGAGTACTCCAGATATCACCAACATTTGGAGAGAGATGATTTAATCATACTTAAGATTTTTATTTGTTTGTTCTTAAAGTTTAATTAGGTACACAAGAATATAAATATGATTTTTTTAACATAAGACTAATTTTTTTTACATAAGAACATAAGATTTTCTTTTGAGGAATAAAAAAGAAATTATAATATTTCAACTCAGCTGTTGTTGATGCCCTTCGTTGGAGTGAAATTGGTTTATCGATAGTAAATATTATTATAGTATTGTTATGTATATTATATTATTTATAAGATATCGGTGTGTACAATATTTTTACTTGACATTCCAAATAAAATAATGTAAATTATCAATTATCAACCCAAATAGTTGAGTATCCCTGTCTTGACGTGGTCATCACTCAAGTTAACGGCTAGCATGAGAGGGTTAAGCCGGGAGTCACGGTTTCACCGACGTCACGGACAGATACTGGCCAAGAACTTTTTTGGGCAGATGTGCACAACCTCTAATTTCACCGTATCAAAACATATTTAGACCCCGAGCAACCCGATGGAATCTTTCAAAAGATAGACACGCACTATAACTTTAAGTCAAAATAGATTTAATGGTATACGGCTATGTGTGCAGTGCACCTAATTACGTTAAAACTATAGTCACAAAAAGAATCCATCAGAAATAGAGTATAATATTTCTGATGGATTGCGACTAGTTTTTCAACGAATCGGTCCTCAGCACCAACAGCTTTACGATATTATATTTTTTGGAAAGAGCTCTATAATAGACTACCTTAAACTTCAGCTAAAATATTTAACCGCCGTTTAAAATATTCTAACATGTCTTAGAACGTTCAATCCTTTAACAAATTGAGCACAATTTGTATGGGCCGTTGCAAAATCCACGATAAGGACAAAAATCCCTATCGTTTGCGTCAAATCTTTAAATAATGGGGTAATTTGTTTGAGTACGGCGTTTTGCATATGAAATCCCGTTCATGCCGCGGGGGACTGATGACTGCTGAACATGAATGAACCACTCCTAGCTATAGATGACGTCTGGCCACGACACAGGCGTGCCAGCGATGTATACATAAACGCTGCGTTGGTAAATAATTAAAAACATGCGAATTTGGGAAATTAAAAAAAATAAAGAATTATAGCAAGAACAATCTAGGCAATGAGACAATAATAAAAATTACCAGCCCCGGATCTAGGGGGGGGCAAGCCGGGGCCTGTGCCCCGGGCGGCAAGTTCAGGGGGCGGCCAAATTCACACTTGACGGACCAATGGACAACTCATCATTTATTTAACTTTGACCACGGAATAAATAATAGCACAATAAAATTACAGCAATTTCATAGCCATAATATAAACTTGACCGATACCCTGAGCGCGGAGTGAGACGTGCTGCACGAACATATTTATTATTCGCGAGGCGCGAGTTCAAAATACGCGCCCGGCTCTTTTTTCTAAAGAAATAATGATGGTATTTGATCGAATCATATCTGAAATTAAAAAGAGATTTGATTGTGCTACCAACCTGAATTTGAATTTTGCTTTTCTTAATGGTATTAACATTCTGAAAATGTCAAATGAAGAACTGCAAAAGTATGGAGCAGATTTGGCTCGAAAATACGAGCGAGATTTGAATTCCGTTGAATTCTGCCAGGAACTTCATGTTTTTAAAGAGCAAGCTCCGGTTTTGTTTGGTGATATAGAAAAGGCTAACAGTTTTTATCTCTTGCAACAGATCTATGCGCATGATTTGCAGGATGCTTTTCCTAATATTTGTATTGCTCTGCGAATTTACTCTACGCTTCCTACTACGTCCGTAAGCTGCGAGCGAAGTTTTAGCAAACTAAAACTAATTAAAAATTATTTGCGCTCTTCTATGAGCCAGGAACGCTTATCGGGTCTTGCAATCTTAGCGATAGAAAGTCGTATTGCACACGAATTAAATTATGACAAGGCGATAGATTTATTTGCTGAACAAAAAGCTCGAAGAGTAAAATTGTGATTTAAATTCACTTTAATAATATATTTGAATTTTATTTTTATTATGCATATTTATTTTTACTTTAAACCCTACCCTGTTAAATATATATCTTACATATTGAGAGCTGAAATTAAATGGATGATAAAGGTGAAAATAAACATAAGTAGGTAGGCGGGGCGGCATTTTTCAGTTTTTGCCCCGCCTAAAAAAAATTGAAGATCCGGGGCTGAAAATTACACACCTCCAGACGTAATAAATGTAGTCGCTTGTTCATTATGAGCCAACGTTGAGAGGCCGCAATAAGACACGATTTATATTAAACTTACGCATCTTGCACAAAGCTTTGATATTACGTTACGTTTCTTTTTATAATTATTGGATCGTGTTCAGTATGTTAAATGTTTACAAGATAAGGAACATCTTTATTGTTATTTTTAACCCCCGACCAACAAGAGGGGTGTTATAAGTTTGACGTGTCTGTCTGTCTGTCTGTCTGTCTGTCTGTCTGTCTGTCTGTCTGTAGCATCGTAGCATCCAAACGGGTGGACCGATTTTGATCTAGTTTTTTTTATTTGAAAGCTGACATGACTGAGAGTGTTCTTAGCTATAGTTCATCATCATCAGCCTGCTCATTGCTGAAACAAATGTTGATAAGAGGAAATTTCTCGTTACCGCAATTATTGCTATTAGCCTGGGAAAATTAAGGAATTCAGACTGAATGATTCGTGTAGTTTTGAAATTTGGTACAGTTATTCCTAAAGGTGTCCAGATGAATAGTATACTAAAAGTCCCCGGGGGTGGGACAAGAGCCGGCGGTGGGGGATGGGCGAATGTCTCTTTTTCAAGGTTTTTGCTTGTGAGTTGTGACTCCAAAATTATTTATTATATCTCTTTAGTGACTTCTACATTAATTATCTAGACTAAAATATTTCCTATAAATTACGTCTAAACATTTTTACTGTACGATCATTACTTTAGGAAATACAGAGTATTAATAGGGTACGCTAGCACTGTTTTGCCATACAAACATATTCCCCAATTTACTCCCTGGACAATGCGACAAATGCGCAAACAAATGCTCTTTTCCCACCCTCGGGGACTTTTAGTATATTCATCTGGACACCTTTAGGAATTTTATAGAGATTACAATAACTAGTGTCTGTGCTCATATTAACAGCTCATATCCGTTAAAAAAGCAACTCGTGTTAGCAAATTATGTTGATGCTAAAACCGCACCCTATGAAGTACTACAAACTTTCAAAACTACACTAATTATTCGGTCTGATCGACAATTTTGAAACTAATTTTAGACTATATCATTTATAATTATAGTCTTTTATAGTTATTTATTCCAACGTTCTTGATTATAATATAGTAGTTTCTTTCGATTTACCCTGATTTACCATATAATTTTAGATTACAATAACTAGTGTCTGTGCTCATATTAACAGCTCATATCCGTTAAAAAAGCAACTCGTGTTAGCAAATTATGTTGATGCTAAAACCGCACCCTATGAAGTTTGGTGGCCACGCAGTAATGATAAAGCGTGATTGCAGCTTTCTAACGTTGTTTAAACGGCATGTGTCGGTATGAGTAACTTGTGAGATTTGTACGTGCGAGTTTTATCGGCTCTTCCGACTTCCTTGACAAATTGTAAATAGATATCTTTTGAATAGGTTACAATATGGTTATCCCCATTACCCCGTAAAACAAGAAAATGATAAAAGATGGAAAGCAACTAACGCCACCTACGGACACTCACAACATCAGGTCAAAACTCAAATGATGCAACATCAACCTCGGCTGCCGAACGAAAAACGCGCACAAAAGTCGGAAAACCAAGAATAATATAATAAATTATTTCCCAGCGAATTACTCAGCTCGATTTGTCGGTACAAATCCAAAAGTTCCAGGGCTCCGGGATAAGTTTGACTCATCATCGCGACTACCCTAACACGAGACGTAAATAAAATGGAGGACTGAGGTGACAGATATCAAATCGCTGAAGTTATTTAGAATATTTTATTGTTATTTCGATTCGTCATTTTCACTGGCAGCTTAATATTCTACAGCTAGATGACGCCCGCAACTCCGTTGCGCCAAAACTCGTTTTTAACCGAACGTATTCGATTCAGAATGATTCGGAACCGAACATTTTTTTCGGGATAAAAATATCCTAACTATGATATAAAAATATCTTTGACTCTAGAACGAACTGTCACCAGCAGTATTTCAGGACCTATACGACCTGCAAACCTTCAAGAAAAGAGCGTATTCCCTCTTAAAAGGCCGGCAACGCACCTGCAGCTCTTCGGATGTTGCGAGTGTCCATGGGCGACGGTAGTTGCTTACCATCAGGTGACCCGTTTGCTCGTTTGCCCCCTTATTTAATTTAAAAAAATCCTATGTCCTTTCCGGGTACTCAAAGAATCTCCGCACCAAATTTTATAAAAGTCGGTTCAGGTGAGAGGAGACAGACAGTTATTATAGAGTTCGCTCTCGTAGCAGCGCTAAAGGAGCAACTTTTTTTTACTTTTCTATGGGATTTATGACGCTGGCACACGGTGGGGGGCTTGCTCATACAAATCACAAAAGAATAATCGGCCAAGTGCGAGTAGGACTCGCACACGAAGGGTTCCGTAACATTATAGAGCAAAATTAGGCCATAAATTGTGATTTACGTATGGGAGCCCCCCTTAATTTTTTATTTTATTTTAATATTATTATTATTAAATATTAAAGTACACATATAACTAATGATTATGTGAAAAATTACCTGTTGCTATTTTTGATGTAGAGCAAAAAAGGCCCAAAAAAAATCACGTTTATTGTATGGGAGCCCCCCTTAAATATTAATTTTATTTTGTTTTTAGTATTTATTATTATAGCGGCAATAGATATACATAGTTTGTGAAAATTTCAAATCTCTAGTTATTGCCGTTCTTGAGTTACAGCTTGGAGACAGACAGACAGACAACGAAGTCTTAGTAATAAGGTCCCATTTTTCCCTTTGGGTACGGAACCCTAGAAACGACTTTCAGCGCTGCCATTTTCACAGTGACCTCTCTAGAAGGAATGCATACCTATGCAGTACGCACCCTAAAGTGCCTATTAGGTATCACTTTTTTTGTACGCTTGGTTTTTTTTTAATTTTTAAACTTGTTGACAGCCAAATCAATAATAATTGTTTCAGTTCATAGACCTCCGATCTAATTAGGTACACGAAAATATGCTAACATGCTTTTTATTTTTAGATTTTTAGGGTTCCGTAACCAAAATGGCAAAAAACGGAACCCTTATAGATTCGTCATGTCTGTCTGTCTGTCTGTTTGTCTGTCTGTCTGTCTGTCTGTCTGTCCGTCCGTATGTCACAGCCACTTTTCTCCGAAACTATTAGAGCTATACTATTGAAACTTGGTGAGTAGATGTAGTCTGTGAACCGCATTAAGATTTTGATGCAAAAATGGAAAAATTATCAAAAATTTTAGGGGTCCCCATAGGTACAACTGAAACAAAAAAATTTTTTTTCATCTAACCTATGCGTGTGGGGTATCTAAGGATAGGTCTCCAAAAATCATATTGTGGTTTCTCATATCATATTTTTCTAACCTGAATAGTTTGCGAGAGAGACTCTTCCAAAGTGGTAAAATGTGTGTCCCCCCCTCTAATTTCTAAAGTAGGGGCATGATAATTCTAAAAAAATATATATGATGCAGATTCCTATAAAAACTATCAACGAAAATTGGTTTGAACGAGATCTAGCCAGTAGTTTTTTTTATAAGTACATCATAAATGTTAAACCTTAATCTAAATTTCATTAAATCGACGGAAATAAAAAAATAAATCAAAAACCTTTTAATTTCATAAAAATAAACCTTATTGCTGCTGCCATGAAGGGTTCCCCTTCATGGGCGAGTCCAACTCGCACTTGGCCGCTTTTTTTTTCTAACCTGAACAGTTTGCGGGAGAGACTCTTCCAAAGTGGTAAAATGGGTGTCCCCCCCTCTAATTTCCAAAGTAATGATAATTCTAAAAAAGATATATGATGTAGATTACTATAAAAACTACCAACGAAAATTGGTTTGAACGAGATCTAGCCATTATTTTTTTTACACGACGTGACAAATGGTAAACCTTTATCTAAATTTCATTAAATCGACTGAAATATAAAAATAAATCAAAAACATTTTAATTTCATAAAAATAAACATTATTACTGCTGCGGAACCCTTCATGGGCGAGTCCAACTCGCACTTGGCCGCTTTTTAATATTATTATATTTTCAATGAATCTAAAGATTAAAAGTTTACCTACTCAGATATTATGATTTTTTTGTTTATTTTAAGATTTGAAACCATTATTAATTTATTAAGCTACTACCTAATATTGCGTATGTTATTAACATCGCGATAATAATATAATTGATGGACTAATAGCCAACTCAAAAGGAATTGTCCAATTTGAACCATGTGTGCAAACAAACAAAAAGTTATTAAGTAGATATTATAACACTAAAGTATTTAATTTCTTCAGCTTTGTTATAATTTTGTACACGTAGCGACACCTTTGGAACAAGTTTAAAACTACTGAAAAGTTAATAATTTTGCGTGATGAAATTTATAGCTCGCCACGCTGCTGCTAGCTAAGACGATTTATGCGTGGTTTGGGTGGCTGACGACAGATGGCGTTCAATGCTGGATGTAATATTAGTTCATACATAAATAAACAGATGTCACTTACTACTAAACTCGAATATAATTATATAATAATATTAATATTTTTATTTAAAATAAATAAAATATAAAGTCAGAATATAGAATTGAAAAATATTTTAATTATGTACATTATATAAAATTTCAAAATGAATTTAAAATTCTGTTAGGACCTGTTTCACTACTTCCTGATAAGTGCCGAATAGGCTATTCACCACTTAACTGGACAGCTGATAATGGAGAATCTGTCAAAAAAGTTGTGGATAGCCTATCCAGCACTTTATCAGGAAGTTGTGAAATAGGCCCTAAGTCTTGCTAAAACTGGAGAAAGGCTCGCAGATTTTAGTACTTACTTGAAAAGTTCCTGGAAGTCCAGGGAAGGTTTACCTATATATTAGAAGGAAAGTGGAGTTCCGGTAAACTTCATTCTCGTCATCAAGTATTAAAATATTATATTTATAAATTAAGAAAAAAATGGTGTATAATTTGTCAAAATGGTTGCAAAAATGTTACTATCATAGAAGTTGATTCATAGGCAGATGGCTAGTTTGGGTCGCATTTGGGTCGCATTATGTTAAACACCACAGAGGGCTCGCGTCGTTTTTCTGCGTGGTAATAATCTTTAAGGCCGGTTTCTTTTTAAATTTAATAGTAACCAAACCTTGACTAACCGGTAATAACACAATATCTACATATAGATAAAAATTAAAGCACTTGAAATCACAAAGTTAAAGCACAAATCAATAGACGTGACAGTTTTTCCGTATAGTGTACCACAAAAAGTGCTCATTGTGGAAATTTGGAAAATACTAGGGCTTGCTTTCGCTCGCCCTGATCAAGCCGACTGCGAGTCGCGAGTCGCGACCATAGGTATATTAACTTTATGGTCGCGACTCGCGACCTATGTCGCGACAGAATATAATATTAAATTGAGTTGACATAACTCGGCCAAAAAACGTAGGCCTGTCTACTGCATAATTACGAATAAATTTCTTCGATGGTTATATCAGAGAAGTTGATTCCTAGGCAGATGGCGGACCTAAGTGTCATCCATAGACGTTACCATGGTGTCAATGTTGTTATGTTACTTTTGAAAATATTCTATGAATAAAACTACATAAGATAATACCACTGTGTTTTCAATATACAATAGTCCTATTATATAAGATTGCCTAGATCGTTTAACATACATAATTATTCTATCTAAAATTTTCTTTATGGTTAAAATCTACAATCCTAATTATTATTAGATTAGTACATAACTGGAGGAAATAAAACATATTTGATATTTTACAGGGTAAAACGTTTCCAATATTGAATAACAAAGTCAACGCCTCTTTCTCCAATCATCACGCTGGGTGCATTCGTATTACCTCGTGGTACAATAGGCATGATGGACGCGTCGATAACTCTCAGACTCCTTACTCCATACACCCGAAGTTTATTATCGACGACAGCCTTTCTGTCCGACTTAGGGCCCATCTTACACGACCCTCCGTAATGATATACTGCTCGTGTATAATGTCTCGCTAAGCAAATGTAATATTCATCAGTGCCCCACGCGTAATCCTTACACGCTGGCAAAGGCTCCTTCACGAAGTAAGCGCCTATAGATTTGAATGCTTTAGTGTTTTCTAAAGATTTTATAAATCTAAGTCCTTTTAAAATTGGCTCCAAATCGGAGTCGTCTTCTAAGTAATTTGGAAAAATCAAAGGAGGGCCCGAAGGATTGGTGGAATTTAAAAGAATATAACCACGGCTTGAGGGCACCAAGTTAATTGTTCTTGTTTGTAAGCCATTGTAGAAGGGCGATGGAAATATATCTAAATCTATGAATGTAATAGGTTCTCGTAAGTATTCTCTCCAATCTGAAATTTGACCGAACTGAAATTCTATATCCGGAGCGACCAAACTTGGTTTCGTTTTTATAAAGGCAATAGAATTGACCGGACCGTTAGAAGCCAGCGGTCCATTCTTTTCTTTCATTTGTTTGTAATCATAAATCAGTTTAAACATCTCCTTGCTTGTAACATTCGTTGCCGTTTTATTTAAAGCGATTATAACACCATTAAATGCTACATGGTCTTGTAAATTTTCACCGACTGCTAAATTTTGTATAACCGGTATTTTGAGGTTATCTAAATGTTCTTTAGGGCCAATGCCTGATAACATTAGTAATTTGGGTGACAATACAGCACCGGCGCAGATTATAACTTCCTTTCTTGCTCGTACGGTGTACGTCGTACTATCGTGTTTATATTTCACACCAGTTGCTCTTTTATATTTATTGATTAAAATTTTCACCACCTCAGAGTTCATTTTTACTGTTAGATTGCTTCTCTTATATCTGATAGGACGTATAAACGCTGAATTCGATGAAACTCTCATACCGTTCTTGGCACAAACTTGTGCCTGCATCGTTCCTTCTTGTCTTTCAGCATTATAGTCTCTCAAAGGTATTCCAATCTCATTTAATGCTTTTGTCAGCTTAATGGAAGTTTCGTCGATGTATGGATATCGGCCAACTGTTAGCTCTCCACCTACCCCGTGATAAAATCTACTCAGTCTTTCAATATCTGAATTATTTTCAGATTTTTTGAAAAATGGCAAAACCTGTAAACACAGGAAATATTTATTATCAATCAAAATCAAACTAGTATTTTTAATAATATTATTAATTGACCCAGCCGCGGCATATTTATAATGTTTATATCAGTCAAAATTTTTAAAATTGATCAACGTTTTTCTTGCAATCAATTAAAAATAGGAACTTGCTTTTATAATTAGGTTATAAACTTAAAAAAATAGGTACTTGCTTTTATAATTAGGTTATAAACTCACATCATTATAACTCCAGCCCGAGTTACCAAGATTAGCCCAAGCGTCGTAGTCTGCCTTAGCGCCTCGGATGTACACCATACCATTTATGGAACTAGAACCGCCCATCATCTTACCACTGCAAAATATAATGGTATTCTAGATATATTCTTGAAATACTAACACACTTTACTGTAACGATTACTATGTCGTCACTGAAAAGTAGAGGCTGGCTTGAAATAACGCATTGGGCCGTACTACATCACATCTTGGATAAAAAGTCCTTCTATTGTTTTCACTATAACTACTAAATATATGAAATTATAAGCATTCAATGTTTTAATATTAGGCAACCAAGATATTTTTGTTACTTACACAGACCAACTACATGTGCCATCAGGTTGAGAGAGACAACTTTTCCCGTTTGGCTGAGTTTTAAAATTCCAGTCAATGTTTGAAGACTGGAGAGGAGGGTTTAGACCAGGCGGTATTGTCACTTCGAGCTGTTCTGGTCCTGCCTCTAGAAGGAGGACCTAAAAAATGTATAAGCTACAATCATACTTAAACGAAAGAGTGCTTGTTCATCTTTTACTTCTTGACGCTTAAATAGCGAAACCGATTTTAACGAATTACCTACTACTATGAAAATACCTGTCCGACAAAGGACAAGTTCAGTTAGTAATTTTTTTTTTCTTTGGTACTATCAGACACGTTGATTCATAGGCGTGTCTAATCCAGCCACATTGAATTGACATAGCCTAAAATAACATGATAATACCTATTACGTTGGTAAGTACATACGGTCCATTTCCGGTTCTCAGACAATCTGTTGGCTACAACGCAGCCGGCGGCTCCTGCGCCCACCACTATGAAGTCATATTCCACTCTACACTTCTCTTCTTTGAAACTCCGATCACTGCAAATATTCTTCTCGATAGAGCCTCCATACAGCTGGACCAGTAAACTTAAGTACGCGACGCCTACTTGTGTGCATGCAGTGATGTTTGTTTCACTCGGGCAGGCTGTTGAAAGGTCTACTGGCTCCCAAAGCATTGTATCTGCGAATGTAATGATAATTTTGAGTAGGAGGAGGTACAGGGCAATTAGTCAAGATCGTCAAGATTCTGATGCATTCTACAAAATATGTATTGTCATTTGGAAATCCCACAGGGTTTTGTTCGCAAACTTTGCTGTTGAAATTGTCACAATCTTGACTGTATCCGAGTAGACAGAATTATTAAGCTATTTAAAATAAATCATTAGCATCATGATTCAACTATTTTTTTTTAATTTTAAATGTCAGCTATAAGTTATAAAAATTAACGTCCAAACACAAGCGCTTTAGATGCATAACATGAACTAGTAACATGTAAATACAATAATTATTTTTAGGGTTTCGTACCCAAAGGGTAAAAACAGGACCCTATTACTGAGATTTCGATGTGTGTCCGTCTGTATCCAGGCTGTAACTCAAGAACGGTAATAGGTAGAGAGTTGAAATTTTCACAGATTATGTAGGTATTTCTGTTGCTGTTATAACAACAAATACTAAAAACAAAATAAATTAAATATTTAAGACCCATACAACAAACGTGATTTTTCAAGCATTTAATGCTCGGTATCAATGATGACAACAGGTAGGCACAATTAAGGGGGGCTCCCGTACAAAAAACACAATTTTTTACTATTTTTGCTCTATAATGGTACGGAACCCTTCGTGCGCGAGTCCTACTTGCACTTGGCCGATTTTTTATTGATACTTATCATCACACAGTGACTAAAAACAAAACTTTCCTCCGTCGCTCGTATTCACAATTAAAACTGAATTTAATTTCATGATACTAACCCATTTGTTGTTTACAAACGTATGTTGGTAATTACTAATTACCAATTAATTTAAAGTGTTGAATATTTATGAGCTGAGTAAATTTATGTTAACAAAAGGATAGATAAGATAGTTAAATGTTTCAATTAATTTTATTGACATAAATAGTATTATTTTTGTAACATTAAGGCCCAATTTCACCAACGTCTAAGTCACTCTTCTAGTGTTAACAGCTTGTTAAAATGTCATGTATTCTCTTTCATTCATATGAAAAAATAAAGAAGTAACATGATACTAATTCGAGCATCAACTTTAACAGTCGTTGGTGAAATTAGACTTTAAGTTAAATTTTGGGGCGGTTAATCTATCTACACATATAATAAAACTGTAGAAATAAAAATTCTGTACATTAAAGATATTCAAATAATCGGCCAAGTGCGAGTCGGTCTCGCGCACGAAGGGTTCCCTACCGGTATAGAGTGAAAGTAGACAAAAATTGTGTTTTTTGTATGTGAGCCCCCCTTAAATATTTATTTTATTTTAATTTTATTATTAATTATTAAAGTACAAATATAACTAAGGACTTTGTGAAAATTTCAAGTGCCTAACTATATTACCATTATTAATTACGAACAAAATTGAATGATTACGAGATGCGTTTCTTGTATGGGAGCCCGCCTTAAATTTTAACTTTATTTTATTTTTAGTGTTTGTTGTTATAGCGGCATATACATAATCTGTGAAAATTTCAGAAGCCTAGCTATAGCGGTTCTTGAGATACAGCCTGATGACATACAGACGGACAGACGGACAGACATTGAAGTCTTAGGGTCCCGTTTTTACCCTTGGGGTACAGAACCCCAAAAATAATAAGCGGGGGACATTGAAGTCTTAGGGTCCCGTTTTTACCCTTGGGGTAAGAACCCCAAAAATAATAAGCGGGGGGTATTACTACATCGCTACAGAAGCCAAAAATGTGGTTAGTCTTTTGTCTGTCTGTCTGTCTGTCTGTCTGTCTGTCTGTATGTTAGTTCCAGCATCGCACGAAAACTACTGATCCGATTTAAATGCGATTTTCGCAGATATATTTGTCATCTTCCAACATTAAAAAAAAATTTAAACACCCGCCCCTCTAAGGGGACCAAAGAGGGGGTCAGATTTCTTATCAAACTTTTTTATTTAATGAACTTACTTCATAATATTATTTACTGTGTTTTCCAACTTAACATCTGCTGTATAAAATTTTCCACCCCTCTTAGGGTAGAAAAGAGGGGGTAAGATTTTGTATCAACTGATGAAGTAGAAATACTTTAAATTGCAAAACATTTGCCGGGACAGCTAGTATTAAAGTATATTTATTGACAAGAAAATATAAAGGTGCTGAACCTTCTTAGTTCTTACTATTTAGTAATCTGAGCTGTTAGGTACAGTCATTTAATAATATATTACTATGTTCAGTTAAATAATCTCACGTATGCGTAATAGAGTTTACATTTTCTTACGTGTATTTGATGCCGTTTCTGAATAATTAAAATATCTAATATATAATAAAAATATCTAATAAAACATCTTTAACATCATAAAATATTAGCTCTTGCACTGTTACCGTAAACACCTTAATGACTATTTAGTATAGCGTGCAGTATTAATAGCTGTTATAATTGCTTGCCACTACGGGTGCTGTTAATTTGACCCCAAAGAATTAATATTTTGTCCATAAGGTTGGTAGTAAACAAACTCACATTCAGTTCTCTAAAAATGCATCTAGTAAAAACTCAGCGCACTGGAACAGATTCAACCAAGCTAGTACCTGGTGGCAAAAAGTCTTGCCGTTCAGCTCCATAAATTAAAAGGTGAAACGGCGGTTGAACAAAAACTCCAATCGCGGGGCAAAGTTTGGCGATTAAGCCGCGACTGGTCAGGACTGCGCCTGACAGTTAGTGCTGCCACTCTTTATAATCCGCTCAACTTTGCCGCGTCAAGGTAAACGCAATGAAAACTAATTTATTCAAACTCATTCCATTTTCAAAACAGTCCAGTGTGATTTCATGCGGCGACCTTAGCCCCTTTGTTCTGAATTCGTTGGTTGGACCATAACAAAATATTATACAGGTGATTATAGGAATATGTACACTCTACAACCCAATAAGACCTTACTTACAACTTAATAAGACTTAACCCTCTAGTTTAAAAAGAAAGTTAAGTTGGTCTTAAGTTGCCCAAGATCGACTTAAATTTTGTGTACTGCAGATAGGTTGCACAATCATGGTGGTAATAATTTTCTTCAAGAATATAGTATGCAGTGCCTATCGATGTTTTGAAAATAAATAACGTCATCTTAAGGTCCCTTTCTCTTCACGATTAAGCAGGCGTTGCTAATTATTAAATAACAATATTATAATATTTCACCTTAACATAATTTAGAAGTGTCTAAAATAAATTCAAAACCGTTACCTACGCGTAAATTGCACTGTGTACAAAATGAAATAGGCCCAAAACCGAATGTAATATGACAGGAAAAACTCGTAGCCAGCTGAGGGCAATAAAGGCAAGCAACAATTTATTTATATGACGCTTTGGGGAAAAGTTAACTGCAGATCCGCAGATCAGAGTGAACGAGGTAAAATCAAGTTGATACATATCAGAATGAGGAAATGGGGTATCGTATGACTTACCCAATCTATAACAATGTTTTCGTATTCTGCTCGGAATATAAGAACATTTTGTCAGCGACGTAGTTGATATTTTATTCCGTTATCAATTGTATTGAGAATATTTCATGTTTCGCGAACAGAGTCTTGGGTAGCTTGGGCTTTAAAATATTATGTTCTGTTACTAAAATTTACTAAAAATATTATTTAAATGAATGTATAATTTTAGAAATGCGAAAGGTTAAGGATGTTTGTCTATTGCCTCTGCCAAGACTACTAAATAGATTTTAATCAAAATATTTTGCTAATAAATATAATATATATAATGCTATAAATATATATAATGCTATAAATATTTTGAGTCTCGGATAAAGACATAATATAAATTTTTTCATCTGGAAAAGTATCTATTACCCGCGGCTAATTTCCGATTTTCCATCAAATATTTTAATCAAAATACTATAATAGAAACCGTACTCCTATATCAATACAAGTTTAGTCAATAATAGACCTAAATAATTACACAAAACAATAAACACTCAACTCAAACTGAATAAAAACCCGATGAACGCGCCACAGTGAGGAGATTAAACAGTCAAACTGGAAATTCCGAAGGCTTTGCAGTCATGGATGGACATCAACATCTGTCAGCGCTAACATGCGGATTTGCGGGGATCGGATGGATATTAAACAAGCCTGTGGGGCTGAGCATGGACCGGGTAAAAGAACCACAGCGCCCGACAGTCGAGATTGCTCCCTGTTTGTGTAATGGAAATGAAAAAAATCCTTATTAACTTCCTCGGATATTTTATATCGGAGCGATGGGATTGGGAGCGGACTAGAGTTTTTTTGCTTGACTTATTACTGTTAGGTACTAGAACGGTATCATTCAAAAGATGAACTCTAAAGATTTGCAAGGATTATAAAACATAAGCCAGCTTCGTTTGGAAAAAAAATTCCCTTGCGTTGTTTTTAAAATCTAAGCATAATATAAATTTTGCGGAAGACAGTGGGAAGGGTCTTAGTCTTAAGCTATCCACAAATAAGATAGCACCTTATTATTTCATCCGGAATTTTCATAAGTTTTGGTCGTCTTAAACAATATATAAATATGAGATGTGTCCAGATAAAAAAATCATAATATAACTTTGAAATACTTTTGACTATTTACGCCCGAACCCAATATTCGATCCTTATGCATAGATTGAAATCAATCTCGGATCGATCCCAATCCTTAGATCGATCTCCAATCCACGTTTCAATAATAAAAATTGAAATCTGCAATCTTTTTTCTGGCCGGATTGGCTGCGATCTTTTCCCTCTGTCCAGGGGTACGATAGACTCGATCGAAACCTTATGTGAATAATAGAAAATAAAAAAATATTGATTTCGAGTCGACAACATATATCCGCAAAATTCGGATTTAGGAGTATTTCGTTAAATTCTAATGGCACTGACAATTGACAAACAAACTTCACGCGCTATCTTGCTATAAGCTGACAGTTGACACATGCCATTGCTCATTTTCTACCTGCCGGCAGCGGGCAGTCATCATGGCGCACCGAGCGCACCCTTTTTTTGTTGCTTGTCCAATACTGGTAATTAATAATTATAATTAAGTAATAGTAAAGTAATAAAGTAATTAAGTAAAGTAATAAAAAATAATCGGCCAAGTACGAGTCGGACTCGCGCACGATCAGTATGAGATCCTCAAAATCACTACTATCACTGCTTGAGAGTATAGACAAATCCATATTTTAAACAGTAAAACCGAGAAATTCCTAAGATTGCAGATTTGGATCATAAAACCGATCGAAAGAAACGTCAAAATTGTGAGATAGGTTATGAATACACTCGAACTGTCATTTTCAAACGGAGGGCTATCCGAAATCATAGAGCGAGCCTCCCATGGATGGCTTGCAACCACAGATTGTAATTTCAATCTGTGGATACATTATTGGCACACTCAAACACAAATATGGATTGAAATATCGATCTTGGATTGGTAAAAACGGATTAGGATCGTATATTGGGTTCGGCCGTAAATGAAACTTTAACATAGTATATAATTGAAAACCCGCGATGTTTAGTTTGATTTGAGATTAAACTAGTATAGGTTGTGGTGGGAACAATCCGGGCATGAAATTAAGAACCCGTTAGACAGCTTGGCACTGAAGGCCGGGCGCGCCAGACAGGAAGCAAATGGCTCCTATTTGATACAAGTACCCTGATTCACAATGTGCGATTCGATACGGTAACTTCATCGAGCGACGCAACGGATATCATAATAATTAATGCTGTTGTTTTTGACAATTTTAATTCAATGCTCCTTATTTGTTCCGTTTTCTATGAAATTACAAATTGTTATTCTTATAAAATTTCAAACTTCAAGCGTGTTCTGATTGGTGAGATCTTAAAAAAAATCTTAGGGTCAATTCAGACCGCAACGCGATATTATGATTTTCTAAATTGATCCTAAATTGACATAATATTTCAATTGCGTGAGACGTCTTGCAAATCTGTCAAATCGCGTTGCGGTCTAAATTGATCCTTATTTTGACGTTTGTTTCACGTATGATATAAATCTTTATTAATTTTTTATACGAAACAGTCTGTAATCTACATCGAACGTAGAACGAAGCTGTATCATTGTTTGACTGAATTACCAGAATCAGGGTACTGAGCTACGTGGTTTCATACTGCAGTAACACGATAGGTATTGATTGAAATTCAGAGTAATATATCTATATCATACTTACTGATTTATCCTTTCTTATGTTTTTGTAATACTATCATATTTGTTTATCAAAATCGTTAGTTCATGATGAACAGTATGCGATTTATTATTAGCCTACGAGGTCACAGTATTTTTTTTAAAGTAGCTCTTTGATTCAGGAAGCCCTCATGGCTTAAAACAAGAGTGAATTTAAGGTTCTCTCCTATTATAATAATATGGGTTTGTAGGAATATGCTTTAAAATCAGAAAGGAAGATCTTTCGACCGAGCGAGGCTGTGTAAGTACTCTGTCAGTCCGAAGCCCGTTGACATTATTTCAGACGTTGTTTTTATCTTGCCGATCATAGAAACTTCGATAGTACGATGCAGAATTGTGTGCTACAATAATATCGTACCTTCGGTAAGACTAATATAACATAAGCCATAAAAATTTTCTAAATGATTATTAATAATAATTGTCGTACCGATATAATATTGTTAGTTCATTACCTCCTTCTTCAGATTTTACAAAATTAAAATTATAGAACTACAGGGACCTACAGAGACAGGACCCGTATTTCAAGATAATTTTTTTTACAAAATGGCGGTGTTATTTCTGATTTTAGCCACATACAAAAACAGCGTTATGATTTCATAAGCCCTGAGGACAATAATAATATTATACCTAACGTTTCATTTTCAGCGTTGCTCGCTTTAATTACGATCCTGTCAAATCAACCACATTCGATTGGCTTCTGTCTTCCCAAGTGGTAAGTAATATCTGCTGCTAGTAATAAGAAACACATTCACATGAAAATTGAGAAGGTACCAAGTGGGATAGTGATGATTTCCCAAGTGATAATATAAGGTTTTCTTTTCCCGTTGTAATTTATTAACTTAATGATACAGTGAATAATAAACATATCAAATACCCATTATATTTGATATAATATTTCTTAGTGACGGTCAAATGTTATTAGTTGTTACTTTAATTTGTTTAAAGAACGGTCAGCGTGGGTCAGCGCACTGTCTCTTGCATAATTAACAATCTTTTAGTGCATGCTGTCAGGATTTGATTTTTAGGTCAGAAAACCTGGGTATTCTGACCTAAAAATCTAAGGAGGATTAAAGGGTCTTTACTCTTTTGTATTTGTTTGGCCCAAAATTCTATATGCTAAGATTAATATTCAATGAGATTTTCCCGTCTATTAAAAACTAGTTGTTAAAAAAGTAGAACTGTGTAAATTTACAGTGACCCGGAGTCGGGACAGTGGGCACGCAAGTCCCCGAACAGCCGTCAGTCCCTGGAGGTTCGACCGCGCGGTCACGTATAAATTACTCTGAGGGGAATGGCCCTCTTTGTTGTCCCGGTAAACTTACTCTTATGTTAAAATCCTGACTTGAATAAAGCGATCGCTGTTTCAAACTTTAATAAATGTGAAAATACTAATCTTTGGCCGATTAGTATTTTAATGCTAAATGATGTTTGCCACTAGCATATTCTAAATAATTTATGAAAAATTTTTGGTTTTGAAAAATATATATTATAAATTTTTAGGGTTCCGTATCCAAAGGGTAAAAACGGGACCCTATTACTAAGACTTCGATGTCTGTTTGTCCGTCTGTCTGTCTCCAGGCTGTATCTCAAGAACGATGGTAGCTAGAGAGTTGAAATTTTCACAGATTATGTATTTCGGTTGCCGCTATAACAACAAACATTAAAAACAAAATAAATTTAATATTTCATAATTACAACATACGTTATTTTTTTTGCAGTTTTTTGCTTGATTTTAATAATGTCAACATGTAGGCACTTGAAATGTTCACGAAATACTCAGTTATTTTTATACTTTAAAAATTAATTATTTAAAAATAAATACAAAAGGCTCCCATACAAAAATACTTTTTTTGCCTATTTTTGCTCTTAAATGGTACGGAACCCTTCGCGCGCATGTCCGACTCGCACTTGGCCGATTTTCACGGTTTTCCCGGAAATCATTTACCCGGTTTTCAAATAGTTAGTTACCCACTTCATGCACTCACGTCTTCAATAATAATTGTTAGTAGCTGCCTTTTTAGGGTTCCGTAGTCAACAAGGAACCCTTATAGTTTCGGTCTGTCCGTCTGTCTGTCTGTCCGTCCGCGGTTTTGCTTAGAGACTATAGGACCTACAAAGCTGTAATTTGGCATGAATACACATATTAATAATGCCAATAAAATGGTACATAAAATATTTCAAAAATATTTTTTTATGGTACCTCCCCTACACATCAAGCGGGGTTGAATTTTTTTTTTCGCGCCCACCCCATCGTGTGGGGTATCGTTGGATAGTTTTTTAAAAAATATTATGAGTATTCATACATCATTTTCCGATTTAGGGATCCATTTGTGAAATATTAAGTTTTAAAGTGGAAAAAATCGTTACCAGCTACCAGCTAAACGGTTGCTTTTGGAAATGTAAAAAAATTTACGGGAGTAGGAAATATGCTGAATTTAAAAGGAAAACTATCACGGCTAAGAATACTTCATAAGTTATTGAGTAATAGTCGATCAACTAAAAAAAATGTATTCGGCGAAGTATAAAGGAACTTTTCGTTCAAATTCCTTTGAAAGTAACTGAAAGTAACTGTTGTTAGTAGTGTAAAACATGTTATAAATGTACATTCATTGACCATACAAAAATTTTCAAAATCTAGCGGTACTACGGAACCCTACATTGCGCGTGGCCCGACACGCACTTGGCCGGTTTTTATATATTGTCTTGAATTTTTCAAGTGTCGCATGGTTATAATATCAAACTATTTCGAGTAATCTCTACTCTATAGCCTAGTATTAATTCTTCTGCCAATGCTATGGATATTATGCGTACCGCATAGGGAAAGCATCAAAAACTTTGCTTACTCTTAAATCATAAAAATAATAAGGTTAATTTGGAGTCCTAATTTATTTGAATTGCTTGAAATTTGTCACGGTGGGTGTATTTCCTTTGTCCAATGCGCAAATGAGTCCCGTGTGTTTGCTCCTTTAATTAGTCGTTGTGGTTTCACCTAGCTCTACGCATCTTGTGCTTCAATTTGTTTTTCTAGCCTCGTTTCATTTGTTTATTTAATTAGGATCTCATTTTTTGTAATAAGCTGAATCACCTTCAATTTTTTTTCGAAGCGTTTTATACTTTTTCAAATATATTTTAGAGATAAAGCATGCATGTAGAACTTTGTAAAAGCAGTTTCCTTATTTTATGAATTACGTGGTGACATCAACTTTCATGCTATGCTCTGAAGGCAGGGCGTTGTCGCCACTAGCTACTCCGTAATCTCGTTGTCACTTGGCAGGGGTTAACCTATAAAAAGTATTAAAATAATCTAGGTACAAAATAATGATATTATTATAATAATAAGTGTACATAAGTGTACATTACAAGCCTCCGGAGAGTCGCAATACTAAGGAGAGCCGCTGCAAGGCTACGAAGAGCCGCAAGGTGGAGTCTTCTCGACCTGGCGAGGACGAGAGCAGGGGGTGCGATGAGGAGGGCTTCACACTGGTGGAGAGAAGGAAGAAGAAGCGCGCCGCCCGCAACCATCGCGTTACCGCGCGCCCTATGTACATGAGCTGCGTCTGCGGAGCGAGGTCCCCGCGACGCCCCTGTACATATCCCGCCTGCACTGGTCCATGGAGGTCGAAGACGTCATGGACTACATCCAGAAGAAGACGACATTGCGCCTATAAGGGTCGAGCGTCTGCAGTCTCGCCACAAAATTAACTTTAGTTCCTTTCTAATTCTTTCGACCTTTGAGGCACCGGAGTTCTGGCCGATGGATGTGGTCTACCGGAGGTTCCGGGAGAGACTCCGGAACGAACGTCACGTAGCCGTCAACACGTCGTGACAAAGTGTAGTTTTTAAGTATATAATATTAGTCCTTAAGGTACATAATCATAATCATAATCATAATCAGAATCCCAATGTTAAAAAGAAACAAAATCGAAGTGTTACAATTCTCATTACTTTTCTCCGTATGGACGTCCCGGGGCGCCGTCCTAAAGCTCTAACATAAATTTCAATATAACTGGGACGAGATGGCTAAATAAATAAATTCCACAATGAACCCTCTTGTGAATGACCAACTTAGAACTTCTTACTGTTTGTAGTTTGCACACACTATTATATTATTAGGTAGTACAACCTTAATCCTTATTATAAATCGAGTAATATGAGATTGGAGTGTACCTGCCTACTATTATTAAGGTGGTTCTTTTACTTACAATTAAATGACGCCCACAAATCATTACGGTACTTTTTCAGGATAAAGTATCCTGTGTTCTTTCATGGGGATCATAGTATCTCCATATCAACTTTCAGCACAATCGGTTCAGCAGTTTGGGGGTAAAGAGATAACAGACAAACAAACACACTTTCGCATTTAAAGTACCAGATATGAAGATTGGCTGCCTACAGTTTTCAATGTGAATTGGAAATTTTTCGCATTAAAAATGTATGTTATTATTATTATTTTAGTTTTCCCCCAAATCAAATACTAATAGTATTGCTACAATATAGGTATACGTCAGTAAAGTTGTTTCGTTAAGGCAGTCTAGGAGGGCGCTGCTTCGTTTAAAGTTTTAATCGCTTTCGAGCCGTGATAAACAAATTTTAATTAAGTTTTAATATCACCGCTTAATTGCTGAGGCGAGGGCTATAAATGATCAAACGAACTTACCAAGTGAAGTTCGATCATTATTATATGAGTCGCTTCATTCAAAGATATATTAACCAAGTAGTCCTTTGTCTATCTGCTAGGCAATCGCGTTTTTTAAAGACGTATGTAGGTAGTTGAAAAAATAACTTCCCATCCCGGCCACTCGCTCTTCGACGCGCCTCATTATGTTTAGAGAGAGGTAATGCAAAAAATCTTTCTTTCTTTCTTTGGGTACTGCAGCAAACATAGTTTCTTGCAGACTGGGTGGGAGGGAGATTATATCTTTGAATGAAGCGACTCATATAATAATGATCGAACTTCACTTGGTAAGTTCGTTTGATCATTTATTATATTTCTTCGCTTCATTCTTCGATATATTAACCAAGTAGATTTTCAGAGTAACGAAAGAAAGATTTTTTACAAAATACTTAGAATTTATATATACTTATATTATACATTATGAATAGTAATCATTATATTCGAGAAATTTTTTTTTTTTAACATTATGCCCATAAATAATAATAATAGTCGAAACAAAACTTAAGAGACCTCTATGGTTTTGTGATTCAAATGATAACGTACTGGGATCATGGTGATTAAGATTATATAACTGATTCAGCGAAACTTTGTTCGTCGATAAAATTATGGCTTAGGAAAATAGCGAAAGTATTGGAGTCACTAGTTCTGCCTGTCGACTGTCGTCTTACTAAAAGGTCCAGTATCAATCCCCATGTCGGCGCTTGCCGCGCCGCTCTCGCACAGCACCTGCTTTATCCAGCGGCTATTACCGAATGGGAGGTGGCTGTTCTGTGCAGAGCGTTAAACCCGTACTGTAGCATTATCCTATTTAGTATAATCTTGAATAACCATCGCAGGGCGTAATAACTTAAATATTATAACTTCTTCTTCTTTTTTTTTTATAAAAGAGTTACATAATTTAAGAACATCCGATCACGCTCAGGAGTTTGTCTTTGTAATATAAATTTCGAATAATTTAAAAGTTAAAACCGTATTTTTTATTTTGCCGAGTTTTATTATTAGGCAGAAAGTTTTAAGTCAATGATCAGTATTCAGTAGGTACAGAGTGCAAGAAAAAACAAATAATTTATAAGTGGATCCTGGGTACTACACTAGGTACTCAGGTATGGGCTAGGAATTAGAATGTTTACCGGAAAGGTTCTTTCAAAAGACACTTTAAACATTCATCTAAGCCAATGTCACCATCCAATAATATCAACATTGTTCATAAACAATGACAGTGCACAGTGACATGGCTGTAGAAGATATCGTTTTACAGCCATTGTCAAATTGTTTGGCAAGGTTCTGATAAAGCAGACGAAAATCTCTGTAATAAGTCTATTAACTAATGAGATTGAAGAGAGTATTTACCTAAAATCTAAGTCGAAGTAGAGCATTTTAGAATAAATTTTAAGGCGTCTACTGTTATAACTCATAACTGTGTCCGGCCCTGTGGTCGTCGACTCGTCGATAGTGTGATTATTGCATATTACAAATTACAATTACAATATGATTGAAATTAGAGAATATTGTGTTCTCGGTCCAGCAGGATAAATATTTATACTTACACTTATATTATTCAAGATTAAGTGTCATTATGTTATCGTATTTATCATTGCATTTATTTAGCATTAATAATTTTAATCGCTGAAAACCAGTTGCATTCCGCGACGGGGGTCAGAAATCAGGTGTCAGAACACCTATCAGTTGAGGTAGCTCACGAATAGTACACTGATTTAACTGTTCTATATTATTTCGTTTTTAATAGGCTTATATTATTATTATATAATATATCTAATATGTAGGTACATAAAATTCTCGTATCACGGTGTGCGTAGTTGAACTCCTCTGAAACGGCTCGACCGATTTTCGTGAATCTTAGCGAGCATATCGGCTAGGGTTGAGAATCGGACAACGTCTAATTATTTTTATATTGATGAGTGTATTTTTGAATAAATAATAGTAAAATGTTACAACTCGAGACTGACGGCGACCATTGTTTGTACGATGGGATAGCAATCATAGACGTCATTGTGACATACTTACTAAGTCACTTCAATAAAATAATATGGGCAAAATACTTTATATGGTAAAACAACATTTGCCGAGACATCTAGTTATGTTATAATAATATGTATTGTAAGCGTTAAGACTTAAATATTTACATATTTGTTGTGGATTTAATACACCCATGACACTATTAACAATAAAACTTAAACAAAAAAGGGGCGCCTGAGGCTGCGTCTAGAACACTGGTATTGCGAAAGCGTGGTAAGGCTAGTAGTGATAAAGCCTACTACGCCTGATCTGGTTTCCTTCTTTATATTTTTTGTGAGAATAAATGTAAGCGCACTGCGCATCTGATAGTCTGTACGTCAAGACTTGAGGCTTTAAATCTTTCAATCGAATAGTGAGTTAATAGGAACCAACAAGTAGCTGGCTTTTAAATCTATTTTTGACAGATATCCACTTTTGGATATTGCCTTGAAAGCCGTACGGTAATTTTCCAAATTAACATGTAAAATAATTATTTAGAAATAAACTTACGAAGTGGATTCAAATTGAAAATAATTTTTAAAAAATTGTATTTAAAATATAATACAATATTTAATAGTTTGAAGAAAGGAAAATCTTTGAAATAAGGTAATCTTCGGTGGAGTTACACGAAGATATAGTTTTAAATTCTAATAATAATTTATTGATGTCATGATGTATAATACATTAAGCCAGTGGCCCCCAACCTGTTGTTGTTTTTGGAACGAAGTTCCCTATTTATTTATTTTTTAAGCGGGCCACAAACTTGTTTTGGTCTTGGTGTCGTGGGCCGCAACAAACATTTTTAGGTTTAAAAATAACGTTCAAAATCAACGATTTACTAGTGAACAAAAATAATTTACGAGTTACGACTTTCACGATTACTGCTGGTGGGCGTGAATTTCAAAATGCTTTAACATCACGCGGGCCACAAATAAAGTTCCGGTGGGCCGCAGGTTGGGAATAATAATTATAATAGTAACATCTATAAAATATGTATAAAAATGACTGTTAGCTGCACTACGGCTGCGGTGTTGAGCATTTGTTCGTCTCAACGTTCTTCGAACTCGAAGGGGGTTGATTGTAGCGTTACAATACTAGTGGCGCCAGCCGACGGTTACCACAGTCCACATCTCTCCCCCCCCCTCCTTGACGGGTAACGGGAAGGGTTTGTCAGAGCCCGAAAAGTACCCGATTGATGATGGAATGTACTAATTTGTCTCTGAGAACAAATACTGGAATTATCCAGCGAAACCATAATAATCTCGGTCTGATATAACAAGGCTTATAATCTTGTCTTGTCTGATAGTATATTATCTGATAAGTCTGATAATAATTAATATCGAGATAAGTTAGATACTGGCGATAACTGATAGGTCTTATAATTTCGAGACATTGTCAGGTGAAATCTATAATGATAATAATCGATCGAAATAGAATCGAGCTGCAACACTTATTAGCAGGAATGTTTTATAAGCAATAGCTTATCTTAATCGTCTTTGTGATCCTTTAAAATCATAATCTGGCGAACCCAACAAGGGTTCACCTAACGTCAGTAGAAGCTCTGGATCTATCCGGATCTGGTCCGGTGCCGGTGGGTCAGAATCGACCGTTGGCACCTGGTTTAGGAGTGGGAAAACTTCTGGTTTATTCGTAACCTGATCGACCCGTATATCGGTCACTTCTAATTATATTTCCCCGATAGTCTGGTCTTAGTGACCTAAAAAAATTATTGGGGTAGTTATATTGTTCGTTATAATCGACTTATTTGTCATATAAATTAATATTATGTTACAAAAAATATTGAGGGTAGTAACTATCACGTTACGAAGATATTAAATAAGTTTCGTTATACACTCGCGGTGTATCCCAAATCCCAACATTGGTGCAAAATTTATTTAATAATAATAGTTACATACCGTCAGACATAATAAATTATAATCGTAGTTCTATATTTAGAACAAAAGGTGTGCGGGACGCGCATTGGTTGTTAACTGATAAGACTCGCAGTCAATGTAGTTATTAGCTCGAAATATTTTTGTATAAAATGGTAAAGATAATATTATAATAATTATGTAGTTCTATTTATAGAACAAAGAGCGCGGGGGAACGCGCGGTAGTTGCTCATTTTTATTTTTAAACATTGTCGGAGACTCCCAGTTAATCCATACTTTATGTTGATTTAAAGAATAACAATATATTTTAAATTTAACTAGTAATTAACTCGCAGTTAATCATCTCAAACCAGCCAACATATATTATAGTTCTATTTTTAGATATAACATCGTCAGAGACTCGCAGTCAATTCCGATGCATAAGAATTGCGTTTAGAGACTCGCAGTCAATCCACACATTATGGCGGTTTATAAAATAACTCGCAGTTGATTCAGACAAACCGGCCAATATATAGCTATTTTATAGAAAAGCTGAAAAAAAAAAACATCGTCAGAGACTCGCAGTCAATTCCGATGCATATAAATTGTGTTTAGAGACTCGCAGTCAATCCACACATTATGGCAGTTTATAAAATAACTTAATATAATTAAGTACTTGCAGTAATTAACTTGCACTTATTTCCCCCAATCGGACAAACGTATAGTTCTATTTATAGAATAGGTAAAACATCGTCAGAGACTCGCAGTCAATTCCGATGCATATAGATATAGATTGTGTAAAAGGACTCGCGGTCCAAACACACTGTACTTATTGACTCACAGTCGCAGTACATGCCGGTTAATTAAATAATTGCAGATGTTTCCCCCAATCCGGCAAACATATTATAGTTCTATAATAATTATTATATTTATAGAACAGATGAAGCATACATAATATTATAGATTGTGTATAAAGACTCTCAGTCCAAACACATTGTACGTTTATTGACTCGCGGTCGCAGTACATGCCGGTTAGTATTGAATATAATTGGCTCGTCTTGGCCTCGGTAGTGCCTGCCGTTTATTTAAGTATTTAATAGTACTTACATGTATTTTCTTGTTACACGATAAAATAACACTGATTTTAATTACAACACTGACTCAATCATCTTAAAAAAATAACCAATTTTCGTCTGAGCGCTGCGCTTTGGCATGGTTACTTAGTATACGTGCACGCGTTGCCTCGCGTTAACAAAGAATGAGGCGCGTCGAAGAGCGAGTGGCCGGGATGGGAAGTTATTTTTTCAACTACCTACATACGTCTTTAAAAAACGCGATTGCCTAGCAGATAGACAAAGGACTACTTGGTTAATATATCGAAGAATGAAGCGAAGAAATATAATCACAATCTTTGTCAGTATACTCCTTGCCCCGGCCGAGCCGTCTTTTGATTGACTAGGAAAATTTACTTGTTTATAATATTAAGATTGTGGTAACACTTAACACAATAAGCTAAAAAGTATTTCGTTTATCGTTTAATAGAATTTTTTCGTTTATCGTTTATTAGACCCTTTACTAATAAAATACTATGTGAACAGTCGAGACGTTATAGTATACAATAACTTGTCTGATATGTTAGAAAATTGGCATGACAAACAAGGACTTTACTTCGTACAACGTCTCAATACACAATGTGGATATTATAAGTAAAAAGGAATATTTACAATGTAATGCCTACAAAAAAATACTACATTCAATATCCCAAGAAGAAAAAATACAGTTTGAAATTCAACAGTATCAGTGTGGTAGCCACGCGACAAGTAAGTTTTCCTCGCGAACCAAGTCCGAAGATTATCAAGAATATAAAATATGAATAGATCAAAATAATATAATTATTATAAAACACAAATAAATTTATTCCATTGCATCATACCATGTCGTAGTTGGCAAAAACTTCATGAATCTTAGACAAGTAAAACGCAAATAATACTTCTATTTTTTACTCTCACAGCGATGTGCACGATGCGCCACTATTCTGAAAGAATTTTTCCTTGGGGCATGAATTTAATCTCAGAATTTGGAGTGTCAGATTTGTAAGTAGAACCGTCACTTCCAAAGTGTTTTAATTCGTCACGTTTTACGCTGTGGCATAATAACATTAGTTCTGGTTCCGTAGAACATTTTTTTTTATCATTGAATCAACAAAACTTGGTTGACTACGGAACCCTAAAACGGAACCCTAACCAGTTGATTTTTTGTGAATTGATAGGTTTATAGTTAAATAATTTAAGAGTAACATTGTTCTACAAATAGAACAATTCATGTTTTAGGACCATCAAATCAAAGTATTAAATCTTTCTATCTCTGTTAGCTACCACTTTCAAGATTTTTCGCAAATAAAATTGTTGTTCGTCTCATCAAAATGGAGCTACTCATAAAAAATTTACTAATTTGATAGTAATAAAAAAATAGTTCTACGGAACCCGGACAGATAGATAATACATCTATACATAATATAATAAAACTGTAGAAATGAAAATTCTGTACATTAAAGATATTTAAAAAATAATAAAAGGGGTGTCACTACATCGCTATAGAAGCCAAAAATGTGGTTAGTTTTTTGTCTGTCTGTCTGTTTGTCTGTTTGTGTGTTTGTCTGTCTGTCTATCTGTATGTTCGTTCCACTATCACACGAAAACTACTCCGATTTGAATGCGGTTTTCGCAGATATAAATTTGTCTTCTTCCAACTTAACATTTGGTGTATAAAAAATTTTCCCCCCACCCGTCTAAGGGGACAAAAGAGGGGTCAGATTTTGTATCAAACTTTTTTCTTTAACACGAAAACTACTGATCCGATTTGCATACGGTTTTCGCAGATATATTTGTCTTCTTCTAACTCAACATCTGGTGTATAAAAATCCCCCCTCCCACCCCTCTAAGGGGATCAAAGAGGAGGTCAGATTTTGTATCAACTGATGAAGTAGAAAATATACTTTAAATGGCAAAACAACGTTGCCGGGAAAGCTAGTATAAAAGTCGCAACTCCGTTGCGCCATTTTCCAGGATAAAAATAATTATAAAACTTGATACAAAAAATAATTATAATTATTTTTTGTATCAAGTTTGATTAATTTTAAACTTTGATTTAACGTATAATCTAAATCAATTGCCTGAAATCTATGTAAACTCAGCAACTATGCCATCAGTGGTTTGGGAAAGGGTCCGGTGGCTTTAACACAGGTTATACTGTAACCTAGCTAAGCTGCCGGTTGCGATCTTAACATAACTATTAATATAAAAACCATTGTAAAATCAAATAATTAGCAAATGTTGTAATCGTCTGTCTAGATTAAGGTTTTTATGTATCGAGCTGAATAAAGATTATTATTATTATTTGAAAAAAAAAAAAAAAAAAAAGTAGATTGTACTAGGTCCTTTCCCGGGACTCAAAGTATCTCCATACTAAACTCCAGAAAACCAAAAACAGCTCAGCGCGAGCGCGTAGAACAGAACGACAGACACACTTTCGCATTTTGAATATTAGTATGGATGTATTTAAATAGAGACTGCCTGTGTAGTGTAGCTTCCAATGGGCACAATAGTATATAATTCTGTCTACTCTGCAATGGGTACAAAAATTGACATAAAAGTAATAAAAGTCTCAACTTTTGGTGTATTTCTTCTCTACAGTGGCTGGCATTTTGCTATTTAAAAAGCTATAATATAAATCATTATCATATTAATTTAATTTTAATAATTTTTCTTATACTTACTTGTAATTAATGCAGAAAATTAATTTTCCGCATCCATCGAGGAGAAAAATATATTAGTATACGCACCATGGGCAGTAAATAAGAAAGCCTCAAATCTGAGACATTTCTTATTTTCCTGCCCTAGGTGCGTAATGTATATATTCTTTGTAAATGTTACTTGTGTGAAACTGATAAACATGACTCTAAAACAGATGCCTTTTAAGTGAAATGTAGTAGGCACTATCATAAAATTATTGTTGTCTTATATTTTCAAATTTTGATTTGTTGCACAAGCAACCATAAGTCATACCCACGTTAATGGACTAACAAAGTTGTGAATTTCCCCGTACAATACGGATTAGTACGGCTGTTCTGTTAAGCTGTCAGTTTATGCACTAAACGCTCACAAAGAAGCTAACTCGATTATACTGAAACAATCTGGAAATAGCACGTGCACTGCACTGAATTCGCAAATGAATTCTGATACGTGAAACAGTTTACGATCTACTATAGTTTGTGGTGATTTCTTATTTTATTACGATGGCGGATTTCTTTCAAAACAGGTAAGATTAACTCAGGAGGATCTTTCCTCGTAGCTCGGCGAGAAATAAGGTGTGCAAGATGGTCTTTTCATATAATAAGGGGCCATCCATTTGTTACGTCATACGTGTGATGTTCTAACTTCTAGGGGGGAGAGGGTCAAGCTAAATCTTTCCAAATCTCACTTTTGGCGTGTTAAAAATCCTCAAAAATTCCTCACGCAATTAATGGACGCTCCCTAATCTGATGCAACACGCATCATCCTTCTTGTCAGAATATTAATAGCCTAAATTGTTATAACTCAAAACCAAAAGGAACAACTATTATGCTATACAAGAATCGAACCTACGACCACCCTAGCGACTCTTTTAACTGGAACAAGCTACATTTGATGATGATGAAGTAAAGTTGTGAAAAATAAAGCACATCGGCTTTGTAGAGAGCCGACAAGGGGGATTATAAGTTGCAGTTACACTGTCATAATGAATGCGGACGGGATTACCTCCGCAGCCAATTACATAAAAGTTGTCTGACGTCCGGAATCCCGCGATACATTATCCGATATTACGTGCTAAGCTCGTATTGTGTCAACCGCTAACAGATTTAATTATATCCGAGCAGGAATTGATTATGAATTTGGAAATGAATTAGGTAAAAACGAAATTTAAAAAAGCTATTCCCGATTGCTGTCAAAATTTTGATGAGAATAAAATTAATATTTAGTCCGGCCGCACATTGTACGACATTTCTGATCAGAAATAGTTGAACGTTCGCGCTGTCTCTTACATTTTGTACTAATCCGAGTGAGCTCGAACGGCGGAAGGATATCTCGGATAGTGTTCGGGGTGGCGATCCGGCGGAGTTCAACTGTTTCTGATCAGAATTCGGACAATGTGCTGCCGGGCTTAAAGGACAGCAACGCACTTGTGACTAGTAATCACTACCTATTTAGAATTGCAATCTAAAAATTGCAGCTCACGTTGCGTCTCCTTTCGGTGTAACATGAAGGTTGAGCATAAGTGTGATCTATGAAATCGTAAAATTAACGAATGTGAAATGTGTGTAGTGTTATTTTTTAAATACTTTCATTAACATAGATATAATTTTGAGTTCATAAAGTTTATGTTTATGTTAATGTTTTGAATATAAACATCATTTACTAAGCTCAAAAGTACCACAGCGCCCTCAGCAGCGAGCACACAGCAACAAACATAATCACGTGTATATTTGCGAACCCCGTGCTGCACGTAAGTTGTGCAATATGCGTTTAAACACAAAAGCAAATATTATACGATAGTGTATCGCCCGCTCGCAGTTCCCAGTAGAAATAACTGGCCGTAAAAGCTTTTTCCGTCGACATTTTTATATTGCACACATCCGCCCTGTATTGTGCTCAGAAATAATGCACAATCATTTTATCACATCCAATGTACAATTGAAAAATGATCATTTTGTTTATTTTGTTTCCACAATACGGAACCAAAATAAATATTTGGGTTCTTTTATTTTTATCATTGTTTGTGCTGCGAACAAGATTTTTATTTTGTAAGGTGGTCAAAACACGTGACTCATGGATGATTTTCTCTCTTTTACAATTTTCAAGGTTTCCTCCCATCATCACATAATTACTTGAAACGACAATGCGACATATGTACTACAACAATATTATGTTAAATATCTGGACAACGCAACGGAGCAAGGTCACTCTTAGTACGTATAATATTATTATAAGTACTCCAAATTTTCAGATAATGAATCTGTGGTACACAAAATATCGTTTGGTATTTTTTAATAATTTGGGTAAAACTGACAAAATGTTCTGTTTATTTTTTCTATGCTCCGGCGAAAAAAAAATGGCTTCATCATTCACTACGGCATCCCGTACTTCCTGGACACTTGAAATTTATGGAGGTTGCTTTCGTACAATGGAGATAAAAAGTAGTCACGCGAAACACATCTTACGTGGTCCGGCAAAAACACGCCATTGTGTCCACGCTACAAAGTATTATGAACTTGAATACTAAATCACAAATTAAATTAAAACAAACGCTGCGACCCTTAATTATAATAATACTTTAATTTATCTACTTGGGCAAATATATTATATAGAGCAGGGGTTCCCAATCTTTTTCAGCCTGCGGCGCACTTACAAGTCGATATTTTGTCACGGCTACTCTACCTAGTTATTACAAAAATATACAAAAATATACACTTTTAATAATTATAGTAATTAGGTTAAGCAAGTAAATAATAATAAACAAATATTTGATCATCTGCCTGCTAATGTGTAATAATTCATATTAATTATAATAATTATGAATTATTTTTATTATTATAAAATCGTAATTTGCGGATAATGATGGAGGATCGACTCACGACGCCCCTCTTGCCTTTCCACGGCGCACCAGAGCGCCGTGTGCGTCGCACAGTTTGGGAACCCCTGATATAGAGGTATAATACATATTATTACCTATATAAAAAGAAAATACGACGTGCATTTATCATTGCTCAATAACGGTGTGCACTGTGCAATATGCATGAAACATATTTTACTGTCAACTTATTATGCCCCTCAAAGAAGAATGGGCAAAAATGTATGGGAAGGGTACCCACTACCAATAACTGCCTGAGGTAGGCGGTCTGAATTGACCCTTAGATTTTAGTTGAAGCCAGTAATTCGAAACATTTTGATATTTTTCCAGACATTTTCTTCACTTGTTAATTAAGTATCCACGTCTCAATAATGCAATAGGATCTAAGTTTTAAATCTGCGAGTAAATCCTTGCTACGTGCTTCTGTATAATCGCCCGGATAAAGAAGCGTGCTCATCTCTTCGCTGCAAGTTTACTAGATATCATATCATAATACTTTGCAATTTTACGTATTGGAATACTCTGGGATTGCTGCTTTTATTGTTTTAGTTCTGAGATTATCCCAATGGAGAAAATCTTTAGGGTTTTGTAGTTCATGTCTCGTAACCCTGCAGCTAACGTGATTGTGTTATATTTTAACTGAAAGATGCCATTCATGATCCACATAATATAATATTATAACGTTCCACAAAATATTTTTTCTATATCACACTTTTTGGTTACATTTAGAATAAATTTATCATCCCCTTACTATTATAATATGGATGAGACCAAATAAATTTTAAAGCATTAAAATATTATAGTACGGGAGCCCTAGAACCAATTTTTATTTTTATTACTATCAAGCAAATGTTTATATAAGTAGCTTCATTTTGATAAAACGAACAACATTTTTATTTGAGAAAAATCTTGAAAGTGGTAGCTAACAGAAATAGAAATGATTTCATACTTTGACTTGATGGTCCTAAAATATGGATTGTTCTATTTGTAGGACAATGTTATTCTTAAATTATATTATAACTATTAACCTACCAATATACAGAAAATCTGCTGGTTAGTGTTCCGTTTTAGGGCTCCGTAGTCAATCAAGTTTTGTTGATTACAGAACCCTATAAGGGAACCTTAACGAGCAGATTTTTTGTATATTAATAGATTAATAGTCATAATATAATTCAAGAGTAACGTTGTCCTACAAATAAAACAGTCCATATTTTAGGACCATCAATTCAAATTATGAAATCATTTCTATCTCTGTTAGGGTACTTTCGAGATTTTTCGCGAATAAAAATGTTGTTCGTCTTATCAAAATGAAGCTACTCATAAAACATTGGCTAGTAATAAAAAAAATGTTATAGGGCTCCCGTACTATTGATTTTTTCATGATGTTTGGAGATGTTTTCATTGATTTCAGTAAAAGACGTCATCAGAATATCGATAAAGCAACAGTTGCTGGTGCCTCGCAACGTAAACCCGAAACGATACAACTTATTTCAGGGGATTTATTCCTTTCTCTCTCAGTGATAAATGAATGTTAATTCTTTTTCGGGCGTGTGGATAAATGAATGAACTCACTAACTCACTAACGAGCGCGGTTGTGATCACTCACAATTAGTGACCACGTAACGACCACGGTCTATTTACGTTTATTATTATTACCAGTCAGTAATGTAGTTTTTAAACCGAGCGTGCGCTTAAAATATAATATATATTTTTGCTAATGGCGCAATAAAGCGAAATTCAAGTTTATTTATTTGTCTTTTCATAAATATTTTTTTCTTTTTTAGTGTGCTTAAGATCTTGTAGGCTAATTGCCTCATTTTCTGATAAGAAAGGTGATATCCATGCGTTGGACAGGCTTGTGAAAAATCATTTCTGCACATGATTTCATTTCACTGATTACTCGACAGTCAGGGTAATGAGAATAAATTAAGAGAAAGTACTGTTCTGTGCTGCGCGCACATTTGGGCACTATAAAATCTCTCCTGCGTAGCTGGTCTGATTTTAACAACACCATGCTTTTGTTTCAGCCTCCAATTTCGATGTGGGGAGGCATTACTATGATTGGTACACACGCAGTCGGTTTATTTAGTACCAAAACCTATTTTAAGAAAGAAATTAATATATTTAGCTGGTGATATTGTATGTTATACAGATTCAGGAACATTATTTGGCCCGTTAAAATATCACACAACTATGATGTAGCGCATTGTTTAAACTACGTTTTGTAATAGTAATTAATTTCATAGGAAGCTATTAGGTTGGGCGTACCCTCATCAAAAGAAAGTATAATAGTTGGGTAGAGCCGTCATAAGAGTTGTATTTTCCCTCCTATTTTAACGAACATCATCATAATATCATATTAATATTATTGATTAAGAAAGAAATATTTCGAGAAAAGGTAGGTAGTGCCCGTGCGCGCTTCGCTTGGCTCATTTTGGCGGGGGCACCTCCCGTGCCCCCAGATATATTTTTTGTCTACCTAAGTTATTTTCTTAAGAAAAAGCCACTCTTCATAAGGTTGTCTTGTGTAGAAATCCTTAGAAATTCAATAGATCTCTCGTTCAAGCTTATAGCTGATAGCGACTTCAAAATTAAGAATATTGAATAGAGAAAGTACAAATTTATTCTATGTTGAAGTGACTGTAATTTATTTTGTTAAAAATAATTATTAAGTTAATGCTATCACCCTAGGATTAGATAAGTCAACACCGCTAACTGAGCTGCCGCAGATATCGCCCCCGTAGGCGGGTCCGGTGGCCCAGCAGCGTAGCGGAGGAAGGAGGCACCGGTGGGTTTTAGTGGGTAAACCCGGGTGTTCCTTCGTAGCACCTAGGGAGTCCCACATATCCCGGCGGCCTTTCCCCCGGGCTGCCGGGAATGCGTAATTAATGCATTTCCCACCGTGAAAAAAAAAAGATTAAGTAGATAAGTCAAAAAATATAAAAAGCGAAAATCTTTACAGCGCATACACATTTTTATTCATTAGAACAAAATATACTTACTGCCATCTGCCGCAATGTAATTTAAACTCGAATTGTTAGCTGTAGTTAAGGTCTTAAATTATTTCGCATTCTGTACCTACATGTGTAATTGTAATGTTTGTTAGTGAGGCTTCCGTTAATGTTCTTTGTAAAGGTAACAAATAACGTCTAATCACAGTACAGACCGACCGCTATTTGTTCAGCCGAAGAAATATTGCACTCCACACTATTATGACCGTAGACGTAGGTACGATTACGTAGAAATGTTTTGTCAACATCATTTATTATCTTCTGCTTATTACCAGTGTTTAGGCACAAAAATGCATGTTATTATCTCTTTTTTTATGCGCGAGAGTTTTTATAATATTAAATAGTAAAGACATGGGATGGATGCAAGGCCTGAAAAGGCACTATAATAAGTATAGTAAATACAGTTTTGACCGCAAATATTTTTTAAGATGATTCTTCAAGTCCGGTCCTCAATGCTACCTAAAAATAACCTCCTCCTTTTTGGATATCGGTTAAAAACAGCTCCTTTGGCACTTTGAAATATGTAGTTGCAAACTATACAAGTAGGTATGTATGTAATTAGCTTAGTATAAAGTTATATACTATATACTATGTGTAATATAATGCTCTTCCCACTATCGACATCGGCATATTATTGGAATTAGCGGTTCACCTGAGTCTGCCTCGACTTTGAAATAGCTGATTGATGGGTATTAACCAAGTGAGTCCTAGTGAAATGGAAAATTTCTGGATCCCTTAGCACTTGATAACTCGATGAAATGGAAATAACGTGATCCTTCGCCGACTACTTGCGGTAGGTACTAAACAATTATAAATTATGTATCTTTAAGTCGTGACTACATATTTCTGCCGCTTGCGATTGAAACCTTAGGCCCATGGGGGGATGACATGAAAAAGTTCTTTAATTTTATATCATCACGCCTCATAGAACGCACGGGTGACCAGAGGGCTGGGGCGTATTTTGGCCAGCGACTAAGCCTAGCTTTACAGCGGGTCAATGTCGCTAGCATTCTGGGCACCCTCCCTAAAGGCAGCAGTCTGGACGACAATCTTTTTTTATATTTAAACTGTTTTTATTTCAATTTACTTATTATTATACTAGTTTTTAATACATTTTAGTGTTTATTGTATTTGTTTAGCAGTTACATGTGTACTTAATTTGAACTCGTGTTGTTTATTAAATAAAATTATATTTAAATTATAAAATATATGCCTGCTTTGTACAAAAAATAAAGTCTTTTACTTTATCCTCTAACTAATAAATAGGTTCACACTATGTCATGCACTATCAGAGAATTTGAGTCATAGGTAGATGTCCGACCTACGTAATTTGTTCGCGTTATGTCAAATCCAGCCGACAGATCACAGCCCTTGAACTCACATAATAATATTATCCCGACCAAATAACGTAGGTCCGCCAACTGCCTATAAATCAATTTCTTCGATGGTACAAACGAAGCTCCGCAATTATTGAATGACATGTTAAAAGCTTCACAGTCCACAGATAATAATTATGGTCAAAACGTAACAAAACTAAGAGTGTATTTTTATTTAATAAGTTTTGTCCTCTTTTAGAATAATAGGCAATAAAATAATGTTAAGTACACTAAGTTGGCAGACGATGTAAAATGAACAGTCGCTTCGTAGTGACTCCAGTAAAAGTTCAATCGTACTTTAAACGAGTTAATCCGCTTTTAATAAGTGTTGATGCCCGCTCACTGCGGCGGGATCTCATTCCTTCCGTCAGCTTCGACTTAATCATCTTTGCACTATTGTCAAAGTTTCACTAATCGAATTCGACTCTCTATTTGGCTTTTGTACATCTACTTTATACTCTTCAACAAATGCATCGTATATAAAACACGAATAGCCGAATTATATACGTTTCTCCGTACGGATGTTACGGCTACCTCGATTTTGATGCTCACTCACCGGGAGCATTTGCTTGTAATGTAACATTATGGATTCAACTTTGAGCGTTCCATAGCAAGTTGACTTCACTGTCACGAGCATTGATGTTACAAGTTATTATTATTATTATTGGCCCACTGTGTCCCACTGCTGGGTAAAGGCCTCCCCTCTTTTCTTCCACAATTCGCGGTCTTGTGCTGTTACAGGCCACTCTTTGTCGAACGCATCCAGTTCGTCGCGCCACCTTTTTTTGGGTCGGCCTCTATTACGCCGACCAGTCGGTAGCCACTCCGAGACTAGATGCGCCCACCGGTCCGGGTGCATGCGGGAGATGTGCCCTGCCCAGCTCCACTTTAGGCTAGCTGCCTTCCTGCCTACGTCAACGATCTTCGTTTGGGAACGTATGTGGTATTTCGGACGCGGTCGATCCTTTTTACACCTAAGATGCTGCGTTCCATAGCTCGTTGGCAGACTCCGAGTCGGGACTTCTGTGAAACTGTCAAAGACCATGATTGGGCGCCGTAGGTCAGAATAGGCAAGATACACATGTCCACGAGCTTACGTTTTAGGCAAAGTGGGAGGTTCCCTTTCATAAGATCTTTCATAGACCAAAAACTTTTCCTTGCTTTTTCAATGCGTTGGTCTACTTCCTTATCTTGCCTGTTCTTGAAAGATGTAATTTGGCCTAAGTAAACGTACTCGTCGACATAGATGTTTGTGACATGACGATGTTACAAGTTGTAACAAGATAATATTACACATTGTATCATTACGAGGTGCGCATTGTAATGCTCGGCTCTCCTCCCTCACTGATGTAATGCTCGACTCTGTACCGTTCATTACAAGCGAATGCTCCCGGCGAGGGAGCATCAAGCGAGCGAAGCCGTAACATATCCCTACAGAAAAACGTATAATTCCGCACAAATATAATAAAACAAGAAACATTTCAATACTTTTTACTACGTGAATTTAAATACAGTGTAATCCGGATATTTTTACAGCACCCGTCAGATATAAAGGTTTATTTACATTGACTAAACAATTTGTTTTATACATCATAAAATAACAGCGATTGAGTTAATCCTCGTTGAATCGTTTTTACGATTTCCCCAATTTCTGTTAGGGTTTATTTCACCCGCCGGTATCGTCTCCGCAGAATTGTTTCTCGTAACGCTCGGGTGTAGAAAAGATTTGATTGCCAATCTGCACGTCAGTGCTTTATTATGTTTCAATTATTCGGATTAGAAATACCTTTATGTTTATAAAAATACTGATTAAATTAAAGATTCATTGAATTTTCTAATTATATTGCACAATTAATATGTTTTGGTGCGAGGGATGGGGCAGTGGATGCAAAGATGTCAATCATTATACGCCGACGTTAGCTTTCATGTCGGCTCCATACCAGTCTTGGATGACATTGACAAGAGGCCGTAGATAAGAAACACTCTTTCTACCCTTTTCTACTGCCAATTCATAATATGGCGGTTCTAGTTCTAGTCTGGCCACGCGATAAGAAATCCTTGTAACTCAGTAAGTCCGTCTATATTTTTGTTTACAAAAACATTGAATTGGACCTAAACAGCGTGATGGAACACGTTCGTAGGATCAGATCGCACCGAACGGTTATTGAGTACATTTTTGAGATAACACTTGCCACGCGGGATCATTTCCGTTCTGTCAATCACTCTCCGCCCGCCCTGCGCCCTCCCCCGCCCGCCCTGTCCGGCTTGACGCTAATGAGCTCCGAACTCACTAACCATCATATTAGAAACAAATTATATGTTCTACGTAAAAAATGAAGGCCACTCAGAGTTAAACTCCCTAATATTGTGTATTCGTAATATTCATACTTATAATAGTGTAATTAAATTCGTTATCATCATAAAAGTAGTAAGTAAATAATATTATACCTACCTTCGTATGACATACTATTTTAGAGCAAGTAACAAGAGAAGTGAATACTTACTAAAATTACTTACTCAACACTAAACAATATTTTAATTATCTTAATATAATCGAAGTGCTGAAGATCTAGCCATTAAGTTTAAATATAGTCCATCAAGAAAAAATATAGTCAGTGTAAAAGAAAAACTAGCGGATTTTCCCGTCGCGTCGGCCGGGCGTTTCAATTTCACGGAGCGTTTGTCCGACGTCAAAGATGCCCAAAGGTGTAATTTTATTACATACAAGGAGGGATCATCTCACGGAAGAGGCGGTATATGCGTATTTTTAAAGCGGAATATTCGTATACTTTTCGATGAAAAGTAGATGTGGAAATTGTGGAAAAAATGTTTTGTACAGCATGATTTCGGAAATTTGAGGTCTCCAAAACTGTAATATAATATGCATTGTGCTGTGTGCACATGTACCTATATCAAATATACCTAGTATTGGAATCCTTTTATACCCTGTAAAGAAAACAGACACTCATAGTCAACGTAAGCTATAAATATAAATATACTGTATTAGTATTTTCCTAAGTTTCTTGTCAAGTTGCTGCTACGAAGTTACGAAGATTTTAATAGAACGTAAGACACAATGCAATATGTCAAACTTTGCAGTTTCGAATAAAGTTTCGAAGCATAACTAAGTTCACACAAGGTAGTCGATAAGTAGCTTAAATCTTGCGCTCGCCTGCTGGAGCTGCCGACGGAGCATTTTATACCCTAATGGATATAAGCGGAACAAACGTAGCCAAAATAAAGTCAAATAAGTCCGCCCGTAAACTTCGTGTCACGTCTTAAAATACAAAAATGTGTGAAAATATCGGCGGGGAAGCGCCCGGGTACACAATTGTACTTCATCGTGGCAGTGTTTGAGTGCAAAGGCGTGTCGGGCCGGAGCCGGCCGCCGTGAAAATTCACCGCGCGCCGGAAAATATGGCGCTGATGGAACCTTAATGTTTCCGACTTGGCCGGCTACTTGCGGTCAGCCGCGACAGCCTTCGAAGTGCTATTAGACTCACCACATACACTACATCGCCATTTTGTCTAGAAACAACTTAACGTCCGTGTTTTTATCTAGCCCCTTTTTGTAATGGTTTTATTATCGCGCACGTATTTTATTTTACTAAAGTCTAACGGCCGCTCTCAAAGATATTTTAAGGATGACTTAGCTTTGATTGAATGAAATAAAGATGGATAGTGATGAAGTTTAGATCAAAACCTCAGTTAAATTAAAATTAAGAAACCGTAGAAACGCCTTAAGTGCGTCTGTTATTGCTCAAAAAATTATGATCGATAATTAATTACCATAAAAACTCATCTGTTAAAATACACATTAATTTTTTTCTATAAATATAATTATAGACGCAATTTCCCATAATCCTACAAAATAAAATTTTATAAAAGCTATCTAATATCCTTTCTTGGAACACAAAATATCTTTAGGCATAATTTCATCCAAGTCCAGCGCTTGAAGCGTAAAGAGGTAATAAATAGAGATTCAAACTTCAATCATAAAGTATATGTGCCACCCTAGTAATTATAAAGTTTTTATCTCACTTAAACAAATCGTCTGGTAATGAATACGCGCGATCTATCAGAATTAGAACCTCGCATGTCGCCGGATGATCGATGCGCGGAAATGAACTCGATATTTTCTGAGAGCGTGTGATGCGGGAATCGGCACTTCATCACAACATGTCATCACACTATCATATGATATCGGTACATGATTTCACAAGTATAACAGTTACACAAGTATAATATATCTACGATGTGGCAGACATAGAGAAGTCAACGTTAGAAAATACAACATTTTATTTAATAATAGCCGGTTTCACTACTTCCTGATAAAGTGCCGAATAGGCTATTCATAACTTTTTTGACAGACTCTCCATACTCGATCTGTCAAGTTAATTGGTGGATAGCCTTATCAAGAAGTGGTGAAACAGGCCCTTAGTCTACTATTACTTAGTTACACTAGTTCACGGACGTGGTAGAAACCAAAATGTGTTTTGACTGGTACACATTTGCACTAAGGGCCTGTTTCATCACTTCCTGATAAGTGCCGGATAGCCTATCCGCCACTTATCTACACAATAATTAATGAAGTATGGAGAATCTGTCAAAAAGATGTGGATAGCCTATCCGTCACTTTATCAGGAAGTGGTGAAAAAGGCCTTTCCTGATAAATGCCGGATAGGCTATCCACCACTTAACTTGACAGATGAAGTATGGAGAATCTGTCAAAAAAGTTGTGGATAGCCTATCCGGCACCTTATCAGGAAGTGGTGAAACAGGCCCTAAGTATTGTGTCATTTACTTTAGGATAATATGCAAGGCTCAATCCAAAGGAATGCAAAAGATATTTAAAACATTTATTTCTCCCACATAACGTAAATAGTACAAGATAATGCTTTTTCTTTCCATGCACTCATCCGCTCAGAATAATTTATTACAAAGAGGATTTAAAAAACACGCGTCGTGCAGAGCAGGCGCCTTAGCGTAAGACTTTAAGAATGTGTGAGAATTATTCCATATGATTTTTTTTTCTTTCCGTGTGTGTTTTAGGAATTTTGTTCGCTGTTCGCGAGGACTATTTTTATTTAAAGTGCCTTTTGCCTAAATGATATTAAAATTATTAAAAGTTTGTGAATCTTGTAAACGTTGATGTTGTGGATTGTTGATCAGTGAATGCTGATCAATATTCCAAATATTCTACTTTGGAGTTTTGACTTTTGACCTATCAGAGCATGGTTTTGTAGTTTTAAAACAAACTGACTGACTTTATTAATCCTAACGAAGCTGTTTAATAATAAGTATTAAGGCCTGTTTCACAACATTTTTGATAGATTCTCCATACTCGATCTGCCAAGTTAATTGGTGGATAGCCTATTCGGCACTTAATATTCGGAAGTGGTGAAACAGGCCCTTAATGTTGTATTAAAATGCCTACTTGAAAGACATAGTTACATATTAATATTAAGCGCAATTATGGTGGTCATGGCTTATCTTGCACTTGTGATCAACAGAGCAATTACATCGATATTGTATTTTATTAATATTAGTCTATCGATTGTGTCGGTTGTGAAGTAGCTATTATTTGCGGAGCTCTCGGCGATTCAATCGCGCCCGATCGCGACGATGCATCGTGTTTACTAAAGGCTCCACGGCTCATGTCGATTGCCAATCAAAAGGAACGCGAGGCAGCCATTTGCCGCAATCGTAACCGCGTATAATAATGCTCTAGTAATTACGATTGTATTGTTACACTTTCAATACGCATATAAGCGAAATGTATGCACTTTCAATACGTGGAAAATCTTCGTCCCGCTGTAAAGGCTTATTACTGCGTCGATTTTCTGAAGAGTGTTTTTGATACCGATACATCTATATGTATATATAAAACTCAAAGGTGACTGACTGACATGGTGATCTATCAACGCACAGCCCAAACCACTGGACGGATCGGGCTGTTTGGCATGCAGGTAGATGTTATGACGTAGGCATCCGCTAAGAAAGGATTTTGATAAATTCTCACCCCAAGTGGTTCAAATAAGGGATGAAAGTTTGTATATAATAATACTTCGAATCCACGGGCAAAAGCTCGTATTAACATATAAGTGGATAATTTGATATCAATTTAATTTTATTATTATTTTAGATTTGGAAACAACAGCTTGGACAAGAATTATATTACCATTTATTTATTTCAGGACATTTTCGAGCAGCAACCCATAATAAATTCCTTTTCAATTAATATTTTTTGAATTATAACTCGGGTTAAGGATCAATTAATTAAAAAAGGTACAGGGACGTAAACAAACTACATCCCTGAGGATTGAGCGAGTGCGACTAGAGTAATTGGCTTGCATCGCGGCGGGCGACGGGCGGCGCGGGGCGGAGCCATAATTACGTGGCTTGCTTCGTGAAAATTTAATTTTTATAATGCGTATCACCTGCACGTTTATTAGCTCTTGTAATTATTGATCTAAATTTTCGACGCGTTTTTGTTCCCTAAACATTTTTTAAAAATGTTTTCACTTGGCCGGCCGACATTGTACAATGTGCCTAGATTGTATGTTATATTTCTATTTCCAAAAATTTGGTATTAAGTATCATGGAAACGTCATATTATCCATTAAAATCTGTTCAAAATAAGCATAAAATCCCCTTTTAGCAACTCTAGTTTTAAATCGCTATGATAACATCGTACCTATTTGAAAAAATATAGAACCTTATCGCTTTGAAATGAAAGCTACTAATAACGTTCAATGAAGCTTTAAAGCTCTCAATCGGGGCCAAATTAAAAATAGCATGAAATAGTTTTCAAAACTAAAAACAAGTGCGGTGATATTTCCATTCAAATATTTGATAGCTTTTCGACATGTTGTTTCAGTGGTTAAAAAAGCAATTATACGGATTCCCACCGAGCGCAGCGATTCCGATATTCGGTCATCGGTCAACTATTCTCGTGCACCGCATGCAATCCGGCACCGCATATATGGCGGCCCGTAGAGCGGGCCGGGTATTTAATTGCATATAAATGTATTAATAATTGAGAATTATACAAAAACGCGTTCAGGATTTTTCAGCGGGTTGAGCCAAGATCTTTTCGTTTTAGCTTCGTTTTAGATCGCCGATCAAAATGTATAGAATTAATATGACGCTGACGTTCGGCTCGTCTTATGTCTATTCCATACAATATTTTGATCGGCGATTCTATAACGAAGCGAAAACTAAAAGATCTTGGTTCACCCCGCAGGTCTTTTTAACAATGTAAGCAACCCTCTTTCTATTATAATATATAATAACAATTTTCATTAAGAAAAAGGTTTTCAATAGCTTGTGCGTTTTTGCATATTATGAAATCTTACAATATGTCTTCTGTCCCCTGCCCCTCACCATTGTTCGCCGACTTACTCCGGTAAACATCATGAAAGTTAGAAATATATACCGCCCGCTCCGGTTTCCTATAATCTCAATAACCACATTAATGATAAAATATCAGGTGAGGAACTGGAGAGCGTTGTGCGGCCTCTGCTCCTGGACTATAAATCCCCGATACTGCCCTCTGCGGTGCTCGCCTAACTACACCCATTTATTTGCACCGCCCCTGATTACGCTACGAAATACAACGATACTAATATTATTGATTTTATAATCCTGTACCACACTAGTAGTCAGGGTGCCCTAGAACAATTTTTTTTGTGATTACTAACAAGCTAATTTTTTTGTGAGTAGCTACATTTTGATAAGACGAACAACATTTTTATTTTCGAAAAATCTTGAAAGTGGTAGCTAACAGAGATAGAAAGGATTTCATACTTTGACTTGATGGTGCTAAAATATGGATTGTTTTATTTGTAGGACAAGGTTACTCTTAAATAATATAACTATTAACCTACCAATATACAAAAAATCACCTGGTTAGGGTTCCGTTTTAGGGTACAGTAATCAACCAAGTTTTGTAGATTACAGAATCAAAGTGTATGTCTTATCAAAATGTAGCTACTCACAAAAAATTAGCTTGTTAGTAATCACAAAAAAATTTGTTCTAGGGCATCCGTGCTATAGGTGCTAGGAAAGTTTAAAATATTTTTGGTTATTATGATTTGACGTGCTCTGTTTTGCACAAGAAAAAAAAAGCGGCCAAGTGCGAGTTGGACTCGCCCATGGAGGGTTCCGCAGCAGCAATAAGGTTTGTTTTTATGAAATTAAAATATTTTTGATTTATTTTTATATTTCAGTCGATTTAATGAAATTTAGATTAAGGTTTACTATTTATGACGTATAAAAAAAACTACTGGCTAGATCTCGTTCAAACCAATTTTCATTGGTAGTTTTTATAGTAGTCTACATCATATATTTTTTTTAGAATTATCATGCCTCTACTTTAGAAATTAGAGGGGGGGGACACACATTTTTCCACTTTGGAAGAGTCTCTCTCGCAAACTATTCAGGTTAGAAAAAAATGATATGAAAAACCTCAACATGATTTTTAGAGACCTATCCATAGATACCCCACACGCATAGGTTAGATGAAAAAAAAATTTTTTGTTTCAGTTGTACTTTACTATTTATGACGTATAAAAAAAACTACTGGCTAGATCTCGTTCAAACCAATTTTCGTTGGTAGTTTTTATAGTAATCTACATCATATATATTTTTTTTAGAATTATCATGCCTCTACTTTAGAAATTAGAGGGGGGGGGGGACACACGTTTTTCCACTTTGGAAGAGTCTCTCTCGCAAACTATTCAGGTTAGAAAAAAATGATGTGAGAAACCTCAATATGATTTTTGGAGACCTATCCATAGATACCCCACACGCATAGGTTAGATAAAAAAAAAATTTTTTTGTTTCAGTTGTACCTATGGGGACCCCTAAAATTTTTAATATTTTTTCCATTTTTGCATCAAAATCTTAATGCGGTTTACAGACTACATCTGCTTACCAAGTTTCAATAGTATAGCTCTAATAGTTTCGGAGAAAAGTGGCTGTGACATACGGACGGACGGACAGACAGACAGACAGACAGACAGACAGACAGACATGACGAATCTATAAGGGTCCCTTTTTTGCCATTTTGGCTACGGAACCCTAAAAAGGACCCGCTAATATTATAATTGCAAAATAGGTATGTTTGTTAGTTACTCTTATTCAATCCTTACTCTCATTATTATTATTTTTAACAAAAAATTAAAACCGACTTCCAAGGTAAAAACAATAATAATAACCTTATAATAAGAACTAAAAAGTGTTAAATAATTTTTCCTATCTAATAGTGCCTTTTCAGAGTTCGGCTAAACCTCAACTATTTCTGTACTCAATCTTCATCATTTTGAAGTCGGTACCAGGTATAGCTGAATCTTCTGTCTGCCAGAATATTTGAAACTTTTGGAACTGGCACCGACTTCAAAATTATGACCTCCTCCTTTTTGGAAGTCGGTTAAAAAGGATTTATAAACATACAAAATATAATGGAAAAGGTAAGTTAATTCTAATCATAGAACCTACCTCTAGTAGGTACTCTTCCACTCATAGCACAAATTCAATAAAGCGATTCATAGTGCACAAATTGAATGGAGAATTAGTAGGGTAAGGTATGACCTTTCAGACTATCTCGACTAGGGGCGGCGGCTGGTTGACTCAGCTCTTCATACTCCGTGTTTTGAATGCAGAGCACTCGTGTGCCGTTGTCCCACGACAAGTATCTGCATTGATGTTCAAATGAATTAGCAAAAATGTTGCCAGAGATGAAAAAACTCGAAGTTTTTTGATCTCTACAATTTTCAAAATGTTTTTGATCTGTAGGTAAAAACTTTTGCTTAATTTTTAACCATAAAGACTGGGAATATTCTATTTATACTTATATAAAATGTGAAGGATAAGTCGAAGTAGATAAAATAAAAATAAAATATAATATTAAAATTGAAACTATAAAATTAATGTAGTTTCTAAGTTAACAAGTTTAGGGTTTCTAAAACAAAGAAGAGACGTTTATTGTACTTACTTTGTCAAGGTAATATTGTGAATTTTATAGGCTTCAAATGCAATGTGCATACTTAAGATTTAAAATAGCGCTATTTTCATTCATAATTGTACAATATGCTGTACATGTACGATAACGCTTAATTGCTAGGTTGCATGGTGTCTTTTTTGTAATATTATGGTATTTTAATATTGTGAACTATTTCGAATAAGAGCACATACGGCCATACATACCAGATGTAGAGATTTGCACCTACTTCGTGGTCCAATACCATACCTAGAGTTAGCTCTGGTATTCAAAAGATACGTCAGCTATCGTAAGTAGCGTTATGCTACTGATTAATTATTATTTAAGCTGCATCACTAGCAGCTAAAATGTTTTCGTAGAGATACCTGATCTTGATGCTTCATCTGATGTTAATGCTTCATAAAAATAATCTAAATCTTTATTCAGACTATAAAAATCCGTAAAATACGCCCTGTTGTAATATTTATTCGCTTGCTTTCTTAAGAAATTCAATTTTCTTGACGGCAATCGATCCTCTGTTATCTATGTACAGAAGGTCTTTTTATTTGATGAGCTTGTTGAGATCTTGTTGTTTCTGAAATAAACTATGAGGTAAAAAAATTGTGGATACGATCTTATTTAAATTTTGTTATATTTTCAGGTTAGTTTTTAGTTGCAGATATAGTAGTGGTAATGCTTAATTCTATCATTACTAAACAAAGTGAAGGGCACAGGAAAAAAGGAGCTCATTGACATTGACTCAATTTTTTGAATTAACTGTAGCATTTGCTTCTTATTTCTGTGGCCAATCAGATCACTTAATTTTAAACATGATAAAATGAGCTGAAATGGTACAAAGTTCTTTTTAAAAAATCCAACTTTATAATAAAACGCGCTCATTGGATTCCATTTAGGTTTAAATCTTTGATTACTAAAACAAGGGCAATGTCAATTAACTCCTTCTTTTCCTATGCCCTTCGAGTATGATTTGTATGTATGACTGCCTCGTGGTTTAGAAAAAAGCTATAAGTGGCAACATGAAAAAATATCTACGCTATCATTTCGACCCAACGTGCTAAAGGCAATCAATTTATTCTCCTTTGATCAAAATCCTATATTTTAAGCCGTTATGCTACATACATAGTGTTCGTAAATAAAAAGTTCGTTCGCCGAAACTGTAAAGCAAACGTTTTAGTGCGGTCACGTAAAATGTTCTCATCAGCAATTAATTGAAAATCAACTCAGCTGGGACACATCTACGTTAAACCAACGCGATGAATATTCATCGCATTTAGATAGAATGGAGCGATAGACCCACATCAGAAAAACATCAAAAATGCATCAAGCGGAAACATCCGTCTATATTGTATGAGCAATATTGTGTCGTCCCTGCTTACTGCTTGGCCGATGATCCCGTGCATTGTAGAGGAATTCTAAACTCAGCGATGTGTGAGAATAAGGATTATCGAATTCGAAATGTTATATACTTATTTAGGGTTAATTCAGATTTCAGACCGCAACGCGACGCGTAGATGCATTTCAAAGTACTGAATTTTCAGTTTTGATTGCGTGAGACGGTCTTGCAAATCTGTCAAATCCATACAATTGCAGCGGTCTGAATTGACCGTAAGGGTCAATTCAGGCCTTTTCTACGTTGCAACATGTTCGATACTAATGTGTATAGCGGAATATTGGCCTTTGATTGCACAGCATGATTGTGTATATAAAAAATATGTTGATGGCTGCCGTAATCATGATGGATTAACGTGAAGATGTTTTTTTAGACGACGATTAATTAATTTATTATATTTTATTGTAAATAATATTTTAATTTTAATTTTGTTTTAAGGTAGTAAGATGCAGTTTAAATCCATTTTTGATTTGGTTCGAGGAGATCAAAATATTATGAAATCAGAGATTTACGTATGGACGTAAATCTCTTGATTGATCAAACATGGGCTCAAAAGTATAAAATATTTATTAAAATGAGTCGTAATATTTATAAAAATACTTTATAGATAATATTATTATAAATATTAAGTATATTAATTAAACATAATAATATACTTTTTAGTTTGACACAAAAGCTTGAAACTTTAAACAATTTGAAATAAGCTGTTTACACAGCAGGGAAAGGCCTTAGTTAAAATTAATTTATGAAAAACATTACTTTGGTGAATTCGTTAAGGGCGAACAAATTGTTGGGGCCGCGACGTGACAACGACCGCTCACTCAATGTTAATGAGAGGTCGCCGCGGGATCTACATTTTTGTTTAAACAAACTCGGCAAGAACAAACAATTGTTTAAAGATTAATTGCTTCAAAACTATTACTGTTAACTTAGTTTGTAATAAAAAATTTCAACAAATATATTTAATAATTAGCAACAACAACAAGTAATTAGCTATTCAAAAACTCTACATTTGAAACTAAAAGTACAACAGCTGTCAACTAATAGTTACAAAATAGACATTATTATTAGAAAATATTTAAAGACTTTATCGATAAAAAAACTAACATAAAAGTATTCTTCAGGATTAAAACAGAAAATTAAAAAAAAATACAAAACTAAAATATCAGGTATACCTAACCAATCAAATTACAATGTAACTTTCAAAACTGATAAAAATTTAGAAGCACATTGTATATTACGTACGAAATTGAACATTTTAATAAAACGCTTGTAAAGATACCAGAGAATAGAGATACTCATTTCAACATATGCTTTGTTCGCAATATTGTTTTGCCGGGCCAAATACAAAATACAATCTCAGCATTCAAATCTTTACGTCCTATTCAAAATATTCCAACAAAACCGTGCCTCTCGATACACCGATTGTTAATATTGGTTTCTGTATTACCGCGGAAAACGTATGTTGGAAAATTGTTTTCTAAAATTATTATTATTGACTTTGTTTTGAAAATTTATATAACTGACGCCCGCAACTTCTTTGTGCCAAAACTCGTTTATCGCTTGGGAAACTTGCATTTTTCTGGGATGAAAAGTGTACTATGTCCTTTCGCGGGACTCAAAGTTATCCATGGCAAGTTTTAGCCAAATCGATTCAGCTGTTTGGGCGTGAGGTAACAGAGATTATAAGCTTACCATACTACATACTACTTAGCTTACCTCGTAGGTATCATTAGGGTAACTTATTCATTTATGTTTGGTTTGTAAAGCAATGATTTTTAATATACAAGATTTAAATATACAATGAAAACTAAAACAATTTTAAGTGAGATTGTAGTAATATAAAGTCTAAAACAGATTTTGTAAATGATTTGCAGTTTAGAAAGATTGTTACAACTAAGAGCAGAACTAACTTCAGCTTCAAAACCTTTTACTTAGTTGCAAAAAACAGTATCAATAAGTATTTGATATTTCTTATGTATTTTTGAATACTTAGAAGTACTCTTCTTAGTTAAGCTAGAAGCGATAGTAAATCGCTCAATTTAAATAATATAAATATATACACTACAATAAATAATATTAAAAACAGATGTTTCAATATTATAATATTATTAATTATCAGTTACCAACAAGGAACATCAACATTAAACTCTCATGCCTATATTATAACACTATAACCTAAATAAAAAGAATCAATTATAATAATTAAGACGCTATATTGAATATAACGTCTTTTTTGAAGTAATATTATAGGACCCTCAGAAATGTTATAAATCTGGTAATGAGATATGTACATATCTTCATAGCCTTATCTAGGATTGAGAAGAACCAGAAACATGATTAATGTATTTTGCCTCGATACATTTCTAGGTCGAAATGACCTCTTAAAAATACGAAATTTGAAGATTATTTTTAAACGAGAATAGATGTATTGTGGGAAATTAGTCTAATTAATAGACACCTTTGCAATCCAAAATCGTATAGAAGCATTTTGCTTACATGCTCCTAGTTATTGTTTAAATAAACAAAATTACGTTTTTTCGCATGTTTTCAGAGCGAGCCGATAGCTTCTGGCCGCAGCGTATTCACGACTTTATAGTCATACAAATTAAGTATAAAATTGCCTTTGCGGTAAAATTACTTTCAATATAGCGTCTTAAGAGTTAAGCCGTGCCGAAGGAAAGGCACTCGTCGACAAAGAATAATTAAAAATATTAATAAGAGTTGGCAAGAGATTATAATTCAAAATTCAATTCGATTTTATCAAATACAGTAGGTTAGTGCCTAGTAAGTATGAGGATGTGACATTATAATATTTTCACTACAACTCGAGAACAGTTTGCGAACAGTAAGCTTCCATTAACGGTGCTCATATTGCGCTTACAGCTCCACCACGTAACAAGTTACGGGACGTATTTTCTATCCTTTACCTGGAGACTTTGTGACTAGTTTTATCATTGACCTAAAAACGTTAGTAAATTGATAGGTGCTACATGTAGAAGATCTTTAGAACCTTCAAACGTTTGTTGTTCTTATAATTTTGGTTGGTAAAAGTTTTCTTAGTCGTAGATAAAAATTATAATATTCACAATATGTTTTGACATAATATTATTCAATACACAAGATATTGATGTATTGTTTGAAATTTGAATATACTGATACATGCAGGTATACAAAACTAAGTGATACTACTTTAAGGCCCACATGCGCAGATCTGAGTTAAAGTTAACTCTGAGTTTAACATCATGTCATCTCTATCACTCTTTAAAGTGAGTGACAGATATGACATGATGTTTAACTCGGAGTTAACTTTAACCCAGATCTACGCAAGTCCGCCTAAGGTGTGTATGTGTCTCTTAATATAGGATGTTGTCATGACACTGTTCAAGTAAGTAGCTGCGCTGAAAGAGCATTTTTACAAGATACACAATATCCATAAGTATTATCATTAAATTTTTATCACTTAGTTTTATTACATCCTGTATTTTCTATTCCTCTCTTTCTATTATCTTCTCTTGCTAAATCGTAAACCTAAGAAATGATTATGTAACTGAGATAATATGGGCTTACAGGCCACGAACACTGCTGGTACACATTCCTGCTACCCTCAAAATAAATAATTATTTAGTCAAATCCGCAACTAATTAATAGCGGATGACGATATTACGTAACGCGTAAGAAGCCGAAGATTGAGTAAACATTATAAATAGTGCGGTGAGGTTTATAAACTAATATTAACCGGCGAATATCGCAACCGCAAGATCATGGAACCCGATCCCTCTCGGTACGCCACGGATAACTTGCATGTTTGGGTTGTGTACATTATTTATTATTACTGTACCCTGTTTGTTCAGTGTTTGTTAAACGTGCCCCGATGTTGGGACGTTTCGGTCAAGGAGGTCTTGTAATAAGTTTTATTTGTTTGGTCAAACTCGGCATTTTCTTGGTAACCTTGCAGTCCCTTTACCCTCGTGAATTATTAGTAATTGTTATAGTAATGAGCAGCTGCGTACGAGCTTGGCTAGCTAAGATATATAATATTATAATATAGTCTAGCATTTACTGCCATAATTTATGTAGTAGTTTTACTTTCTTATAAAGTGTAGACGCAGTAGATCTTTAAAGACATCTTCAGCTGTATTGTATATCTTAAACCACGTTACTTTTACCAATTTATAACGAAGCAAAATGCAATTAACTATATTTAACTTTCAATAAAGAAAACATTCAAACACAACTATCGTTGTAACAATCACAACTGCTACATGATATACGCGCAATATGCTTTTCAAAATTGCGCGAGCTTTGATGGACGCTTATGAACGACAATAAAATATAGTTGTCGCATGGCCGTAACTCAGTTTTTCCAGAATGGACTAGCAATAGATAGAATAACGACAGCCGGATTTAAATATATTTCAAGTAAAATGGAAATAGCCGGAGCTCGCAGCCGTAAAGTCTCACAATGGGACGTATGGCACTCACTAATCATACTTTGCTTTCTGTTTTATTTCATATTTCCATTACCGTATTTCAAAAGGTATTGACGTATGCGGTATGAGTCATTTTTACGAGTTCTTCGGGTGCGCCTGTTACTCTTTCCCCGAGAATGTTGTTTATTAATTTTGAAATAGCGCTCGAATGCATTTGCAGTTATAGCAGTGTATGAATATTGAATACCTTTATAAAATTCTAAAATGATGTCTGCTGGAATTTGGTCATACTACGCTATTTTGAGAAAAGTAAACATGAGAGTCAGAACTAAAACTGAAAAAAAAAATGTTCTTAATCTAGTTCACAGTTAAATGTTAAGTTAGTTTTTTCCAATCAGTTAAAAAATTACTGTTAATAATAATAATTGCTATCATAATATTCATCGTCCTGATATACGTTATGATTTATTTAAAAAGGCAACCAGCTTAGGGGTTTCATAGTAATAATTATAAATTAACAAACTATTTACTGCTAACATTAGTCCAAGTTACAGAACGTAAAACAATAATCCGGCGGTTCATTTAATACCCAGCAGTTGGAAGTTTGAACCGTTTTGTGGCCGCCGACATAATTATAATATTAATACTCTGAGAACCAACAAATCTTTGAAAATGTAACTTTGATTACTTTACACGACGCCCTTTGTATTGGCCTGTTTGACTTGGTTCACCCTGATAAACAGAATCTTGAAACAATTAAATTAACCTCTTAAAATTAATATTACTCTTAGAGCCTGTTTCACCACTGTCTGATAAAGTGACGAATAGGCTATTCACCACTTTTTTGACAGATTCTCCATACTTCATCTGTCATGTTATGTGATGAATAGCTTATCAGGAAGTGGTGATGATTTCATGTCAATCGTTTCAGCTATTTTAGCGTGGAAGTTGAACCGACAGAAATAGAGTTTTCGTATGTAGACACGCGGTACAGTGTCCAGTCAAGTTCAAGTATTTAGCAGAACTGGTGATCAGCACCTTATGTAATATGACACGAAACATTTGGAGTCACTTTTGACCCCTCATAATTCAAAAACTATTTAACATTTCAAACGTATTAAATTTGGCTCATTTAATGAGACTTGCAATATAAATATAATATTATACTTACTCTAAATTTCATAAACATCTCAAACGGTTTTTTAGATAATCACGTCCGAAAATCGTCATTTTTATCACTGACTGACTGACTGACCTATAATAGATCAAAATTCTAACCTACTTCCAGATGATCTAGAACGAATTTATTTTTGAAATTTGGAATCTATCTCGGCAGTTGTGTGTAAGCTCTAAGTGTGTAGCTAACTTCCGTAATTTTCACAGATTATGTATTTCTGGTGCCGCTATAACAACAAATACTAAAAGCAAAATAAAATTAATATTATTCAACAAACGTGATTTTTTGGCCTTTTTAGGGTTCCGTAGCCAAAATGGCAAAAAAGGAACCCTTATAGATTCGTCATGTCTGTCTGTCTGTCTGTCTGTCTGTCTGTCTGTCTGTCTGTCTGTCTGTCTGTCCGTCCGTCCGTATGTCACAGCCACTTTTCTCCGAAACTATTAGAGCTATACTATTGAAACTTGGTAAGTAGATGTAGTCTGTGAACCGCATTAAGATTTTGATGCAAAAATGGAAAAAGTATTAAAAATTTTAGGGGTCCCCATAGGTACAACTGAAACAAAAAAATTTTTTTTCATCTAACCTATGCGTGTGTGGTATCTATGGATAGGTCTCCAAAAATTATATTGAGGTTTCTCATATCATTTTTTTCTAACCTGAATAGTTTGCGAGAGAGACTCTTCCAAAGTGGAAAAATGTGTGTCCCCCCCCCTCTAATTTCTAAAGTAGAGGCATGATAATTCTAAAAAAAATATATGATGTATATTACTATAAAAACTACCAACGAAAATTGGTTTGAACGAGATCTAGCCAGTAGTTTTTTTTTTATACGTCATAAATATTAAACCTTAATGAAACAAAAAACATTTTTTTTCATCTAACCTATGCGTGTGTGGTATCTATGGATAGGTCTCCAAAAATCATATTGAGGTTTCTCATATCATTTTTTTCTAACCTGAATAGTTTGCGAGAGAGACTCTTCCAAAGTGGAAAAATGTGTGTCCCCCCCCCCCTCTAATTTCTAAAGTAGAGGCATGATAATTCTAAAAAAAATATATGATGTATATTACTATAAAAACTACCAACGAAAATTGGTTTGAACGAGATCTAGCCAGTAGTTTTTTTTATACGTCATAAATAGTAAACCTCAATCTAAATTTCATTAAATCGACTGAAATATAAAAATAAATCAAAAATAATATAATTTCATAAAAATTAACCTTATTGCTGCTGCGGAACCCTCCATGGGCGAGTCCAACTCGCACTTGGCCGCTTTTTTTGCTCTATATCAATAATGGCAACAGGTAGGTACTTTAATTTTTCTCAAAATTCTTAGTTATATGCGTATTTAATAATAATATTAAAATAAAATAAAAAATTATTGGGGGCTACCATACAAAAACACAATTTTTGACCTAATTTTGCTCTATAATGGTACAGTACCCTTCATGCACGAGTCCGACTCGCACTTGGCCGATTATTTTTTATATTCATATTTTTGGTGGGATATAAATATCAGAAAAAACTAAACTGAACATCTGTGAAAATACAAAATAAAAATACTTACTTGGAAATATTGAAAACCACAGTAGAAGAATGCTCAATAATTTAAAATAGACGTAAGGGGCCGTTATTAAACCGACCGAGGCTCGTCGGAGATTAAAAGATCTGTTGTTGTTTGTGGTGCGCTCCTGTATGCGCTACACTGACGCCACCTTCTATCGTTATGATTAATGTGGCTGCATTCACCACCGTAAAGCATCGCAATCGATTGAAACTCCATTCTTTATACGTATTCGTATGTTCCTTTTATTCGAGAGCAACTATTGTTGGTACATAATATAAAGGAAAGATTTATAATTTAAGCGTTTTTTCATCTGTTTTAATTATACCTCGTGGCAGTGTTTCTTCGACTGTGCCATGAGCTTCACGATAAATCCATCAAAACTTAATATTAAACAGTATATTTGATTATTTTTCGCTTAGCAAACTTTTGCTAAGCGTTCTATAATTTAGCCTAGGTGAACTGTGAATTCCAACTACTTCGGTCTGCGACGTCACAGCGTCTCTTGGAAGTATTCACCGCGTTGAAATTCACGAACCATTTACCTCCGAGACCTGTCGTGATCGGAATGATTTACACCAAAAACAGTACGGTAAATTCATAATGTGTTGAAGTGGCGTTTAATTTTGTATACAGATCAGGGGATTATTTAGCTGAGGCTGTCCTCAAGGCGGCGTGTAGATTTATGGGCGCCGGACCGACCGCTAACGACGGTCCGAGCCCCCCGCCTGACGCCGCCCCTGACTGATGCCTTACATTTGTTTCAACTGATTTACTTTCCGCATTCGCACACATTTGCACAACTTAATTCCTTAACACGTAATTGCGCTTTGAATAATTACTAAGGGACTGGGAGGTGCCATTTCCGAAAAGCGCGCTATTGTATTTTTATAGCATTTACTATAAAATATACGTATTACGTAGTACTCGTAGTTACATATAGCTCGTTATTTATTTCAATAAAGTGCAATTTCAAACTTGTGGCGTATGGTCTTACAGTGAAGAAAAAGACAGTATTGTCGGGTACAATAATTATTGATTCAGAGAAATCGTTAAAATTTTGAATAGCTCTACAAACATTTTATGCTTAAATAGTACTTTTTTGTGCCTTAAATAAAATAAATATAAGAAGAGTATAATATTATTGTAGGAAGGTAGTATGTGACTATAATATTTTGTCACTTAAGGCATAGATAGACAAAGGAAAATATTATTTTCCTTTGCCTATGCTTAAAGGCATTTGCCATAGCAAATCCCATATATTTTAGACTTAGAACTTCGCCAGTGAATAAATTTGCCAATGAACTTAGCATCTTGGCTATGGAGTAAGGACCTTACAATAGTATTTTGGGATGTGCAATTATTGCAATCATAACATAGACTTGCAACAGATGATTCGAACGTCGGATTGGATAGAGATTCAAAGTCGTTCACCTCGCAAAGTTTTCATTAGAAGCGGGCACAAGTTTGCGGTGTGAGCGTTTGGCACGGCGCTGATAACACAACAAACAACTTGTTACAAACGTGTTTAGTTTTAGTTATTGCTTCGAGTTCGACGCTTTAACTCATTGGACCAATAATGAAGATGGTAGGGGCGGTAATTAAGCTCAGCTCTCCATTATTAAACTTCGACTATAAGGGTTAAGGTTGTCGTCTATAAATTTTGTTTTGAAGCTGACAAACGTGTCTTCAAGATATGGATGTTTTGTATGGATGATAAGTCATTAAATAGGTATTTTGTTTACTAATAGAAACAATAAGCAGATGGTGGACTTACTTAAAGTTTCTCTTGTTGGTCATGATGAGTAACCATTGCAACCATGATTGGGTACGCCATAATGTTATTACCATGATTGTTTAAAGTAAGCACAATAATTGATATTGATCGTAATGGGCTATCATAGACGACCAATTATCTATATTATACAAGTACAATTGACCTGTATTGATTCCTACTTCTTATCAAAAATCATTTATAGATTTAGTTGTAGAGTACTTTTCTTATTCCAGACGTATCGGCTACTTTCCAGCGGCCATGGTCGCGAATGGTACGCGAGGATAAATTAAAAAGCACCGAAATTTAAACCGAAAAGATGACTGGGTTCTACCTGGGATCTAGTTGGGATTCAGTGATAAATAAACTAAAGAACAAAATATCAAATAATTGGCCAAGTGCGAGTCGGACTCGCGCACGAAGGGTTCCGTACCGGTATAGAGCGAAAGTAGACAAAAAATTGTGTTTTTGTATGGGAGCCCCCCCTTAAATATTTACTTTATTTTATTTTTTTAATAATTACTAATGTACAAATACAACTAAGGATTTTGTGAAAATTTCAAGTGCCTAGCTGTTACCATTATTGATTACGCGCAAAAAAGGCCTAAAAAATCACGTTTCTTGTATGGGAGTCCCCCTTAAATATTTACTTTATTTTATTTTCTGTATTTGTTTTTATAGCGGCAACAGATATACACAATCTGTGAAAATTTCAGAAGTCTAGCTATAGCGGTTCTTGAGTTATAGCCTGGAGACAGACAGACAGACGGACGGACAGACGGACAGACGGACAGACAACGAAGTCTTAGTAATAGGGTCCCGTTTTTACCCTTTGGATACGGAACCCTAAAAACACCGCGGTTTCAAGACACTGTGAGTGAATTCTGCGTAGATTGCCAGAACACAAATAATAATCGCTGACTTTGCGGGTAGTTGAGAAACTTTAGCGAGTTTAAAGTTTATCACCTCAGTCCACCCGTGGCCATGTCCGATGGACAGCTGAAAACGTCGGAAATAAAAAAAGCGCTCCGCGACAAAATCCATAAGTAATTTAATACGAATCGCCTATGTTTGTCCATTATAGCCAATTGTAGAGAGGCGACATTTCACATTAAGTTTAGATTTTCTTCGTCGTTCCTAAAATTATTTGAGCTCGTAAACCCGTAAAGCTTGAGGTGCAAATTTTCATACGCTGTCGCCAAGTAAACAGGAGAATTTAAGCGCTTTAAAAACAAAGTTTCACTAATCCCCTATTGAAAGTTGTCCATTTGGCCATAACCGGATCAGTTTTATGTAAGCCTTAGTCAAAGCGATACAAGATTAAATTACGTGCGGGCGCGGGCACGTAGCGGCCGGCAACAAATTTTTATTTTTTCCCTCCGTCCGTTTGCTGTATGTCAAACAGATCTGTAAACCGAACGTAAATTGGGAATTTGCGTGGACCGGAATTCGGGTTTCCTATATTATGTTTCGCCGTAAGCTTTATTTTACGATACGACTTTGATAGCTTTAGATGTTCTCACGGCTCATAGAATTTGTTATGACTGCAGGGTTTTAGCTAACGTGAAGTATTTTTATCAAGAAGCCTATCTATCAATATACTATTATCATAATTACTAGCTAGTACCTCCGCTTTATATGCGTATTATCATAGAGTAATAAATAGTTATGGAATACAGCTTCTTAAGGTCTACTTAACTGCCTTGTAAGAAATAAATTACTATTAATTGGTAAAAATAATTTTATAGATGTAAGAGGAATATTACTTATACTAGAGAAATGGGGCTGCAAAATATTAAGTTACCACTGTAAGCGTTTGCGTTGATCTGACAATCAACTTTTCCTTATATATTATTATGTTTGTTAACAAACACTTAAAAGCTACAATAAATGCAATATATTTTTTATACGCTTTTTATTAGCTTCACCTGTATATTTGCTTGTGACATGTTTGTACCCGACTTCTTTGGGCGCGATTTTGACCCACTTTAGACGGCCAGATTTCGTTCAAACTTTGTAGATTTATCGAGGACCGATGACTATACACTAATTTGATATAATTATTCCATTTTTCAATTTGTATGTTTGTAACCCTTTATATAAAAAGCATGTTTTTAGTTTTTTTAACTATTACTTATTTAACCCTGCATTTTTGAGTAGAAGTATGTAACGAAAATGTCTGTAACGTATTGTAACGTTCGGATATATTATGCTGTCTCGTGGATGTCGCATGTCTATTGTCTAGTTGGAAACTGTGAGTGATTGATGTGTTTATTAGTGTTCCCCTGTCGGTGTCGCATCGGTGGTTGTTGCAATACATTTTTATAGACAATCGATTACATGAGGTGAATCGACAGTTCATTCAAACAAAATATTATGGTGTTACATACCTAGTAAAAAACATTTGATAAATAAACCGATTCCAAGGTCTCATGAACTCAAATAAAATTGCATAGTAAAGTAAAACAATAAATACCCTTCTACGCCAAAAAAATAGTCACCTTCCTCGTTTAAAATAATACGAGTATGAAAATCTTTTTATTTCTTAGTATGATACAAAAAAGCAAACAAAATTTTTATAACACCATCCTGATCAATGAAATACCTACATAAACGACAGATAAATATAAACACGCCAATATTTCACCTTCGCCTTAAGGTAAAGCGATAAGTGCGGTGAAGAGACAAAGTATAGCCTTTTGTGTCCCCACGTAAGGCAGGAACCGGAAGGGGTTTATCTGTGCCGGAACGCCGGAACGCCGGAACCCGCCGCCCGCTCCGGTTCCTTTGGCCTCTCAGAGTAGACAATTATATTCGTTCTTAGTAAAGTGCATGAACGAAAAAATACAGTCTAACTATGAAATGTTTATAGGCAGCGATTCTTATGGTAGCCAAATACAACTTTTTTTTCTACGAAATAATTAAATCCGAATTATTGCTTTTTTGGTAGATGTATAATAAATATCCAAGAAATGCGTTTACCAAAATCATGATGCTGGCACTGGATGGATCGGGCTGAAATTTGGCATGCAGGTAGATGTTATGACGTAGGCATCCGCTAAGAACCCCCCGATGGTTGCTCGCCTTGTCGTGGCGGTGGGGCTCTAGTAACCGCGGCTTGGACAACCGCGGTGAAGCAAAGAGGCAACCAGGGCCGGCCGGTGTCGCCGCCTGGCCCGAGGAGGGCGCTCCCAGCGGACTGGAGGAGTCCGCTGCGGATGTGCACCGAGGTGGGGCCGCAGAGGAAGAGGCAAGTAGGTATTGCGGTGCGCCGCTTGCCCTATCCTCTGCAGCCGAGGTGTGGTCGGTGGCAGAGCCACAGACCTGATCTGCCACATGGCCTCCAAGTAGCAGACTCGGGGGGCGTCTGCTACAGCCCTGGTGGGGGCCGAGGAGGAGGGCGCACGTGTTGTGCGCCCATCGTGGAGTCTTCGGACCGCTGGCGGGGTCGCGGATGTGTGTATCGTTCCCGTGGCCCCGTCAAAAGGCGGCGTGGCGGAAGATGGGGGGGGTTTTAGTGGGTATACCGTGGTCTCATTAGCTACGGGAGTCCCACATCACCGCTCGGGTCGCCTGGGTGGTATGCGTAATGCATTTCCCCCTCCGGGAAAAAAAAAAAAAAAAAAAAAAAAAAAAAGGCATCCGCTAAGAAAGGATTTTGATAAATTCCCAACCCAAGGGGTTCAAATAGGGGATGAAAGTTTGTATATAATAATAATTCTAAGCGCGAGCGAAGCCGCGGGCAAAAGCTCGTTTAAAATAGAACAGTTCTTACAAATGTGATAGAGCAAATGAGATTCCTGCCTGGAACTGATTTCAACAATGACTGCTGTCAAGACGTGTAAAATTAGTTGCTCTGAAACTTTTGACTTTAAAGTCCTATCACCTATCATGGTACCAAACATGCACATTGTGATGATAATTTTGCATTGTTGATTTATTGCTATTAAAAAGGTCTACGCTGGCAATTATAAAGCCATTAAAGTTGTTTAATTTATTATAGACAATCATGTCTATTATTTCATAATATTCATTATTATATATATTATGCAGTTGATAACTTAACTGTGATGCATCAAACTGTGGTAGGGCTTATCTTACATAAAATGACGCGCCCCTCCTTCGTATCCACGGTACAAAATTTTTCATTTATATAAACTATATTATTATAGTGAAGTGGTGGGACATTTCAAATTAGACAAGCTCTACATTGCCAATGGCAGTTAGAAAAAAGAATGACAATATGATGGAACATAATGACTTGCTTTCCTCATTTGTCAGTCTTTTGTGTTTTAGGCAAATCAAATCTGTATAAAAAAACATAAAACTTAATCTGCCTTTCACGTAGACGTAGTCGAGGAAAGCACGTTTTCAACGTTTTTAACACTACAAACAATTTAATGTCTGCGCGAAAGTCTGCTAAAAGAAATACGGGAAATGCTAATGACGCCATTTCCTAGCCGCAGTGCAGCTCAAACATTATATCCGAAGGTGCACTAACGATAGGTAACACATAAATTGCCAGGATTATAATTATAGACCACTAAAGGAATTTAATTTAGGTACCTACTAACAATATAAATATATATATTTTTAGTAGCTACGTATGATATAGTACGCATTTAATGGAATAATTCACTTTAATTAGTGATGCAATGCAGGTGGTTAGTGCAGGTAATCACCAGATCAATTACTAATCAGTGATCAGGAGAAAGCAAGTGTGGACAGCGACTGATTAGTGTAAGCCCTTTATTTCCTTCTAATCATTAATCACTTGCACTCGCACTAATCAATGTGAATACGGGCCATAAGTCATAACCCGACTAAATTTCAAGTTCATCTGCCCGTGAATCAATAACTCTGCCACTTCTAGCATTAGAACAGAGAGAAGAGAATTTAGAACAGAACCTTCTGCGGCACCTAGCTGCTAGAAAATAGCCTGAAGCTTATTTACAAAAGTAGTATTTAACAAACGTCAAGTCTTTATCTAGAACACTGTGTCACGGCTGTTCCTCATACATAATTCATCGTTATTGTTATGTTAGCTTTATAATTTATTTAAATAAACTTCTTGGAGTTTTGTCAAGCCCACATGACTCCATTGTGTCGTCACTTTGTTTTATTTATACTTTACAAGTTAATGAATGAAACTCGTACTTACTTTATTAAATTTGAAAAGTTTGGTTCTTCTGTCCATTTTTTAGAGCGTTCGATAATCTTCATTGTTGTATGGAATACACTGAAGTTTCAAAAACTATAATTTCCAAGCAATTATAGCAGGACAACCAAGCTGTACGTAAACCGACGTGCTATAACTTTACTATCAATTAAAGCTGCAAGTATTTAGTAAGTATAGTAGCCATAATAGACTATCTATTATGGCTTGCATATTTCGTCTACAGTTCTTTTTCAAAACTTCTTATTCTAAATGCCATCATTATCCCATGCAAATAATTTTGCGCGTATAGGCGGCGCAGTGCCGCTTCTAAACTGCTGGAATATCATAAAAATGTGTGTTAGCAGTAGCGAGGGGTATGTGGAGGGCAGACAAATACGCCATGAAATTAACTGTGCAGCGCCCTGGCTATTTCGGACGCTGTACGCCAGCTACATCACGTACTGCCACTGGAAAAGACCAAAAAAATTCTTAACTATAAAAGATACTATTTATATTCCAAATGGTTCTTTATGTAAATAATCTTAATTTGTATTATACTTTTTGAGGGATTTCTTGCTCTGACTATAAGGTGTCTTCCTAGTTGGCAAAAGGGGGTAGGCAAAAAAATTGTATTAATTTTAAAGTCGCATGATGTTTGGACTTATAATAGAATATATTACACTTCTTGATCATGAGATATTCTATCTTGATCATATTTAGTTCTTGAGTCGACCATTTAGTTTCTGAGTTGCTATTACACTATAAACATTTACTAGTGTCTCCATAACATTTAGATCTGCGTTATTTTAGGAAAATGGTGTTTACGAAGAACGAAGGTACGTAGATGTGTAGTGGACTAGAAACAAAGGAAACTAACGGTTGGAGCGGACTGGAAGAATAGTTTGCTAACATATCTCCTCGTTCTTGTTTGTAATTTCACCCAGTCCCAGCACTTAATATATGGCTGTTTAGAATCAACTCTTTAGTTTCAAGACGTAAGAAGACGTTTGTGTGGGTATAAAGTATAGCAAGCAGTTTGTATAGAGATTCAAAAGAAAGATATTATTATACATTGTACCATCAAATAAAACAAATTAACTTCTACAGAAGGTTACAAAATAAAGTGATAGGGTTTGTAACTTTTATTTAACTTTTGTATGGGCAAATTTATGATGCTGGGGCGCTTGCCTATTCACAAAAATATTTCTCTTTCAGAGCTATTACTTTTACAGTGAGCTCTACAATTTGCTTTATTTATAGCCTGTAAATTAAATGGCAATATTAAGCTTAAGTTGAAAAATTAAAAATTCAATATTTTAACTCATTTACAGCCATAAAAATGTCTAAATAAAAATTATTTATTATATAATACAACAATATTAATCCATGCTCTCGGGCATAAAATAATTTTAGGCCATTAATATTATAGTAAAGTAGTTTCCATTTTTACGGCTTATCAGAGTTATTCATAGCATTCCCAGAGGAAAGGGTGAGAAAAATGAGCGGCGCAATAAATAAAATCACCTTGGGACTGACCGTCCAACATTTTAATTAACTTTTCAACCAGTTTCAAATGGAAAGTAATATACATTATACATACGTTATTTTACAGTATACTGTAAGTAGTAGTCTGTTTCCTAAGAAATGAGACGAAGAAAGTATTTTAAATTATTATATGACATGAAAAACGCTTTAGGCAAGTGACAATAATTCATAAGGAAACGATATAATATTATTAACTTCTGATAATATGTATAGTGCGAAACCTGCTGAACAATTAATAAGTCTGTGATTTTTTTTAATGAAAAAAGAGGGCAAACGAGCAAACGGGTCACTTGATGGAAAGCAACTTCCGTCGCCCATGGACACTCGCAGCATCAGAAGAGCTGCAGGTGTGTTGCTGGCCTGTTACGAGGGAATAGGGTAATGGGGTAGGGGAGGGTAGGGAATTGAATAGGGAAGGGTAGGGAAGGAAATAAGGGATTTTAGGGAAAGGAAAAGGGTACCTAGGGGATTGGGCCTCCGGTAAACTCACTCACACGGCGAAACACTTCACGCCGGTTTTCTGTGAGCCCGTGGTATTTTTCCGGTCGAGCCGGTCCCTTCGTGCCAAAGCATCCATGGCTCTCCCACGGTAAATAACGGTAATTTTGTGCTTTTACCAATTCTGTCGATATTTTCCACAATTACACTTGAACTACTTAAATGTTTAGGTAATACCCGAATTATCGATTTTTCGTATTTTTACCAAAAATATTAATTAATCAAACCTTGAATTTACTGTAAGGTTTTTTAGTAACTTTATACTGGTACTTACTTAACGATATTTAATTAATTTACAACATTTTTGATGTTATATTAAAAAATACTTGATGAAATTGATGATAAATGAAAATTATAAATGACATGAATATCACGACAAATTCCGCAACCGAGATCGCAAAAATATTAATAAGTTACGCGTGTTACTCGTTAAAGTGGCAACGTGATCCGTGTCAGCACCGGACGATAAATGAGGGTAGCCGGTAAAAATATTCGTAATATTGCACCTGACTGATACCACAGTATAAATACAATACAGTAGAGTAACTTGGCCGTGGCCGTGAAAACCACCTCGCTCAACTAAGACGGCGCGGCGCGGCGTGGTACTGTCCGTACTACATTTTTTGCGACTTCAAGTTGTCTGATCACTCTAAAGTGTGCGTGCGCCCAATCGAGCCATTCTAATAAGAACTAATATGAAGGTAGTCTGTTGTATATTATTCTTTATACTGTGCTGCTATACTACGGGCCAACTTGCATGTATCATTTTGACAGAGCGAGTAAATTTCTGTCGCTTGAATAAATAAGAACGATCCCTTGTCATAGGATATTTAATATAGGAAAAGCTTCGTCCTCGTGAGTTTTATTATAGTTTTATATAAATATATATTTTTAATAAGACTCTATTGTTTAGTATAGGTGTCAGTGACTGTACTAGAGCATGAGTGGTATTTTCATGAGTCTCATATTTTCTACAATATGATTTTAACAGCACATTTTTTGTTTTAATTAGCAAAATTTCTTCAGACGTGCGTTTAAAATCTTCAGCTTGCTACTTTCTGTTAAGTAAAAGTCGCGGACTCTCTATAGTACATAGTTAATTGTGTACGTAAACATAGTGGGGTAGCAAACACAGATGTTTTGGCCTAGACATTGTAACGTATTCCACGGTAACACGCAAGCCGGCAATAACTTACCGAGTCCGCCCTTCAGATAATCATTATACACAGTATTTATACTGTCAACAACAAAAGTCAGTGAAAACGTTAAAATGGCTTACTTTATTCACAAGTAATTATGTACTTAGGTGACGCCCGCAACACCTGGGCCCCCAAATTAGTTTAAGTGTCTAAACACACTAGGCCGAAGTTACGCGGCATAAGTTCCGCATGATCTGCCTGCAATGTATTTTAAATTACCGATGACACACTATTCCGTCGCGTTCTGTCCGTTTTTTGTATGCGTTTGACATTGTGGACGTAATTATGCGGAATTTACGCCGCGTAACTTCGGCTAGTGTGTTTATACACTAACGCGGAATTACATATTTTGCAGCAACATCTAAAAGTGTTTCCCGTCTTTCAAAGTATCTCTATACAAAATTTCATCAAAATCATTTCAGCCGTTTAAGTATGAAGAGACAACAGACAAACAAAGTTTCGCATTTATTATTTTAGTAAGGATTAGATAATCACAATCCTCAAAAAGTGTTACGAAACGTAATTATTTCTGTATCTAGTAAGCTACAGAACATAATATTATTACATTGACATGCTCAATGCTATGGAAGTCGCGATGAGTCCTCTCAGAGGCGCATGTTCCTTGTTTGTATCCGTTAGCCGACTTCACCGATCAAAACGTTTTGCGACATAAAAGAATTCTCGACGAACCGTTTGAATATGAATGCATACTTCAAATACACTTTATGATCTAAGTTCTTTATATTCTGTTTCGTTTGGTGTAGGTACTATTATTCGATTTCGACGTCTCACGTACTTACATAATATTTATAAAATGTTATTTACGGGCTTATTAACATTACTGATTTAGATTTATCTAGTGATGCTCAGTTGGTCTTGATCTTGCTGGCTTAGTCATAGTCGTGCAAAAAATAACTAAGACCAATTATTTTACTCATCAAAACTTCATGAGATTTATGTATCTCACTATTAAAAACTATACTACCAGTATATTGCATTGCATTTAAGTATTACTTTCCAGCAAAGTGCCTACAATTAAGTATTCTTCCATTAGTATTTTCGGTAATCCTACAAGACATTTAAATAGTTTAAGTAAAACAAATGAAAGAGATGCAAATGCAGCGCAATAAAACCTGTTTGTGAAAAAGAAACGACCTGTAAGCCTTTTTACACTGTTGTAAATCTCCGAAGAGAAATCGCTGTCTGTGCTCGCTGTAGGATCATAGTGGCTAATACGGGCAATAGTTTTTACACTTAGGCCCACTTGCGCCAACCTGGGTTAAAGTTAACTCTGAGTTAAATATCATGTCATATCTGTACACTCACCAAGTCAGTGATAGAGATGACATGATGTTTAACTCAGAGTTAACTTTAACCCAGATTGGCGCAAGTGGGCCTTAAAGTGTTATTATAGCAAAAAAATATTTTTATTTTTTTAACTGTTAAAAAGCGATACTTTCCGAGCATCTACACTACTATTATAAAGAGGAAAGATTTGATTTTTTGTTTGTTTGTTTGTTTGTTTGTTTGTTTGTTTGTTTGAGTCGAATAGGCTCCGAAACTACTGGACCGATTTGAAAAATTCTTTTGCTATTGGAATCTTACATTGTTTCTGCTGAACATATTTTATTTTATTTTGGAAAAAAGTAGGGTTCCGTAAGATATTTGAGTTTTTCGGACGCAAGGTGTAAAAAATCAGCTAGAAAAGTTACTTATTTTGCGTACGCTGCCTAAACTATAAAAGATAGAACCATCAAATGTTCTAAGTAATTGTAGATCTTATACATATCTACAAAAAAGTCCGCGACACACTACACCTATCTATGTCGAGTGAGGCACAATAACCATTTATTTTTTTAAAAATCCTGAATTTTTTTTGGACTACATTAAAACGGATATATTTTACTCACGCTATTAATCCTTATCAAAATAAATTATTTTATCACTAAGTACAGTTTGTGTAGATAATATTTGGTCTTTGAATGATTAAAATTGGACGTTTGGTTTTGAAATTATGGCGAAATTAAAATATTACGATAGTGGGCGTCACCAAAGCGCGTGCGGGGAAGACAATATTCTGTTGTAGAAATGAAAATTCTGTACTTAGAAGATATGAAATGACACCCGAAATTACACCTTTGTCACTACATCGCTATAGAAGCCAAAAATGTGGTTAGTTTTTGTCTGTCTGTCTGTCTGTCACTCTTTCTGTCTGTCTGTATGTTTGTTCCAGCATCGCACGAAAAATACTTATCCGATTTGAATGTGGTTTTCGCAGATATATTTATCTTCTTCCAACTTAACATATGGTGTATAAAAATTTTTCCCCCCACCCCTCTAAGGGGACAAAAGAGGGGGTCAGATTTTGTATCAAACTTTTTTCTTTAACACGAAAACTACTGATCCGATTTGCATACGGTTTTCACAGATTTGCATACGGTTTTCACAGATATATTATATTATTTGTCTTCTTCCAACTCAACATCTGGTGTATAAAAATCCTCCCCCCCCCTCCCCTCTCAACCCTCTCTGGGGACCAAAGAGGGGTCAGATTTTGTATACAATTTTTTCTTTAGTGGACTTACTTCATATTAGGTATTAACTGTGTTTTTCAACTTAACATCTGGTGTATGACCTTCCCCCCCCCACACTCTCTTAGGGGACAAAAGAGGGGGTAAAACATGTATCAACTGATGATGTAGAAAATATACTTTAAATGGCAAAACAACGTTTGCCGGGACAGCTAGTATAATATATTTTTTTAATTTCGTTTATTGCTTGCGTGATAAAAATATACTACAGTAAAATCAGTCAGGTAGAGACTATAATCTCTTACATTCGCTCTTATATATCTTCGAATGGTCTTCGAATAATACGTAATACGTAATTATAAATAAATATTTGAACTGATCAAGAAAACAAATTATATTAATATATAATATTATAGTCAAAAGTAGCTAGTAGGTAATAATTTATTATTGTTATCTATATACATATTAATATAATATTATTATGCAGAATATGTCTACACAATAACTAACTATATAACTTCAGATAGAAATTTGTGTTATTAAAAATAAGATAAAAAATAGAATATAATAATATCATGTATTCATATTTAATACATAGAAAAACACAATGGCTTATGACTTTATTAGGGAAGTTTTATTTGTAATTTCATAACAAAAACAAGAGCAGCCACATTTATCTCGAGGAGCGGCCGGAGTGGGGTCTAGAGGCATTATCGTAAGAACTTTATACCTTCACTAGACCTTTTTAAGCAGCACACTTACCGATAAGGGCCCTGTTCAGCAGAATTTCGGTCGTATCATTAAAATTAATAAGCAAATAAGAAATTATATTATTATAATATTATACTAGCTATCCCGGCAAACGTTGTTTTGCCATATAAAGTATTTCGCCCATATTACTGTATTGATGTGACTACTCGTAAAATATAATAAGTATGTCACCATGGCAACGTCCGTCGCTATCCCGTCGCACAAACAATGGTCGCCGTCAGTCTCGAGTTATAATAATTTACTATTATTTATTCAACAAATACACTTATCAATATAAAAAGTACCCAGTATCCGATTCTCAGACCCACTGAATATGCATATAAAATTTGGTTAAAATCAGTAAAGCCGTTTCGGAGGAGTCCGCGGCCCAACATTGTGATACGAGAATTTTATATAAGATTTAGCCTAGATAATGAAAATGAATAATTAGTTTTATTTGAGCTTTATTATTAGTGTTTTGAAATTTAGGGCAGAAGCAATGTTTTAGAAAGATCTAGTACCGATGTATTGTATCGATGTTAACTTAATGTTACATGTAAGCATCTTTAGAATATCTTAAATAATAATAGCTATTAAGAAAAAGTTTTAATTCTGTAATAATTAAAAATTTTAGGTGTGATCTTATTGTTTATAATATTTATAAAATCTCTAGTTTATAAACACGTACAATTTTCAATTATTTCAGTAGGTAATCCTAAAATGTTAGAAACATTGCTTTGAAGTGACAAATAAAGTACTGTGAGAATTCCCACGAAGCGACGCGACGCGATGCCACGCCGTGGTATCAATAGACACAGGGAGCTGGGATCGGATTAATTTTTGATTGGCAGCGCGGCCGAATATCGCAACTACGTCACTGAGGACTTTTCAATAAAACTACCTTTGTAGGCTTTTTGTAATGAAAGAAGCCCAACCGTGTACTGAATTGAAAGACAATACGATATTCACAATTCAGTATGACTGCGTTATCATATTATAAATGCGTGATTTCAGATAACTTAAAGTAGCAAAAATATGCGGTATCACATCACAGCGTAAACATGGTCTCTGACTTGAGCTGGATTAATTTAAAGCAAAACGGCTGGGTTGCATTTTTATTGCCAGGTACTGTAAATAACTAATGATAAAATTTGTAAACTGTATCTATCAGCAGTCATCTAGTAACTATGTAGCCAAATAAATACGTATATATGAATAGAAGCCAGTGTATTGAGTGTCGATGTATCGCAACAATATAAGGAATTCAGCGTTGAATAATTTATGATCCGCTCCGAAGACATTATTGAATCATAAGTGAATTGAATGAAACTGTTTTGACACCAGCTATTGACTGCAAAACTCACAAGTTGAGGGATCGCTTCCTTTTGTATTCCATATTTCTTATTTCGTGACTCGATCGTTTCCACGACTGCTGGTAATGGACGCCATTATTCTGATATATCACAGTAAATGAACTGAAAATAAATATTATTTGGACAAAATTTGTCTAAATTTAACGTGTTTTGTAAATTCTGAAATAGAACTATTCATTAAAATTTATAAAATTAATAAAAACCTTTGGCTAATAGTCTAGCTAATAGTCTAGAGCAGGGGTTCCCAAAGTGTGCGCCGCGAGGCCGTGGTTTGAGCCTAATTGGTTTGCCTTATAACGAAATAATTCTGTACATCGACATGTGCAAATTAAAAATTAAAACGCACGAAAAATAAAATAAAATTAACGAAGTCGCAACGCGCAATAATTAACTTCGAAATTATAATAATAATTTTTAACGGAAGACGTAACTGGATGAAGTGGGTAAGTAACAATTTGAAAATGTAAATTTTTGCATAAATGGAGGCTTATGGACCGAGAAAATTATTTGATATAGCCAGATATGTAAGCCAGTAGCCCTAACCTGGCCACTAGTAGAAATACGAAAGTAAAGACAAACTGTGGACATAAACTTATAGTGCCGTTCCGATCTTCACCGTGGCTAATTGCGACCGACAAAAATTCAATTAAAATGTCACTTTATGTCATAAAGTAGGATATTATTTGAATTTTTAGGACTATAGTCTGTCATAAAGTGGTATTTTAATTGAATTTTTCGGAAAGAAAAAAGATCGGAACGGCATCTTTAGTTTATCTCCACAGTTTGTCTATACTTTCGCATTTCTACTGGTGGCAATGCTAGGGCTACAGGTGTAAAGTAGATAAGTTGCAAGTTTTGTTCGAAATATAGGGAAAAGATGAGTAATTGCCCGTTATAAAATGATATTTATCCACTTCATCCTCTTACGTCTTCAATTATGGTTTTCATACCCTGATAATATTATCGATATATCCCAAAGAAGTTTAAATTTAAAATTTAATACATTTAACGGTACCGTAGAGGCGTGCCGCGTGAGAGCTGGCACGTGGGCTAACACTTTTATTTCACTGGACGACGGACGTCCACAAGTGAAATAAAAAGCGGCCAAATGCGAGTTGGACTCGCCCATGAAGGGTTCCGCAGCAGCAATAAGGTTTATTTTTTATGAAATTAAAATCGGGACGCGCTTCCGACTCGCACCCGCCCAATTTTCTATTTATTTTCATAAACGTCTTGAATAGTTTAATTGGAATAACTTTTATTGACTTATGTGATACATAAAATGTTTACTTACCTCGTTAAATATTATTATTCTTATATGGTAAAATGGATCGTATTAATAATATTGTAATTAGAGATGCGCCGAATATTCGTTTCGTATTCGGTATTCGGCGTATTCGGCATGTTTTTCACTATTCGTATTCGGCCGAATTATTCGGCTCAGTTACCGAATATATTCGGTTTTATTTTTTTCAAAATATTAAAAACTAGACCCGCCCCGGCTTCGCTCGTGGGACATACATAGCCTATGTCACTCAGGGCTCAGCTCCTAAGTATCATGTAACACAACATTAGGCACTAGGCAGCAAAATTAAAGTCCAATAATATTGATGAATATTACACATTATATTTTAATATTTACAATATTGCTATTTAAGGCGGCTGAGAAGCCGCCCTGGTCTTCCGGTGTCTGTGGATGGTACGAGTGACCAGAAAGAGATAGCTGACAGGTAAACGTTAGGGCTTCTGATGTAGTGAGGGCAATCAAATCAATATCCAAGGGAAAATCCCCCGGACACGATGGATTAAGCATTGAACACCTACAATATGCTGGCCCTCATATATCGCGAGTTTTGGCCTTGCTGTATAATCTCTGTATATCGCATTCTTACTTGCCTCACGATATGATGAAAACTGTTGTGGTCCCAGTAACGAAAAATAAAACGAAAAGCCTATCAGATATTTCTAATTACAGGCCCATCTCGCTAGCAACTATCATTGCAAAAGTAAGTATTTGACAGCATTCTTAATACACATTTAAACAGATATATTAGATGTCATGATGCGCAGTTCGGCTTTCGTTCTGGCCTTCCCACCGAGTCCGCAATATTGTGTCTTAAGAGTGCTGTCAAGTATTATAATACAAGAAAAACGCCCGTCTACGCCTGCTTCCTCGACCTTTCGAAGGCTTTTGACCTCGTGTCATATGACATTCTTTGGAAGAAGATGAGGAAGTCGAATATACCTCATGAATTGGTTAATACTTTTAAATATTGGTATGATAATCAAATAAATATTGTTAGATGGGCTGGTGCGGTGTCAGATCCCTACAAGCTGGAATGTGGCATGAGACAGGGGGGGTTAAGCTCACCTGTCCTATTTAACCTTTATATAAATGGACTGATTGAGGAGCTCAGCATGAAGCATATCGGTTGTTATATAGATGGAGTATGTTTCAATAACATAAACTATGCGATGCGGATGACATGGTCTTGCTGAGTGCCTCGGTCTGTGGTCTCAAAAAGCTACTTGACATTTGTGAGCGTTACGCAGCGGAGCATGGGCTGATATACAATAGTAAAAAGAGTCAGTACATGGTCTTTCACGGTGGTACCAGAAAGGTGGATACAGTGCCGACTCTTTTACTCAATGGTGTTCCTTTAGCTAGAGTCGAGGAGTTCAAATACCTAGGACACATTGTGACGTCCACTTTGAAAGACGATACTGATATCGAAAGGGAGCGAAGGGCACTGTCGGTTAGGGCGAATATGGTTGTTAGGAGGTTTGCGAGATGCTCGTTAGAGGTAAAAATGACGTTGTTTAGAGCTTTTTGTACATCCTTCTACACTTGCAGCCTCTGGGCAGCATATACGCAAAGGGCCTACAGTGCCCTTCGCGTCCAATATAATAACGCGTTCAGGATGCTGGTGGGGCTCCCCCGCTGGTGCAGCGCTTCGGCGATGTTCGCGTGCGCACGAGTGGACTGTTTCTTTGCCACAATGCGCAGGCGAACATCGTCGCTGGTGCAGCGCATGCGGGGGAGCTCCAACGGCATGCTGGCCGCGCTCTGTGAACGCCCTGATAACCTGTATATCAGTCACTGCTGTCATATGCATGCAGAATACAGGCTAAAATAATAACTGTTATATTATGTAAGTAATGTGTGTTTTTCTTTAAACAACAAATTCATAAAACAAAATAAAAAACAGAAAAAAGACAATAATGTTTTAAATAAACAAAGCATTTAGAGATAAATTGGTAGGTAGTGCAATGCTCAAACCGTCGAAAAGGAATCCACTCAGACTTTTATTAATGTAATTTGATCTGTACCTATTTATATGAGTCTTGGATACTTGCAATAAATGATTATTATTATTATTATAAAACATCGCGATGAAAAACTAATAAAGAAATTAATATTATGCATAAGAGGTTTGAGCTCTCCATTGTGGGTGTCGCAAACGCCACACACAATAGATTTTCAATTGTTATGCGGCAGCCGCCTGCCGCTGGAGGATTGATGGGTTTTAAGCAGTATTCTGACTTTAATAAATCTTTTTAACATTGGTTTTAATATATTTCTGTTATTATTAAATAATACATGAAATCTTTTATTTATTGTTGCACAGTTCATTATATTGGAGATTATGCATAAAATCATTAGTCATTTAAAGAAAATGTTTTACTACTTAAAATAAACCTTGCTTCTTATGTATTTTAGTATTAAAGGTATGTATTCCATTTAATTCTACTTACATGAAGACAAATAACAATAACTTAATAGTTAATAGTAATCTACATGCAAATGAAACAAATAACACTGTTTTACTGCTTTATTTTTCACTTCATTAATGTTGTAATAGAAATTTGAACCTTAGCTTATTGCTTTTTCACATAAAAAAGAAACATTTTTAGTCTATGACCACAGACAAGTCAATTTCCATATCCGGACTCCATATTGTCTTGAGACTTCCATTTGTAAAAATCTCTCGAAATGAACTGCGCTCTGTTATATTTACAAAACTTAGTTTTATTTAAAACTACAATAAAGATCACAACCTCTGCAAGTTCTTTGCGGTCTGCCACTCACTAAAACCTGGTTCTCACTTTTTCTGAGACACACACACATCCTGAAATGGCTAAAGTGTGGTTCTAAACTTGTTGAAGCACTTGGAAATCGTCGTTACTGGCAGGCGATGGTTGTTGCAAATGTTTCGCAACACTGCACAGATGTTAATCATTGTTTTTCTTGTCAATGTGTTAAACTCCTCACAGACAGTCAGACAGTTCCAGTGCCTGGGCTCGGTTGCGATTGCGAGGTCTTATTTACTGTATTTCTGGCTTTCTTCTTCAGGAATGGCTTCTAATACGAGCACTGTGTGCACCAATGTTATAAAAATACGTTTTATAGTTTAAAATTTTACGTAAAACACCACTAACCACTCAGCGACAAACAAGCAATCGGAAAAAATCACTTTTGTTGTGATCACTGATCGCTATAATTTAACAGTTCAAATTGCTCGCCGATTGCCATCGCATTGCTGTCAAAAGCTTAGGTGATACGAAATAAATGCAACAGTATAGCAAATAGTGATAGCAAAAATATAAATTTCTTCAAAACCCGTGGATGAATATGACACAAAACTTTAACAGTAACAGACATCAATAAAATAAACCATATTACATTATTTACACCATTTTTACAAACTCTAATATTTTTTCGACGCAATTAGGCGACGTTTCTAATATTTGCTAAATTACTGGGAAACTCGTGGATGAATCTGACACAAAACGTGTCTGCATATATTTTGTTACTGCCCGAGAGTTTAAAATTTAGCTTTTGTGATATTGCTAATATCACAAAAGCTAAATTTTAAACTTTAATATTTTTTTCGGCCTATAGCGACCAAAAAACAAAATACCTAAATATCTCTGGAAGCTGTCGACCAAAATGACACAAAATCATTTTTAGGTTTACCTAGTGGTCCCAAACCTATACGCAAAAAATCAGAAACTTTAGAATTTTGAAACCAAAAAACCTAGAGCTATCGGTCTAAGTATGGAGATTTAGCGATTTAAATGTAATTATAGTTCCTTGATTATTCAGCAGAGGGAGTACTGTCGCTCGTTGCTATCGTATTTTTTTGGCTGATATGTGATACGAAACTGCGATTTTGGAGCAATTATTGCGCAATAATTGCGATTGCATTGCGCTCGCGAGAGAAGGCTCGCTCCGAGCTAGCCAGCAGCGGCACGTAGAGTACACGATAGAACCTGTTTACGCGGCAAAATAAAATAATGGTAAACCGAATAATTCGGCCGAATATTCGGCTCGGTAAAGGCCGAATATTCGGTATTCGGTTATTCGGCCAAATCACTATTCGGCGCATCACTAATTGTAATGTTCGTCTTTTGTTGTTTTAGCGATACCGATTTGGCTTGTTTGATTGACTCACGGAAATTAATTCTCTTATTTCAATGCAAATATATTTTAACTGATTAACTTTTGGTCATTTGAATAGACATGAACATTGAACAGGCAGGTCAATTTACAAGAAGTTTAAAACTTTGAATCGCTAGGTGTCAGACGACGAGTTTCGTGGCTGTCTTGATTTTGTTTTCTTTAATTTATATTATTTTTTTTTTGTTTATTTGTGCCTAAAATCGAAATTGAAACCTTTGAATTTTCTCTACCAGAATCGCTAGGAAACGGCAAACGTGTCCTCTAATTTTTCATGACACGTAATATCAAAAAAGTTGAGGAAAAACCCGTGTCACGTAAAAAACAATTTGTACGTTTACGATAATGGTTGATTGCGAAGTATTTTCTTCGGGTGCATTGTGGAGTTCTTTCTAGATAAAATGTTCTTACAATGCTCTGCTATTGTGAAATATGTCAGGGGAATAATGGCGCGCAACTTTCGCGGCGGCTGCTGAGATAATGTCTACGGAACGCTGAAATTGTGTGGTGGCGACTGGCGTGACGGACGATCGTTTTATTTTGAATTTTTCTAGGGGACGCTTTGAATTGCCGAGGATGCTTGTCATAATTTTATTACATCGCACACAAGAGGATATTACATCCGCTGAGACGAGCCAAGCGAAGCGCAAGGGCACAACCTACCTTTTCTCAAAGTGTTTCGTCATTTATTTGAACACTCATAGAGTTAGTTTCCAATGTACCAGATATCTCATATTCTCAGAATATGATGTCAATAATAATAGACTAATTAAACATTCAAAGTCTCAATCGAATAACTCTAATACTTTAGATTTTATTGATATTTAAAATACACAGATTTCGTCACTGCCATGCTCATACACTGGCACACTGATGATCATCAAAATGTTTGGCTACTTTCTGAAGGGCTAGAGAGCTCAAATTTGGTATGGTAATCTCAGTTTAGTACACAACCAACAAAAAAAAATCATAAAACTTATAACTTTCGCCCCCCATCCTCTAAAATGGGGGGTGGAAGTTCATATGAGTCTTTCACCAATTTTATGAATTAGGACATATAAGATTTTTATTTATTATTATATCACATTTACAATAATTCAGTTAACAACAATTCAGCATATTACATAAAAAACATTTCATTAGATACATTTTATAGTAGGTAACATTGGCAGCCGTACTAGTAATTAACTGTGTCGCTGCTGCCTGATGTACTAACAATAGGCATTACTTACAACATTTGTTATAAAAAACAAGTACAATGTAATTAGTGATTACTATTACAATTATTATTTTGAAACATTTCATTAAATTAAAATATGAGATACTTACAATTTATTTCAAGTGTGATATTTAAAATTAGAAGAATGTAGAATTTGTTAAAGTTAGGGTCAGTAGAGTTAGGCCGTGTAAGTGTATATTCAGAAGCTTGGCTCTACATGAGAGCTCATAATATCTTTTTCACAGAGTGAACCTTATGTGGTCATCTCGGCAACACTTTACAAGAAATAATTTTGGTAGGATCGTACTGTACTGAATGATTTTACGGGTTGACATATTAATGATTAATTATCTTATTATTACTATCCTTATTATACACAATTATGCCCTTTCCCAGACAAAATTGATTTCGTTACGTAATAAAGTAATATTTTAAGGTTGCAAATTACAATTCAGTACAAAATCGTCTGGGGAATGTCATCATTGTTTATTTATGAATAGTAGTAGTAAATTAATAAAATATAATCGGATCGTAAAAATAAGTACCTAATAAAAGTTGACTTTTTATTTATTTAATTTATTATTTTTAAAGTAATTAAATAATGACTTAACTATTTACTTTTTATAGGACTAGGTATGTGGTGTTTGTAGTCTTATAAATAAAATCAACACACGTTCAGTGGCACGTATAAAAAACAAATAAATTTATCAAGATAAACTTAACAACAATAACAATGTTTTACTTGACACTGGCAGAATGGTGCATCCCTGCATCTATGGGCGCCATAAATAAGAAGAAGAAGAAGAAGAACAATAACAATGATAAAACAATAACAACGACACCCACTATCAAAATATAGAATCTACGTTACACTATTGATTATTGGTTTACACATTCATATTGGCAATCTGTTTGATAATAATGAAATATTTTACTTAACAAAAACTTTTTACATATATTTTTTTTACAATAAGAACTATAATCACAATTAAATTTCAGCCACAGACGGATCCCTATACTTATTATTATAGTATAGTTTTTATTATTCGTAGAGTATAAGGGTCAATTCAGACCGCAACGCGACGAGGCGAGGGCGAGGCGCGACGCGACGCGACCTAAATTTGTATGGATTTGACAGAATATGTCGTCAGCGTGAGACGTCTTGCGAATCTGTCAAATCCATACTTATTTATAAATGCATCTACGCGCCGCGTTGCGGTCTGAATTGACCCTAAAGCAAGAAATACACGGTCGTCAGCGGCGTTTGACGACCACGCAAAATCTAGAATGAAAAACTGGTTGTCAACACGTTGGCAACCGTGTGGCTGGCAACGCGCATACTATTTTTTGCTGTTGACGACCGCCGTTGATGACCGTGTATTCGGTGTTTCAAGAAATGTGGTAAGTACTGTAAAATAGTTTATGTCACATATTTTTTTTCCCTTGCGCAGAATCTCAATTTGTATCCTTTGCGGGGATTGATGATTGCTCTTTTCCAGTCGAAAGTCATATTCTGATCATCCATCAGCTCCACACGAAACCTGGATAGCAGCTTCAAGATGCAAACCCTGGACTGCACCTTTGCAAACCGCATACCTGAAAATTAGCGAAAAATGTGATGATAAGACTGTTTAATCTTTGCCTGTCTATACAAAACATGATCACAACTTTATCTATAGAAGTCACAGTGCAAGCTAGTGTAAACTATAATGCCAGCACGCACCAAATTATTCTTCTGATGTAGTCATGCCGTGCTAGCATACGCCAACGAGAAAATGTTGTCTACACGTTTTCTCGATGTTCCCTTCATCTCTATTGACCCTAACATGACATACATTTTTTTTCGTACATCTGTCGTCAAAATTAGAGATAAAATTGTTTTTTTTTGTATGTGCTATTTTTGGCTATATACTAACGAACTATATACGAACGAGAAATTTATCTCTCGAGTCTCGACGTACACATGTTAGCGAAAAAGAGATATAATATATCGATATCGACAATATCACTAGGCTCGAGAGTGAGATATCCACGAGATATCTCGTTGGTGTATGCTAGGGGGGCAGGTCATGTGTAGTGTAGCTCTCACTGTTACCACTGATTTCGTTAACATTATGTGTTGATTGATTATGAAATGTGTGCACATACCTATACAATTCCTGGGTCCAAGTCCAAACGGCATGTAAGCGCACGCGTGCCTTCCTGCTGATAATTTAGGATCGAATCTCTCGGGATCAAATTTCTCTGGATCGGGGTATATTGTTTCATCGTAATGTATAGCCCTCACTGGAACGACCACAATTTGACCTTTTTCTATTGTGACATCTGTACCTGGGATCCTATACTCACTCTTCGCTCTTCGTTGTAAAGGATCCACCAGTGGATATACTCTAAGAGTTTCATCGAACACTTTTTCCATATACGGCAGCTTACTCAAAGTATCGTAGGTCACTTCTCCATTAGTACTTTCGAGTACCTCATCTATTTCCTGATGAAGTTTCTCTTGGATATCCGGATTCCTTGCCAACTCGTAAAGCATAAACGACATTGTCGTGGCACTCGTTTCATATCCAGCAGCGTAGAATACGAACGCTTGAGCCTCTATTATATCGTCTGTAATCTCTAGAGTTAATTCTTTAGAATCTTCCCTTTTAGGCCCTGAGATTTCGCCTTTGCTCCTCAAATCTAAAATCAAATCCATGAAGTCGTGTCTATTTATTGATTTTCCATTTCGCTGCTTAATAACAGTCGCAACTAGGTCTTCGAAGAATTTGTTGAGATTTCTCGCAAATTTCAACGATCCCAGTTTCAAAAATAGGTTCGGGTACATAATGATGATATCCTGGATGCTCCTTCTTTTGAATATGAGGTCGTCGAGATCACGAAGTGAACTGAGGAAACTGTTGTTTGTGGTCAAGTCGACGTCCAGCCCGAATGCGCAAGCCGCGATTGTACTTAGAGTGTACAGTTGAATGAGAACATGCAATTCTTGATCGAGTTCAGTTCTCGTTACCTCGTCAACGTAGTCCAAAAACTTATCGCCTCGTTCAGTGATCAAATGCAACATGTTCTTGAGTTTGCCGCTCGTAAACAAAGGAGTAAATTGATGTCTCAAAACCCTCCACGTCTCGGTCTCGGATGAGAAGAGGTTTTTGTTTAATTTTTTATCTGTCACTGGAACTCCACGATCAGAAAAATAATCGAAGTCTTTTATGAGAATGTGTTTTATCATGTCCAGGTCCTTGACTATCAGCCACGGGGAAGTCATTCTGTAGACCCCCACAAGCGGCTCGTTGCGGTACTCGTTGCAAATTTTTTTCAATTCAAAAGTTTCTAGATCCCTCATCAGGGTCACATTTTTAAAATTCCCAAAAAGAACCATCGGTTTGGGCCCCTTTATGTTTTTCTTCTTCCAATAATCGAATGTTCTTGTGAAATAGAAGTACAAAAAAACGGGCAGAAAACAAAATAATAACGCGAATATCATAATATTATTGCCGACCGAAGGCTCATGGAATCATAATAATATTATGAATCATATCGTAGTCAGTAGTCGGTTTTATATTGAGAATAACAGACAAGTACACTCGTTAGCAAAAAAGGGTGCCTTCGCAAAACTACTTTTAATAATTTTTTTCTGCGGTTTCCACTGCGTAGAATTGTATTTCCAGGACAATTGTTATTTTTTTATAAATCCAAGTGAGAATTAAAAATGCAGTACCAACTACCACCCCACTAAAACGAGGATCACATCTACACATAAATTATTATATACATTATACACAATATTATACACACGCACAAATAGACAGAAGAACGGACAAACAGAAACTTCAAACTTATAACACCCCCATTTTTGGTCGGGGCTTAAAAAATTGCGCTATAATTTCACAAAATCTATTCTTATTATCTATGAACTTATCTGTCATAATTATTTATTAAAATACTTGAGAGTTGAGACTTATTCGAATCAGTTGCCATGAAAGCGCAGAGTATATCTCACATCATAATAATATAACCTCATCTCCGCGTTCCTCCTTTCGCTCCGAAGAGACCAAAAGAATTGCTGCATATTGTTGTGGATATAGCAATAATTATAAAGATTTCATTTAGACAGACACTCCGTAAGGTGTAATATTTTGGAGAATAATATTATGTATTTTGTTCTTATGCGTTTTTTAGAGTTCCGTACCCAAAGGGTAAAAACGGGACCCTATTACTAAGACTTCGTTGTCTGTCCATCTGTCTGTCTGTCTGTCACCAGGCTGTATCTCAAGAACCGCTATAGCCAGACTTCTGAAAATTTAACAGATTGTGTATATCTGTTGCCGCTAGAACAACAAATACTAAAAACAAAATAATATTAATATTTAAGGGGGGCTCCCATACAACAAACGTGATTTTTTTGGCCTTTTTGGCTCGTAATCAATAAGGATAAGAGGTAGGCACTTGAAATTTTCACAAAGTCCTTTAATATAATTTTACTTTAATAATTAATAATAATATTAAAATAAAATAAAAAATTAAGAGGGGCTCCCATACAAAAATACAATTTTTGGCATAATTTTGCTCTATACGGTATACGGTACGGTACCCTAAACGGTACGGAAACCTTCGTGCGCGAGTCCGACTCGCACTTGGCTGATTATTTTTTAGGGTTGACATACTCAATCTCGATCAGAAACCTATTTATTTTATTAGACAAAATATTATTTTCATCTGACAGAACGGTGAAGGTCGACCTTACTTCTAATCAAATGCTACTACGTGAAATCATAACCTTCCTTGCGAAGTCGGTTAAAAACATAATATTATTAAAGTAATTGTATACCGTAACACTTGATTGTTATCTAGATTGTTGTGTTCATACGATAAATTGAAGAGTCATGGTACCTTTCATATTTATTATTATCCCCGTCTGTTTTATCTTATTTGTCACTAATAAGATAACATTATAAAGCAATAATATAATAATTTGAAACGCATCATGACTCTTTAGTAAAGAACAGGTTTTGCGTCTTTAACATTAACGTCAATATAATATTATAATATCACACACATAGACATTTATAAACCACACACACAGAGACATACCAACTAACTACGTGTATAATATATTATTAACTAGCTATCCCGGCAAATGTTGTTTTGTCATTTAAAGTATATTTTCTACTTCATCAGTTGATACATATTATATCACCTCTTCTTTTGTCCCCTAAGAGGGGTGGGGGGTAAATGTAATATACCAGCTGATGTTAAGTTGGAAAACACAGTTAATAATAATATGTCATCATTTCATTTCATTTCATTTCATTTCTTGTTTCGAGGGCACATCTTTAACCATCTCCCCTAGCATTGAGATACTTGGCGTCAACATATCGAGCGAAGTCCAGTTCAGATATCATCTAGAGGGTAAGGCCAAGTTAGCCTCGAAGAAGCTTGGTGTTCTTAACAGAGCGAGACAGTACTTCAGTCCGGACCAACGCCTACAACTCTACAAGGCGCAGGTTCGGCCTCACATGGAATATTGTTCTCATCTCTGGGCAGGGGCGCCAAAATACCAACTGCTCCCTCTGGATCGTATCCAACGAAGGGCCGCTCGAATTGTTGACTGCCATAGTGTTTCGAACAGCTTGGACCCCTTGGAATTACGCCGAGATGTAGCTTCACTCTGCATCCTCTATCGGTTGTATTACGGGGAGTGCTCTGAGGAATTGTTCGGAATCATACCACCTGCAACTTTTCGCCACCGTCCCACGCGAAAAACATACCATCCTCATCACCTTGATGAGTGGCAGTCTTCCACAGTGCGATTTTCGCGTAACTTTCTGCCGCGCACTGTAAAACTCTGGAACGAACTGTCACCAGCAGTATTTCCGGACCTATATGACCTGCAAACCTTCAAGAAAAGAGCGTATTCCCTCTTAAAAGGCCGGCAACGCACCTGCAGCTCTTCGGATGTTGCGAGTGTCCATGGGCGACGGTAGTTGCTTACCATCAGGTGACCCGTTTGCTCGTTTGCCCCCTTATTTAATAAAAAAAAATTCATTTCATTTCATTTTGTCGTATCTAATATTTTCAAAATATATAAACAGGCAATCATTGTTAATAAGTTGTTTACGAAGACTGAAGACAAATATTTGTATTTCTTAAGCTTGCATAAACTGTAAGCTAAAAATAAATTTAATAAAGTAACATTTCTTCAAGAGGAATCGACTGTTGTAGCTTTAGTTGCGAAGACAAAATTAATTCCATTTTACACGGGAGCGCTCTAAATCTGGACGTTTCTTACGGTACAAGAAATACTCCACGAAATTAACTTTTGCATTCACTTCTTTGGACACCTATCAGGTTAATAAGAACTACCGATCACGGAAAGTGAACCTTTGGGAATGTTCATGCTGGGTTAATTATTATTATTATAATTCCTAAAATTGTAATTACAATTGTAATTACAATTTTACCAAAATATTTTTAAGAACTTCGACTACGGCATTACGTCTTGTGGTTAAAGGTCAGTGAAGTGAGATCATAATTTGCATAATTTCCATTAGCGCTTTCGTTTTCGCTTCGTTATAGAATCGCCGATGAAAATGTATGGAATTGACATATTAAGCGTTCGTTAATATGATGTTGACGTTCGACTCGTCTTATGTCAATTCCATACATTTTGATCGGCGATTCTATAACGAAGCGACAACGAAAAAATTTCGGCTATAGGCCCTGGAAATAAAGGGAGACCATTATTAGGTGTACTTTTTTTTAATACCTACATACGATGACAGAACACCTTAAACACTATAATATCAAAGGTTTTTACAAAGTATTTTCTAAGACTTCGTGATTGATCATATTATCTATTTTTCTTTTAATATAATCTATACATCTATACACATAATAAAACTGTAGAAATGTGAATTCTGTACATTAAAGATATTCAAAAAATAATAAGCGGGGGGTGTCCTAGATCGCTATAGAAGCCAAAAATGTGGTTAGTTTTTTGTCTGTCTGTCTGTCTGTATGTTTGTTCCACTATCACACGAAAACTACTGATCCGATTTGAAAACGGTTTTCGCAGATGTGTTTGTCTTCTTCCAACTTAACATCTGGTGTATAAAAAAAAATTCCCCCCACCCCTGTAAGGGGACAGAAGAGGGGTCAGATTTTGTATCAAACTTTTTTCTTTAACACGAAAACTTTTCGCAGATATATTTGCCTTCTTCCAACTCAACATCTGGTGTATAAACTCCCCCCCCCCCCCCTCTAAGTGGACCAAAAAGGGGGTCAGATTTTGTATCAATTTTTTTCTTTAATGGACTTACGTTATATTATTAACTGTATTTTCCAACTTAACATCAGTTGTACACAATTTTTCCCCCCATCCCTCTTAGGGGACAAAAGGGGGGGGGGGTAAGATTTTGTATCAATTACTGATGAAGTAGAAATACTTTAAATGGCAAAACAACGTTTTCCGGGTCAACTATAGTTTATAAAAGATAAAAACCCTGCAATAAAATTGTATGTGTTCATATCATTGATGCGATGCAGTCAAATATCAATTTGTCAGGGAGGGACCGCCTTGATGCTTGTACTTACGAATACTTTGCGTTGTCGTTGGGCGTTCATAAAAAAGACAATTTGCCTTATTGCCGCAATCTGTAACACATGTTCTTGCCCGGTTACGTCTGCGGCAGCCCTCATAAACGACAAAGTAAACCATAATTTATTATAGGAATTTAGGGTCAAACGCTGGAGACATAAATTTGTTTTGTAACTGTGATATACGACGTTTTATAGTAATATTATTATATTTTTCCGTTTGTTAAAAGTCTCTTTTACTAGATTTTTGGCTTCAGCAGGTTAAAGTGATCTTTATTAATCTAATTTTGAAAAGGAATGAATTAATTCTCAGCTATTCTATAAGTATTTTAACAGTCATCCGTTACGTCTAAATATTATTAAAGTACTTCATACAATTTAAATAGCGAGGTATTAAATATCCAGACAAAATAGTCGTACCGTACGATTACTCACGTCTATGCAAAGAAAATTGCAAAGTAAACAATGTTATAAACAATAATTTAAAACAGTTGCCATACACTTTAAGCGAAAGCTGAGTGTATCTATGAAAAATGTAAGTTGAACTTTGGAAAGTCTGGAACATAATTCTTGTTTTATTCATGTTCTGACATGTGGCGTTTTCTGCGTTGTGCAGGCTTTCTTCCTTAACAAAATAAACAACATTTTGCTTTGAGTTTGGTCCTTTGAGAGCCATCTTTACATGTTTTATGGATGAGGTTCTATGCAGTTTTTATAACACAATATTTTTATTGATATTAACTTTTATATCTTTTCAAATTACATTTTCACCGTAGGTACTATGTTTTTATGTAACTCGGCACATATGTGAAGCTTTTTTCGTCGAATTTCTTAAGATCATCCCCACCTCCTACGTTCCGTAGGCCGTTCCCTTGTCACTAAAACGTGTATCCATCTCTGTCTGACGGAGAAAAATTCAAACATTTGCCAGCGTTCCGCATCATTTTCAGTCGTGTTGAACATTCAATAACAACTTCAAAACTATTACAAATAGAGTTCAATTTTCTGTAGCGAAAAACTTATCTTAGGGCATTTTCATTATTTGGTGATAAACAAAGTGTGCTAAGCTAGGCCAGATGGCGTAAGGAGGGACTGTGATTTAGCAATATTGTATCGTACCTTTAGTGAAATAGAGCTGAATTTTCCTCGCAGGCTATGGTGTTTACGATGGTTTGCATGCGCACAGTTGTCGGGAAAGTTGAAAGGTAGGCTAGGGAAAACGTGTTGACGGTGAGTAGTACTGCAACAAGGCTTCAGTCGCCCGGCGTCGGTCCTCAGAGTCGGTACTACACTTTGCCGGTAGTAAAATGGCGGGAACTTTATTACGAAACTCGAATATCCTCGTTAAGTCGTAAATTTTAACAAAAAGTCTACACAATTTACCCGAAGTGACAGGACAGTAAGAAAAACTGACAGTGCAAAGTTTTTACCTAGAAGATAACTTTTAATTGTCGTGTTTCCGATAAGTTTATTTTGTGGTAAGTTGTTTGTCACAATATAATTAAGAAAAGTTAAAGTTGTACTCCAATTTTTCAAATGTAAACATGTTTTTTAAAGTAATTTTAATACTTTTAAGGTAGTGTGATACAATTCTCAATAAATGTTTTAAGTTGACGTGACAGTAAAAAAATATCATGTATTATATTTGAATATAAAAATTATAATGTAATTTTAACTTTTATGAAATGTAGAACCGGTTTCAAGTCGACTAATACTGACTTACAACCTTCCTTCTTTTCTTCTTCTCCAAAATATTTTAAAATTGCATGATTCCTGGCTTATACAATAAAATAAACATACGTAATAAAATCTCGTAACTAATGTTGTGTAACATAATATTCAGTAAATAAATTGTTCTTTTTTATGAATATAGTTTAACAGCTATGCATAAAATTTTAACAAAAGTTTAATGAAATGGATTCAAAGATTATTGTCAGCGTTTTTTTGCATTCTTGTACTTTATTTTATTTGGACGCCAATATGCAATACCATGTTAACCCACAAGTCAACCATTTTGAGAAAAATGATGTTAAAGTTTCAGATAACACATTTGCCCCCCAAATTTAAACGGTTAGTGATAGGGTCATAAAAGTTTACTCACTGCTTTTTAATATTGATTGCTCTCATTTGAAATAGTTAAATTACGTAATAATCAAGTAATACTGCAATTATTAGACTGTTTTGTTATTGCAAAATCTGGAATCACACTAAATTTGAGTGGAAATAGTGTCAAGAAGCTTGAAACGTTTTTGAAAAACTCCTAAACCTGGGTACTATTTGTTCTACGTAAAGTTAAGAGACGTAACACTGTGTTGCTTAATTAGTTATACACCGTATTAAAATAAGATAAAAAGTTAAACATCAAACTATTTAAGGCACATAGTTTTATTTTTTGGTACATTATAGCACTTTTTGTTTGATGAATGCAGCTATGAATCTTTTTTTTTATTAAATAAGCGGGAAAACGAGCAAACGGGTCACCTGATGTTAAGCAACTACCGTCGCCCATGGACACTCGCAACATCAGAAGAGCTGCAGGTGCGTTGCCGGCCTTTTAAGAGAGAATACGCTCTCTTCTTGAAGGTTTGCAGGTCGTGTAGGTCCGGAAATACTGCTGGTGACAGTACGTGATTTCGAACAATTCCTCAGAGCACTCCCCGTGATACAACCGATAGAGGATGCAGACTGAAGCTAAATCTCAGCGTAATTCCAAGGGGTCCAAGCTGTTTGAATTTTGAAACACTAACTATTACGGTAGGCCGTTTTAAATGAATGCCAGAAGTTTGAACTTCATGAAAACGTGTAGTAGACTAGTACATATACTACTGAAATTTATTTGTATAATGTGTGCATTTCTTTCGTAAATAAAATATGTATCTATACTTAATATTATAAATTCGGAAGAGTTTGTTTGTTTGAACGCGCTAATCTCAGGAACTACTGGTCCGATTTGAATAATTCTTTCAGTTTTAGCTAGCCCATTTATCGAGGACGGCTATAGGCTATATTTTATCACGGTAAGATAATCAGGAGCGAAGAAATAGAGGAAAATGTGGAAAAATCGGAGGAAATTATTTGAAAGGGCTTATTTGAACGTGCTAATGTCAAGAACTACTGGTCCGATTTGAAAAATTCTTTCAGTGGATAGCCTTCCTCAACAAATGGGCTATCTAGCCCATTTGTTGAGGAAGGCTAAAGGGTATGTTTTATCACGCTAAGACTAATAGGAGCGAAGAAATAGAGGAAAATGTGGAAAAACGGGGGAAATTATTTGGAAGGGCTTATCTCGCGAACTACTGGAGCAATTTTATATTATTTGGCATTGGAAGTAGACCACGTGAAGGATCATAGGCTATTTTTTGTGGACTAATTTGTCTGTAAAATATATAATTTACGCCGTACGCGGGCCGCGGTACGTCTAGTATGATATAATTATTAAAAAACATTATAATAATATTTTTGTTAGCAACTTATAAAGCAGACGCAGGTGTTCGTTTTGGATTTTAAATTTAAATTTGCCATAGAGTATGTGACATGTGTGTTTTTTCGTTTTTTTAAGATTTTCAGCACATTGTGATTCGTGAGATGTACAAAAGAGATGTAAAACAGTTTTTATGTATTATACTGATGTGAAAATAAGTGGAGGTTTCCAAGGTAATTCTTTATTTTATACGATAGCTGATCAAATAGATTTTCGAGGTTATGGTTCGAACTTTTGTGAATATTCTGCTAAAGACTTCGACTTTCTAGGGTATTTACCTATCACCCTTAAATCCATAAATTTATGCAAGTTCCAACTTAGTAGGGACGTGCCTACCTAACTAGTTTTAATTATTGTGATCTCAGTCTACCCTCAGTACCTACTAATAGCCTTGACTCGATAATCAATAATAATTTTGAATTAAGAGAAATGTCTCAATTAACTAAACATCTTTTGTCTAATCGTCTTTTGACATTCATTTCTAATGAATTTAATTAACCAATATCAATTTTTCAAAACAATGTCAAGTCTCTTGACATTCGATTTTTACAAGTGATTGGCTATTCTTCATTTTTCAAAACCATGTCAAGTGCTTTAAAACTGTGCTAGGATCGCGAATGTGGTCAAAACATTATTTTGCAATAAGACGTCAAAAGGTTATCTATCAAAAAATTGCAATTTTACCAACACCTGAATATTGTTGAGGTACGGAGCAAGAAGATAACGAATATTTAAGTGTTGTAGTTTATACTTAAAAACAAACATTTAAGCTTTACAGTACTTAATACACAGAATATTCACAAAAGTTCGAACTATAACCTCGAAAATATATTTGATTGGCTATCGTATAAAATAAAGCATTACCTTGGAAATCTCCACTTATTTTCACATCCGTAATCCACATAGAAACTGTTTTTACATCTCTTTTGTTACGAATCACAATGTGCTGATTAAAAAAATGAAAAAACATACAGCTGCACTTGACACTGTCCGAAAGGCACCAACGGTTTGATTTGAAGTTAGATTCGCAATAACATGTCAAGTGTCATAGCACGTTTTTTGCTCGGAGGATAGGGCCGGTAACGTTACACTAATAGTGTCATATGACTTAATACTGTTTTGCTTAATAACCTATGTCAGATCCAGAGCCCTCAGATTTTTTCAAATGATATTTTGTTAAACGAAATATTTTATAGCACCTAACACTCTTTTGAAAAACGTTCCTTATCAAGAGGAGATTCCAGCCACGTGCATAACTCAGTTTTCGATTTTTTGTGGGTTAACATTGTTTTGCATATTGGCGTCCATTTACAAGTCGAAAACGCACAACACACATATTGGTAACATACATACACATTGGTAAGGACAAATTATACCAAAAAACGTTGAAAGAAGTTTTACAGCAAAATTAAGTAATAATATAACAAATTAAGTTACGAAACTCATCAAACTTGTCATTATCGTTGGGCTTCGTAGCACCCTCTACGAAATGCTACGCCGTTTGCTACGGGCCTACGATTCGGCCGCGCGCCTTTCCACATCTAACGAATTTATACAATTAAAGTAATAATAATAATAGTTTATTGCCATCAGAAAACTAATTACATAACATTTTAAAGAACACATTATAAAGTTATTACATAGAATAACATTGTTAGTTGCGCAGCCCCTACACTAAGAAATTCTTGTGCGGTAGTAAGTAAATTAGCAAACTATGAATATATTATGTAATTTTAATATGTAATTCCCTTCTAATATTATAAATGTTAAGGCGTGTCTGTTTTCTTAAGCACTCACTTAAGCGGCTTAGACGAAATATTGCATGAAGAATGAAGATACTTTGAGTCCCGGGATAGAATACAAGTTATTTAGTACTGCGGTAGTATTTTTGGCTACCTACCTCACAATAAAGCAATTTTGCGTGCAAGGCTACGTAGAAATACGCAAACTAAATAATATATTTATTTTTATTATTACTTCGGTATCGAAACTAGCAAATGCATTTTGACTAGGTATACTTAGTTTTGTAATTCAATTCAATTCAATTCAAATATTCTTTATTGTGCACACAATACAGAGAGAATACACAAAAATAAACAAACAAATAATACATAGGTGTCACAATGGCGGCCTTATTACTAGGTAGCAATCTCTTCCAGGCAACCATGAGCGAAGGTGAAATTGCAATAGAGGTAATCGAGCATGTGCAAACAAAAGAATACAAAGTGATTGCTTGAAAGAACGTTTAAATTGCATTGAAAAACATGTAATCACTCAATAATAATAACTGTGATTCTTCAACATACTTACCTACTAGGAAATTAATAGAAAGGTGTTGTACGGATTATTTTTGTTTATTATGCCCAGCTAAAATTTACTTGGGCATAATAAAGTAAGTGTGTGATAAGTGATAACTGATAACTGATAAGTGCCAATTATATTGACACGTATAACAGCTTGATGTGTTTTGATATCAGATTCGAACAACATAAATAAAAGTTTATATTTTATGCAAATTCACCGTTCACAAAAACCACACTCCCACTGCAATTAAAACTGTAGTACGGGTGCCCTAGAACAGCACACACAAAAAATCAGCTGGTTAGGGTTCCGTTTTAGGGTACAGTAGTCAACCAAGTTTTGTTTATTACAGAACCCTAAAACGGAACCCCAACCAACTGATTTTTTGTATCAAATTGGTAGACTAATAGTTATTTAATTTAAGAGTAACCTTGTCCGACAAATAAAACAATCCATATTTTAGGACCATCAAGTCAAAGTATGAAATCCTTTCTATCTCTGTTAGCTACTACTTTCGAGATTTTCCGAAAATAAAAATGTTGTTCGTTTTATCAAAATGTAGCTACCCGCAAAAAATTAGCTTGTTAGTAATCACAAAAAAATTTGTTCTAGGACACCCGTACTATTGTATTTATCGTAAAATATTATAAAATTTTCCATCCATACCATTTCGTATATTATTATTTCATATTTAAGGACTTATTTTTACCTCATATTTTATTGAAGCCAATCTTTCAGTTCGATATTCTCGTAATTATGCATAAAATATCGAAAATATTTTTTTCCCATAAAATACATACATCGATCACAATTAGTACACTATTATGCAATTATAATATTTTTACTGTCCTTTTTGTATTTTTATATCTGGCGAAGGCACCCTAATTTTGTATAAAAAAAAGATTTTTGCCACCACTACGCTACGGTTTACTTTTTAGGGTTTCGTACCCAAAGGGTAAAAATGGGACCCTATTACTGAGACTTTGATGTCTGTCCGTCCGTCTTTCTGTCCGTCTGTCTGTCCGTCTGTACGTCCGTCTGTCGGTCCATCTGTCTGTCTGTCTCCAGGCTGTAACTCAAGAACTGCTATAGCTAGACTTCTAAAATTTTTACAGATTATGTACATAAATTTTGCCGCTATAACAACAAATACTAAAAACAAAATAAAATTAATATTTAAAGGGGGGGCTCCCATACAATAAACGTTATTTTTTTGGTCTTTTTTGGCTCGTGATCCATGGCAAGATATAGATACTTGAAATTTTCACAAAATCCTCAATTATATGTGTACATTTAATTAATAAAATATTAAAATAAAATAAAATATTAAGGGCGGCTCCCATACCAAAAACACAATTTTTCCCTATTTTCGCTCTCTGCGCTACGGACGCTACGCTATACGGAACCCTTCGTGTGCGAGTCCGACTCGCACTTGGCCGATTATTGTTCTTAAAATATGAACAATTAAAAAGTTAAATTATATTTATTCTAGTCTATGGTATATGTACAAATACAACAGGCAATAAATAATGTTTCATTAAAACTACTCGTAGCCACACTATAACTGAATATCTCACGCTGTTATAACGAGATTAATATTTATTATTTCTATTCTCATGCTATTACCGAGCCATCTACAATATGTTACGGCATTAAATTCAACAAGGTTTTATTATAATGGAGAATATAATAAAACGTGGCTACGCTTTATTACCAAGACTTATCTTATGACTACTAACTATTGCGTTAAAAAAGTGTTCATCTATTCCATTGCAGCTATATTATAATCTTATCATAATTTCCAATATCTGAATAATATTATTTAGATATTATTTAGTAAGGTTGATTTCTTTTTAAAGTTGAGTATCTTTAACACTGATTAAAATATTATCTCCTAAATATTATTATACAAAAAAAATAAAGTTCCAATGCGAAAATAAAAACTAAGGAATAAGAAAAAAATAAGTAAGTTAAATGACTAATCATTGAACAGTACTAGCGTGGTACTAATAATTGGACAGAGTACAAAAACACAATATTCTTTGTTTGGGTATGGTTATATTGTTCTACCTAATATAACTATAAACATAGTTCCAAAATGTTCTCAACATATTCTCTCTAATATTAATCTACTTCAAAATTCAAAGTAAACACAAAATCCTAGCCTGAGATTCGAAGCGGAAATATCAGTATTAGGCGACTGTATCACACGTAAATCGAACAAATCCGTAAGCGCCGAACTAACAGTATACAAGCCATTCATCACTAATCCAAAACTTAACATCCATAATTTAAGCGAGCAGCCAATGTGAAATCCCGCTGGAAATAATATTCAGCCGGCTGAAAATTCTGATGCATTCCGTATCGTGAGCGCCACGAAGGATTTAATTCCCTTGACTGTTGCGAATCGGCGCGGCGCATGTTTTTTCATTAAAACGCATTCAATACGACGACGTGGCTTTGAAAAAGCGGACCCTTTCAAAAAATATTTTTCCTGACATTCCACTCTACTCCGCTGTTCTATTCAAAGCTTAAAACATAACGTTATTGACAGTTTTGTGGCTATACAGAGTTAATATTTTTGCTTGTGAAAGCGAACTAATATCATAATGGATTCATGTTGCCGTGTGCGGTGTTTTTTTTTTATTTTGCAACAAATAAAAGCGGCTTTTCAAATACGTGGGACGCTGCGTAATAAAATATTGCGATAAAATATGGAGTGTCCCTTAGTATTCTGTCCTCAAAGTGCAAATGTGATACCTGCATAGTACATTGACGCCATTAATAATAAATAATGAATAGTTAATACTACATTGTACTATGTCGTATCTTAAGTAACGTGTGTCGAGTCTGAGTGTTTTAATACTTAAAATGTAATTATTAAACTATTTTGACCTTTAATAAAACTTAGTATAGGTTTTGTTAGGTAACGTACCTCCGTTACCTAACAAAACTTATAATAGTAATAATTCTTTGCACTTGCAAAGAATTTAAATAAAAATAAAATAAATAGTTTCGTGGTGGGCAAAAAAAAACGCGGTTGGCAAACCGTTACAAATAATATAATAATTTTGTAAGTATTTTAAGAGGAGGAGACGAAAGTTATGGGTTAAATTTTTTTTTTAATTTCTTTCGCGTTCTAGTAAACACACTCTGGCTGTATAATATTATGCTTTTAAGATAATCACATAAAGTTTTGATTGATTTATAAGTTTTTTATTTATTTATTTAAGGTCGCTTTAACATCAGGGTCATTAGCGACCACAACATAGAATACGTTACAGAAGACTTAAATATATTAATTGTATACATTAACATTTTCAAAAAATTTATAGTTTTAATACATCTATTTTCATCATTTAAACATTCTTTTCGATCGGTAGGTAATATTACTAAGACTGAAAAAAGCAAATGCAAATGTGGATGTTTTCTTTCTGTTTTTCACCTCCTTGTTGAATGTTTATCATATAATGTTGAAAAAAGCTATTGTAAATTACCTACTGATTTATAAGTTTGTTTTTACTTTAGCTTAAAAATTAATATACCTTACCAATGTTTCATTTTCAACTGGTATAAATGATCAACTTATTTCTGTCGAAATGAAATTGCTATTAGAATGATCTTCAAATACAGTAGGCCGATTTCACTGCAAAGACACTACAGACCACAAATACGATTCTAATTACTGGTGAATTGCTCTATCAAAATGAGCATTCCAATTGGGTATTTCAAATGCTTGCATGTCGATTTTCGTCCTGACTGGAAAATATGAAAAGATTTATAAATAGGACTATGTAACTTTTTTGCATAGAGTTTAGAATAAAAATAAAGATAAAAATCTTATTTAAACTGTATCACTAATTTCAACGCAATTTTTAAACCTTTCATGTTTTGGATTTCAGGTAAAAGGGTCATATTTTGTACTATGAAATTTATAATTTTACCCACTTTTTTATCACAAATGCTGTCTAGTTTAGACTTTAATACCTCGATTTTAAATTTTTATGCGACAGCTGAGTGTCGCTTAGGGATTGATGGGTTGAAAGAACACAGTCATAATATTTTTTTCAAGATTTTATTTTCTTTCTGTTTATAAAGATAGAACATCAAGCCTTCAAGAGCCACACAGTACGCACTTTTTTTAAATCACTGTAATTTCACTAATTTAAAAAGTAAGTAATATTATCGTATTATAATGCTACTCCTGTTATTTGTTCTGGAATATAAGATTTATCAAGCTTTTCTTTATTGCACTCAGACCTGAGCACAACAAGACTCGGTAATAACTCCGTTATTCGACAAATTGCACAAATTATTTTAATTTACTGTGCAAATCTGCTTTTTGGTCATGCTTCTTCTGTCACGGATCGAAGAACATAGAGCTATTATATTGGGACACAATGTTAATTAACATCATCTTTATGTGACAGCCGGCGGGTCGCATTAGCGGCCCGCGCAGTATAACGAGCGGCTCGCGTGATTTCACACCACTCCACGCTTATTTATATCAAGTACCGACGACCACATTTCGGTGTTACGGCACTATCAAACTACCATTATAAGATATGAAATGCTTTAAGGACGTTGTATAATGAATGTAAAATGTTACTTAATATAGCTTTTGTACTTTGGTCACGACTGAACTTGCATGAACTTTTGCATCCATTTTTACATACATTGAAACATTTCGTACTTAGCAGATGTTCCTAATTTAATGTAAGTGACAGCTTACAGCATCATAGTGAGGTTTTTATATGACGAAGAAATCCTTGACATAACATAATAAATAACAAATATAAAATATTATAATATAGTATGCAAATCAGAATAGATTGAGACGAGCGTATTTATAATTTTATATGCAATCACTACGAATGTGGAAGGAGGTCGTCATATATATTTCGGTTTTCATTTTATTTGATTTTAGTAACAAGAGCAATCGCGCTTGCATTTTAAAAAGTCCATGAAGGATTTATGAATGCAGTTCCAATTTGACGAGACGGATGTTTGGTAATAAAAAATCGGATACAATACGTGCTCTAGTTCAATATAGGACGCACCAACTGATTTGTAATGAAATATTACTCTTTCCCACTTACAAATTATTTTGTATCCAGTATTGCTTATTCGTTTTTTTAATCAAGCTAAAAATTATTAGTAGAAGTTAATGATATTATATTTAATGTTAAAATATTATGTTGATAGTAGTTTTTATGTCATACTATTTGTATTGATTTTAACGGTTGCGTTGTTCACTATAAATATATTTTTTTAACCTTTATTTATCAATAAAAGTTACAAAACCAATGATAAGCGGCGCAATATAAGCTTATACAAGTTTTACCATGCTTTACCATATTAAACATCTACTAGCTATTAATATAATATTTAATAGCTAGTAGATGTTTAATATATAGAGTACCTAATTTTAATTGGTGTTTAAATATTTTCACCATACCATCACAGGCCCTTGAGAGGCTTTCGTATGAAAGCGTCAGTCAAAGCGTTAAACCTAAATTGACCGTACAAAAGTCAATATTTGTTTATTTGTATTCTACACGTAGCCAAACTGTTCATCCGATTTCGATAAAACTTTGTCAACACAGGCTAGCTAAACAATACGAGAAAATTACTATAAAGCTCGCAAACAAATCAAATGTTAGTATAACAAAAAGTTGAGTCTAAATGAAAAACTTTTACGAATTTTATATTGAACATTTTAATTGCTTACAATATTTTTAAACAAATTGTAAAGTTATGAAAGCATATTTTATATATTTTATTTTCAAATATAACAAACTATACGGGGTTATTAATAACCTAGTATTTTTTACTTTTATGTTTTTGGGTTCCGTATGCAAAGGGTAAAACTGTACACTAATCTAAGACGTTGCTGTCTGTCCGTTCGTCCCTTGGCATCTCAAGAACCACGATACCTAGACAGTTAAAATTATTTACTTCGGTACTTTTGCAATAACAAGTGTACTTTAAAAATATTAAACTCCTGTTCCCTTGTTTCAGATAACAATGAAACGTAATAAAGTTAGAGATGTTCGAGCGGCGAGTATAATCTAAGTGCAGACGTCGTTTCAAAAATGCAATGGGAATTCTAAAGTAAGGAATATGTAGTCAACGGAAACTGTTTCAAATGTGGGAGCCGAGCATCGCGTCGTAGACAATGCATAGCCTCCTCGGGACGGCTATATCATCGGCACTACTGCAAATACTCCTATGCATATCAGGTAATAATTGAGAAGTCGATTGTCACTTAAGGTTTACACCGAAACGAGATGAAAGTATGCGATGGTTTTTGATTGGACTTTTGTTAATAATTTAACTACATATTAAGTCCACAAAAATATGAGGCACTTTATTGACAGAATTCCTTCATGTACCCGTAGCGCTGTACATGTAAGTGTCAGAAACACATTCACTGAACTTCGGCATAGTGTGTTTAGACACTAAAGCTCGAGATGGCGATCAACCGGCGCGGGCGTCACGTTATTTGATTTAATTTATATTATGGTGTTTGTTTATTTTAAGTACAGTGGTTTTATATCAATGTGAACTGACCTTTACGCGGTTACCCATGGTACAGCAAGCTAGTAGTCGCGTCGCGTCTCGTTTTCGTGTAAACTGACCCCTATGTCTTTTATATAATTTTGTATAATCCAAAGGGAAGTTTGCTTTAATATAATTGAGAATATGACATATATAATTTATATATGTCATATAATATAGGTATTTTCAATGTATTTACTTTAACTTTAGTTTGTCCAAAAACAAACTCTATATTGTATCTTCTAAAGTTTGTTGAATAACTCAATATTAAGGTTTCTACTAATAGCTCTTAGATAATACGATAGCCATGGAAAATTAATATCGAAATAATTAAGACCGAGTTCAAAATTAAGTGTTATTTGAAGCCCATTGTTTTACAAATCCATATTATCTTTCAATGTCGACGAACTTATTCAAGGACTCGTTGATAATCTCTAAATTGTTGTGCAAAAAGTTTACGTCAGAAATAAACTAAATAATAAAATAATTTAATTAAAAAATTGTATTAAATGCCAAAAAAATTAAATAACAAGTGTACTCAAAAGAAATAATCGGCCAAGTGCGAGTTAGACTCGCGCACGGAGGGTTCCGTACCATTATAGAGCAAAATTAGACCAAAAATTGTGTTTTTTGTATGGGAGCCCCCCTTAATTTTTAATTTTATTTTAATATTATTATTAAATATTAAAGTACAAGAATAACTAAGGATTTTGTGGAAAATTCAAGTACCTACCTGTTGCCATTATTGATATAGAGCAAAAAAGGCTAAAAAATGACTTTTGTTGTATGGGAGCCCCCCTTAAATATTAATTTTATTTTGTTTTCAGTATTTGTTGTTATAGCGGCAACAGATATACACAATCTGTGAAAATTTCAACTCTCTAGCTATTACCGTTCTTGAGTTACAGCCTGGAGACAGACAGACGGACAGACGGACAGACAACGAAGTCTTAGTAATAGGGTCCCGTTTTTACCCTTTGGGTACGGACCCCAAAAATGAGACCAGCTGTTACTACTACTGAGTTTAAGCTGTCTGTCTGTCTGTCTTTTACTAGGCCATCTTGCGAATATACATAATCTAAAAATAATATCAAATTATTTCGTGCTATGGAAGCTGGAATATTTGCGATAAAGTTCCAGTCAACACTTCCACCTATTATCGTTTGATATTAACAAAACCGTTTCAGTTGAATATCTACTTCTAAATACGTAGCTTGGTAAAGCTAATACGGCAGCTAATATTATGCTGCATAGTTTATTGGCCGAGGTCGAGGTTCGAAGCTGGCGGAGGCGCGGAGACACCCTGACAGGAGGCAGCTGGGCGCTCGCGTGATGTTTGCCAATTTATCACCAAACTAATTATACGGAACCAGTGTGTACCGTAGATGTACGTTATCGCCTATGCTATAATTGACTTAATATATTTTCTTGCGCGATCTTTTTTCTCAAAATCTCTTGACTTGCAATTATTGAGCTAGTCGACATGCTACTTTATTTTAATATTGATATTGCATTTCACAATAAACTTACACGGTAAAAAAGAAAATTTAATGTTCCGTGCAATACGAAAACAGTTGCAAAAGGATAAACATAAACATGTTTTTAAACAAAATATAAGGATTATATCTCAGGTGAACACATGCATAAACATGGAAAACAAATTGCATAAAAGTAAACTAGAGTCACACGAGGCGCCACAAATTGTGTTTTCAATGCGTCCGGAGCGCAGGTGTAACCTTAAGCTTGGGCGGGCGGGCTAGGGCGAGCGGGCCAAATCCGACTGCGACTTTAATTTAACTTCGCTAAACTGTTGTTCTTAAATTTATAGTTCCAAAAATTATAAAACGTCTGAATTGAAAGCGTTTGAATTACTCTCGCTGCGAAATTTACTTTGTCGGCTTTTTTGTTGGGTTGTGTTTTATGGTTTCGTTGCTGCGTGGAGCCTTACAAATTTTAATTTTTTATAGTTATTTACATTGTTTGTTTATTATGTGTATAAAATAAAGATATAATATATACGGACACCAAAATATGTAGTTTTGTTAAGTTATTTACAAGACATTTATTGTTTACCGCTTTAATTAATGATAATATACCTATTCATGTTTTTCGTACCAAACAATTTGAGGAAACATTTTACCACTTCATATGAAACCAGGAGTAACTAAGTGAATTAATTTTGGAATATACGTGTTTACCCGATATTTGGTAACAAAAATCTCATAACTCCATTGAAATAAAACACTGTGCACAAATTGAATTCGCTCATAGTACGAAGCGAATTGTATTAAAGCGATCACTATAACAGATATTCGGGGACACGGGTGCAATGGAACATTTGCATAGGTAGGAGTTCGCCGCCGCTGCGGTTTGAATACAAAATGCCCCCGAAATATTGCTTCATAAGCGACAAACCATATTTTGTAGTATTTCAATTCGAATAAGTTCAAATTGAATCTATTTCTTGTTGTAACTTTAATTTTGTTTTTGTAATTTTTATGTGAAAATTTTTTTGTTTATCAGGTATCATGTAGGTATGGTATACAAAAAAAAATGTTGAACATATGACACTAAATTACGCGTAGTAATTTGGTGCCATATACCAACAAAATTAATATAACAAAGACTCGATAATCGATAAAAGACAAAAAATATTACATAATAATATGATATGAATATGAAATTAAGATTGCCTTAGAATATAATATATTATTTACAATTTTTACCATATAAATTTAAGGGTACAAGAATAATAACGGTACGTTTCCAATTTAACGCCAATTAAACAATATTATGGTATCTTGAACGTTACGTTTCCAATATATCCACACCGTGTCGTCAAAAGAACTTAATTAAATTGTGTGTACGGGGAAAACTGAAGCATCTGAAATAATTAACATCCGTGCTTTTGTCGGAGGCGGCAGGCGGCAGGCGGCAGGCGGCAGGCGCGGCGGGAGCGGCTGCATACGCCCGCGTTGGCAAAGAACGCCCGATGCACCGTGAAATTGCCTATTTTCCACGTGATTCTATTTATTTATTTCATACATCGATGACACTCGAATTTGCAGTACGGTTCGGCGCCTCAGAAAATCGTCGGCTCCGCTCCTTCCTCCACAAAGGGTATTAATATGCACCTCGACGCACAAAATGCAGCTCGAAACCTAATTGAATCACATTTAATTTCTGAGCATCCGTGGACTCGCAATGAATTTTAAATGAGAATTAAAAGTTCGATATGACCAGGTGTAGTGTATATAGTTTAATAATGAACTTTTTGTTGCGAACTTAGAGTCCGTTTTTGATTGGGTCGGAGTCGTGAGATATATCGTTTGCCGCACATGAAACGGAAGCTGATTCATTTCCGATGCATGCTCCGAGTTCTTTGTGGAGTTCGTCGGTTTTAGACTGCTTACGTTTTCAACGTTTAATATCAATATCAATCTTGAAAATATTGTGGTTTCCTTTCGTCGTCTAATATTTCATCTTCTAAATATTTTCTTCCTTGTAGATTTACTTTAGTTATAGATATTGCGGGGACTACCTTGATCTATGTAACTAAAATAATAAGTATCAGGCTACGTAAATAATAAATTTAAAATGTAGACTTAGTTATTACTTTTCTATACTACATCTACATCATAATATCATAAAACTGTAGAAATGAAGATTCTGTACATCAAAGATATTCAAAAAATAATAAGCGTGGGTGTCACTACATCACTACAGAAGCCAAAAATGTGGTTAGTTTTTTGTCTGTCTGTCTGTCTGTCTGTATGTTTGTTCCACTATCACACGAAAACTACTGATCCGATTTGCCGGTTTTCGCAGATATATTTGTCTTCTTCCAACTTAACATCTGGTGTATAAAAAAATTCCCCCCACCCCTCTAAGGAAACGAAAGAGGGGGTAAGATTTTGTATTAACTGATGAAGTAGGAAAACTTTAAATGGAAAAACAACGTTTGCCGGCACAGCTAGTAGTTGATAAAGGAACGCTACGCAGTTCCGTTACCCAGTAATTTGTATATTGCACGGGAACCGTAGATTTTATGGGATAAAAAGTATTTATTTCAAAACATATAGACAGAGATACACTTTCTCATTATAACAAAGGTAAGGATATTCAATAAACTCAAAACCATTTTGCCGTGTAGACTGACACCAGCACTGATGCACAAATAGTCGAAAACATCGGAACACTATTCATCATAATATTATAACTTTAACAGACAAGGAAATATTACACAAAAGATGTTAACGTTGTATATTGTCGTAGAGCATTAGATAAAACGTTCCCAATAGAGGCTCAAGTTTGCCGTCTTACGGACTTAGTTGAGAATTAAGACTACAAAATAGACGCTGACTGGCGTCTCCCTGGCGGGCACTTCTCTCCGTCACGTAGCAATCGCGTCTGCAAAATGCAACAATGCATAAGAATTCAATCTTATGTTTGTTTCCGAGTGCTCGCAACACTAGGAAATGCAAAATACGACGTTGAACGTCTGCAATCTTTCGCTAAGTGGAGTAAATAGTTTTTGTGTTTCGATTTATTGCGGCCACGTTTTAAAACTAGAGCCTCATGTATTCGGTCGGTCTGCGCCTCAGGTGGTGTTTTCGACGGTAAAGTTCCCGTAAGCCGCATCGAGCAGCTCGGTAATAACGCCGGCTAATCTCGTTTTATGTTAACTCCTCTATTAAGCAAAAAGAAGTACTCGCACGCTAGAGCTTTATGAAAAAGGGCCGTTCGGAATTATTCCAATCGAAATATAAATCCGCACAAAAAGTACCACTCGACACATATTAGATGAAATAAACGCTAACGAATCCCGCAAGGCAAAAGTTTGTCGAGTAGCATTAAAAGATTAAAAGTCGACAGTACGGGCTGTATCGAATCGAAACTGGAAACGATCTCTGGAGTACTGCGACATATATTTGCGATGCAGGCGGCGCGTCGCGGCGAACTTCGCTCGGCGAATGCAAAAATTTAAATTAAAAGCATAAATCAGGCGTGTATCGAGTAACTTTCGAGATTGGTATACATTTCGACTGCATGCTTGGGATATGTACCCGAAAACTATTGATTGTTTTTTAATCGAGATTTTGTTTAACCGACGTAAATTCAACATTTTATTTCGATTTTTAGGGTTCCGTAGCCAAAATGGCAAAAAGGAACCCTTATAGATTCGTTATATCTGTCTGTCTGTCTGTCTGTCCGTCCGTCCGTATGTCACAGCCACTTTTCTCCGAAACTATTAGAGCTATACTATTGAAACTTGGTAAGCAGATGTAGTCTGTAAACCGAATTAAGATTTTGATGCAAAAATGGAAAAAATATTAAAAATTTTAGGGGTCCCCATAGGTACAACTGAAACAAAAATTTTTTTTCATCTAACCTATGCGTGTGGGGTATCTATGGATAGGTCTCCAAAAATCATATTGAGGTTTCTCATATCATTTTTTTCTAACCTGCATAGTTTGCGAGAGAGACTCTTCCAAAGTGGAAAAATGTGTGTCCCCCCCCCCTCTAATTTCTAAAGTAGAGGCATGATAATTCTAAAAAAAAATATGTGATGTAGATTACTATAAAAACTACCAACGAAAATTGGTTTGAACGAGATCTAGCCAGTAGTTTTTTTTATACGTCATAAATAGTAAAGTACAACTGAAACAAAAAAATTTTTTTTTCATCTAACCTATGCGTGTGGGGTATCTATGGATAGGTCTCCAAAAATCATATTGAGGTTTCTCATATCATTTTTTTCTAGAGAGAGACTCTTCCAAAGTGGAAAAATGTGTGTCCCCCCCCCCCTCTAATTTCTAAAGTAGAGGCATGATAATTCTAAAAAAAATATATGATGTAGATTACTATAAAAACTACCAACGAAAATTGGTTTGAACGAGATCTAGCCAGTAGTTTTTTTTATACGTCATAAATAGTAAACCTTAATCTAAATTTCATTAAATCGACTGAAATATAAAAATAAATCAAAAATATTTTAATTTCATAAAAATAAACCTTATTGCTGCTGCGGAACCCTCCATGGGCGAGTCCAACTCGCACTTGGCCGCTTTTTTAATGTAGTAATCGGGTTCATCATGCTAGTTACGATAATAATTTGTAAAGTTATTTATATAACAAGAAATGTGTGCAATCAATTATAATTATATTAGAAGCAATGAAGAAACCTTGAGAATGCTTTGACTGGGAAACTTTTCCAAATACATCTAAGGAATTTAATTCGGAATTCATTTGATTGCCTCGTGGATATATCAAAATACGTAAGCTTAAAATGAAAATTTAATTATCCTTATAATAATGAAATCATCGTGTAGGAAAACAACTTACAAATAACGAGGGACAAAAATTTCATAAAGGGATTTTTGAATTAATTGCTCTGCAATATTATGAGTATCATAATCTTATAATCTTAATTAAGAGAACTTCAGAAGCTCAAATTAGAAATTTTAATCCCGCGAGAATCCGTCTCCCGCGACGGGCCGACTCTCAACTCGAAATATTTACTTTTTTCGAGGTGAAATTACTTGTTTTTAAACTTTTATTCGCCACTAAGCCAAAACATTTGTGATTTCGCATGATGTAATTAAGAAACAAAGTTATTTAAACAAATTTTAATTTCAGAAACATCTTCACTTTATCGCTAGAACTCTAATAATTTATTTTAGAGTTATAAACAGCAATTAATTCATCAAGCCCCAGGCGGATGCATGCAACTGCGATAACAAAAGATAATCTATTGTGTCTTGTTTTTCCACGATCGACGGGTTAATAGGAAATTTCAGTAAATATTTTATGTCAGTAATATACCCAAAATCCATAGTTTCTTAATAAAAAGCATCATTTTTTACTAACCTTAATTTTTTAATATCTAACCAGACTATAATTGATCTTTAAAGTTTAGTTTTAGATTCTAAAATCTAAATAATTGTATCTCTTACAGCAATAATGAAATACAATAATATTAATATTAGACGTACTGTTATGATATTGCTGTTTGTTTTGAAATGTGGATGCATTTAGTTTGTATTGTACAGTTTATTATTATAAAAGCAACAGAACTTGGCTCCAGTACCAAGAGCCCGCAGCGGAATTAAATATTTATTGTAACTGATATTTACTATTTTATTTGCCGACATTTATTGTATTATAAAAAAATTCAGAACAAAAAATTACTATTGTTGTTTTTAGCATAATTTTTTTAAAATACAATGAGTGTTTCAGTAGTACTCGTACATAAACAGTCCCTGAAACCTTGATCAAAATCTTTTCAATATGCTCGGTTTATTTTATATTCCATAAACTTAATTATAACATTATTTATTAATAGAAATGAGTAAAATTCGCGACCTCGTTTGCATGGAATTAGCACCAAGGGATCTGCCCGAGTACTTTATATCTAGCAATTTCAAAAATATTCTTCGTGGTCTGGTATAACGGTTATACCACGAAGAATTTCTTATTAAGTTAATATTTATGGACACTTCACACCAGGTCAAGTTATACTATAACACCTTACGTCTCTGCACAATTAAAATTTAAACCAAAATTATATTTTTAAATTTAAAAGTCTAACAATATAAAATTTTAAACATTTTCATGAAAATGTTACCCACGTGGAAAAATAATTTATTAAATTTTCGAAGTCTGTGTATTCTATCCAGTTAAAAGTTCTACTACTTAATACTATTATTTAAAAAAAATCATAAAATAATACTTAAAACAAAACATACTCAAAATAATATTTTTGTTCTAGCTGTCAGCAGCGTCAGTTGGGAAGAATGGTGGACCTACGACGGCATTTCAGGTAAGAATATAAGATAGAAGGCGTATGTAATTCAGTAAATCTTCAACTGCGATAGAAAGAGTTTTATGTTTTTCAAGAGTATGTTTGTAAGCGTGTATTCCCTGTTTGTTTTTATAATTATTACGCACACTCTGCAGCCCAAAACGCTTGATAGATTTTAGCTTGAGAGCATTACTATACTTGGTATACACAATTAGAAACTAGCTAAAAGCCGAGCTTTCTGAAGGCCCGCGTCATCACACCTTGGCTGACTGATGATAACACAATATCTACATAAAAAATCTTGACTGACTGATGATAACACATCTACATAAATAGATAAAAATTACTATGTTAAAGCACAAATCAATAGGCGTGATAGTTTTCCCATAGTTTACCACAAAATGTAAAGGTTGTAGGATATACTATGGCTCGCTTCGCTCGCCCTGATAAACACGTAATATGGCACCCGGGGACTGCCGCGGTAATGCATTTTTTATCAACTTATGCTATTATAATTCGCATAGATCTCGAACGCACATCAACACCGTGCTAAAATCTGGCTAATTGAAACGACGTGAGAAGAATGTTAGGTGTTTTCCGTTACGAAATTTCTTGATTCGGTCGCCGCACTGAAAGTTCACGATATATTATGATCTCCATTCGCGATAAGTAATAGCTTAACAAAACAATGGAAACGCAGTCGACTTCTTTTGTTTTTAAAAAATTACCGATTTTAACGTATACTGAGTATGTTCGAAATATGAAAAGCAATTTGCGCTATGGCATGCGAATTATCACCGGTCTGAGAGAAATCCGAAACCATTGACCCGCCGCCGCCCGCCACAGATTTCGAAACCATATAAATTTTTCTCCGCCGATAACATTTTGTCATTTTACGTGACGTGAAATTTATACGGGCGATTTATCGTGCACGTAACGAAATTGTGAGGTGTGTTATCGTTCTTATGAATATTTGATGGTGGTGGTACGATTGTTGAGATAAAGTTTAAGAAAAAATGTTTTAATGTTCTTTGAGCCAAATGAGTACGATCCAAAATTTTAATTATAATATGAACCAAAATTTAACAGTTTTTGTTATCTTACTTAATCTTCATAGTAAGTACCTATACATTACCATAATTATATATTATTTTATTTATCAATCATATTGCTATTATAATAATTATTTGAAATAAGCTTCTCTGCGGGTAATAAATTTTCATTAATTACTTATAGTTCAAATAACATAATAATTATTCCTCGTCATGCTTCGTGTAAGCCACATGGGATTATTTGATAGATTGTATGATTATGGACGTCTAATGTAATGATCAGTGTTTAGTATGACGTGCATTATTATCAATTATATTGATGTCCTAATGGAGATAATTGTGATCTACGTGTGGTCAAAAAATAATTTATAACGATGGAATGTTTGAAGTGGCAAATATATTGTTAAATGTTATTTTTCAATTCATTTCCCAAAGTAAAACCAACAGCTGTCAGTTTGAACTCGAGTAACAAATGAACAACCTACAAAAATGCATAAAATAGCACCGTAGTGTTATGTAGCACCTGACGTAGAAGCGTAGCAGCAGCTACGCTTTTCAGGTAGCATCTCACGTAGAAGCGTAGCCGCTGCGAAGCATCTCACGTAGAAGCGTAGCCGCTGCGAAGCATCTCACGTAGAAGCGTAGCCGCTGCGTAGCATCTCACGTAGAAGCGTAGCCGCTGCGTAGCATCTCACGTAGAAGCGTAGCCGCTGCGTAGCATCTCACGTAGAAGCGTAGCCGCTGCGAAGCATCTCACGTAGAAGCGTAGCCGCTGCGTAGCATCTCACGTAGAAGCGTAGCCGCTGCGTAGCATCTCACGTAGAAGCGTAGCCGCTGCGTAGCATCTCACGTAGAAGCGTAGCCGCTGCGAAGCATCTCACGTAGAAGCGTAGCCGCTGCGTAGCATCTCACGTAGAAGCGTAGCCGCTGCGTAGCATCTCACGTAGAAGCGTAGCCGCTGCGTAGCATCTCACGTAGAAGCGTAGCCGCTGCGTAGCATCTCACGTAGAATCGTAGATACTGCAGAGCATATTCTGACGTAGAAGCGTAGCCGCTGCGTAACATCGTAGTTTGTTTTTGAGATAATAATATTATTATAATCCGTCTACGAATAATAAAAACTAAGGAAACGGAAATCCCATACTATTACCGTGGAAGGAATTTGGTTCCTTTCGAACTTTCATGTAACGTCAGCCTACTACCTAAGCATTGGAATTAATATACCTAAGGTACAAATTTTTGACGAGTATTGTAGAACACTTTTTTTGACGGAGTTACTTTTACTTAGTTTTTATTATTCGTGGTAATCCGTATTTTTTTAGAAAGTAATAAAATTATAATCGTTACTCTGAAAAAATAAAATATTATTTCTTTTTTAATCATAAATGATTACAGAACAAATAATTTTAACTATAAAGACATATTATCTTCCGAACTCTATGAATAATTTTATTATATTCTCGATTGCAACGTAAAAGTACAAATTTCACTTCACTCATAAAATACAATCTTTTCAATATTTTTGAACGAAAATAAACCAAAATGTTACGGTAACAGCTATAAAATCAATAATTTAATTTAAAATACGTAGTTGCAAGCGAACAAATCAATTTCAATGCTGTTGCTGTAAAAATATTACTCGAATACCTGAGATAAAATGAATGCGCTTCAAGAACGAGGTCACTTATAACAAAATGCAATTGCAAGTAACGGTAAGTATAATATACGTGTGCTTTTCACTTCTTTCAATAGATTTATCAAGCATAAATAATTGACGGCTGCAGTGATATTACTCGACTTTAATTTAAGCATAATACGAGTACATAAAAATCTTCACGAATTTAAAGTTAATTAATAAAATAAATAAAATAAATAAATAAAATAAATAAATAAAACAGAGTATGGCCCTTACTAGTTTAAGATTCTAATATTGATATTATATTGCCCTGTAACCAAAAATCACTTAAAAATACTATAAACATTGTTAGTGCAACTGCTAAAGTTATTTAACTACAGAGATATTGTAAGTCACGAGAAATAATCGGCCAAGTGCGAGTTGGACTCGCTCACGAAGGGTTCCGTACCGGTATAGAGTGAAAGTAGATATAAAAATGTGTTTTTGTATGGGAGCCCCTAACTATACTAACTATTTACTTTATTTTAATATTATTGTAAACGAGCTTTTGCCCGCGGCTTCACTCGCGTTAAGAAGTATTATTTATTATATACAAATTTTCATCCCCTACATACACATTAATCTGTGAAAATTTTAGAAGTCTAGCTACAGCGGTTCTTGAGTTACAGCCTGATGACATACAGACAGACAGACAGACGGACAGACATCGGAGTCTTAGTAATAGGGTCCCGTTTTTACCCTTTGGGTACGGAACCCTAAAAACAGAACATAATTTTTTATCACGGAACATGTAAGGTTACTTGCGATAAACACAAACGGGCAAGATCTAGTTTCCAAAAAGCCAAAAATACATAACAACTATAAAGTACGTAATGTACAAAAATACTGGACAGAATTTATTTTATTTCCGTTCTCTTATGTATTTTTATGTTAACAACTTGCTGGAGGGTCAGCTAATCAAGTAACAAGCATTAAAAATGTACCGACGGAAAGTTACCCAAGGTCAGATAATGTTCACCATTCACACAAAGCGTAACAAAACAAAGTGAATTATCACTTTGTTACGCTTTAAGGTGTGTATGGGTATGTATAGAGTTAACTGTGAAAGTGACAGCGCTGAAAAAGTTACTTTATTTAATTTTGTATGGAAAATTCATGACGCTGGGGCGCTTACCCCCGTGCTACACGGTGCACGGTGAACTTTTATCTATTTAAGGGACACATACACATCCTTCAGTATTTAGAACGCCTCCGTGATCTAGTGGTATAGAGCGCGGCTCTTGACTCGGAGATCGTTGGTTCGATTCCCGCGTTGGAAACATGTTTGATGTTAATTCCAAGTTTGGTTAAGCCAATGCGGCTGATCACCTGGTTGTCTGACAAGATGATCCATGCGTCGGATGGGCATGTAAAAAGTCGGTCCTGCGCCTGATCTCTCGCAAGTCGTGTCGGTCTGCCGTCCCATTGGGTTATAAGAGTAAAGGAATAGAGAGTGCTCTTGTATACTGCGCACACACTTGGGCACTATAAAATTTATCCTGCGTAGCTGGCCTGGTTTCAATGAAACCGGCCACCGTCACCGAAATGTTGGAGATTGATGTGGGAGATATTAATAAATATAAGTATTAAGTAACACTTTGTTTTGTTAAACCTTCTTTATTGCGCGGTGAAAAGCATACAATAATCTTATTGCGTGCGCCATCCTGTGTAATATGTAGCCTCGTTAGCAATCAGGCAGCCCGATGTGCGTCCTTTAACGTAACAATAATAACACACTCATTTTTCATGTGAAATAGTGCAAGCTACTTAGTACTTAAGTATAGTGTTAATGTTTATATTATAATGAACATAGGTACGTCTTAGTTCATATTTTACAAGACATTGCTGTTTATTTGCGGATATTTTATTTATCGCCTAAAAACCAAAAAAAATCTAGTTAAAAATTATAATATTGTGTTAAAATACTTGGAATTCCAGAAAAGGTCAAAAGATTTGAAGTAGGTATCATTAGTAAAAGTGTCTTAATTAAGTGTTAAAATGACAGACATACTAATACTAAGAGACGCTGGTGTACATTAATAAATTTAATAAAATGATAAAGCGAAGACTATTTATTTACCGACTTTAAAATGCTACAAAAATAACAAAATCTTATAGCATTTTAATGAGTCGTAGCTCATCCTTACTTTTTATAATACTCTAAAGTAAATCTTTTCGCTTTTGGCATTAAATTTTTTACAGGCGAGGTCTGTGCCAAAAAGTAACAATAAGGAAAGTGCAGTAAACGTGTGGCATAAAGTAGGCGTGACCACAACCGCGGCGCGGCAATTTTCAAGGTCATAAATAATAAAAACCTGAACGCGATCCAAACTGCACGGCGCACACTTTCCTGCAATTTCCCCACATATTGAAATACCACATTTGATTATACACCAGCTTTCTTCAACTTACCACAATTATGTACCCTATTACATTTTTTATTGGAGTATTTTTCTAATTAAAAAAATTATATAAGCAAAGACAAGATTGGAGATAATTACAAAATACTGCATTATTACGTGACATAAAATCAAGTACGGCTAAATTATTGAATCAGCTTAATAACTTATTTTATACCTATACGAGCCGAAAGTAAGTTATTATTAGACATAGTAAAGTAGGTCGTTTGTCGGTGTTTTCATTTTGATTTTAATTTTTTATTAGAGGTAAAAGTTTAAGTGGCACTCCGAAACTCTGCCTCCATAAATTAAATATTTTCAGTGTACAAATCAAATAACTAAACTGAAATTATAGCTACTTTAAATTTGAGCTATTTCATCGCTTTTATTTACATTTATATTCGTAATTGGCTTTGCTTTCGTTTGAATTAAAACTTTTAGTCTGAATTGTCTCTAATGAATTGGACGAGTTATATTATGAGCCCAAAAAAGTTTCCGGATTTTTGAATCGCCCAGCTCTTGTCGTTATGTGAAACAAGTTTTAAATAAAATTTATTTCAACCATAAATTCAAATAGTTAATAGAATCAGGCGTTACTTTGCGGAAATCCATAGCTTAAAATTTAGTTTGTTATTATTTTTAGCAATATTCCGCGAAATAAACCTCAACCTTTAAGTAAATGAGTGAGTGCACGCATAGGCATGCTTACAGCACCTCCCTCCTCTCCCACGCTGCCTATGCGTACACTCGCATGCAAGAATCTGCAAACACCACCACCACACAAGCAATAATGTTGGCAAATCCGTGCAAGGCCCCTCACCACCATACAGGTCGAAAACCTCGACGCGCGTTTCGCCCCAACACAGCATCCTCAGGATGTGGACTCTACGAACAACGTTCGTCAAGTTGACTTGTAAACCATAAATTCGTGAAGTGTTAGTGTTATTAATCATTATGTCTCGGATCTCCATAGTTATAGTTTAACCTCACACAATTCCTCTTCAGAAGATAGTAATAATTTCCCAATAAATATCAATTATAGAGCTCTCTAATTATTATGAGTAAAAAATTGTTGATTAAATATTACGTGCTGGCCGTTTGACAGCTCATTATTTTAAAAGCCTCCTGATTACAATCAAGTGTAAAATGTGTACATCCGACAATAATTAAGTATTGTTTCAACATTAATGAATAATTTATTCGAAAGTTGTTAAATGTAGTTTGTTTGAACGTTACTTGTTTTAAAATATATTCACTTTAGTTGAGAGTAACTATTTAAGTCCCTTTGAGATCCGAATACAAAAACTAGCCATATGTTAGGTAGGTACAATTTTCAAAAGGTGCTATTAAATTTTGTCTGAATGTTCCGTTTTGAGATAAGTAATGATAAGTGCCGAATAGGCTATTCACCACTTAACTTGACAGATCAAGTATAGAGAATCTGTCAAAAAGGTGAATAGCCTATTCGGAACTTTATCAGAAAGTGGTGAAACAGGCCCTTAGTATGGTGGTAAGATTCAAAATAACCAATCCCCTGTTATCGAACACAATCTAAATGGATCTAACAATACTGAAACTCCTGCAGGTCCAGCGTTCTGGGGCTTGATCAACCCGGAGTGGTCGCTGTGCAACAAGGGCCGCCGCCAATCCCCCGTCAACCTAGAACCAGAGAAACTGCTCTTCGACCCCAACCTACGGTTTTTACACATAGATAAACATAGGGTAAGTAGTCCTTAGGGCCTGTTTCACCACTTCCTTATATTATGTGCCGGATAGGCTATCCACCACTTAACTTGACTCTATAGAGTATAGAGAATCTGTCAAAAAAGTTGTGGATCCTGGGTGAAACAGGCCCTTAGATATTTTAGATGGTAAATTGTGTCTGTCTGTTACATCTTCACGCTTAACTGGCTGAACTGATATCGATAAAATATAGTATGAAGATACTTTGAGAGACTAAGGAAAACATATTATAAGCTGATAGTTTTAATTGTGAAGAAAAATGTACGGTTTCACAGGGTGAACGAATATTGGCGCAACAAAGTTATAGACGTCATCCAGTGAGTAATTTAACACTGTACTGTACACAAATTTTTACCATTTCATTTCATTTCACTATCAGCGAAGTTGATTCCTTGACAAATGGGATACCTTATACCTACGTAGCTTGGTCGCGTTACGTCAAACCCAGCTGACAGAACACAATTAACATTGAATCGACATGATCCGGCCAAATGACGTTGGTCTATAACTGCCTAGGAGTCAATTTCCTCGGTGGTACATTTAAAGCAGATCCATTACTAGGCGCGCCCAGAGTAACACCGCTTATTTTAGCCATTTGAAGATACCTTAGGAGCCTCTGTGTTGTATGTGTTTATGAGCCAATTGGTCGTCTAGTATGAAGATTTACTATTATACAGTACAATATTATGTTTCTTTTGTGGTAATACAACAGGCTGTAAAGTATTTTAACTTTCATAATAAGGGCCAATTCATGACGCTGGGTTGCTTGCCTATAGAAATCACAAAAAAAATCTCTTTCAGCGCTGTTACTTTCACAGTAAACTCCATATGAATTAGGGACACAAACACAGCATATTATTACTTTGTTTTGTTGCACCCTGTATACAGATTTCAGGTTTCAATTAAATACTAAAATTGAAACGAACAGTTTATCAAGTTATAGTAATAACTAAGACTAAGTTCGAAAACCAAAATGAATAAAATTTTAGTTTTAATAAAGATATCGGTCTTAAAGAAATAAGAATATTTAATTCTATGTTTAACTAAATTCTTATTTGAGGACTAATTAAATACGTACAGAGTTTATTAAAATACGTCATTAGCTTTCAAACATTCATTTGTCTGCGGTACTTTGGAGATTTATACAGAGACCAAAATATCCTTTTTGTCCCTATACACGTGTTAAGGCTTAAGGACGCTATTACAAATATCAGCGATTTTCCGGTACCCTATTAAAGAATTAGGAGTCAAACTGCGAGGATATTTTGGTTTCAAATGAATGATAATATATTCATCTCCACGACTGTACCATAAAAATTATATAGCCGCATACAAAATTTTCACATAAAATACGTTTTAACCATCACAATAATCGCAAAATATGAAAAAAATGGGGTCTGATTAGGTACCTTAATATCTAAATACACTGAACTGAGGAAAATAAATATACAAAAAAATTGTTGCTTATTTAGTCCTCTATATAGTCCGCTAAAAATTTTATATAAAAATAAACAACTTTTCCAGTTATAAGAAAAATAAGAAAATTTCTCAAATTTTTTCATACATTTTCGCCATATCAAGAACGCGACGAGCGTCGTAACCGCCACTGTACAAGGCGCGCTAATATGAATCTTATTTTAATGTCATTAACGTCGATATTCGTACTGACAGACATCCGACCTGCTAATTTTCCGGTTGGAGCATTCTTAACGTGTAAGATAATATTATTATAATGTTATGTCAAATTTATACTGCAGATACACAGCTTTGTTTCGTATAGTATATTGTGTTATTTTATAGAGTGTACAAACCTAATCAATGCGACAACAATTATTATTATACCACAACATCCTTTAAATTATCTGCACACATTCAAACCCCCTAACAAAGTATTAAAAAAGTTCATTTTTACTGAACATTATTTGAGCAACCTTCTCACCATTATAAACGTGAAAGTGTGTCTGTCTGTATATCTGTCTGTCTGTCTGTCGTCTGTCTGTCTATCTGTCTATCTATCTGTTTGTAGGTTACATCTTACAACTGCAGAACTGATTTTGCTGAAATTTGGTATGGAGATACTTTGAGTCCCGGGAAAAGACAAAGGGTATACTTTATCCCGGGAAAATGGTTCCCGCGCGATAAACGAATTTTGGCGTCATCTAGTTTTATATAAACCAACACATTAAAAATATTATTACTACACAAACATTATGAGAAAAAATGTCTGCCTGGTGTATTAATTTCTTCCTATAAACCACTCAACTAACCCCATCGATCAGAGTGATCTACGACTTTAATAACTTTGCTTCATAATATCTATCAAAAGCACTACAAAATCAAATAACATCATATTAGTTATATCTATAACGGCCCTCTCGGCACATAGTACAACAGAAGTTTCATAATTAAGAGCCTCAATATGGATTTTCGGGAAGCGCTTAAATAATAATATTATGAATTATTTATTACGTAGGCTCTACAGCATATCGACGGCAAAAAGCGGAAACGTAGTAACCCACACCCACGTCATTTTTTATTATTACAGATCTGGAGTCAAAAAAAGTATCTGCGTCGAATGAGCTGACTCCCGTGGCTCTACGACCAATAATAGAAAATTTTGTACAGCGTTGGAATTTAGTCTATTTTTTTGAGGGACTGCCTTAACATTTGCTGTAAATAACATAAAATATTATTATTTTTATATGATAAAACGCTGTAAATGAATCAAAGAGTATGGTCAATTATTGCTGTAACTACATACTAGATTATATAGAAATTGCCTCAATTTTGACTAAAATGAAATATAAAACGAAATCAAATGGTGCAAATGCACTGAAATGTCATAATCTGTTAGAAATTTGAAATAATAGTATAAATTTAAATGGAGTAAGCTTAGAATGGCAACAAAATTATTTATTTTTAAAACGTTTTTTATTTTAATCACATCCAACATCACAATCATACAATTATAATGAGATCAGAAATTATTTAACATAACTATATTACATTTAATTCAAAATTGAGGCAATTTCCATACACTCTTGTATGCAGCTACAACAATTCTGCTTTATAGAAAAACACTTGTTTCGAAGTTGCCCATACTATTTGATTCATTTACAGCGTTTTATCAAATAAAAATAATATGTGCTTTTGCTGTAACCCACAGAAACGGATCTCAAAAGGTAGATTTTACTTATTCTTATCGATAGAAGATAATTATACACATACAATATGTTTGCACGTAGGTTTAATGAAAAAGGAGATATGATTTTTTTTCTGAAATCTCAAAAGTTTTTCGGCTCTGGTGTACATTTTCCATTTTGCGTGTTACTACGTTTTCGCTTTTTGCCGTCGAATTATGATCTACAATTAGTTACAACATAAAACAATACTGTCAATACTCATAAAGATTCAAATCAAAATTTCAAATCAATAATTCTAGCACAGTGTTAGGAGTTCTGTGCCACTTACGGCGGTGTTAAGACAGCGTGCTGTCAAATACCGTCGTGTGTGGCACTACAAGTCAGCAGACTGGGATGGGATGCGGTCGTTTTTTGCGTCCTATCCTTGGCGGCACGTGTGCTTCTCGCCGGATGATCCCGACAACACTGCCAACTCTGTTGCCGATGTGGTGATGCAGGGGATGGAACTTTTCATTCCGTCCTCTGTAGTGCCAACCGGCGGCAGATTTCGTCCCTGGTTTGGTTCATCCTCCAAAAAAGCTTCTCGCCGGAAGCAGGAGGCTTACCAATCCTGGGCCAACGCAGCGTCTGCTCGGGATTTAAATACCAGCACATATAAAAAGGAGTACAACCTTGCCTCTAGGTCCCTCAAGAAAGAGATCACTCGGGCAAAGCAACAGCACGTCAATAGAATTGGCAAGAGACTTGAGCGCCTCCCCTCGGGAACCCGTGCATTCTGGTCTCTGGCCAAAGCTATTGAAGGAAATTTCTGCAAGCCAACCCTACCATCCCTACACGTAGGAAATGGATCGTTGGCCCATGACGCAAAAGACAAAGCCGATCTTCTGGGCAAGCTCTTTGCGTCAAACTCGACCCTGGATGACGGGGGGCAGAAACCGCCGACCATACCGCGATGTACGAGCATCATGTCGGATATTCGGTTTCATCAGCGCTCAGTGCGAAAAGCCCTCCTTTCCCTTGATATCCAAAAGTCGAGTGGGCCTGACGGAGTCCCTCCTATTGTGTTGAAAAAGTATGCTCCAGAGTTGGCTCCGGTCTTGACGCATCTTTTTCGGCTCTCCTATTCCACTGGCATCGTCCCGGCTTCTTGGAAGACAGCCTTGGTGCACCCGATCCCTAAAAAAGGTGACCGCTCAAATCCTTCCAACTACAGACCAATCGCTATAACCTCTCTCTTCTCGAAGATAATGGAATCCATTATCAATAGCTAGCTTCTTCGATACTTGGACGGCCAGGGATTACTAAGCGACAAACAATACGGGTTCCGTAAGGGTCGCTCGGCTGGTGATCTCTTGGCGTACCTGACTGTTGGGTTCAGGCAATTGAGTCGAAGGGAGAGGCATTGGCTGTTAGTTTGGACATTGCGAAGGCCTTTGATCGGGTTTGGCATAAAGCGCTGCTTTCAAAGCTTCCATCATACGGGCTGCCCGAGAAATTATGTAAGTGGGTCACTAGTTTCTTAGCAGATAGAAGCATAAGGGTCGTAGTTGACGGCGAATGCTCGGAAACTCAATCTGTTGATGCTGGTGTCCCTCAGGGCTGTGTGCTATCACCTACCCTATTCATACTGCATATCAATGACATGTTACAGACCAACGGCATTCATTGCTATGCGGATGATAGTACAGGTGATGCTGTATATACCGGCTCCCGCAATATTTCTCGGCAAAATGTCATTGAGAGTCGAAACGAACTTGTGTCTAAAATAGAGAATTCATTGGAGAAAGTCTCTGAATGGGGTAGACGTAACTTAGTCCAATTTAACCCCGCCAAGACACAAGTCTGCGCGTTCACCACTAAAAAGTCACCAATGGTCATATATCCTCGTTTCGAGGGCACATCTTTAACCATCTCCACTAGCATTGAGATACTTGGCGTCAATATATCGAGCGAAGTCCAGTTCCGATATCATCTAGAGGGTAAGGCCAAGTTAGCCTCGAAGAAGCTTGGTGTTCTTAACAGAGCGAGACAGTACTTCAGTCCGGACCAACGCCTACAACTCTACAAGGCGCAGGTTCGGCCTCACATGGAATATTGTTCTCATCTCTGGGCAGGGGCGCCAAAATACCAACTGCTCCCTCTGGATCGTATCCAACGAAGGGCCGCTCGAATTGTTGACTGCCATAGTGTTTCGAACAGCTTGGACCCCTTGGAATTACGCCGAGATGTAGCTTCACTCTGCATCCTCTATCGGTTGTATTACGGGGAGTGCTCTGAGGAATTGTTCGGAATCATACCACCTGCAACTTTTCGCCATCGTCCCATGCGAAAAACATACCATCCTCATCACCTTGATGAGTGGCAGTCTTCCACAGTGCGATTTTCGCGTAACTTTCTGCCGCGCACTGTAAAACTCTGGAACGAACTGTCATTAGCAGTATTTCCGGACCTATATGACCTGCAAACCTTCAAGAAAAGAGCGTATTCCCTCTTAAAAGGCCGGCAACGCACCTGCAGCTCTTCGGATGTTGCGAGTGTCCATGGGCGACGGTAGTTGCTTACCATCAGGTGACCCGTTTGCTCGTTTGCCCCCTTATTTAATAAAAAAAAAAAAAAAAAAAGTGTAAATAACTATGTAATTCTAGTCACATGATTAGATCGCCGTCTCAATTTTCAAGGTTTTGCTTGAGAATTTACCTATTTTGCGGAAACCGTACACTTGTGTATTCCTGACCCACGAATTGTCTATTCACGAATTGTCTATTCTTCAAAATCAATTCATTACTTTGAGCAATTTTGTAAATAGTTGAAAGTATTGATTGTAAAATTGAGTGTTTAAAAATGGTATGAAAATGTGTGATTGTTACTCATAATCACACGGTTTCATGCTATAAGTATAAGTATATATTCTGGTTCCTACCTCCAAATTATTATGAAACGCTAGGCTTATAGAGGAACGAAGTGGGTAACATAGTCTACCTCGCCGCAGCCTCTACGTGAAATTATTCCAACATTAATAACCTTCCGCACATAATCCACTCACTGCATTGTATGAATTTTTGAGTAGCTCCTCGAACAAAGTTATTCAGCGATAATTCTCAGCTTCAGATGTACTAAATGTTGTTTATAAATTAATTTCTATTAGATTTAAAATGGAAATAGAATTCGCTACAATATTATAATATAAGTAGTTCACAATGCATCTACAAGATACTGGTTTCTTGAGCTCTTTAAATCCAGTATTCATAATATTATAAATACTCTACTCTATAATTATTATTTTGAATAATACCTACTCCGTTTAGGTGTTGTCATAAACGATGCAGTATCATTTTCGTTTATCTTTTAACGAGTTTCTTACGCCGGTTTTTATTGCCGGGTTAGTTCCCGAATCGGTGGTAGGCCTCATCTTATTCTTAATGTTAATTTATTAAAAAAATATTTATTAACTTAATAAATATGTTAATTTTGTTAACCTATTTCGAAAAATAAATATTTTCATTTTCAGTGATTCCTAGTTCTAGTAATCCGAGTGTTCAACATACCCAATCAACTTTATCATTATATTTGTATGGTCAAAATCACATTTTCAATAACAATTTTCACAGATAAACGGTCTAATCAGCAACACTGGTCACTCCGTGATCTTCACTGTGGAGAACGAGACGCGCCACCACATCAACATCACGGGCGGGCCGCTGTCCTACAAGTACCAGTTCCACGAGATACACATACATTACGGCCTCCACGATCAGTTCGGGTCCGAGCACGCGATCAACGGGTACACTTTTCCCGCTGAGGTAAGTTCTTTGAAGTGCTTCTTGCGCGTTGGGAGTGTTTCAACTTTCAAGCTCGCGTCATAAAAAAGGATCGAAATAATAATGTTGCGTCACTACGCAGCGCAGTCATGACCTATGTACACTACTCTACTATAGTCATGTACTACTACTATAGTCATGAACTATGTACAGTATGGACCGAAGCTTCACGTCTGACTCTTACACACTCTGAACACAGGTTTTTTTGTTTTAAACTGCGTAGGTTTAGGGGCCCGCTTACTTGATACAAATCATAGAAGTGCAAACAATTATTGATATTCAGCAATGAAACAAAAGTGATCGGTATTAGTCTGGTTCCGACTTCAAAATTATGAAGATTTTGTTTAGAAATATGTAGTTGAGGTTTAGGCAACTTATGAAAAAAGCACTAATAAATAGTCAGCATAGTTTAATACTTTTTAGTTTATTTAGGAATAATGTTATTGTTTTCATTTTAAAAGTGATTTTTATTTTTTTGTTAAAATATTATTATTTATGCTTCTTCTTGTGCAAAAGATTAGAAAATAACAATGGCTGATTGATCAACGCGTTCACTCATTAATTACGTATTATGTATTATTTCCTCAGAAAATGTCACACTCATAATTGGAGCAGGATGTTAATAATTATGATCGAGTATAATAATGTAATGCTAATCATTGTAATATAACCACTTATTATGATTATCTTCATATTGATTAAGTCTCTCAGGTTAACTCGATGAATCAAATTATCATTGTAGTTTCATCTGAGTATATTAAGTAATTAATAACCATCAAAGGTTCAATGGTCTTCAAACGATCATATTATTATTGTTAACTAGTCACTAGATGACCTGATGAGCTTCATATCAATTTCTTCATAATATAAACCTTCCCTGGAATTCCAGGAATATTTCAACACTAAAATAAGCCAAATCGGTTCAGCTTTTCTTAGTTAGCGAGTTATTATAATATAAATAAATAATCATACTTTTAGTACAACTCTGAATTTGCAGTTTTAGAATAAAATATCAGGAAAAAATTAAAATCCTCTTATGAAATAAAAAATGAAAACCTGAATTTACACTAGCTTAAATACTGTGGATTCCTATGTGGTTTCGTTTTTAACAAAAGTGTTACGATTTCCATTCAACGGGCCTAATAATTATAATTTCAAACATTACAATAGGTTTTGCGAATTTTTATTTCAGGTCAAATTCATACTATTTTTATATAGGTACTCTTTCTATAAAAACGGAAACAATTTCATTTGAAAAAATGTTATTTACTTACAAAACTTTATTGTTTCGATGAGAAAAGAAAATTATTTTTTTTAAAACCCTATGCAGGTCAGTGTTTCCAAATCAGCAGTCTTGACATTCAATTACAAAATGTAACACTCGAACTAAATTAAAAATCCGTTTACTTTTCACTTCTGTTTCACGACGCTGCGTTTTTCTTGTTCTTTTTATAATAAAATTGAAAGTTGCAAGCAAACAGTTATAAACATCATTTTCAAAATATAGCTTATAGGAAACCCTTTGCAGGTTTTACTGGGATATTGCTTGTTTTATTACTCTCTTAGGGTGGGTTGCACCAACTTACTTTATCTATAACTTTAACTTTAACCATAACAAAATGTCTAATGAACTGTCAAATCCTTAGTAAAATTCCATAATGGACGCCATATTTGACGATAACCTTAACCCTAACTTTAACTACGGTTCTGGTGCAATCCACCCTTAATAAGCCAGGCGACTTATAAGTCATACTCGTACATTAATACAGCGGTTTCAGTGTCAGTGGTTTAATGAAACCACGCCAGCTACGCTCTAGTTTCTTATGCTTATCATCTGATATTAAAAAATATATTTCCAAGTGTGTCTAGGTCAATAGGACAACCAGCTGGTTATAAAAAAAAATGTTTCCAATGTGAAAATCAAACCGACAATCTCCAATGGTAAAAACCAAGTACTTAATCTTTAGCCATAACTTCCGACCTAAGCCGAAACATTTAAATATTCTTTAATTGGCTTATAATAATAATTGAGGCTCGAAGTTTTTCTCTTCTCTTTTCAGAGAAGGAATGAAATGAGAGTGAGCGAAATAATTTGAAACAATTATCCTTCTTATATAATATCCTCAATAATACTATGTTACGGAAAAAAGAAATTAACGTGATTTACTAATTATTATTAATTTTTTGTAAACAATGCTTTTAAATTATCAATTTATTAATACTGCCGTGAATATGTTGATGCTGCACTCGAGTCATTAATAATTATTATTATACTTCGTTGCTGCATCCTATGAGATTTAATAAACCTGTAGTCCGAATTTTGTGGTACTGCATCATCACACGCCATTTAGATATTATTTATTTAATTTAAAACTGAAAAAAGACAATCAATTGGTTTTATAGTACTTCCGCCTTGCTTTCCTAGATGGCGGTGTTAGTTCGTCCGTCATTCGTTTTTCGTGTGCGGCATCGTCAACACGTTATCCTTTTTAAATTAATTTCTACAGTGTTAAAGTGTTATAATTAGTGTAAATCGCCGAATAATATTGGAAAAAGGAAGAATAAGGATGATTACGAACATATTCGCCGCAAAATACGGCGATTGGAAAGTAAATTACGCTGCAACAAAGGAAAAGGTACCAAACTACCCGCATTAATTTTTAAAAATATTATGAATTTTTTCTTTGTTCTCAGCTATGGCATGGTTAACCATACGTTAAAAAAAGACTATCTTAAGGGTTAATACGTGATATTAACCAGATAGTCAACCTTTTGTACCTTAATGGGGTAATACGCGATATTATCCAGGTTACAAACTGAGTCGTGATGATACGTGATATCATCCTGAAAGCAACTTTATGCTTTTGCTTATTCACACCGGACAAGATCCGAGTCATCAGCGTCTTCCTCCCGGGAAGGCCGCTGCGATAACGAGCACTCATCCGACGACAAAAGGCGCGATGAAGACATCGACGCGCGGGAGGCTCAATCTTGCTGTGGAACTCCACAATCTTTAGCCGACGTCGAAGACGTGGATTATATGGAGTCGGCCGCGCCTGCACCGGCGTCGCCGCAGGCCGCACCGCCGACATCAGCACCGCTGAGCCAACCAGAAGCCACCGTGCCAGTAGATCCTAACCAAGAATCTACTCCCAGGTTACCACTTGAAATACTAAATATTCTTGGCAAGGCCAATAAAACAGAAAGCCCTAGGCGAACGCATTCCCACCGAACTCTCTGAACGTTGGGGTAAAATCTTGGTCGATGGTTTGGCTAAGGAATACAAGGAGTCGCTTGTGGCGAAGATTCTTATACCGACTAACTTTTCGCTGGCACAAGCGCCTAAACTCAATCAAGAGGTAGCCGCAGTTCTACAGCAGGCTGCAAAAACCGATAATTTTTTTTTTCATAATACAATCCAAGGCGTAAAAAGCGACGTCTACCTTTTCGGTGAAAAGCGCTAGCAACAAGCACTGCCGGGCAACTCCCGAGCTCCTCCTCGTCAGCAGTACGCGAGGCCAGCGCCAGCAGCGCCGGCCCGCCCGCACGAGCCGCAGCCGTCGACACGTCGGCTCGGCGAGGAGGGCCCAGCAGCCCCCGCGCCGCGGCCGCCCCTACGCGAGCGCCAGACCGAGCAACGACAGGAGACGCCGCTACTAGAGGTACCTCACGCTGGCCGCATCCAATTCTTTTTACGCAATTGGCTTCTAATAACCTCCGATAGCACGGTGCAGTGCTGTCTTATGCTAAAGGATATTATAAAATACCCTTCTGCATTGAGTTATAAGTCCCTTCTGTAAGCCACCTTACCAACGTGTGGAACCAAGTAATCCACCTTTTACAAAGAGTCAGATGAGCAAAGCAATAAGTGAACTCAAACAATTAGGTGCTATTTCAGTATGTAATGAAAATTTGCCAGACCAATTTATTTCATACATTTTTCTTACACCGAAAAGTATCGGTGGGTTAAGATTTATATTCAACTCAAAATTACTTAAATACATTTTTAATTTGCACGTAATCAACTTTTAAAATGGAAGATATTCGCACTGCTATAAAATTGGTCTTTCCAAATGTATATTCCTCATATCTCAATCTCAAATCTCAATCGATCTCAAGGAATTGCTTGTGCGGTGTGCCGATTCATACATTACATAAATTTATTATTATTATTATTATTATTATTTTTTGAGATTTCGATTTCATGATAATCTTTGTGAATTTAACTGCCTTCCTGTACGGCTTAAGTTCTGTGCCATTTATATTTGTAAAGCTTCAAAAGCCTCTTTTTATGTGGTCAAGAAAGCAGGGCCATCTAGTGGTCGAAATTCGAATCGAAATCTAAAGATTATGCTACTATATAATATATTAAGGTCAAAATTGAAACAATTAGGTTTTATTATCAACTTTGAGAAAACTAGTATGACGCCTTCACAACTTTGTAGATTTATTGGCTTTGACCAATGATATTATATTAGCTTTGACATAATATTAAATACTCAAGTCATGCAGTTACTCCAGAAATTTTCTAACTAGCCAACGAAATCCATAACAAAGCGCGATTTCGCGAAGTTCATTGGCACTTTAATTTCAGCATGACCAGCAATAGCATATGTATGTGTAGTTGTATATTCTTTGATACAACTGGCCGCGTACTAAATACTTTGAACGAGATAAGTTTTTAGCTTCACAAAAATGTAATAATAATTTTGATTCCATCATGCCTGTAAAACCTTATGTGTACCACCAGTTGGTGGTGCAATATTATTTTTAATAAAGTAAGCTTTTTATTAGAATAAACACAAGTTTATACGAGCTGGAGATCTTCACAGACTCGTCACTCACCGGCTGGGGCGCCGCGTGCGACGGAGTAGTAACTAGATGCCATTGGTCCGCGGATGAAGCTCGCCATCATATCAATTATCTTGAATTATTGGCTGCCTAGGGATTGAAATCATTTTTCATTTCATCGTTGTGAAAATATTTTAAATGGCTTACTAAGAATAAATAATACTACTGCCATAATTATATTATCTTATATTAATATTATAATGTGAAGTATTCAATTTCATCATCTCAATGAAATCGCGAGAGATATATGGCAGTAGTGCGAGAAACAACGCATATATAATTTATTTGCTTCTTATTTATATAAAAACACAGATGCTGACCAGGCGTCTAGGTACTTACGTAACGTAACGATAGGAACTTACTAAAGATCTTATTGAGCTTCGGTCAACCTGACAACCTGATGGCTGATACCGTACTTGCTCGCGTTGTGCTTTAATAATAAGTGCTATATTATTATCTGCTAAGATATTATGTCTCTTGGAAACAAGACCCAGGTGCCTTCATCATCCTTGCTTTTACAATTTCATGGCACGATTATTTTTTCTATGCCTTTCCGCCATTCGCGCTCATACTGTCTTAGGAAAATTATAGAAGAGGAAGCGACTGGTAAATTAGTCGTTCCGTACTGGCCGTCGTGTCTCGGCCGTGTTTTCCACTGTTTTGATCGCTTCTCAAATCTGACGAGATTTATTTTAGGCCAGATAAAACCTTCTGGCGTGCGCAGTATTGTGCGGAAAGTCTACCTAAGACGCTGAATACCGGAGATGTCTATTGACAATATCATACTAAAACTGTTATCGGGAGGTACAATTAATCAGTATGATACAGGATTAAAACATTGGTTTAATTTTTGTCAAAGTAATAATATTGATTTGTATTAAGGATCCGTAGCTGATATAATATTATTACGAATTCTTAAATTTTAACAGAAAAACTTAATGAAAAAGCAAGTTGCGGAATGTTAAATTGTTATAGGTCTAGACTCTAGTTTGTCTCTAATCATTGGTAAATCCCGTTGCAATAACGATCCTAAGATTTTTTAAAGGAGTTTTTAGGAGTAAGCCCAGCTTCCTAAAGTATTCATTTTTAAGGGAACCTTATAAACTTTTGGAGTACGTATCTAAATTTTATCCGTAAGATTCGATACTTATTATCATTAGAAATTAAAAAAAAAAAAAAAAAAAAAAAAAAAAAAAAAAATGGTAACTCTCATTCTAATATTATAATAATTATATATAATAATTCAACTCGTTGTCGACGGGACAACGGGTGCAGACGTTATCACTCATAAGAACAGAAGACGTTCATTCCGAAAATTCACGTATCGTAATCACTATCAATAATTATTCATCAAGCCCCAGCTAAAGCTTTATCTGTGTACCTAGATAAGACAAAAGAGCTGAGAAATGGCCCAGCTACTGATAAGCTCATTTTAACAACTAGAAAGCCTTTTCATAATGCCAGTTCCCAATCTATAAGTCGCTGGATAAAGAGTGTCCTCAAGGACAGTGGCATAGAGATTGGCGTTTATTCAGCGCACAGCACGCGACACGCCTCCACGTCGGCGGCGCGCCGCGCGGGAGTCTCCGTCGACATTATCAAGCGATGCGCTGGCTGGGCCGGCTCATCACTTTGTTTTGCTAAGTTTTATAACTTACCTTTACCAGATTTAGCACAAGACAGAGCTTTCGCAGAAGCTATTTTTAATGTAAATTCTGATTCATAGCATATCCAAACTAATTAAGTAGTATTATTATTTAGAAGTACAATACTTTATTAAATAAAAATTGTTATGATGTCTATAATGTTATACCTATCATTTTAAATTCCGTAATTAATTAACTTAATGTAATTAATCTGGTATTTTATCATTCCGCAATTACGCGCTGAACATCTACAGGTTTATTAAATCTCATAGGATGCAGCAACGAAGTATAATTTGTGGTTAATTGAACTTACCTTAAGTGAACTTCAACCAAAATTATACGAGTTGCTGCATCCGTAGAGATTTAAAATCCCACCCCACCCACTTCTCTTAGTTTGTTGCCCCTATTCTTTACTTGCGGAATGATAAAATGTTATGAATTATCCTCTCTAAAAAGAATGACGGACGAACTAACACCGCCATCTAGGAAAGCAAGGCGGAAGTACTATAAAACCAATTGATTGTCTTTTTTCAGTTTTAAATTAAATAAATAATATCTAAATGGCGTGTGATGATGCAGTACCACAAAATTCGGACTACAGGTTTATTAAATCTCTACGGATGCAGCAACTCGTATAATTTTGGTTGAAGTTCACTTAAGGTAAGTTCAATTAACCACAAATTATAATGATTATATTCATTTCATATGGGAAGATTCAATTTTGGTACGGCGCGTCTTTGATATAATTGTATCAACCAACCAATTTCAATATAATTGGCTTGATTTACGTGTGTTATAGATATTAAATGGTAATTAGTATTCGTTAAAGCACACAGAGAACTGCAGCGCGTCTAAGTTTAGCTCAACAAACAGCGGAGAAGCTCTAATTGATTGCACTAAACTAATACAAATATTTGTTCAGCATTAATGGTGGTATAAAATACATGACAATAGTTTCAATGAGCTCTAAAATAGGTTTCAAAAACTTGTAAAAATATTAGATGATTGAATTTTTTTACTAGTGTATGGATTGTTATCTTTTATCTCTTAATTTAGCCTGTTTATATCATTAGAAGTACCCGTCAAAAGAAAAAAACTATATAACTATTATAACCCTCAAACATTGGATATTAGATCTGAGCATGGACCAATCATCTGAGTAACCAACCAACTAAAAATGACTAGGTACCTGTGGTCATTCTATGGAACCATTTTTTCTTACTCCAGTTAATGTTATAGAATGGTTTTTCGTATTTTAATATGCGATAAGCTTACCCTCATATTCAATTCACCATTAGCAAGTAACAACATCGTATTTCCTCAAAAAGCCATTTTACAATATTAGCAGAAACATGTACGTTTGATAGATTTATTCTGAAGCTAAATAATCGTAACAGATGTTTTGAGTGAGCGCGCCCGAAATCTCCAATGTAATCCTGACTCCAGAGGCGCGAAGCCAACTCGAGCGTGTCTCGTGTTTATTTATGTGACAAATTCCTACAGAACCACGCCATCTGAAATCGTGTGCTCCTGTGATTTTTCCCTTCACAATTTACCCACATTTGGTTATTTCATCGCACAAATGGATGCGTTTAATTTATTACCCGAAAAAGTCGCGCCTTAAATGTGTGTACACTTTTACTTTGATTCGGTATCGTTTTAATCTTTTTAACCTTAGCAAATAATTGATTATTCCGAAAGCTGGACTAAATTTTTTTAACCTTGATGGTCTGTCTAGAAAAAATATCTCTAAGTATTAAACTTAAGTCAACATATTATTACATGTATAAAAAGAACCAAGCTATAAGTAAGAAGTAAGATTATACTAGCAACGACGGATTTGGGCGTCACTGTATAAATGGACCCTAATGCTGTTTTGGCACTTTACTGTAACGGCATCCGGGAGATAAAAGGTCAGGATATTAGCATTAATTTTGCCTTACAAAACAGAACACCCTTTAATGTAGCTGATAGCTAGCGAGTATATTATTTTGTGTACATTACTACGATAGATGTTAACAATAACGTCGAGCATGAACAATGCTTATGTTATTTAGATTCTCTTGAGAAATTCCAAGAAGATAAGATATCATTATTCCCAGCATTCAAAACGGGGATGCGCATTTCTAGATAGCAATCAAATAAATGGATGTATATTTACTCAACTAGATTACCACATTAATTTCAAAGTTGTAAATAAATGAAAGTGTCTTATGTTCCCTTACGCTCGATAATACAAGTATTTTTAAAATATTAAGTTAATAATAAATGATTATTATTGAGTTAACTTTATAAGAGTTAAGCGTAACCGAGCCCTTTTGTTTCAGATTCAAATATTTGGCTTCAACTCGCAGCTGTATTCGAACTTCTCGGAGGCTTTACACAAAGCTCAAGGCATCGTTTCGATTTCTTTACTTTTACAGGTAAGTAATAATGAAAATTACAAATTACTGAACAATTTTCGAAAGTTTATCGGCGGAAAAATTGTAAATTTTCCAATAGAACACCGGCGAGCTTTAAGGTAATGAGTGCTATCGACGAAACGTTATCAACGGAGCCGCACCTATTCATAGCTTTCACCCAAACTGGGGTAGTTAATTAAGGAAATTGGAATTTTCTGTGTGGCATTGGATTAGCCGCTGGAGCTATTAGTCCAAATTAAGAGCTGTCTGAACTATGATATAAGAATAATGTACAGTAATGCTCGGCCGATCGGAACGTTATTTGGTTTTAGCGTTTATACGTTACGGTTATTAGTCGGTGTTACTACGAATACTAGGTTTTATGTTTAATTATCTAAGTAGAAAACATCTCTACATTATAATATTATAATTGGACATTTTTTACACCGTCATAAAAATATTATGCAAGTCAAACGTTCATCTGGAAAGCGATACAAAGCATGCTTGAAAAATCTTAATTAAACCAACTAATTTTCTAGTAGGTATTTGCTTGTCTTTGCAAGTTAAAAAGTTCTCTGTGTCTAAAAAAGCTGTTATATCTCGTTGTAATGATAAATAACAAGGTACATCCCACCCTTCTTTACATTACCTAATTCCTTAGCTTGTGCGCACAAACGATTAAAGACGAAATTAGTTTGAGTAATTTTATCGATGTTTACAAGACATTTTCTTATGGCCTAGTAACGAGTCGATCGTTTACGAGTCCATAATGAACGGTACTACCCGGGGGTATGTTTAAATATTTTGTTGAGCTCACCTTAGCCCGTGATACGTAGAGGGTTTCTAAACCGCTTGGGAGATTGCATCTGTTTAGTTTTGGAAGGCCAAGGTTACATGTGCCATCCTATTAGATTTTATGAAACCTCCTAAGAAGATTTGATATTTAAGACATAGTCCCTATTGTAAAGGTGAGTTCTTATCTGTGTAGATAAAATATTACGTTTTGGAAGCAGAAGACAAGTTGTAAAATATAATAATATTATATTATTATGTTTTGTAACAACTATAAAATATGCCCACGTAAATTACGCGTATTACAATATTGTCAATATTGCGTGTCTTATCTGGAATCAATGTATTGGTCATAGATAATAATTAATATGATAATGTTATGAGATATATATCAGTAGACACCAAAAAATAATGAATAATTTTTCATAATTTTTTGGTGTCATCATAAACCTTTTTTAAAATATGTTTACTATTTCAGCTCGGAGATTTGTCTAATCCGGAATTAAGAATATTGACGGAGGAGTTGGAAAATATTAAATACGGAGGTAAGAAATTCATAATCGGCTTTTGAATCTTATTTATAGGCAGTTTAAAAAATAAATGGATTATGAAATTGAGTTTTCTTGTAGATTTTTTATGTTTTATTTAGTTTCAGTGTTTACTTATGTTCCGTTAAAGTAACTGCATCATATTCATCATCACTTTTTAACGACAGGATTCATAACTTCTAAGCCATTAAAATTGGGAAAAATAGGATTTCAAACGAAAGTTTGTGTCAAATAAACTACATTTTGAGTGACACGAGACTAACAGTCTAAGGGCCTGTTTCACCACCTCCTGATAAAGTGCCAAATAGGCTATTCACAACTTTTTTGACAGATTCACCATACTTCATCTGTCAAGTTAAAGTATAGTGGATAGCCTATTCGGCACTTATCAGGAAGTGGTGAAACAGGCCCTAACTATAATAGAGTTGAGACATTCACTTTGCATGTTGAGTCTGATACGTTCTAGTCATAAGTAGGTTGGTCCGCTACTTTGTTTGCCTTTTTTATGAGGATAAAATCGAACGATAGAAAAATTTATAAAATATTTTTATTTTTAATATCACTTTTCTATTTAACTTTTAATTTCGCCTAAACGAAGACAATTTAATTTAATTGCTTTAGGACGACTTAATCGACAAATATTCTTCTTCTTTGACTTTATGTAGAATTTGACGACCTCTGTGGCTCAGTTGGTGGGCTGTTGGTAGCTCAAGCCGGGGGTCGCGGGTTTGAATCCCGCCGACGGAATAAAAAGTTTTCAAAGGTCATGGATGCGTATTAAATATGTGTATTCATACACTCCCTCATACACTCCCTAGAGACTCACTTCGTTTTGTTACACCCTGTGTATTCAGTATTCGTATTTTAATATCATTAGCATTCTCTTTGTTCAGGAGCGGAGATGCCAGTTAACCGGCTGTCGGTGCGCGGGCTGCTGCCTGATACCGACTACTACATGACGTACGACGGGTCCACCACGGCGCCGGCCTGCTACGAGACCGTCACGTGGATCATCATCAACAAACCCATATACATCACCAAGCAGCAGGTATTGAATGCCAGTCATGCTAAGTACCATCAGAGAAGTACATTCATAGGCAGATAGCAGACCTACATAGTTTGGTCGAGTTATTTCAAACCCAGCCGACAGATCACAACTTATGTAAGCCATACACGTTACGGTCTACCGAAGAGGTCTACCTGTGCAGGTATGCCTGTGCAGATAGACCGGAATGTGTGTGGGAATAGACCTGTGCAGTTTTTTGGACCTGCGCAGGTGACTCACATTCCGGTCTAGCTGCGCAGGTAGACCTCTCCGGTAAACCGTAGCATATAGTATGGCAGCCATTACATTGAATTGACATAACTCAACCAAATGACGTAGATGTGTCATGCCTATGATTAAATTTCTCCGACGGTACAAGATACAGTGGCAAAGTTTAATAACGAAAAGATTTCGATACTGAAGTAATAACTTGTTTAGCTGCATTGCACTTATTATTGTGGGTAAAAATTTACCTCAGCTGGTGCAGCGTAGAAGATAAAGTAATATCACCTCACTTGCCATATTCACAATGTACGTCTGCAGCTGTGTCGTTTTCACATAGATTGTGCTGGCGCTTCTGAGTATAAACTCGTTGTTTTGAGTTGAGAGTGAGTTGAAGTAAAGTATCACTTCATTTATTTTCGATCAGTGAGTTACAATAACTGAAATATAAATTAATTAGCTCGTGGAATTAATTACTGTGATTATAATTGTTTAATTGCCAACTTATTAATTACCTTTTAAGTACTCGTAAAACTTAAAGTGGCGTAAAGTTTATGCACTTATCATAAACAAAATTTCATTTAGAATTGAGTAAAATACGCAGTAATAAATAAACTGGTTTATGAGTAAGTTTGAAGCGGTATGTTTGTACGAGCACTTGTAAATCAAACTTAAAACCTGTTCTGTGTTCATGTTTGCATACATCTGGCATAACGATAATAATATTCATAAGCAAGGACCCAACTCTAGCCGTTTCGACATAAAGCTTAGTTAAATTTTCACTACGCTTTTATTTAACTTTGTGTTACATTAAAATTTTAATTTTAAGTTCATGATAATCATAAAAAATACAAAGCATATATTTTACATCACGACGATATATTATATAAACTCAAATTAATTTATTATTAGTTTGTATTAGGTTAATAGAATAATTTTTCCAAAAGTCCTATTTCAGGGTAAGGTTGTTTTACTACTGCGATATCTCGTAAGCCAACTGTTTTTGCTAAGACTATGCTAGCTTATTTTATAAAATTAATTCACACAGGAACAAACTCTTGCTTAAGTCTCATATATCCCAGTGATACAGAATAATAATTATTCATAATAATAATATCAGAAACTTAGGCAGATGTGATCTTTTACATGCCCATTGGGTGTCAGATATTTTTGACATAATATTATGATCGATAGCAGAATTATAACTTAGAAGACGATAATTATAATATTGTGCTTTATACCCGTTGTTTGTAGAAAAATAATCGAGTTGCTTTCTAAAAAGTTGCTTGTTATAATATTTAGACTTTGTATTAACACTGTATTGGCGCCTATCGTGCTTTGCAATATTATGCGAGCTTTCAGTGCACTCAGTACATCAGGGCATAATTCGCGCGAGTTAGTTTTGAATACCAAATGCGGCTAAGATCCCATCTAGTTGAAATCTGTGACACGAGCCGCGGTCGTGCTGTAATAACATTTTCATTTGCTCACGCTACAATAAACAACTCACGTCCCTCGCCGTTAGACAAAGACTTCGGTGAGTTATGTACGTGTTAAAAGTAAACTGGAAGTGCCGCTGTATCGCCGTTATTATAAATCATTGTTTATGTTTTCCGTTTGTTGGCGGGAATCGAGCTAGTTGAACTCTACTTTTCGCCACTTTCCTTTATCCGCTACTTCTTTTCTGAGAAATGTTATTTGGGTTAGGTTAGGCCGAAGCGGGCCAAACTCGTGCTAACGTTTTTATCTGTAGTTGTTTGTGGAATTTGAAAAATTGAAATTTCGCTCAAAATAAATCTAACTTTAGTAGTTTGCGATGGAGTTATATTACTTTTGAATTGTTTAAACTAGAACGAAAGTGATTCCGCGAATATCTGTAAAGGAAACTTTATCCAAAAAATTACACGGCAGTAAACAAAGCAATTATCCGAGGAATTCCGTGGCTTTTAGGCGTCTATAATCACAATCAAACCGTTTAATACGGCGTAAACAGCGATGAGAATGAGATAGGGCTCGCGTGTGTGGGGACCGTTAATCCGAACTATACCAACACACAACATATAATACGAAGAAATTTCAATTTACCTAAATCGTTCCAGCTCCGCGCTACAAATTACAGTGGCACATAATATTGTCTGTTAAAAGTTTTCTAAACGCTCGCTAAAAATGGTATTTTCTAATAACGTCATAAAATGTAACACTTAAGTGCCGGATAGGCTATTCACCACTTAACTTGACAGATATATGATTATTATATGAGTAAGGAGAATCTGTCAAATAAGTTGTGGCTATCCTACACTTTATCAGGAAGTGGTGAAACAGGCCCTTAGGGTCAATGCAGACCGCAACGCGACGCGTAGACATTGACATATTCGCAAGACGTCTCACGCAATTGAAATGTGTCAAATCCATACAAATTTATGCCGCACCGCACTTCGCCTCACCTCGTAGCGTTGCGGTCTGAATTGATCCTTAGAAATGCATCTACGCGTCGCATTGCGATAAAAAGTAATGTAAAGAGTAAGTACATAAGTATTAAGTACATAAGAAATAAATTAAAAAATCATCCATCCCTATTTTTTATTATATCCGAATTTCAATATTTTACAATAGATTAAAAAAGCATGTCCTACTTACATGGTTAAAAAACTGCATCTATACGATAACCATCTACTTACGAGTAAATACTCTGTTTAAGCTTTTTGTCATCCGATCTCTATCTTTTCATCAGACTCCTTCTGTAACGTGTAACGAGTAGTACGTTCGAGACTCACTTGGAGTTCCGTTTGATCATGTATTAGCTGATAGCACGGGGCTTTGAAGTCACTTTACAGCTCCAGAGCTCGAGCACTCTATGAATAATAAACTTATGCTTATAACTCTGAGATAGATACTCGTCCACTTAATTATATAGTAACAATATTTATAACGTTACAGCATAGCATAGTAAACAATGATAATTAATTATTAAGGCACACTTTAGGTTTTTAACCGACTTAAAAAAGGGGGTTATCATTTCGACCCGTATTTATTGTACGCTATATTTCTAGAACTACCCAGTTTTCGTATATTATGTTGGTATATATAATATAAGTCTGAACAAGTGTGCCAAATTTCAAAAGTGTATTTATGCCTGTATATGTATGGTATTTATACATGTATATGTATGTTTGTGTTTGCATATCTCCAGAACTACTTTTATTTTTGTTCTACTAGGTATTGTTCAGTTTATGGAATACTGCAAATTTCATCAAAATCGGTTCAGTAGTTATTGAGATAGGGAATTTTGATACTTAATTACGTACAATTTGAAGTCGGTTTTATCTTTTTAAAGTACATTATTTTGAGGTATTTGAATGGCTGAAGCCAAATACATAGTTAATAACCAATCATAGGCATAAGTGTTACTTTTTTCAGTTATACCACAATAATATTTTGATCTTAAGTTATTGAAATAATTGAATGGAATGATTATATCATATATATTAAGTGTGTCGCAGTATCTGGTTCAATCTGCAATTTGACTGAATGACTAGCACTTTCATTGAATGAAACCGATTGATTGAATAACTAAAGGACAACTTCTTGAGTCGTTGAGTGTAACGTTCAACGACTTGACAAAATTTTAAATTTTTATCCCTTAAGGGTTGATTCAGACCGCAACGCGACGCGTAGATGCATTTCTAAATTAGTATGGATTTGACAGATTCGCAAGACGTCTCACGCTGACGACATATTCTGTCAAATCCATACAAATTTAGGTCGCGTCGCGTCGCGCCTCGCCTCGTTGCGTTGCGGTCTGAATTGACCCTTAGAGTTTAGGTCCTACGTTAATAGATCAGTCAGGTTTTGTTTTTGTAGATTTAGAGGAATTAACGCTGTACATCTGTACAGCGTTAATTCCTCAGTATCTACTGAATCTCAGGAAAAAACAAAGGTGGTTTTATTTCAGAAAAATGTATAACATTTTTCCGGAATAAAATCGATAAAAATTTGTAATTTGCGCTTAAACCGCAGAACTGGTTTAGCTGGGTATAGAGATAGACGGGAAAGGATATAGACTAGTTTAATCGCGGTAAAATGTACATTGGCAGTATTCGCAATATAAGTCAGAAATTTACGAATTTCTGACTTATTTTGCAACGGAATTGCGGGCGCGTACCGCCTATAGCTTGACCGCTGCAAAGTCGACCCTCGTAGCATACTCGTAGCATACATTTAGTATGCTACGAGGGTCGACTTTACAGCGGTCATGCTTTAGATGTAACATTATAAAATTCATCATAGCATGTAATTACTTAATTAGTAATATGAGGTACCAGGAAAGGTACTTCTTCAAAAATTTTTTATAATATAAAGGAATCACGATACCCTGTAATCCGTTCGTAAACGCACATAACAGATAATGATTAATGACATTAATATTTATGTTAACTATTATTTATATTATGTATATTGAATAAGTAATAGTGCAATGTAGCCCCCTGATAGCGCCATCTGTTGTTGGAGAGTTGTACTAAATTTTCATTACCTTTCTTACTGATCACTGGGTCATGAATGTGTACTGGGATTGAAGTGCTGTTTCTGAAGATCTCATAGACAAACGGATACACTTTCCCATTAGTAGTATTAGTACGGACTTAAATAAATTTCAGAAATTAATTCCCGGCTCGAAAAGTCCAAGAATGTAATTGTAAAACACTGTTAGGACAAGTTTTGATGTCGGTACATCCATTATTGTTTTACGGTTAACTCGACGCCATTAAGATGAAGTTTCCTTGCAAAATACTTTTCTTGTGGTTAGAAAACGTAATGTTTCTAACGTAATGTCTAACTAGTTTTGTTCCATTGAGTATGCATTAATTTTATAATTTTTCAGGCTACACTTTGTCTAGAATTTTATAGACTATAATATTATAATCTATAAGTCTTATTGGATATCGTTGCCACTGATATCCATAAAACAAAAAAAAAAATTAATAATTTGTTCATACTTCATAGCAACTGGGTACGAAACAAAATCTAGTACCGCGCATCAATAAGGGAAATACTATTAAAGAGGACCGGTGAGCTCAGTAATTGAGCATGTGGCATCTTATGCCGAGGGTTGCGGGTTCGAATTTATTTTTTCCTTCTTCACAAGCTATTGTCGTAATTATTATCAGCGGTAAATTGATGATTCGGTTACATCAAAGATTCCCAAACTCTTTTGTTGACTACCTTCAAAATGTGCAGAATCCAAATCAATTCTCATCTATTGCTTACGATTGTGGCATTATTTGGCACGCCCAACGTAGACTCCCTTCGAGTCTCCCGCAGGGATCCATCTGGACCGCTTTGGGAATATCTGGGCTACATGTTCAACATATCCCCAGCTGCACGGGTTGAGGCGGCTGATGCAGGGGGACAACCGCCACCCCAAGGCACCTTTGGGCAACAACTTCAGACCTCCGCAGCCGCTGCATCACCGCGCCGTGCGGACTAACATCGACTTTGATCTCAGCAAGGTAATTTATTTACATCGCTTTACAAAGACATGAAATTTTATTTTTTAATATCTTTGTAACTTTTAATATGGAGATGGTCGCATATTTGTCACGCTGCCGTACACGCCGAACGCTCTGCATAGTTCACGAAATGTTGCGCGTACGGTGCGGATGAATGTGCGAGGTTTCACAAAATTTCTTACAACGATTTCTAAAACGCGGCGCGTACGGCGCGTGCTTTCTGATAAAATAATATTATGTGCGATCGTCGATCACCTTTAACATAACCTCATGAAGCGTGGACCGTGGTCACCGGCATCGGCAATAATTCTGTCTTCTTGAAAATGTCAATAATTTAATGGTTAGCTGCTGTTGCGAGCAGGGATCGGAACCGGTTTTGAAAAACCGGTTAATTTCGTTCGATAAACCGATTTAATTTCGTTCCTCCATAAAACCGGTAAATAGAATAACCGGTAAAAAGAACAAAATTTTTAAGCTCTCACAAACCGAAACAAACCGAAATAAACCGGTTTGAACGGCGCGCGGCTCGCACTTTTGCATCGCCGCGCTGTTGCCGCTCCGCACTATCTCCCATCTCGTCACACGCGCACCTTTCTTCTCTATCTCGCATGCGCGGCGCGGGGTTTGTTTAATTACTTCGTTCGTCCTTCGCCGCGAGTGTTGGTTTCTTCTTTTTGTAAATTAATAATTATGGGAAGAAAAAAGGAAAACAAAATATATTCGATGTTTGGGCTATTGGTCCCCAAAATTTTGGGTCACAATGGGACGAATGACTTGAGATAATTAAAGTATTTAAACTAACGTTAATTACTGTTAAAGTCTCGTAAGACTTTACATAAGATTATAATTTTATAAATAGTTTTAACGAATTTTAACGAATGTTACTACACTTAAGACTAATTTCAGGCATTTTTAAATTTTAATACTTGATTTATTATTATTATATAAAAAAATATTTTTATATAAATTATGACCCAATTACTTAATGTAACATAGGATTATTTTTGTTAAAAAATTGTAATATTATTGAAAATAAGAAAAAATAATGTATGAAGAGTATTACTCATACTTTAATAATTATAATATTATTACATAATAATATTATTTGAGTGACCTACTGGCAATTCTAATATCTTAAAACTTAGTAAATTATCTTATATCTATACAATATATAAAATTACAAGTCCTGACTGACTGACTGACTGACTGATTCATTATCGCAGAACAAAAACTGTTAAAGTTACAGCCACGAAATTTGGTGAGCATGGTTTTTTTATTAAGTAGACACCCACTAAGGAAGAAAATTTGGAAATTTTAACCCAAAGGGGGTGAAATAGGGGTTGAAAGTTTGTATGAAAGTACGTCATTTCTGAAGTTAGAAACATGAAACTTTATTATTGGGTTACTAATTAAAATTGAATGGATATATATATATATATATATATATGTCGCAGTCATCTGGTTCAATCTGTGATTCGATTGAATGACTAGCGTATTCATGTTACAAATCGCTAACTAGTTGAACGTTGAGTGACGATTGCTCATTCAACGTTCGGCCGAGTCATTCAATTGAATGGTGTCATTCAATGAATGCGCTAGTCATTAATCGAACCGAAGATTGAACTAGATGACTGCGACATATATATAGGTATTTTTGGAAATTCTACCCCCAAGAGGGTGAAATTGGGGTTGACAGTTTGTATGAGACTTTGTCAATTTTAAACCGATCGGTCTTAGACTGTATGCATAAAGATACTATGACAAAGGCATCCCTTCAGAAAGGAATTTAATAAATTACACCCCTAAGGGGATGAAATAAAGGATGAAAGTTTTTAGAAATTTTCATAGACTTTCGACTGATTGCACTGAAATTATTAAAGATTTGAGCTTCTATGATGAAGGCGTTCGCTTTAATAGGATTTTGATTACTGAATAAAATTGTAGAAAAGTCAATTCTGTACATTGAATACGTATTTTTGAAAAATAATATTTTGGACGTGACCTGACTATGCTAACGCGAACGAAGCCGTGGGCAATTACAGCTAGTGAACTATAAGTTCACAATTACAAGGTACACCTAAGATGTTTTTTATAATAAAACCTGGGCCTGTAGACTAGTGTCAAAACGCTAACGCTAACGTTACAAAATGTATGGGATTTGACATTAGTATTCGCTAGCGAAGCGATGTCTTATGTCAAATCGCATACATTTTGTATCGTTAGAGTTAGCGTTAGCGTTTTGACACTTGTCTAGGGGGGCTGTGATTTTAGTTTATAGAAAAATACCTACTTTAATTTTATTTCAATGTTTTCTAGTCATCTATTTATTTCAATGTTATCTAGTCATTCGTCCCATTGGTACTAATTTTTTTGGACCATTAGCCCAAGTACTCTTAATAACTACCTCACTTGTTAGATAATAGTACGTTGGCCATCACAGTAAATGTGAATGTGTGGCGAAAAAAACCAGTGCTACTTAAGCAGCTTCATGAGAGGAGAGAGGCTTAGGAAGTAAACGAACAATAATAAAAAATACTCTTTAGGTTTTAACTTATTTTATTTCTTAATGAAAGTTTACTTTAAAAACATTCACTGTAAGTGTATTTATTGAATGATTATTAAAAAATAATGTTAATTAAGTATTATGCCTTTTACGATGTAGTTGTTTTAAAGAATCTACGTATTTTAATATGGTAATGTATGGTTCAGATGACAGATCGCATACGAGGCGGCAAAAATTGAAGTTCTCCAATTAATAAATTTCCGAAATCGTAATTTCTTTCATCTAATTCTTTGTCAAAAGTACATTCATTACACGCCTCGCCTTGTACGTTATCTGCATTTTTTATATTATGTAAATCAGATGCAGAATTTGATTCATTTTCCACGTCTTCATTTTCATTAGCTGCTGAAAATTTATCATTTTCATTAGAATCTTCGTTGTTGTTTAAATTATTACTGCTATAATTCTTAGAAAATAACTCTTTAGGTTGTTCATTGTTCAAAATACTGTCATATTTTCTTGTCGCAGAGTTTTCATCTGAAATAAAAAATATAGCTAATAAAACAGTACATGACGTATTATTTCATGGAACCTGCATTTAATAGAAGTAACATAAATTAATATACTTTTAATATTAAAAAGTCAAAAAAAATTGACAACAAATATCAACATTAATAATAATAATAATAGCTCCCACACCGGTTTCGGTGACGGTGGCCGGTTTCATTGAAACCAGGCCAGCTACGCAGGAGTAATTTTATAGTGCCCAAGTGTGTGCGCAGTACACAAGAGCACTCTCTATTCCTTTACTCTCATAACCCAGTGGGACGGCAGACCGACACGACCGGCGAGAGATCAGGCGCAGGACCGACTTTTTACATGCCCATCCGACGCATGGATCATCTTACTTGTCAGACAATCAGGTGATCAGCCTGCATTGTCCTAACCAAACTTGGAAATAACATGTTTCCAACGCGGGAATCGAACCCACGACCTCCGAGTCAAGAGCCGCGCTCTGTACAACTAGACCACGGAGGCGTTCGAAAATATCGATCAATATCAACATTACTCCTTAACGCGAGCAAAGCCGCAGGCAAAAGCTATTAATAAATCACAGTACATAATTAAATGTGTTGTTCTCGATTCGTTCTACGTGATTACGCCGCATATATACCCTAAAGATAATAATAATAATATAAAGATTATTATGAAAACAAAGCCTAGACACATAGTGTAGACAAAAATTACGATGCGAATTACAAAATAGATTTTAATATGACACTTACCTTTTTCTATGTTAGAAATTCGACACTTTTTAGCTACAGGAAGCAAGCTATCCGGGATGTCTGTTTGCCCTTTCCATGTTTGTTTGCCCTTTCCATAAGGATTAATCGATATCAATGACTGTGACTCTTTGTTACCTATAAAAAAGCATTATATATGTCGCAGTCATCTAGTTTAATCTGCAGTTCGATTGAATGACTAGCGCATTCATTGAATGACTCCATTCAATTGAATGACTCGGCCGAACGTTGATTGAACAATCGTTACTCAACGTTCAACTAGTTAGCGATTTTTAACATAGCCCTTTGAAGAGAGCGGATATGAAATCAGTCAAGTAATTGAATGTATTTATTTTTAACGGAATAGGAAATATATAAGAACAGTATATAATTCTTAGGTAATTAATAGCAATGTATTTATTACTCCGTCTGTCCCATACGATTGGATTTGGTTAGGTTAGATGGCAAGGCGGGAGCGTAGCGCAGCGAAGCTCCCGCCTTAGCCATCGTGGTTATTTTTTTTGTAAACCACCCAGAAGTAGCCGTCGCCTCATAATTGAAGTCAGTTTCTAGATTAACCTATTATTACGCCACCAACAAATACTTTAAAAAAATCATAGCATTCCATTTAACGACTTCACTATGATGACGTTTAGTCAAGACGTTAAACGTTACAGTCAGCGTCTTGACTAGTTGTCCTTCAGTCATTCAATAGAACGGTGTCATTCAATGAATACGCTAGTCATTCAATCGAATCACAGATTGAACCAGATGACTGCGACATATACACACAATCTAATTATGAGACAAAGATAATGATTATGATTTATCAAAACATTTATTTTACTTTTCATACTAATTACCATCGGCATTCTCTGCATCTGCATTAAAAATAATGTTATCCTCCTCCAGTTCCGTGAAAAATGGTTGACTGTCTGGTGAACGTGACGTATTTTTTTTGTAAGGATTCATTCTCACACAGCGTCCCACACGGGAGACCTAAACGTACTAACAGTTCTACAAAATACATTATCATTCTGTCCTTGTTCAATTACAGACAAGCAACAACGTCGTTAGTGCATGTAAATATTCAAAAATCAAAAGACGGCATTGTTTCTCAAATTAACCGGTTAATTCTACCAAACCGGTTTATAAAAAAACCGGTTAGGTTTAGGTTACCGGTTTTAAACCGGTAACCTAAACCTAAACCGGAATCCAATCGGTTTCGGTCATTGACCCCAAAACCGGTTTTAAAATAAACCGGTTTCCGATCCCTGGTTGCGAGAACAGTTGCGATACTCATGCCCCCATGATAATGTCACTAAAGTGCCATCATAATATTATTATGATCTCTTTTTGTCACTCGAGTGAGTGACAAAAAGATGTCGCGTCGTAGATACTTTTAAAAAATCTACTTGTATTGGCGGGGGCACTACTGTGCCCCCAGATCTCAACTCCTGCGCATAAGACACATTCATGAAAAGTTGCAAGCACAAGAACATTCTTATGTTTGTAATTCTTTATTACAAATTACGTAGCTTGGTAATCAAAATATTGTGTTGTAAAGCATAACAACCTCTTTTTCAGTATCCTGGAAAGACATGTCCGAGTATGCATCGAGATATGCACTACAAAGGTGAGAATTTCACGCATTCACTAAGTGTCTAAACACACTAGGCCGAAAATACGCGGCTGAAGTTCGACATAATAATTACGCCAGCAATGCGCTACGCAAACAATATAGCGCGACGTAGTTTCGTAATTTAAAATACATTGCAGGCGTAATCATGCCGAAGTTCGGCCACGTTTTTTTGGCCTAGTGTGTTTAGATAATAAGACTTAAGAGGTGTATATTTAAATTAACAAAGAAACGTTTAAATAAACAATGTCACAAAAACTTCGTAAATGCTTTTTCAGAGTCATGCGATTTTCACTACGCACTTTTGTGAAATCCATATTAATATTAAATTATCCATTATAAAAGCCGCATGTGTGACCAAATAACCAAGACTCTGAAAAAATCGCAATATCAAACTATTAGTAGAAATACAAAAATTATTATATCAATTAAATATTCTGTTCACAGCGAAAACCTGGACACAGTACTGAAGGTTAAACCGAAGATATACGGTAGGCATTCCTGTATACAGACAGTTATAAATTATTTGATTACACGTTGTATATAATATTGTCAAACTTGTACAGTCTCGCTGATTCTCTTCGCCGATGCTGATGAAACCTAAGCTTCGAAGTGTACTTTTAAGTAGGTTTTTGTATAATAAAAGACACTTACCTTAGGGCTGATGATTCAATTAATGATAATACAGATTTTATAGAAAAATTATACTAGATTATAATATGAACTATTGTATAGCGGCCTCATACGTTTAGGGTTATATATTTTCGGATAGATTGAATATATGCGTCTCGCTGTCAATTTAGTATTCGATAGAAGCGTTAATATTTGTAAATGTTTTATAACCTTTAACACTTAAGACGTAGCGTACGATAAATTCGTAAAAATATATTATTATTGTTACTACCGGCTACCTATATTTCATATCGAACTACATATCTCGGTCAATATGGATCTTATATGAATCATTGTAAATCCATAATATCATATTAAATATGTAATATTAAATTTTAGGCACGTCGATGTTTGTATTTTTAGAATAAAACAGATGCTTTTATTATTTGAGATGTTTTATGACATAGCTTCTTAGACTATAATCTCGTCATTGTCAGCTTAAAGTATTAAACGAGTTGTAGATAATAAAATATTCCAATAATGTTTAGTTTCAATTGCCTCCCATCGTGAAAGTTCCAGAATTCGTTCCCCGGTCGAAATCATTACGAGGATTCTCCAGTTTCGCTTAAAGGTTTTTGCAGTCACAAAGTCAGCTATCGCAAATTTAAAAATATACCTCTACGTTTTTTTAAGGTAATGTAGCGGAACCGTCTGTTTTAGTGTTTCCTCCGTGCCATGTTTGAATAAAAAGCTCATTTGAATTCTATGAGAATCGAAATTGACTCTCCTTTTTGCTGTAGTAACTTAATTTAATCGAGTTCCATCACAACGTCTTTTAGATTAGATAACCTTATGTAGCACCTTGCCGTTCCGACTTCCCTTAAATTTATTCTCGATTGCTTTCTGAGAAATGTCGCATTAAATACCGTTAAACTTTGAAGATTTCTTTATTTAGAATGATGCTAGAGGTTTTGAAATTAAATAGCTGCAACAAAATTATAATTATTGAAATCTAAAAAGTACGGTAATTGCAATCCGTACTTCCATACTAATATTATAAATGTGAAAGTGTGTCTGTCTGTCTGTATGTTACCTCTTCACGCCTAAACCGCTGAACCGATTTGGCTGAAATTTGGTACGTAGACACTTTGAGTCCCAGGAAAGGACATGGGATACTTTTTAACCCGGAAAAATGTACGGTTCCCGCGCTATAAACGAACTTTGGCGCAACAAAGTTGCGGGCGTCATCTAGTTTATTATAATGAGGCTATGAATAATTTCATATCCTCATTACAGGTTACTAGTGGTATACTAGACTCTATTAACTAGTTTCCAATTATCATAAATAGCACTAGCTAAAATCCGAGCTTTGTGATGGCTCACGTCGTCACACCTTGACTGAATGATGATAAAAAATCTACATATAAATAAAACATACTATGTTAAAGCACAAATCAAAAGGCGTAATAATTTTTCCGTAAAGTGTACCACAAAATGTACTGGTTGGTGGAGATATACTAAAGCTCGCTTCGCTCGCCCTGATTATTCTTCAAAATATATAAATTTATTATTATTGTAAGTATAAAAGTGTTTTATTCGCATTTTGTTCTTTAATTTTACAAAGATCGATCTACACGTCTGTTACCTACTTGAACTTGGATACTATGTGAATAAAATATAAAATAATAAGGGCGTAATAAACTATTAATATAGAAACATAAATCGCTTGATGTTCCGGAACTCGGGAGTCGGGGCAGCGTTATTGGAAAACTTTCCCTTCCGTCTACCTTAATAGGCTAACACAAATTGACTTCATTAAAAACAATACTATCTCCCACTTTATTGCTAACGTGACCGATTTCCAAAGATAAGTTTTTAACAACCGTCTATATTTACAGTATTAATTGTTTCAGAATTAGTTTTTTATTGAACAACACATTAGGAATTGTAAAGGTAAATAAATATTCATTACTTTAATAGAATAGATTAGGCTTATCCTACTACAACTCCTAGTAATATCATCGAGTAATAAATTGTCAAAGTTTCACCGCAATCGAAACAACCAGCTTGTCAGGGCACTAAATACAAATTAACAACTCTTAACTTGAATTTATGACATGATAGTAAAGTAGGAAACCATTGAGTCAGTGTAGCTGCTAATATAATAATATTTAGACATAATAAAGATAAAATAAATTTCATGCAAATAATATATATTTTGAGCTACACTTATTAAAAATAAGTGGTTGGGTTGGGGATGATACTCTAGTGCGAAGAAGTCACAATAGATCCTTATGGGTCGCAGTGACGTCAGGTAAAACATTTACAAGTAACAGAATATAATATAGGAAGGCTTTATAACATTATATTGTACAAAACATAAAACGTTGCATTTACATAATTAAATAACACTAGCTTTTTGACCGAGCTTCGCTCGGTATTCGATAAAATATTAATAAAATGACATTTTCTAAAATTGATTCCTAGCTAGATCGATTTATCGCCCCTGAAAACCCCTATATACTAAATTTCATAAAAATCGTTGGAGCCGATTCCGAGATAACAATTATATAAATATTATATTATATGTAATATATACGAGAATTGCTCGTTTAAAGATATAAGATATTATAGTATTCAATAGCATCTAATTGCTACTAAATGAGAACCTTGTTTACTTTACACCTACGTTTACACTACCTTCGCAGAAAGGTCATCAAATATTATTCAAGCGGATATAAAATTCGGCACCCAAGTTCGGAAGCCAACAGCGCCCACTTCAGTGCGAATATTATTAAGCAAAATATCATTTTTGTCAAATCAATCAGAGTATAATAGAAGGGATGTTTACAAAGTCTGCTAAACACTCCGCGAGGGCGCTCGAGGGTGCTCCGGCCGAGTGTAACTTCACTCTACTTGACTTCAAGTTTATTTGCTTTATTTTCTACGGATACAGATTTTGCGTAACATGGGTGCTTGTGAGTATTGATCCTTGATTTCACCAGGTTGTTATTCTTGTATACGATCATAGTACATTGTAGGTTTTACACTTTTGCGTGAATTTTTTGTGTTCTAGGAACTCTTAATACGTTATAAATTATATCAGTTATTAATTGTTATTTTTATCAAAATCCAGTTAGTAGTTTCGGGTTTAACCCGTCGATCGTTGAAAAACGCGGGAATCTTGCATTTTCCGGGATAAAAAGTATCCCATGTCCTTTCCTGGTACTGAAAGTATCCATACTGATTTTACCGAAATTGGTTCAGTGCAGTGCAGTAGTTTGGGCGTGAAGAGGTAACAGATATACAGACAGTCTCACATTTATAATATTAAATATAAACTAGTAAATAAAATCCGTACTATCCATACTAATATTATAAATGCGAAAGTATGTCTGTCTGTTACCTCTTCACGCCCAAACCGCTGAACCGATTTTGTTGAAATTTGGCATGGAGATACTTTGAGTCTCGAGGAAGAGGATAGGATACTTTGTATTCCGGAAAATGCAAGGTTCCCGCGTGATTAACGAATTTTGGCGCAATAGAGTTGCGGGCGTTATATAGTTTTTTTTTATGAAATAAGGTGGCAAACGAGCAAACGGGTCACCTGATGGAAAGCAACTTCCGTCGCCCATGGATACTCGCAGCATCAGAAGAGCTGCAGGTGCGTTGCTGGCCATTTGGGTAATAGGGAAGGGTAGGGATGGGAAGAGAAGGATTAGGGAGGGTAGGGAAGGCAATAGGGTAGGGGATTGGGCCTCCGGTAAACTCACTCACTCGGCGAAACACAGCGCAAACGCTGTTTCACGCCGGTTTTCTGTGAGGACGTGGTATTTCTCCGTTCGATCTGGCCCATTCTTGCCGAAGCATGGCTCTCCTACGTAAAAAGTTTCAAATATTTTAATAACTCAATCCACGGCGGAAGTAGTGGTTGTAAACTCTCCCCTATCTCCAATATGTAACCTGAAGCAGCTGGAGTTCTGTATTGTGTATGTTTATGTTTCACTTTAAAAAACGCAAATCTGACTTTCCTTTTCTGTGAGAAATGCATTTCTGGAAATTTACGAGTATGACCTCGTTTAGGCGATTTGGTGGACTTTTTATGTGCTCTAAAATTTTATTCAATATTTTTAGTGCACATTAAAATTTTTATTAAAATTATTTTATAACCCTTCAAGGTAAAGGATTCATAAATAATAAATAAATTTTATCGTTAACTCTTTACAAAATTTTAATTAAGAAAAACTCTTTAATTTCCAATTGCGATGAAAATTTTGTTTAATTGTGTAAAATTTATTGTATACGGTATAATGGTCAACATTATTGAAACTACAATCGACGTTAAAAAAGAGTATTTCATAATAATAGTACTAACTATTAATAAAATAATATATTGAAAATTAAAAAAAACAAATTGCTAAGCGCAACTATCTGTGGCATAATATAATGAAAATTATAATTTTTTGCTTATTTACCACAGAACCTTATCAACACTATAGCGGATAAATTGGTAAAGTTATAATGAACGTGTTATTTAACTTTTAAAATAACTTCACTGCGGTGCAATAATATCTCGATGTTCTAGTTAAATTTTCATGGCAACAGCGTTTAGTCAGGGTGCCCTGGAACAAATTTTTTGTGATTACTAACAAACTAATTTTTTGTGAGTAGCTACATTTTGATAAGACGAACAACATTTTTATTTTCGAAAAATCTTGAAAATGGTAGCTTACAGAGATAGAAAGGATTTCATACTTTGACTTGATGGTCCATTTGTAGGCAGTAGGACAAGGTTACTCTTAAATAATATAACTATTAACCTACCAATATACAAAAAATCTGCTGGTTAGGGTTCCGTTTTAGGGTTCTGTAATCAACAAAACTTGGTTGACTACTGTACTCACAAAAAATTAGCTTGTAAGTAATCACAAAAAAAATTGTTCTAGGACACCCGTACTAGTTGAAGTTGATTTGTTTTTATGCAAATATTGAGGCCAGCTCGTATGGGCCTCGGAGGATGCTCGCAAAACACGGAATAGCATATTCAATATGCCGCAGTCTGATTTTAAATTCCCTTTGTTTGTATGACAATTTATTGCCAGCCAATTACGTAAAAGTGTGTTCTTCAATACTTTCAAAATTATTTGTTTTTTTCAGCTTGGTATTGTATAGACGTATAGTTTCGGAATCATAATATTATACAAAAGTCTCTAAAATGATGCGATCAGGCTGGTATCATCCTATAGAAAAAATATAAACCCGAAATGTGTCTATCTGTTGAACAAGAGTCTTCCAGAAAGGGATACTTTTCACCCTGATACCATTGCCTTTGCCCGTGGTACAAGCCATATTTTAATCTA